>CM030904.1:22182829-22786483 GCA_018136845.1 Heterotis niloticus | reverse complement strand
ATAGAAAATAATGGAAGTCGCCGGCTTGATTTACACATTTTCAGACAATACAGCCTTTTCAGGAACAAATTAAGAGCAAAAATTGAGGGATTACTGAGTGTTCATGTGTGCCAGAGCATTTTGTCTTTTTTGAAATGGTTGTGGTGTATTGAGCGAGAGTGGTGCCGTGACCAGCAGGTACTGTGCATAACCATTTACATTATTCTCTACCTACTTAGCTGACACTTTTCTCCTAAGCAATGCACATTAGTTTATTCGATTCAGGGTAAGGACCTTGCTTAGGGGTACTGCAGCAAGTGGTGGGATTCAAACGTAGTCATCCAAGCAGAAAGTGGCGGCTCAGATCTCTATACCACCTGCTGTCTGTATCGGTCATACGGGAAGCGCCGTGTGAACTTCAGCACGAGCACACAAGTGAAGCGACTGATCCGAGATCCGGCCAAGCCGTGCACCGCTCTGCCGCGTCTCTGAAACGAACGGGCCCTCTCGCCCCAGGCCCTGTGATGTCCCTGTCACTCTGAAGGTGAAGGCTCTGACAAATGCCAAGCACATGTGGCTTCCTGACAGGGGGGATGGGGTGCGTGGGATTATTTTTATTTTGGAACACAGGAATGATTGGCTGGTGCGAGCCAATAGACAGGTGTCAGGATCCCTGCCAGACTAAAGTGTTTCGGGAGGGGGGGGGGGCCCAATACATGGACGATGCGCCAGCCATTATCAGCAAATCTGAGAAATTAACACCAGCTTGTGAGCAGGTGCTGAGGTGAGAATTTTGGCACAGGGTAGGGTGGGGGATGGGTTGGGGGGGGGCACAGTCTGCCACCCGTGGATTTCGGGTGTGGAGCTTTTCCCATTATGGCTTGTAGCTAATGCTCATCCAGCTGGCTGGTTGGTGCACTCCTGTGTCAATCGAATCCCCGATCAGTTACACGATCGGTTGTCTGCTGCCGTTGACGTTTACATGTATTTATTCGTCGGATGTTTTTCAAAAAGCTACTTACAGATTTATACGGATGGATAATTTTTGCTGCAGAAATTCAGGGTAAGTACTTTGGGTACTACAGCAGGATTTAAACCTACCACCTGCTGTATCCACTATGTTAGAACCCTGCATAATACCATCGCTGCTGTAAAATTCACTACAGCAGAAGTGATTCATGGAGAACTCATCTTCAGCATTATTGTCAGTCTATTTTTTATACTTTCACAAAAAACCTGTTCTGTGAAAAAAAGATAGCGCTGTAAAATTTTTCGGATATTTTCTAAGACTTCTTTGCATGATATAAGCTAACAAAAAGAGCAAAACATAATGGAGTCACTCTAAAAGATGAAATTTTAAGCTATAAATAGCATATTTACCTTTTGTAGCCTCAGGTAAACACAATCCTTTTGAATGC
The DNA here is from genome assembly GCA_018136845.1 of Heterotis niloticus. Lineage (NCBI taxonomy): Eukaryota > Metazoa > Chordata > Actinopteri > Osteoglossiformes > Osteoglossidae > Heterotis > Heterotis niloticus. Next base: position 22,785,086 of record CM030904.1, on the reverse strand, counting down.
GGTGGTCATGAAAGTTACTTTTTATCCAGATGAACATATTTCTGCGTGGTCCATGTCATGGAAATGCAAGGGGAATTCATTTTGATTTATTCAGATCAGCATCTCCTGCAGCTGTCACAGAAAAAAGGCACTTTTCTGACCTGAAGCTCCTCAACTTACCCAGTTAGGCTTCTGCATTACCGTGCCAAGCACATGATGTTTGTTCCTGCTGGGCAGCAGTAATTCAAACCTATAATGAGTGGGTATTTCAACGCGCTCACTGACAGGTACTGTGCGGCATTGCAAGGTCTGAACCAAACCGGGGGCAGCAAGTGGCACAGTGGTTAAAGCAGCTGCTTCTACTCAACCGGCCCTGGTTTGACTCCCACCTCCGGCTGTAGCACCCACGATCGAGACACTTATCCTGTGCTGACACCGTGAAAATACCCACCAAGTAAAATCCCGATCTTCTGGACGGTTATGCAGGGATGTGTCAGCTAGAAGAACGACTATTCACATTCATGAACCTACAACCTAACCGACACATTTTGTCGGTGTGTAAAATGTTCGCGAAGGCCCGAGTTCCAGAGTGGCGAATACCAGTGCCATGGCAGGGAAACCTGTTTGCCACCAGCTGGCCTGGATAGAGAGACGCGGGGGGGACAGCGACAGTGTCTGTGACCTGTTAATGGCCTTGGGGTTATTTGATGACAGTGGCAGGAACAGGATCACGGGCACTGCCCTTTGTGGGAGGTTCGCCTTTGTCATCGAATCCCCCAACAGCACTGATTAATAGCCCCCCGGGTTTGTTTTCAAAGTTTTATATTTGGCCGTTCTGAAGTTTCGTCTGTGGCCTCTCCTTGAACATCGTCATACCGCAATATTTTACTGCGGTTTGTCAATGTTAACACAGCTGCGGCGGCCTGCAGTTGATAATGGACAATTTAAATGATGCCGTCTGTCCATATACACGAAAACCTGTAAGCAAAACATGCAAAGCTGAAACCAGCGTTTACTTCCAGTATCCATTTTTTAGCCATGTCAATGGATAAAATTAAATCTGCAATAATCCGTGCGGTCAAATGCGGAACGAAACAAACGTCCGAGTCGGCAGCTTCCGCGCATTTCCCCGAGACAAGATGTTTGCGAGCGCCGAGCAACGGGAACAGCAGGTGGCGTAGTGGTTAGCGCTCCTGCTTTTCGGTAAATGGGTCACTGCGAGTAGCTTGGCTTTATAAGGAGCGTTGGAGAAAAGCTTAAGCAGACAAGACATGTCATTGGGTAGCTTTTTATCCAGCTGAATTTTCAACTCCGTTTTATGCACTTCTGCAACGACCGGGTGATAAAGTCAAGCGCATTTATTGATCTGAAATTTCAGAAGATCGCAGAAATGGTGGCGGGAAACCAGGGACGTGGGAGTTGCACGTTTGTATCGCATAGCAGCTCTGTTTGTTTGCACCCTGTCCGCTGTCTTGTGCCGAGTGCAGCACATAATAATGACACGCGATACACTTGAGAACCTTCTCGCCCCCCCGGACGAAGCCCAGGGTGGTGTTGGCCACCGTTAACACTCTCGTTGTGAGACAAGGGCATGCATAACAGAGCAGGACGGGTGCTGGTGAGACGGGACGCTCGCTTACAGCCCAGCTGGCCCATCAATCTCAATAGAAAGGAGAGGCAAAAAAAGCCGATGAAATGACAGACACGATCGCTATTTCAACTGGAGGAGATAGCGGAGCTCAAGGGGTGGAGGGTGCAGAATTCATGGGGCTGGGGGCGAGATTCTTTTGACAGGGGGTCTCTGTCCCACGTCAGCAAGGCGGGTTCTGGAACAAAAATAAACGGGGATGAAATATGATGGGTGCAAGGCGCGAGGAAAACATCACTGGTTCGACTCGGGTGTCTGCCGATGGGCAGCGCTTACCTGTTAGGAGCCGAGGCCGCGGCCTTTGGTAAATCTGACTGAAAGTGAAAGTTAAGGTGTGACCTTACTATAACCCGGCCCAGCTTAATACCCCGACTCCTCAGCTTATGGACACCGCCCACGACTTGTTTTGTTTCTACCTCTTAAAGTTCAGCAACTTTACCCCTATTTTCATCTACACACACCTTCTTGGATGCATCAGCTACAGTCTGACTGGGGTTGCTGGGTGCTTTGAGTTCTTCAATGTCAGACATGCTGTTCCAGACAGCTTGAATAGGGTGCTGACTGGGTTGCAGAGTGGAGAACCGAGCAACCAATCGACCTCAAAAGCCCGTCTTAGGAAACCAGAGCACCCAGAGGAAACCCACACAGACCGAGCTGGGCTCAAACTTATGTCTGAATGGCACAGATGCTGTCTGTAGTTTGTGTGTGTCTGTGAGGCTATCCTGGAATCGACTGCAATCGTCCCATTCGGGGTGTTCTGCCTCCTAGCCCGGTGTCTAGTGATCCGGTTCTGGACTGCCGTGATCCCGGACAAAACCAGCGGATCACGAAAAAATAATCATCAACCTTTAAGTACTTAACTTGAACGGAAAGGTGAACTGATGATGCTGTAGTTTATAACAGTTTGTCAGGGTCCATATGGACTATTTGGAGCGGGGGTTAGCGTTTGTCCGCAGAACCATCCGGCTTCTTGACTGCACGGTCCCTTCCTTCTCTGGACTCACGCTCCCGTCACAGAGCCTCGGGCCAAGCCAGTGAGGATGTGTGGACAGGATCTTCAGCGCTGAGGGGGTCCGAAGGAGTGAGCTCTACAAGAGTCTGTTGTAGCCGCAGGTGGGTCACTGGAGCTGCTTTCTTCCTCATACCACCAGCAGATGTTTCAGCGTCCCACAGGCCATCAGATCATAAAGGGTTTCCATCTGCACTTAAGTGGATTTATATCTTTATTTGATCCTGATGGCTCCAAATTTGTCTTATAGATCTCATGTGTACTGGATCTTCACCATAACAAAACATTAAAACTATGATGTTATGATGGTGTGCAGAAGGGTTTTATGCTAATAATAAAATAATAGCATTTAGTACGATATCATAAAATGCCTTGAAGCAACAACACTGGCTGTGCAGAAGAACTGACTTGGGACTGAAGCACATCAGCAGCTGCCTCTGATAAATATGCTAGATGGTCTGTTGGTGAGAATAATACATCATTTCACTGAAATCAGGCAAATGTTTCAGAAGCATTATGGTGAGAACAGAGAGGCTCAGGAGGAGCTTCTATCCACAGGCCACGAGACTTCTGAACCCAGACACGCCATCACAGTCTTTGCCAACCAGAGTCTACAATATCCGTTGACCACTCCCCTCGCTGTCACTGTCCCCATAATGCAACTCACATTTCACTACATGGTATACCTTGTAACCATGTATGTGACAAATAAATTCTTTTCATCTTTGATCATTTGGCCAAGATATCAGTTTTTAATAAACATTTCTGGATTCTCTGGATAAAAAAAATTCCTTTCCATGCTTACTTAACTTGGTTTTTGATTCATAAATACTGAGCGTAGCATAAGAAAGTCTACCAGTGAGAATAAACAGTATGAGGAAGGAAAGGAGATGCACGACCTACAAAACTCTCTCACCGCTTCATAAGCAGCGCTGAGCACCTGCTCCATAAACGGCATTCAGATCTGTACATTTTATTCCTCTGCCACCATTTTAACCTCTGGATGGTCATGGAGACGGTTTTTAATGAGCGGTAACCCCATTTTATTATCACCCCAGTCTTAGACAGTTACTTTCCCATGACTCCTGCAGTAACGCTGGACACAGGGCACCAAACAGTGCTTTCAACCTTTTGCACATTCCCACACCGACACACACTTACGCAGTCTGCGCACAGCAGCACACAATGAAGTGCCGATCACTTTTCTTCCACATACAGCACAATGATCAAATACTCTAAATAGGCAGAACGCCAAGGTAGTTCCCACTGGAAGCAAAATGGAACTGAACATTACACACGCGTTACACCACACACGGGGAGTACAGATTCCGGGAAGTGGGAATTAGTGGAAGAAAAGCATATATATGGCAGCGATGTACGCAGACACACACACGCCGAGGCCAACATATGCTGGTGGTTGGGTTTGTGTTTCCTCATTCAGGCGGCTTCACTTGTATTTCGGTGACTATTGGTGCTGATGTGCATTAAACAACGTGAAGCGACAGCGATCGATCAATAGCTGCATCGTGTCTGGCTGTCCTTCCCAGTGTATGCAGTGTCGCTTACTTTTCACAGGAAGCATCACGTGTGGGAACCTCAGGGAAATCTGACCCCCCCCGCAGAGCCCGTGTGCCATGCTGACCTGTCAATCAATGGGGGGCTCCCACAGCTGTGGGGCGGTAGGGGCCACTTGGACCGCTGGGCCTTCATCTGAGGCCTAATTTTAGCCCCGGAGGCCCGTTCGGCTGCGAGAGGCCTGGCCTCCCTCACAGTCCGCAACTGCACAAACACATGGGCAGCCGCGCCTGGAGCTCTGGGGGGGGACCCTGTTTGAAAAGGGAGGCTGCCACCTACAGATATTTATTATTACAGGCCTCTTAGTCCGGTGCTGAGATTGATTTACGGGTTGCCCTGGCCGCTCCAAGAGGGGCAGCCACCTGGGCCGGAGAGCCGAGTGGGACTACAATCGAACCTGCACGCACGACAGTTTGATTTGTTAGTGGGACGTTCATACGGGTTTCACACAGCTCACATGTGCGCTCGAACGCAATGCAAAATTAATAAATTCATCTCTATGAGAAGGAGACCTCATGAAAAGTCATAACTGGTCTGCTCCTCAATACCTGAAAGACCTGGTCACTCGCTATTCCCCAGTCAGACCGGTACGCTTCTCTGCATCTCACTGTTTGGTGGTCCCATGCACAATCAAAATCGAAACCCTGGAGGTCTGCAGTTTTGGCCTCAATGCCGAAGACTGAGCTCCCTCTGCTCCTCAGAGCTGCCAGAATCCTTTTAGTGTTCAAGAAGCATCTGAAAGCCATCTCTTTCAGACTTACTTCTATTCTGATTTCCAAATTGCTATACTTGCGCTAAATAGTTTAAATCGAAAAAAAAAATTTTTTTCCATCAATTCTTTATTCAGCACGTTGCTTTAGATAAAGCTTTTCATAAATAAATACACGTAAATGTAAATGTGCGCAGCAGAATTTTCTGATATATCGATCTTTCCGACTGAAGCCTGGGGGACAAAAGCAAAACCACGTTTTTCCCAACAGACAGATTTATTTTGGTTTTAAAGCCCAGATTAGTTTTCCCCACAACTGTCACCCTTTTGCATCTCAATTCGCAGTAATCCTAGCGGGGGCGCCGTGCATTAGGATGCAAATGGGGAGATTACAGTAACCGAGTCCTTTCGCTGGTTACAGTAAGGAGATCCCGTTCACCAGGGGCCTTTCAGTGGACAAATCAATATGGGTCCATCTGCTCAAGGCTTTAGTGCAAACACACGCACACACACGCACGCACGCATAGACTTGGGCATGCACACACACTTGTGCTGCTGACACAGATGGAACCTGATGCTCAGATGAAAGCGCTCTATGTCCGCTCTTGATGGTGGCTTGCGTCCCAATAGAATGGGGTGTCCTCACCTCCCACAGAGCATGTTTGGGAAGTAGGGGGGCCGCGTCTGCACTGCATTGTGAGACACATCACACATACCTCTACCCCCCCACAGTCCGACACCCTACTGACTTCAGGCTCTCGCAAGGGTCACCAGGGTCATCCGTGTGGAGGGATTAGACCCTAATTCCTTCCCTCCTGTCAAATGCTCAAATTAGTTTATTTTGACAAGTTTAGGAAGCAGCTGCTTGGAACGGCCGACCTCCGCACACCTCCCTGGACCGTGGAAACTCTGGGAGCATGCAGAGGAGCGACACACCACCGCAATAAGGAGTGCAGCCTGCAACACGGTTTGAACCAGCCTGTCCACCAAACCGCGTCTCACCGAGTTATTTGTCTTCTAGATTTCAGCCTCACTGTATCACGCAGAACAGATTTTGCGTCAATTCTGAGGGCAGAAGTCGCCATTATTGCAGCTCCTGCCTTGAAGGTAAACAGGAGCGCACTTAAATCGGGGTTTTAATCTCACCGTAGTTTTACCCTGGATTTAGAAATGTGCAAACAAACTGCGGCCAAGGGTGAAGGGGCACGGGCAACAGCTCGAAGGTGACGCCTGACAGGTGCCACGAGGTTAAGGGTTGAAGGGTGTCCAGGTGGCACCTTTTTGAACTTCACAGCAGAAAATTTACATAAAAAACATACAAGACGCACTGCGTTCAAGCAGGTGACAGAGTGGATAGAACCGCTGTCTCTAAACTCAAACGCCAGGGTCTGAGTCAGAATCCCTGCTGTACTGCTTTCTTGGCGAAAGAATTTATCTTCAGTTAATGTAGTAAAAACTACTCTGCGGTATGCACGTGTAAATCAGGACAGATATGTTGGCACTGCAAGTTTCTTCAGAGAAAACGAATGTAATAAACATTTTTAAACATTTTACTTCTTATAACTTTCTTGTGGTATTTTTAAAAGCGGGACCCTTGAGAGTAGCGTGTCATCTGGAGGCCGTTGGTGAGGGTGGAAACGTGACACCGGGAGCATTAACAGGGTGAGCAGCAAGCCATAACTGCACATCTTATTTTGCAGGTTGCCAAGCAACAGGACTTGACTTTAAGACGGGGTCGTAAACAGCGGCTACCTCTCCTGCACCACCTGTCACACACCGTTTAATGGACAGATTTTCAGCACGCCGAGCTGGTCCAGACCACGTTGGCACCGCGCTCGGCTCCGCTTGCGTCGGGGTATCTAACAAACCCAGCCGCTCATCCTCAAACCCCTGCTCCTCTGGAACGTTGCTTAGGTCAAAGGAAACACATGTAGAACAGATGGTGGATGAGCATCTGCTTCACGGTGATGCCGCGTGTTTTTGTAAAACCCGTCCCAACGTGTGATGGCTGTCATCGCCATCGAGGCTCCACCACGTCTATATTACAATGTGCACCCTGCGGACCTCTCGGGCTGTGGGTCTGGAGGGAAGTGGCGTGCAGCTTAGAGCTGAAGAAACGGTCCTACGTGCTTGCTCTTTTCATTCACACCTTTTGCCCGTGCAGGTTGTGGATAGTAAGGGAAACTGCAGCGAATGTTCATGTGGATCACTGATGATCAGCAAACAGAAATAAAACTGTTTAGCCGAAAAATGTGACAGTAGTGCAGTGAACACATTTTAATACGTATGGAGTAATGCCTGGATTAGCGCTCTGGATGTGTTCTTGAGAAACGGAAAGCTTAATACATCAACAACTCTAAGAAGTTATCGGTGCTGTTTATTGCATAGAGCTTGGAAGCACGGAGCTTGAAAACTGCAAGTACAATACAGTGCAAGGTAGTGTAGGTTAGTTATGTCTTTAATAATAGCAAAGGAGAAGAAAAAAATGATGGATTTCAATTGCAGATGGTCCCTGACTTACATTCCAATAAACCCATTGTAGGTTGAAAATATCATAAGTCAAAAATGCATTTAGTACATCTGACCTACCAAACATCATAGTCTAGCCTAGCGTACCTTAAATGCCATCGTGGCCATGACAGGCTTCCTGCCTTCATGTTGGGCATATATGTTGAATTTCTCCTCAAGAGTAATGCCTTCCTCCTCTTCTCACCAGTAGCAGGAGACACAGGTGGGTGTTTCTTAGCCATGATCGATGCACAAAACACAACGTAGATATGAGGGGTATCCAAAAAAACGCTGGCAACACAAAACACTGTAGAGTTCTGTATACACTAGCAACCGCATGGCAGACTGGGAGATGCCGCTGCCCAGCATCATAAAAGAGTATCATACCACTTGCCTGGAAAAAAGTCAGAATTCAAAATTTGAAATATGGTTCCTACTGAATGTGTATTGCACCGTCGTAACTCAGGGACCATCTGTATAAGATTTTAAAAAATGTTTATTTTAAATCAATAAATTATTAGGGCTGAAATATAAGGGTGCTATTGCAAAACAGTACTACAACAGCAGGTATTGCTTTATATAAAAAAAGCTCATGTATGTTAACACCAGCCTGTTCAAGGAAACAAATGGTTGTCGGGACAGCTCAAACCAGAAAGAAAGAAGATGACCAGCAACCAGTTGGATGGGTTTAATGACTGTGACAATGAACACAACTCTTTCAAAACTATAAACACAATAGAGGACAGAATTTTCTGGAAAAACAACAGCTGTCACCAAGAGTCAGTATTGACTCCGACACAACATCTACAACATAGATATAAGAAATAGTTAATGGTGACGCATTTCTATGACATTAATTCTACTATAAAATACACTGCCTGGCCAAAAATAAAGTCACCACCTGGATTTAACTTGGTGTTATGATCCGGGGTTGCTTCAGTTGGTCAGGTCTAGGTTCAGCAACGTTATGTGACCAAAAAATGAGCTGAGCCGACTACCTGAACATACTGAGTGACCAGGTTTTTTCATCAATGGATTTTTTTCTTCATATTCCAAAATGACAATGCCAGGATTCATGGGGCTCAAATTGTGAAAGAGTGCTTCAGGGAGCACGAAACATCATTTCGGCCACCACAAAGTCCAGACCTTAACCCCATTGAGAATCTTTGGGATGTGATGGAGAAGACTTTACGCAGCGGCCCGACTCTCCATCAATACGAGATCTTGGCGAAAAATTAATGCAACTCTGGACGGAAATAAATGTTGTGACATTGCATAAGCTTATCGAAATGATGCCACGGCGAATGTATTCAAAGCTAAAGGCGGTCCAACAAAATATTAGAGCGTGTGACTTTTTTTTTGGCCAGGCAGTGTAGAATTGATACAAAAATTACCCAACTGCATAAAAGGCAAATGAGTGTAAGTAGCTCAACGCTGCAAGCTGGTTTGACAAAAAGATTCGGCTGACTAAATAAATGTAAACGTACCTCTCATTGCTCCTCTTGCACATCACACTTGGCACCTTGCTGATGGCCATCAGCCCCTTTGGTCTGTCAGCAGGTAGAGGCAAGGAGCTCTGTTCCAAACCCAGGAGCCTTTTCTGGCCCTGTGGCACACTTACTGGTGCGTGAAATCGAGTGAAAAGGCCTGACGGTGGTGTGCTAGATGGAAGAGGGAGATTAGCGTGACAAAGAGAGTGTTATGTGGGGATGAGGGCACCGATCTGGAGGCCACCAAAGCCACCATCTCCGGGTTTCCACTTGTATTTGCACGCTCGCAGTTATTAACCTGATTATTAATGAATTACCTGTTTTTATTAACCTGAATCAACGATTTCGGACGCCGTGCCCCTCAGACGGAAACCACTTCTACACCTTTAACCAAATCATGGAAACGGCTGCAGAAGTGGCAATGGTGGTTGTTTGCAAGAGATGGTAAAAACCAGGTTTACGAACGCAGTCAAATCGGTATCTCCAATCTCATGGAGTCAACAGCGCAGTCCTCTCCAAGCGCGCCTCCCGGAATGGCAAAATCCACCATATAAATACAAAGATGTATAAATAGGCACAAACCAGTGTAAGTAGCTTAACATTTCAAGTCATTTTGGAGAAAAGCTGTGAAGCATGAGGAGTATGAAGGTGCCAACTTTCTTTTTTAATTCCATGTAAAAATTTATATGCTGATATGCGGTTTACCTCTGTTTTTGAACCCATGTAAAAATAGATACATTAAAATGGAAATTTAAACTTTCTTTTAGAGTCAGGTTTAGCACATTCCTTTGCCCGCTGCGCATTTATACAGTTTTTCCGATTGCCTTTTTGCTCAAGAACTCAGGGGGCCACAAGCAACGCAGTCCAAATCGCCTCGTGCCTTTCTGAGCGTAAGTGGAACTTTCACAGGTCAGCAGCTGGGTGTTATTTTTGAATCCCATTGGTCAGTAACAAACAATTGAAGCGCCTTTGTCAGAGAATCATGGGCCAATAACCGAATATTTTTATTTTCCCAGATGAACTTCTAGTTCCCTTTTTGTGTTTTGGAACTTTTGAATAGCAAGCAGCCTCTGTTGAATTTTAAGTAATTTTGTGGATGTGAAGGTTACCTGGGGAATGTTGAAGGATGAACTGGGGATTTGGATTAGGGCTAGACAATTTTTTGAAGGGTCTGTGGCCTGAGCCTGCAAGTTCCAATGGTTTAAGCCATTCTCCCCCCATATCTTAAAATCGGTGGTTCCCCAGGCTAGTTTTTTTAAAATCAAAAACAGTTACCTTCTGCTGTTTGCGTGAGAACGGGGGAAACAGGGCCAGAGAGTGTAAAGACATGAAATGCAGGTTGGCCATATGGCCAAGGACTGTGTAGGTCCTCACTGCAGCATGCAGGATGGAAGAGAGGGCCATCTCTCCTGCAGCTGCCCTCAGCGGAGGTCAGCTAAGACTCCTGTAAAGATGACAAAAGCAGAGGAGAAGGAGATGCTGAGATCAGCTGAGGACCAGAAGAAGAAAGAGGTGAGGACGATGGCAGGCATGCCCCGGCAGGTATAACACTTGTATCCCCAGATGACGTGAGACCCGATCCCACTGGTCTATTATCTAGAAATAAGGAGGACAGTGTTACCAGGAGGGGGACTGCCGTGTTTTTTAACCACAGATGCCATGCAGAAAGGCTGCTACCTGCTTCTAAAGAGGAAGTAAGTGGGACTGTTTGTAAGCTTTTTCCACCCTCCTCCAGGCTGAGAACTCCAGGGAGAGTGCTGGGGATGGGATTTAGGTTTATTTGATAGATTTTAGGAAATGGATTCGTCTTGATGTTATTAAATTTGTGTTTTGCTGTCTTAATGGTTTAATGTTGGTTTTGTGTTTGTGTGTTGTAGTGACAGACTTTGCTGTGCTGTAATGGTAACTTATGTGGGATTGATGGATTGCGTGCATTTATTCCTGCTTGTGTAGAAATATATTTGGTACAGATATACAGTATATTAGTTTTTTTTGTTTTTTTGACAATAAATAATGAGTGCTAAAGTGTCAGAAGTGAATGTGATTGTCTTGGAGTTTGAAGGGAAGATTTGGGTGGAATGAATCATCTTTGGAGCTGCAATGTGTTTGGATTGAAATCAGCCATTTTGAGAAAAGTTTTCACTGTATTGAGGGCAACTGATTTTTATTAAGAGTTGTGAAATACTTTGTGTCTAATAAGTATGTGTTTTAAAAGCACATGTGAACTGTGTGAGTTGGTATAACGTGAAATAGTGACTTCAGATAGATTTCACAGAAAGGTTTGAAATATTTGAGACTTTAAGAACCGTCGAGTATATAGCTCTGAAAAGTGGACCGATGCTGAATTGTAGAATAGGGGAAGTTTAGTTTTGTGTATGCAATTTATGCTGAAGTTAATAAAAAAATGGTAGGGAAATGAAAAAAAAATCATGGTTTTGAAACTCGTAGAGAAGGGTAAGGGGTCCACCTCTGCCATGAACTGCAACATGGTGAGGTTGTCAAGCTTCGTGGCTAAAGTTTTTTCTATAAAAGAGTCAGATCTGGGCCTCCACAATCCCATTTTCCATCTGACTTTTACCATCTGATGCTCCCAGTTTGCCCTAGCTGCACCTTCAGTGTGAAAGTTAACTCCAAGCACTTTGAGGGCCACCTCATTCAGTAAAACCACCAACGTTATTTACCCTATTTTTTCAGCTGCCCAACTGCTTGATATGTGACTTGATGTTCAGTGTTGTGGCAGAGGCAGGTCTGAACACCTTAACCAGGCCCAGTGCCAGACTGAGGGGCCGGTGCAAGCACATGAACAACATGGTGTCGTTCATGTACTGGGCTAGCTTTAAAGCCTCTCCATCAACCCAGGATGGGTGCAAATGGCAGCTGCCAGTGGATCAATGTGAAGAACATAGAGAAGCAGGGAGAGGGGACAGCCCTTCCTCACTCTAAGCTGGGACACCCCCCGCCCCCAAAGAGCAACTGATGGTAACTCAACTAGCTACCTCGGTGTAAGCACACGCACCCATCCCAAGAATTTAGGGCCGAAACCTATCCTGCTCAAGCTGTCAAACAGGAAGCCATGGTCGGCTCAGTTACAGTAAATGCCTTCTCATGGTCCAGGCTGACCAATGCAAGAAGGACTTTTTGGTCCACTGCCCAAAAATTTTGTGTCCTGAACCAGGTACAATTTCCAGATCACCGGTCTCCCATGAAACCCCCAAAATTTTGTCCCACTACACCAGGTCAGCCATCACCTGTTTCAGGTGCATTGTGAGGACTTTTGTAATGAGCTTCATGTCTACGCAAATCATCATTACAGGTCTCCACATGACAAGATCAGCTTTGTCACCTTTCTTATACAAGAGAACCCTAATCCTCATCCTTCTAGTAAGCATACCTCAGTTAAATTCCTCCTCAGCTACTCACAAAAAAACGGGGCCTACAAGGTCATCTAGGCCAGGACTCTTCTGTCAGTTAATTTTACCAAGAAGTTCAGCTGGTTCAAAGTGGTAGGGCTTTCTAAGATGTCAAGTGCATTCTGGGAAACACAAGATGTTACCTTATCTAAAAGCTCCTTTCTACGGCAAGGTCCATTTTCCTAACTTTAAAAAGATTTTTTTATAAAAGAAAGATGCAATCTCTAACATCTGGGCAGTTTCAGCGAAGCAATCCCCCTGCAGGTTCTGCAGAGAAGTAAAACCCCTCTGATGTTTTAAGCCCTTCACTTTGTTAAAAAAGTTGTGGTACATTTATGATTCTCCTCTATGTCCCTAACTCTGGCGCTAAACAGAAAAACCATGGCATGCCGCTCCGGCAGCCATCTCAAAGTGGGCTTTATTTTCCTATCGTGATCGAAAACTCCTCCGTTATGTCAAATTCTGTGGAGCTCCCCTTTGGGCTGGGTGATGTCCTGGGCTTTCACCGTGACCCCTTCCAACCATTAAAAAAAAACGGGTAAAACTCCACGGACCCCGGCTACAAAGAAAAAAATTCTGAAACATGTCCTTGTGCTCTTTTTCTTGAAGCGCATCAAGACTGAGTTTCCAGCAGCCATAGCCATGAGCTGGGAGACCATCACATGATGCAATGACCACTGGGGTGGCAAGCGTTCATCTTTCAAAATCAGGGTGATGCTAAAATGTAATCTAAGCATCTACAGGCGATGCGGCTGTTGCACTAAGTAATGCCCAGATTGTTGGGGTTACACTTTTTAAAACCATCAGCAAGGTTGAAACCACAAATAAAATGTTTAAAATGTTTAGCACTAGCATCGCCCTTGCCTTCAAGAAAAAAGTCCCCTCCCACTATTAGGGCAGGATTAATAAAAGGCGTCACCTTTTCACAGGTGTGCTCCCCACAATGAATCTCCGCACCTGCAGAGTGGATGCCACTTGGACTCTAGTAGGACTCGCCTTCCACGAATCTTGAAAGAAGGGAGTCACGTCCTGCTGGTACCAGAAGTGGACGTTCCACAAAAAAGAAAAACAGATTAAAGGCAAACAAAACCATAACGAAAGTTGGTTGAACACATCAGTTTGTTTATCCTGGTTCTGAAGCCCCCTGATGTTAAGAATTAAAATGTTTAATTCAGCCATTAGGATATGAATTAAAAAACAATTAAACTAACACAAAACAATGAAAGTCGGCCTTCATTCCCCTCCTGGGTCAAACTGTTCATATCAGAGTTGTCCCCATCCAGGTATGGCAAAGAGTTTGGTGTAAAATGTCCTTTAAAATCCTGGGATGGGGACGCCAAAGATAACCTCTTTGTGACCCAGGTTTCCATCTTTTGTCCGAGTAGGGGTCTTACTCTTGGCTTTCATTCAAGGAATAGTTGGCCAACGAAGAATCTCCCTCGAGCGGGTTAGCCTCGATTCTGCCTTTCTTCCTCTTCTTTGAAGATTTCTTTTTCATTTTAAAACTTCATAGAGGAAAAGCTGAATAAGAAAATATAAGCGTAAAAATATGAAGTTTTGCCATGGAGAGGTCTGCAGAAGTCATGAAAAGTTACCAACATGGAATATTTTACAGCAGTAAGAAGAAAAGAACACACATAGGAGTAGAGTTACTGAACAGGTGAGTTCCTCTTCTCCATGACGATGCTCAGTGTTTTAATGCGTTGTTATTTGCAAGGATCCAGTGGGTCCAGTAGGACCTTTGAACATTCATGAAGTCTAACAAAGTCAAGAAGATCCAACCCAACAGTGCTGCATGGCAGAGGGATGGTGCCAGCACATGCAGGGCCTTTGGGGTATCGAATAACATGTGAGCAGAGCCCTAGGGGGCCATTTTGAGCCAGGATGCAGGTACGACAGGTATGAGAGGTGATCCGTACCCTCGTTTCTGTCAATGAGGGTCTGTATCAGCAATGGGCTTCAGGAATTCCCTTCCCATGAATCGCTCACATGTTGCAACACTGATGCAGCTTTTGTTCCTGCTGGGCTGGCTTTCAGAGAAGATTTTATCGTCCTCAGCAGCCCCCCTGAGGATCGCTTTCGTGATCCAGTGTAGCGTGCTTGCTGTATTTTGACTTTACTCCGCTCAGTTTTCCTCTGCTGTATTGGGCTTTTGTGCTTGAAAAAGTAGGCATGGCTGATGTTGTTATTAAGGTACTGTCACAGATTTTTGGCTGGTGTGCTCCACTACCTGCTATTTGACTTTTCAGGGTAATCCTGTTTACCCCCTCAAATCAATAGAGCATGGGTTCGCATCACTTTTTGTGGAAGAAGCAGTATTTTGCCTGATCATTATCGACTGGATCGCAGCTCCCTGTCTGCACATGAACTCCCCGAAGTCTCCACTTCCTTCCTGGTGTTTTCTCTCAGAAGCTCCTGGAGAGGGGGCACCCTTCAGACCGAGTTTGTTTTCTTACTTCTTGTCCACCATTCGCTCCAGATAATAAACGTCTGGCATGTTTATGCATGTTGTGGATGAAGGGTTGATGAATCTTCCGGTGGAAAGTGACAGCTAGAGGCAGCAAGTACAAATGTTATAGATGCCAAAAATGTTATTTTAGGGGTACGGACAGATGCTGCTTTAAAAAAGAAGTCGTCCCTTTTCAAGTTGTATCTGTTCAAATCTTACAACGAAACAACCTTTTTTATCTTTAAAGGGAAATTCACCCATTTGCCACAGCTTTAAAGAAGTTTTTTTTTTCCGTTTAAGGAGAAACCTAACCTTTTACCCACATCTAAGGAGAAATTTCCAGTTTTTAAGATGGTACAGATTCCTCATTTTTTATTCTTTGTTTATTTAAAGGTATATAAGCTTTTCTCAGTGCTCTAATGAAATTTGGGAAATTTATTTGGAGTTCTGAGGTTGGCCAGTGATGCATTATAATTTTCCCCATAAGAAATAATGGAAAGAGCCGCGTCAATTTCACACAGCACGGCCTTTTTAGGAAACAGTTAGGCATGTAAATCGAGGGACTGACTGTACATTTAAATGGGAAGTCCAACTGTTCACACATCTTCAAAGTGAAAACTCACCCTTTTCCACAATGCAAAAATTTAGAAGCTGCAATAATTAAAATGTTTATGACTATCATGAAATTTTCCCAGTCTTTATTTTGCTTTGACATCTTTAGACGTGCCAGAGCAATAAAGTCTGAAGACTACGTTTAAGGCACGTCTCACTGGAATCATCCATTAGAGAGAAAAGCCATGACCAGGGGTCTTCAGGGGCCGCTACTTGGATCCTTAGCAAAATAACCCTGCTTTGACGTCAGTATATCTGTGCAACTTCCAATAAATGGTGGAGGGACTGTTTCGTGAACTGTGTGGTAAAATGTCTCCTTCTGAGACCAGCGTGCTGTCAAGCTGTAGACGGGACTGCAAGTTCACTCTCCCGGCAAACTGTAGCTTCCCATGAACAGCATCTGCAAGCCTCTATCTGTGAGTCATGTACGAGTTGGAAGAATACTCTGCATTCCGAGATAAATGTAGCGTATCCTGAATGGCCAATATCTCAACACTGCCAATGACGACAGATGCTTCCCGCCAACATGGTGGCAGGGCTTTTGCGGCCACCACCGCTCTAAAGATTCCTCTGTTATGCAGCTTATTTATTTTGGTCTCAAACACGTGAAGGTGGAGTCCTGAGAGAATGTTAGCCAGCCTTTTTTTTTTATACGCGCTTAGTCCGGGTCAGCCTGCAGAGGTGTTAGCACGCTAATGGAACCTCCTCCATCAGATAGCGGCACAAGGACAGAGGGGTGGGACATGCATTTCCCCCTGAGGACACTGTAGCAGCCTGTGAGAACCACAAGATCTGGCTGTCGGGCATCAGAACCCCAAGGTCCAGCCAATTGAAACTGTTGGGTTCTGCTTGCGTTTTAGCCATCAGGCCTGAAAGGTCCATAGTCGAGAAGAGTGGCCACAGCAAAAACATCCATGGGTCCTGATGTCACATTAGTTATTAATAGTGGCGGCTGCGAGGACCAGAGCTCTACAGCTGCTGGCCTGCCACGGCCCATTTCCTCACCGGAAACTGCCCCACGCCTCTCCGCGTGGGTTCCCCGTGCCCCCGGCTTCCCACGTTTGTTTTCTCTGTGTGGTAACCCAAATTCCTCCCCAACACTTCCATCAGCGGCTAGCTGGTGCGTGCACAACTCCACGGCTACAGCGGGCTCCAGGGTCCTGGCCGGCTCGCCTGCCACTCACAACCTGGGCTGCCATCACTCACGTCCTGCGAGCCCCACACCGCGCTGCTGTGGTGCAAAGGAAAATAAATCAGCTACGCTGCTGCATTTCTGTAAGTCTAAGGAAGGTTCTCTGCGGCTTGAAACGCTGAGCTGCTTTCCGCATGCTGGTCGACGACGGAACCGGTACACTGGACCCATGTGTTCTTCAAGGAAGCATGGGAGAGGTTCAAGGTGTTGCTCTGGGTCCCCATGAGCAGTGTTTAATTTGCATCTGATGTAATGGTTCCCATCTTTCTCGGTTTGTTCTACTCCTTCCTGGGGGCTGGGCAGTCAGTGGAGACAGCGTGGTCCTCCAAGGCCATGAGGCGTGACTGTAGAAAAAATGGTACTGATAACAGTCATGGACAAGGGTAATATACAACCACTTGATTGCTTTTCAAAACTCAACAAATAAAAAAAATGTAGGACAAAATAAGAACGGTTTTTCTCCGATCGGTAACAAGGCCCATTTACTTCCCACTAACTCACCAGATCATTAACATGAAAACATTGGACCGAAAGCTGAACGCAGGCCCAAAAGCCGTTCCGACCCAATAAAAAAACAAATAGTATTTAAATGCTCGATCAAACTGTGCTGAAATGAAAATTAATCCAGGCAGAAGATGGTGGTTTTTAGCTGGGCTCTGCCATTCTCCTCAGAGGTCTCTGAAATTCATGCCATCCTCTATCATTTGAACTTGACAAAAGCAATCCATCACCGTGATAAAGTTACCAACTTGCATTCTTTGAAAGGGAAGTCATCTGTGGCAGAGGCAAGCTGGGCTTTATCAGCTAAAACAAACAAGATGTGGACGCGGCCCAACTGTTTTATAGCTGCCAAAAAGTCACGCCGGGGGTGTCTGTCTCCTCCAGCTGGGGTCACAGGCTGAGACATGAACGCAGGGGAGGCGACAGTGTCTCGTGAAGGAAGACAATTGCCGAAAGCGGACCTTTTCTGTCTTGCCACACCAACTGGGACCCCAAATCAATCGCTGCTACAGCCTTTGTGTTCCACCTGTCCCCATATTATCCATAGAGACAGTAGTTGTTACATTCCATAGTGTGTTGTCAATTTTTATTCAAATATAAAATGGAGAAAACTGCAAGATCACATGGAACGTGTGCAGGACGTGGAGCTACCGGCAAGATGGCAATCTCACAGGAAGAACAAAGAAAGTGGCACACATCTCTGAGTTTAGGTGGTCATGGGTATGGTTTCACACGGAATGCTGTGATAGGTGTGCTTTACTGTAGACAGAGGTGGAAGGTAGTCATGGCTGTGGTTTACGGCATCAAAAGGCAATGGGTGTAGAGATCGGTGTTGTAAATAAACACAGGGGGTGTAATGATGGGCGTGGTTCACTGCAAATAAAAGCAGGGGTGCTGTGGTGGGTGTGACCTAATGTTCAGAATGACAGGGGGTGTGGTTGGGGGGTGGGATTTACGAAACAGCGGGCGTGGTTAACTGTAGAATGAGGTAGGTGTGTGGGCATGGGTGTGGCTTACTGCATCGATAGATTAAGGCTGTGCTCATGGGTGGGGTTTACTGCATAATAGACAAGGGATGCGATGATGGTTGTGGTTTACTGTAGAGGGAGGTGAAGGTGTAGTTGACTGTGGTGAAAAGGAAGGGGTGTGATAATGGATGTGATGTAATGTAGCAAATGCCAGGGGGTGTGGTTGTTGATATAATATATTATATGAAAAGGTAGGGGTGTATTTATGGGGGTGATTTACTGTAGATGAAGATAAGGGGTGTGGCCATGAGGGGATATCCACTGTAGAGAAAGACAGTGGGTGTGGTGTTTGGTATGGTTCGCTGTACAGAAACGTGGGGGGGTGTGGTCCTCGGTGACTGCTGAAGAACTCCAGTGTTCCCTGCTAAACAGTCTCCAGACTGTAATGACTACGAAAGTACTCATTTCATGCTAAATAATCACAGACTTTGAGGGACCCCTCCTGTTTGAAAGAGACTGCTCTGTGGTTATTGGATTGGAAGAATTCATTGACCAGTCAGTATGAAAGAAAACATCTGTTTGGCATCCTTAAAAATGTTCTATGGTTTCTGTTTTTAGATGCTGCTTCCAAAACTTAGGGTTTTATGTGTAGAGTTTGAATTGAGTCTAATTTCAGGCTGGAAGCAAATGGGACCGCGTGGGACTGCACAGTGAGATGGTCACATACTGTACATTGCAATGCTACAGAAAAGCAGGACTGAGTACTCAGTTCAGCAGCGAGCTCAACGCAGAGATGCTCATCTCCATTTGTATGTAGTCAGAACCCGCAGGTCACTGTGGAGGTCAGCAACGCAATGACTCACCCTCAGGATGCAAGATGGGTGTAAATATGAGTGATTCCTGAGATATCATCCTGCTGAACACGGCACCAATGAGCTATGACTCAGATCAAAGCAAAGCCTTCTGATGACAAAACATGTATTTTGATCCCCGGGCAGCGTGTTATCTGTACCTTTCAACAGACGCACCTCGTATCACACGTTCTATAAAGAAAATAAGACCTTTTCCACCAGAAGTGCATGTTACCAGTCAAAATAACACTTATCGCTTATGAAAACATTTTTGGTTTGTGCCGTCGTCAGAGGTGCGGCGGAGTGGCATCGATAGCCGCTTTTTCTCACATTCCGCCCACGTTACAGGGGCCCATCTATGCATAGCGCTGGCCGTGTCAGGACTCCACACTCTTCGAGGTGATAAGGGCTGCACGGCACGATGAGAGGGCTGGCCGCGATCACTGCGGCGGCTGGGGCAACGGAGCGGAAAGGTGCCTCTCCAGGCTCTAGGCGCATATCTCTTCACGCCTGGCAGCACTTCAATCGTCTCCAGGGCGAAAAAAAACCTCAGCAAGACTTCACTCGAAGGCCCTTCCCACAAATAAAGCCATTAAAGTGATCACCGTACAATGTGAGAACTGTTACTGCACTTGTGTTTAACAACATTTAGTCCGAATTCCTGGCAGTTGCACTACGAGAAATTTTACGACTCGCATACGCACCAGCGCCTGCACGTATGAACAGTCTGGCTGTGACTATTCAAAGATCGCCCAGCTTATTTACTTGTTTGCAATTGCATTTCTTTCACTGATCCGCTCTGGAAAATGTGCTTTAACGCAGAAATAATGTGGCCTATGCTTACCCTCCAAGGCTGTAGATGGCAGTAAAGAGCACCTAAGCCGAATAAGAGTGTAGAACTGCCTTAAGCAAATTCCCTTACACAGCGTGTACAATTTGTGGCTGGTGCTTGTGAACGGCGATAATAAAAAGAATCGGGACGCCGCACGTGTTTACGACACCGGTCGATCAGTCTGCACCGAACGGCAGTTTGCGCTTTTTATTTTCAGTCGTCTTTACGTGTTAATGGTGGTGCCACGCAAAGAAAATGAAGGTAATAAAAATACAGTTACTGTCAATAACAGGAAGTAAGCCAAATAAGTCAAAGAATATCTGCATTGTTCAATGTAACTCATGAACAGGAGTTGCGGGTTGATTATTTGGTTTATTTTGATAATAACAATGAATTGAAGAAATTCTGTTCTGGTTCGAAAGGAAGCTGCAAAAAAGTTGGATATTTTAACCTCCTATTACAGCTTCATGACCTGAGGCAATAATTTCCGTCTCACCCCAAACAACGGTTGTCAGCACCGATTTCGTTCGGCGACACGTGCTGCCCGCGGCTTCCGCTCTTCTGGGAGGTTCTTATCTCCAGATCTTACGGTTCTCTACCTCTGTCCACAGCCTTTCCAGGCCTGCGTTGGTCCTTGCGAACACCCGAGATCCTCTGCAGTACTCAGATTTACAGCCTGACAAAAGTTCTCTTCCACTTTGCCCCGATTCATTTTCAGATTTAAACGTACGTTCTCGCCGCTCCCTCTTTCCCCGGTGCGAGAAGTGCTGGTGCGCGCAACCGGTTTCACGCTCTCTCCCCCACACATCACTGCTCGGGGTCAAGCGCCGGGGAAGGGGTCTCGTCCCTACGGCAACCCCCTGTTGCAGTCGGCGCGGGCTCTGGTTTTTCGCTTCTCCTTCTCTCCTCATCACTCTCCGGTTAAAGAGGACCAGATGGCCTCAGCCAATAGGAATGGCCTAATTGAATCTCACACGCAACAATTTTGCCATTGTCCCAGGAAGTCCCTAAATGAACAGCACATTTTCCCGGGCTGGAGAGGTCGCTTAATTCGAACGCCCGGAGTGTGACTAATTTCCCAGACTTCCAAGGCAGAGCCTGACACGGCCTATTGAAGTGCGCTTGTGCGAGGGAGACCGCGGCCCGCGGTTTGGCCAGGGCAGCGGCTTTCCAGCTAATGAGCGGGCTGCGGGGAGCCGGGCCGCTGATACATGGGAGCAATTTCGGCCGCCTGCATGTTGGCAGCACCTTCTGGATTAGCACGTTATTATCTGCATATACATCACCGTGGCCTAATGTGGCCTGGGCACAGCGCTCCCATCGCCGGCCCCACCCACGCCCACGCCAGGCCCTCCTCCCCAGGTACACATCAGGGCGCCATTAGTAGAGACTCCAGCACGACAGCTACCGCCACTTTCCTCAGATATAAAATCGAACATGCAACGTGCCTTGCACATGCACTTCCTCCCCAAAGAACGGTAACTAACAAAGCGTTCCAGGAGACGGGCCCGTTCTCATTCCACCTCAGCGGGAGCTGACAAAGAGGTATAAATTTAAGCAAGTGGGGTAAAGTACCTTGATCACCGGTGCTAGAGCAGCAGATATGATTAAGAACCCGGGTCCTTCAACTGGAAGGCAGCAGCTCTAACAACCAGGCCACCTGCTGACTGGCTTTACAACATCTGCTGTCGGCTGCCACATCCTGTCATTTGAATCTCTCCGGCCTCTCTTTAGAGCCCGAGATGCATTGCCTGGGGCACACTGGCACAACATGGCAAAAGGACAAATGGTTCTGCAGCACCACGGGGCTCTGCAGAAGTGCGAGGCGCAGGCTGTTCCTCAGGGCCCAGTCTGCGAGTCAAGGCACGGAGACCTTGCCCTGTCGAAAGGGAGGACCTTTTTCTCCACCAAAGTCTCGAGGCTCATTTGTTACGAAGAATTCAGCAGCTGAAGAAGCGTGACCTGCCTGCTCGCTCCTCTTGCCCAGCAGCGGAGCGTTCATCTCCCCTCCAGCCGCCACTGATAAACCTCTCGCGGTAATTAATGACATCATGAGGAGGAGAAGGTTTCCTCAGACAGCATCTCCAGGCTATCGGCTCCAGAGGATCTCCTGCAGGAACTCGCGGGACATCGGAAGGAGAGAGAGCTAGCACACCAACTGTGAACCTCGATAAGAGGAGTCTAACATCCACATCAATCACATTTATGGTGCGTCATTCCCCGATTTATTCAAGCCATCCCACTTCTTTCAAGACATATCGCTGAGGGTTGGGCAAAAACGTTGCCTTTGTGCTCAACTGGAGAATGTCTTACTTGACATCTCCGTTAGCATGATTTACAGCATCACTGTATTACCCTGCTTTATGAACAACATGAAAAACCAGGAAGATAAGTGTTACATGCAGAAATGCTGAAAGGCTCTACCGAAAGTATCCATCGGGGGTTTGAAGCAGATTCTCCACATGTAGAGAACTGAAGCTCAAATGCGAATTGTTTGATGTTGCTGGTGTTTTCAGTTTTCATTCGTTTTTTTTGTGGCTTCTCATTATTTGGTAGTAAGTCTTGAAGTTCAGCACTGCAAGGTAACGTTTGTCAAAGATGTATTCTTTGAGAACTGTTTAAATCAGTCCGGCCTCCTGTGGAGCCGAGCATGAGATGTTATTGCTCACGTAAGCTGTGCCTATGAAGCACCGCTTCACCAAGGCTCCAGAGATGCCATAAGGTTATGTTCCATGCACATCCACACACTCCACTGAAGTGCCAAAGGCTCTCAGCACCACATGTCCTTTTACGGGGGTCTGGCTGCTGACATCACTCTATTGACAGCCCCAAACTTTGTTATTTATTACATTCATGCCCCAAGACTTTATGAGGAGTTTTCTTTAAAACCCCTACTTTGGGTTGCAATGCATTTCTTTGCGTTTACAAAGGCTGAATGTCCATTTTGTTAAGTACAGTAGCTGTCCCGTTTTAATGATATTTCACTGCAAATAGGCGTCTATTTTAAGAAAGCATAAGAATTTTGAAACTATAGACATTTGCACCATACAAAGAGTTTTTCCGGAACAAATTACTTTTGTAAGGCCGGAGAACACCGCTGTTAGCTTTTCTTTTATTTAAGACTTTTTCTCCAAATTACCAATGTCAAGTCTACGCGCGGCATTGCGCTATTTACACCGATTTACTCTACCTGTTTCGAAGTGGCCAGCGGTAGAAGCTGTCACTACACCATACTGACTGCAGTCACTTTGCTAAACAGCGCCCTGCCCATTTGTATGCGAGGGTTGCGTCTTGAATCTAATGAGCAGCTTGAGCATTGCCAACGGACCTGTCCATTTCCCCCCGGGCTGTCGGAGAAAGCGGGGAGACAGCTCACAGGAAGCAGCCGTTGGACACCTGCCCACCCGGCCTTTACAGACACTCCAACTCCCTCACCACATGCAACGCGCACGACGCGGACGTGAGTGCTCGATTGAAGTGGCGAACGCGCCTGTTGTGAGAACACGAACCGTGGGACGAATGGATGGAGATGAGGGCAGAGGCCTTGCCGCTAACGTGATGGGCCATTTGTTATGTCCAATTTGACCCAAGAACGAAGGTCCTCTGTGGTAAGGGGTCACCTCTGTTCACTGAGGTTAGCAGTCAACTCATTTTCATAGAAAATTAGTGCTCCTCTCTGCAGATGCTTTTACAGCTGCTTTGTGGTTCATGTCTGACGTGCACAGATTCATACTAGAAATATACTCTACGGCTAAAAGTATGCAGACACCTGAGCATCACCTCCCATTCCAAACCCATGAGCATTAATATGGAGTTGCCCCTCCCCCCTTTGCTGCTACAACAGCCCCCACTTTTCCGGGAAGGCTTTCCACCAGATTTCTAGAATTTGTGCTCATTCGGCCACACAAGCATCGGTGAGGTTGCACGAGAAGGTCTGGCTTGCGGTCAGCGTTCTAGTTCGTCCCAAAGGTGTTCAATGGGGTTGAGGTCAAGGCTCCTTGCAGGCCACTCAAGTTCTGCCACACCGACCTGGGCAAAACATGCTTATGGAGCTTGCTTTGTGCAAGGGTGGGGGGGGGCACAGTCATGCTGGAGCAGGAAAGGAGTTTCTTCCCCAAACTGTTGAAACCACGTGATTGTCCAGAATGTGTTTGTATGCTGCGTGGGTGCAGCTGAAATGGCTCAGTCATTAGAAGGAGGGGGGGGTCCACATACTTTGGCCCACATCGTGTATCAAAATACAGCTTTTGTAAAAATAAAAATAAAAAAATCACAGACAAGAACTTCAGCAGTCCTGATCAGTCTGACGGAGCTCACAGAACCCATGGTGTGGCTTCATCATTCCCTGATTTTGCAGCCCTCTAGAGACCACCTTTTCATAACCTGCTTTCTAAAAGTCCGCTTTCTTTCAGACCACCTTGTTACAGGTCTCCTTCTTAGAGAGAATCATTTTACGAACCATTTCTTATATATGTCCTTTTTACAGACCATTTTCTTTAGCCCTGCCTTCATTTTAGAGCCCATCTTCTTACAAACCACTGCCTTACTGACCTGCTTCTTACCGACAGCCTTCTTACAGCCCATCTTCTTATAGGCAGTCTTCTCACAGACCAAGTTTTACCGATCACCTTCTTATGGACCTCATCTTAACCACCTTTTCACAGAGCACTTTTCTTACTTTTTCAGCTCCTGCCTACATTTTTCAGACCATCTTCTGACAGACGGTTTTACAGACCATTGTTTGTAGACGACCTAGTCACAGATCGCCTTTTTATAGATCATATTCTTACAGACCACATTCCTGCAGACTGCCGTCTACAGTTGGTGCTGAACTGGGACTGGTGGCAGTTTGAAGAGGAAAGGAGTATTGGGCGAATAAGGATATTCTTCTACCTGGTCGGAAAAGGACTTTTCACTTAACATTATTTGTCAACTTCAAGGGTTGAAGATGAATACATTTGAGTATAAATCATTCTAAATGAAGTCCTTGGTATGGAAGAGTGATTGAAATTTTGGGATTCGCTCGGTTAAAATTTCAGAGAAATTAGTAATTCACCTTAATAGACACCATCCAAGCCAGTGGCCTCCTGCAAAGAACCGTTTTTAACCCTTGGTCTCCAACATCCCTTCAGTGTTTCATTTAAAGTCATTAACATGTAAGGGAAATTTTTTTCTTTTAATATTTCAGGCCCTACATCATGTTTTTTAGTCAGAAAGAAATGTCAGCCGTACAGGCACGAACGGCAGAGTCACCTGTAAATGTTAGTTTCGCCGTTCAGGTTTCAGCTGCTTTATGGATGTCTTCTGCAAGACTTTGCTTTCCAAATAATTTCCAAGTAAGAAAAACAAGAGCTACATGTGAACGCGGTGGCCGATTAAATTCCCTGGTACTGCACTTCTCAGGGGCCTGCAGCCCAGCTCCAGAATGTCTGAGATAAGATTGCTTCATCAGGAAGAACCTAGGCCTATCGGGCCCCTGGGAGCGACTCCCAGCGCTGGTGGTGGGACAGCAAAACAGGCGCCCACAGGAACTGTCAGGGAGACACAGGACAGGAGGTAAGAAGATAGCGCCTGCTGGCGGATAGGATGATCCCCCGGGCCCGGTGGGATGTGGGAGCACAGCTCGATAAGGTCCCAGTGCAGGGTGGAGACAGGGTGGGAGCTCTGAAGTCATCCCTACAGGGGGCGCTATCAGGGCACGTGGCCAGGTCTCGGCTGGCTTGCTGCGGTGCCGCAAGGTGCAGAAAGACACGAACTGCGCTGTCGTGAACGTGAGGCGTCGGCATCTTTTAATGACTGTATTTCGTCAGACACAGAAATAAGAAAACATTGCAGCCCCGACAACACATTTCAGGGGCAAACTTACAGAGGAAGGGTCACGGCCCTGTGATCTGCATACGTTCACCGGACGCAAACTGTTTACAAACTCAGCGTAACCTTCCCTTGCTTTATTCCTTTCCCAGAGACACCAGGCCTTCCTCCCGGAGGGTTTTTATTGTATCTGCAGGGGAACATTTTAACAGGCCTACATGAGGATTGATGGAGCCTGATGGAGCTGCCAAGCTGGTACTTCAAAATAACCAGCAATGCGTTTGACTGCAGCTGAAAGCCACATGAAGAGACCTGTAAACAGGGGCGATTATGCCCTTCGCCGTGCAGTCCTTCTGCCAAGAGCCAGGCAACGCCTACCCATAATGCCTTTCTCGGGGAAAATGGCTGGCCCATTATAACAACTGGCTGTGTGTTTTTCAGGCACGTTTAATTACAGAACGGACACATAGTGTTGAAAGCCCTCCTTACCCTAGTAAAACATGTTTGGAATGTCATTTCCATTGTGGGCAGCATAAAATTCTCTGAACACTTTCATATAAATTTCATCCAAATGTAATGTTTACTATGCCAGAGAGAAGTTATTTTTAACCTTCTGTATGGCTGCAGATGTGTGTGTGTGTGTGTGAATGCGTTCAAAGGGAGAGTGTGAAATTAGATTATAACATATACGTGCTTGAATATGTATGTATATATGAGTGTGTAAATAGGGCTGTGTGTCTGTATGAGTGTATTGGGTGGCGGTGTGTAGAATTTGTGCAAATAAGTGTGTGTTGTTTAACCGTGTTACCGTTTTTAAATCAACATGTGCATGTTTGCATGTGTGTGTCCCAGACACACTGCTGCCGCTGCTGAAGAAGCAGGATGTCGTGAGACTTGTAAACAGCGGGATCGCTTTGGTTAACTCATTATGTGAGTCGACTGGGGCTCGTGCAGGAGTCGTGCTGCCCCTCGTACCCCGGGACTGCGGTCGGACGCAGCGATCGTGAGATAACCGCCACACCCCAAGTCCTGAACTTAGCTCCTGTCCCCGTCTGCTTGTCTTCACGCCAATGAAAGCTGAGCCACTGCAGCCTTTCTAGCAGATTTTGTCTGGAAATAGCAGGACATTAAAAAATGTATTCCTGTTAATGATCGTGTAGCTGAAGCTTTTCTGCAGTGTTGCTTTTGTACATTAAGCTATGTACAGGTTTATAGTAGGGTATTTGATACTGTGGCAATTCAGGGCAAGCAACTTGGACCAAGTTCTGCACTGGGAGGAGGAATTTGAGCACATGTCCTTCCGTTCGAGGCTGTGAGCAGTACGTGAGTATGTTGTCATACCATTCATACATGCATGAATTAAGTATTTAAAAATTAAATTTGGCAGATGACAAAACCAAGGGTTAGGAAGCCACTGGGCTAACACAGCCCTTTTAGTGAAGCAACAGCCAAGTGTAATCTGGTATGACGATGACCTTAACAACGCCGTTGCCAGGCTGGAACTGTGTGTTTTGGGACTCAGTGGTGACTCCATCTAGAAAGCGCTAGAAGACTTTGCCACTTGTCACTCGACTCTGCTGACTTTTGCAAATGCCCGGTGTGGGTGGAAGAGGTGGCACCGCCAAAGCTGTGACTGTATACTGTCCTAACCGCTGCCCTTGGGAAAATGCCACCAGCACTCATGTACCCTATTCCCGCACATAACAGAGAAACGTTTCCGATTATTATGGTCTGTTTCACCTCTTCTGTTTGCCTTTTGGTGCAGACAAGGGTCTACTGAGCTTGGATAAATGAGATATACTGTAGTTGATCCTTCTCCTGATATTATGTGTCATGCGTGTGTAAAAGAAAGGAAGGATTCGAAACTGCGTGTGACAGTGTGCGCCCGCAGGTTGTGTGCATCAAGCTGAACCCAGAGCAGGGGGAGAACAACAAGAAAAAGCTCAGAGAAAGCCCTGCCCCCACGCCCCCATACTGTGATGAACTGGTGCCCTATGTAGAGGTTGTTTCATAGCCTAGCGCCCTATGCCTCTGGAATAGGCTCTGAACTGCCACGACAAGCTCAGGATTAAGGTTATACTATGCTGTATGTAGCGGAGTACATGGCGCTGCTTGGGTCAGAAAGTGGAAAGGTACACAGCAATAACACATTACACATCACTGACCTGTACTGCCCTTAAATTCTGGTTTCATTCAGTACACAAATACTATTAGTGCTCAGGAATCGGTGGACGCAGCAGAGAGTGACACGGTCATGGGCAAAAGGAAAGGTGGAAAGGAGAAAAGTAATAAAATATTTGCCGTTAAATCTTATTACTCTTGTATTAGTAAAGTGTCCATTGCCGTGTGTGTGTGCACAGAACAGCAGTCAACATACAGGTATTCAGGTACTCATGAGCGTAATGCTTGTAAGGCTAAATTTGGTAAGCTGGACACAATTATAATTACAGTGCTTTGTAAAACTGTTCATGAAAAGAATACAAAATTATTTCATCTGTAAAATTTGTGGAAAATTTCTATATCAACTTCTTTATCTCTCAGGAAATCTGTACTTGGAAGTTGCAAATATATAACCGCACATACTATGCAGATCACAGGCACATGGTTGCAATAGATATCCAGAAAGAGTTGAAGAAGATCCCTAAAAGATCTAAGAAGATCCAAAAATGTAACACAATCTTCCAGAATTCATTTAGTTACGCCGCACACTTTTCTTTCAACTTTTGAGCAAACCGCTTCCTAGAGTACCAAAAAGTGTGGACAAAAAGGGACGAATCCAACCGAATTAAAAGGGTATTTTTGATTGAAATAATCAATATTCTGGTGAGAATTCCTGTGTTTTTTCAATTAATGAAGTTTGTGCTCTTTTACACAAAGAACATTGCAAAGAACTCATGCAAGATTATAAAGAGCATTGGTTCGCATGGGTGCACGTACACGTGTACACACACACACACTCACACACACAGGGTGTTAAAACACACCTCCTGGGACAGACACTGGCAACCCACCGCTGTCTCCATGACCATAAACGCCATTTGTAGGCTTCATCCATCTAAATAAACTCATCACAAAGTGTGATAAGCAGAGCCCTTTAGTTACGGTGAAATATGTGTGCCTTTGACAGAAGAAAGCAGAAATAACAGCGGACGTTGCTCTGGCAGACACATTAGCCACACGCTGACTGTGAGGACTGCGTGAAAGGAGCAGGAGGATGACCGAGCTGGCAGGCCAGATTCGCAAACCAGAAAATTCGCTCAGAATTTTGCGGTTCCCCGAAAGCCACCTGGCCCGATCCCCATCAGCCAATCAGAGCAGCCGTCTGCACGTGACATCACAGGGGAGTCGGAGGACCCAAGTGTTTTTGGGGGTGAGGAC
The DNA here is from genome assembly GCA_018136845.1 of Heterotis niloticus. Taxonomy (NCBI): domain Eukaryota; kingdom Metazoa; phylum Chordata; class Actinopteri; order Osteoglossiformes; family Osteoglossidae; genus Heterotis; species Heterotis niloticus. The sequence goes on along the minus strand of CM030904.1, from coordinate 22,756,164 downwards.
TGTTTAAATCATCTTCACGTTTCTTCTTTCCAAGATCACACGACACTCACAAACCTTTCAGCTGAGCTGTCGGAAATGATGGCTTTTGTTCCTTATCGCAGTTACAATTGCTGATGATAAATTTGCTTCACTCACACACACACACACACACACACACACACACACACACACACACACAGTTTCATTGAATATTGTTTGGAATTGAGGTATTTCTACAGAATCAATAAAAATGTAGGGTAAGCAGGCTGCACAGAATATTTTATAAGAAACAAACTCTTTCTGTTAGAAAGCGATGCAGACAGGTAAGAAATCAGAAACAAACTTCTAATACAGACACGGAAGGTGTTTCATACTGGGTTAAAATGGCACTTTGTCCTGAAAAGATGCCAAATGTTTGCTACATAAAATACAGAGTTCTCATTAATAGTTTCACCATAAAGTCACTGCTGCAGCTCCAGTCGGGTTTTCAGATTTTCCAAACAGCTGCATTACTATCGTTTTCCTTTATAAAAGCGGCTGGGGAGCCAAAGGAAACGCGGGAGAGTCCAGGTGGGACAACTGCAGCCTTTCGCTGATAAAGGACACAGCCGCCAGTACAGCGGAGGCCGCGGGCGCAGATTAACCCCTGTTAAGCACGGTTAAACAAGGACTGTCCGTGCTCTCCTTCTTCCAGTGTTCCTGCAGTAAAAGATCCTTCTGAACAGTTCTGCAGCCCTGCTCTCCGCAGGACCGTTTTCACATTTCTGGCCCAGAAGTTTCCCTGCGGTTCTGCTCGGTGGTCTGCAGGTCCTCCGTGGAGGTCATTCCAGATGACAAACTGGTGTCTCTGGACGCGGGGCTGATCGGCGAAGGCTGCGTTTCGGTCGATCGGGTTTATTCCATACAATGCCGCTCGCCGGAGATTTACATAATGATAGCAGAGCGCATAAATCCGAGAAGCCTGGCAACATTTTTTTTTTGCCATTTTTCAACCGTTGAGCATTTCCGGGGATTAAGCGAGTTGTGTCTACAGCTTAAAACACTTTGGAGCTGAGCCGTTTGGTCACCGCGGAGCCCTGAGACCCACGGTGGTTAATGATTTTGTTACTCGGCCAGCGAAAACATATTTAGCGGTAGACCCAAACAGTACGGCCTTTCGCTCGGAGACCTGGTTAAGGGCCTCCTTTGTAGTGCTCGAGTCAAAGCGGCAAAGGAAGGCCGACACATGTTGTCATTTATTTGGTAAATATAATACGGGGACTTCCTGCTCGTGAGTTACAGCCTCATTAGGAGTCTCCGTGCGCGACAGACCGCTGTTCCAGGCCGCTGTTCCTGGCCGCCGTTCCAGGCCGCCGTTCCAGGCCCGCCGTGGCATCGCAGTGCCGCTGCTGACAGACGAAGGCGACGAGGAGCTGTCACAGAAGGGCGGAGGGGCGGAGGGGGCGGCCACATGCGGGGCCACGCTCACCTCGCCGCGGACAAGTCGGCTCTCCAAACACTTTCACAATTTCTGTTTGTTTCATGCGGACTCGGGGCCCCTCGCGCCCCCCTGTTTCCTGCGAGGCACAAACCAGCCAGTGAAGTTTCATAAAGATCTACAAAAGAACACAAACAGGGTTTCGTCGGAAAAGCACACCGCTGGGGAGAGAAATGAAAGAAAATAAACAAGGTCGATGAAAAGTGTGCGGCCTGCAGCGGAGCGGGGCGCCTCCGGAGGACTCGCGCCACACGGCACTTTTTACCGGGCGCTGTCACTCACGATCGCATCCGCACGCCGAACGCCCGCGCGAAGTAACGTTTATTTTTACCACGGTAACTCGGTCTCGGCGTCGAGCCGCTGGTGTAAAAACGAATTTTCTGAGTGCCGATTATAGGCCGCTGCTCAAAACCTCACTGCGGAAAGCGATGAAAACGGCCTATAAAAATATTATAGATGCACGGCAAGAAACGATTTGCTTATATCACCTTTCGGAGATTTTAACTGGACGATTCCATTTTCTACGCTTTTCCAGGCACTAACATTTGCAGAGCCTGTAGATATGAATATTTAGCTTTTTATTAGGTTTTTTCAGCTTTTTAGTTTTAATTGGTTTTTTCGCCGAAGCACCTTGATGCTCTCTTCGGCAAAAGACCCAAATCCGAGTTTCCTAGTAATCGTCCAAAGTACGAAGCTGTTCAAACCGCGTGAACTGTATACATGTCAGTATAAACCCGTGTTTGCTGAACTTTATCCCGGCGGCGTTCGTAATTGAGACAAATGATATTCATTAACCAAACCCTGGTTTCACAGCTCTGAAATGTTCCTAAAATGGGGCCATAATTAAAAATCTTACAAAGGTTGCATAATTTTTTGGATACAATAATATCGATTAATAATATTAACACGACGTCGCATAAAGCGGAAACTATCATTTTCGTTGTTTTACAAAAATGAGTAAACACTTTTTAAAGTTTACAATAAATTAATGAGACAGTATATCATGGTGCGATGGCCATAAATATACTGAGATGGTAGTCATTCTAACCAGAATTATGACCATATTCAAGGGACAGGGAGGAACACTGGCCTTCTGGACAGCTAACTGAGCACCGAGGGTTTATTTCAGACATGGCAGCAGCAGCAAAGCCCCCGCCGCTCCTTTTGGGCAAATGGAAGCTGCAAGTCAAAGCCAGGGCGCCCTCTACAGGCCAAAATGGACCACGCAAGTGTCTTCGTTTCACCCGAGCTTCCATCCTGGCACCTCTTATTCGTGGCAGATGTGCAGCAAAAACAACGGGGTGGAATTCAGCCAAAGTGCCCAAAAAGAGCAGCTGCACCACCATGTCCCATCCACCTTTGTGAGACCCGCAGATCTGACCTGCTGTGATGCTCCTCTGTGGTCGGTACCGGGTTCTGACCAGTAAGCTGCGGCGGTCCGTATCTGCTTTAGTCTTCATCTGAATTTTCCATTCAGGGAAGTTTTTATAAAACCCCACAGTAACCCTAACCCTTGCACACCCTAAACCCAAGCTCAACTCCCTCACAAGTAAAGAATATTCTTAAACATTCTTAAGTATTATAACTCTGGGTACAATTATGAATGACAAATTTTTCAAATTGTAAATGTGTATGCGTTACCAATGTTTTAGCAGAGATAAGAAGACAACCAGGCTCACGCTGGCGCGGTTACCGTAGGCCACCGCATGAGGAAGCGTGTCGGGTTTTCCTACTCGGCCATTTGTTCGCCGCTCCTCTGGATGCAGATTAATGAGACTCTGGGCCATTTGTGAGCCACCAAGAGACCTGATGGGAAGGAGCTCAAACAGTGAGACCACAGGCTGTGGTGCGGATGCTGGTGTGTGGACGGGGGTTGACATGTAAACACAAGCTGCCGGTGACCCCTGCATGCAGTGCTCTGCAGGGACACCGACACACTGACCTCACACCTCTGCAGCACATTGAGCCTGATGGATTGAGGGTCTGATGGTGAGAACAGACTCAGGGAAAATGGCTCGACCAGCCATGCGGCAGGCCACAGTGCCACCGCCCCTGCCGGATCTCCTTTACTGCTGTGCTACCTGCGCACTCTTTTCCTCTTCCTCTTCTAGCCAGGTGTGTATCTTACAGTGTCTTGTGTACATATTTTGCTTAGATGAATAGACCTTTGTGCAACAATGTGAACACAACCTGCTCACACACCCCCTCACATAGGGGAGCACCTGCTGTTTACACCTTTCTCACAATCCCTGATCTTGATAGATAGATAGATAGATAGATAGATAGATCGAGCAATTCATTATCATATCTGACAGTAGAAGATGGGAGTGAGGATGGTGGTTTAGATACGTTTGTTTCAACAGAAAATGCAATTTTTGGGTAAATAATATATTTTTAATACATGTACATTTAAAAGAGCTGTACAGAAGTGTGAGTGTAAGCAGAAGGCTTGAGGCCCTTGTACTTGCTGTTAAAATGGCATGACATGATGGCACAGCAGTACCACTGGTGTTTGAGCGGCACACGCGGGCGTAGGTTTGAATCCACACGACCCAAAGGCATGTAAGAAATAAGTCGGTGACACACCACATCCATGCCAAGAAAACCGTGTGAATGATTGTTGAGTTCAGTTTTGCTTGACAGTATTTACTTGGTATGAAATGTATTTTTTGCGGAAAAAGGCGCGTGTGGAAGGAAAACAATCAGAAATAAAGCTCATGCACATTTTTATGTCCGTGTATAAATATATTAAGATGAGCGATGCTTAGGAATGTTGATCTAAAGGGTTGTTTCACTCTTTGTGGATTGTACATGCGCACGCACACACACACGCAGGTCCACATGTTGGAATGAAACCCAATTAAAAACGCCACATGTGTCACACTCTGGAGGGGGGGTCCTCTGTCTCACCGCCCCCCCACCTTCCAAAGGCGCGCTCCTCTGACCTCATCTACTCTGCATTTGATTAGGAGGGACCTGGTTCATCGTGGGGAGGGAAGGCCTGGCCAAAGTCTGAGCGGCAAAGCTTGTGAAAACAGCGTCTCCGTGTTCGCCGGGCCCTGAGGTGCCTGCCTCCACCTGCACAGAGTCCCTCCAGTGCCTCTCCATCTGCTCCTTTCATCGCGATCAGTGGAGAAAGTCAAATTCCATCACCTCCGCGAACGTCAGGGACCATCCAGAAAGAGGCTCTTTAAACCTCCCCTTATCCAAACAGGAAACTGACCTCCGACCCCCAGGATGTAACAGAACACCAGTGGAAATTTCATTATCCCCCATTCAGCTGCTCTAAGTGAAAATGAATTGTGTAATTATCCGGATGAGCGCAAGTGTAAAATTTTACAGCGTGTCGCTTGGAGCGCAGCACAGCGCGGCGCGCAGCGGTGAAGCCGCGGTCGCCGGGAGAAGGCCTGCGGTGCCGAATGGCCGGAGCGAGGAAGTCGCGCATCGTCGGCTCTTCGGAAGACGCGCGTCAGGGCCGCGCGGGAGATGAGACGGAGGGCTCGTGCGGCTGAGCGGGAGGGACAGGAAAAGTCATTCGTCGAGTCGTTTCGATGCCAGCGTGACACAGCAACGTGGTGTCGCTGTAAACCCATCTTACAGTCTGATAATGAAAGAGTCGGTGCAGAAAGATGAGTCTCTGCCAAGGAAGACAACAGACTGCGGTAACGGTCCCATCTCTGCCCGTTCCCCAGCAGTCACTACAGCCAAACTTTACGCTTCACCCACAAGGCCGAGCTACGTCGGTTACCAAGCTGTTTACTGACAAACAGATGAGGCCTGACTCCAGACGTGGGTCCCGGTAACCCGAGAGGTTGCGATAAATCCTGACGCACCAGCCAGAGCACTGCTTTACACTTGCACCTTTGGGAAATGTTCTCCTGCATTCTGAGGTAGGTGACATGAAATCTGAACGGATCCTGCTCAAGACCCCCTACGGAGACTCGCAAAGAGCCCTAGACGTACGTTGCTCCACGCCTACGATGGCCCTTTCCCGGACACCGAGTGTGAAACAAGGGTAAAATGGGACATTTATTGCGTTACCAGCACAGAGACGTCCGTATCTGTCCGATAGCACCGGCAGGGTCAAAAGCCCGCAGCAGCAGGAGATAAAGAAGCAAAAAGCCCAAATGTGAGTTTTTTGAGAGTATGGAAAGTGATTTTTAGATGTCATACAAAAATAATCTGGCAAACCATCCATTAACACGGAAGAGGAAACCAGAATGTCACCCCAGCTGCTGCCCATAAGGGTGGGGTTGTGCTGACAGCGAGCAATGTCATTAAGAGGTGGAAGGAGCACTTTGAGGAAATCTTGAACCGAGTAAATAAGCTGTCCTGGGAGGAAGTGCTGTAGCCTTCTCAAGAATCACGGTCCATCTTCTGGGCTAAGGTGATGCTTCCCACTGAACAAATGAGCTCATTTTCTCCAAATGCAAAGGTCAGCTGGGAGCAGGTAGAGGAGTTTATTTACATTGGGGTTCATTTCTCTAATGGATTCAGGAGGCATTGTAAGGCTAAGGGAATCTCAGTACTGACCGTGGACTTAGTGCTGCGACTGCGGTTATTTTAAATGCCGTCCAGAAGTGCATCAATGGAGTGCTGTGCGAACCACTCTTTGCCTAGCGCCCAGCAATTCTGGAACAGGCTCCAGAGTGCAGTAACCCTGACCGGGTTGAGTTGCCAATGTGTCAGTGAGAGAAAGTGCGAAGAATTGTGATGGTACAGTGGGAGCTGAGGTCTCAAACAGAGATTGCAGTTTACCACTCACTCTACTTTATCATCCGCAACCCATGCTCACGTAAAAGAATAAGCTCACAAGCAGGAAAGGGAATTAAAATTCTTCTGCAGGATGGTGGCACTCTGGGCAAGAAGCTCAGCCATCAAAAAGGCCCTCAGGGTAGAGCTGCCGCTCTTTCAGATGAAGAACGGCAAATTCTAGAAGTCTGCGCACCTAGAATGTCTGCTGGGTGCATCCTGTTGGAGGTCTACCAGGCATATACCGCTGGGAGGAGGATCTCGGGCACAGCAAGGATATGCGAGCAGGTCTGAGAATGTTTGGGGCTCTTCTAGTATGAGAAGGAGGCTATGACTGCTGGAAGGAATGTCTGACCTTCTCCAGCCAGCCTATTTCCACCGCATTCTTCTCCAGGATTGAAAATGGATGAATGGATGAAGTAAGGAAGACACATTTGTGGTTAGTATGTACAACAGCCATCGTCCTTGGTCCCTTTTGACAAGAGAGCACTTGTTTTGCCCCGGTTTAATGCAGGTCCACCAAGGGGTGAGTATTCCTGGCCTGGCCCTGGCTTGCTTCAGCACAGCTGCCTCCTGACCCCTGCTGAGGCCTGTTATGTTTGCATCAGATGAAATGTCATGGCGGAGATTCAAAGTGTGAATCTGTAATTAACTCTCACTGGAACCTCAAAGCAGCGAAAGATAACCCTTTGCCAGAGCTAAAAATAAAGCAGCAGGAGCCAAGGGTTTCTAACTAAACATTTTTGCTCAGGAAGTGTAATATAAGACTGCACAAGGGATTCTTCACAGGCTGCTCCACTTTCATCCCGTGCATCTGAGGAAGGAAAGGGAACATTTCCTGGAGTCCCAGGGCAATAAAATAATCTCAGTGTTCTTGTGAAACCACATCAGAATAGATGCTGTGTGGAGCCCGGCTTTGAAAAGCGTGAGGAGCACCAGTACAAGCACCCTTCTCTTCCCTCGGAAACAGAGCGCTTCCGCAAGCCACTTACCTATGCTATGTGAAAGCACCAGAGATCAGCAGGCTCAATCCACGGGTTTTGAGAACAACTAACCCTCAGCGTGTGGATACCGTGGGTTATGTGAAGTTTTATGGTAAAACAGATGGGGTACCCACCCTTTGATATGGCTTCTCTTGGTCAAAAAATGGACTGAAGGGAGCCAAGTGTCCTTTACCCTTTACCCATGGCCCTTGGTATGAGGATTAAGATGAGTGAACCAGGGCCTGAGATGGAAAGAAGCTGTGGCATGTAGTCCGTGTCCAGATTTTTCGAGCAACTCTCTTGTCGGTAAGAACGCCTGGATGTGGGAGAGCCAAACAACCAGGGGTGCAGCAAAGATGGCGAACAATGGCCATTGTTCAGCTGCTCCATCATAAAACACATAAATGTCCCCCAGCTAATTCACATTCTGGCATCCAATCACTGCACATTTCATTGAAGTTTCTTTGATGCGCATGAGAAAGTTTTTAAGCTCCTTCAGGCCACGGCTTCTAGAGTTTTTCTATCGGCTTCCTAAACCTTGACAATCTATCCAACTTGTGACTGGAAAAGCTGTCTGTGTTGAAGAGTGTTAAACCAAATTACCAAATGCTTTCATGCCAAACATGAGACATCATTGCGCTGGAGGTCAAGCGCTCATAAAATATTATTTCTATTCACAAAGGCTGCCAATCGTACACTTTTACAAAGCAATAAAATCGCAACTCATGAATTCATGAACCATATGCTTTGTTCCACTGACATTATTCATGGGTCAGACAGGTGCGGCCATGCACTGATCCGGCACTTTGGCTGTGTTTGATGTCCATTTGGGTGTCTCTGGGCTTTTGCAGGGATATCCTCGCTACAGGTTTGTCCCCTCTCAGAATCCCACCCAATGCACTTCTGAGCTGGATGAGTCAAAGATCTTGAGATCTCAAAGCTCTGCACCGCAGCAATGCTGTATTCATGCACGCACTGTTCTCTGAAATGTACGGCTATGCTAAACAACCTACGTGGAGGTCCAACTTTTCCAGAAGTGTCGCATCACTGAGCTAGAGGCCATTTCTGGGTCCTGCTACATCTGATGCCTCCCACTCTTTTATCAAGAGTCCTGTCTGCTCTGCCCTGAACCATTGGCCCCCCACACCCACCTGTGGGACAATTCTGACCACTTTTGGATTTTGTGTTCTCCGTGGAGCACGAGATTTTCTGAGCCTGCCAAAGGCAGAATGGTTTGGGTGTGTCTGCCGCTCGGTGCTGAACTGGCACTGCCCCCTCTCGCACCGCTCGGGGCAACATCCCGGGGCAACACAACGGGGCTGTTGCCCACACCGCTGACACATGTGTTGTTGAAAGGGTCTCACACTTGTCCACCATCCTGTGATGACAGCACAGATTGCTCTTGGCCCTCCGTCAAAGTCGACCCCACAATGGCGGCACACAGAGATGTTTATGGAGAAATGACTTTTTGGCTCTTACACATCCAGATCTGTTGTGCATTCTTGTCCTGGATCTTGACTTTACCTCCTTCTGTTTTTCCTGGTTTAAGATATCAAAGGTCCTCAATGTGTCTTAGAGGGAACGAGTGGTACCACCCCTGCTGCCTCCCCCACCCCCTCCTGCGAGTGCCGGGGCTGAGCATTGGACCTCCTCAACTTCCAGCGCAGAAGCCAGAGGAGCTCTTTCACCAGAAAGATCAGGTTCTCCAGGTTCAGAGGAGAACCACGGTGAAGCCTTTCAGAAGAACTGTGTGGTGCCCCCTCGTGTCAATCAATCACCCTGTTGGCACTCTGTCACAGAGCCTCGACTGCTGAGTCCTCTTCTGTGGGCTTTTCGCCTCAGTTTAGTCACCCACTGTGCTCATCTGTCCACGGCACCTCCCTCAGAGCTCCAAGAGACACAGGTATCACTCTGTTCTCTTCCTTTACAAATGACAACCAAAACAGCAAACACAAAAGTTGTTCACACATTTAATGGCTTGACCTGCTGACAAACCAACAGCTACACTGTTCATTCCTTGACATTAATATTGCATAACTACTAATAACTGCTATTATTAATTATTTAATATCACCAGTGTAATAGCAGAATTGTTGTTGCTGTTGTTGTTGATTCTATTAGGTCAGCCTAATGTTCATGCCCATAGTCATTCTTGGAAAAGATCAACCAGTTCATCGCAGTTGACGGAATCCTTTTTATTTTATCTTATCGTGTTTTTAAGGCTGTGTGAAGTAAACACCAGAGTTCCTCAGTGAGCAAACCTTAGCTGTTGGCTAGTTTTAACAGATTAATTTCTTGGGTCAACCATAATGCATGAAATCTTAAAACGTTTCCTAAATCTCCAGACAAGAACTCAGATCTCTGTGACTTCTGCTCGAGGAAAGTGGCTCATTGACCTCTGACCTTTGGCGATTCGTAGGGAGGCCTGCAGCCTTTTGGAGAAGCGCAGTGTGGTCTTTTAAGGTCTGGCTGCCTTTCCCAGATCTGCATCTCTAGAAGCACTTTGCCATCCCTTCCTGGCACCTTAAGGGCTTGTCACCCGATTGATGTGGTCAACATGTGAAAGGCCCACCGAGGGTCAGGGGGAGCAGCCAGGGGTCCAAATTGCGTAGGACCTCCAAGCATCCACCAAATGGTGGAATCGTCAGGGTTCAGTTGAGGGGTCAGGAGGCAGCAGTGGGGATCTTGGGGGACAGTTGCATGACTAAGTGGAGAGCCAGTGAGACTGCTAATAAAACTCACGAAGAGTAAAGTGAACCTGTTGGTCCAGAGGTTTGAACTATTGTGTGTGGGGTTTTACTTGCTGGGTTGACATGAGTTCTGAGAGCTTTCCTCTGACAACTGAGTGGCCTGAGTGTTTCGAGGACCAACCATGTGTGAAACACCAGCTTTGACCTCTGTCAGACATACACCTTCACCCACAGCACACCAACGCCTCACAAAACTCCCCACCGCCTTCACCCTGCCAGTTACCAACCGCGATCTTAAACCGGATAAACCGACAGACCACCTCCTGAAATTATTTCATTATATTCATGTTCACACTGTTCACACCAGTGTGAGCTTAGCCAAAGTTTTTGGCTATTAGACACAAATGTTCACCCATTTGTGCTCGGTCCGGTGTTGGAAATGGAAACTAAAATGAACAAAGTGGTAAACCGACTCTGACCGGCTGTGTTTGTTTACCAGCTGTCCCGGTGCCAAGAGAACAGAGAGGACGCTCGCTGACCTTCTGCAGGACTGCCAGGTAGGCAGGCAGTCCATATGGCTCAAGGGTCCTATGGCCTTCCTCTGCAGCGCCCCCCTCTGGGGGTCGCTCCCTGGGGTCACTGTCCAAATAGCAACAGGAGTTGCAGCCCCACGCAGGGCTCCGGCCGGGGCCGTAAATAAGTCGCTGGGCCCGCGCTGAAAGACAGCCGTAAAGAAGGACACCTTCACCGCGATCGGTGCAAATACAAACAGAAACGCAACGTGAGGAATTTTGCTCGCTGTTAGGGCAGAGGCAACATTTAAGCTACGAAAAAGGTAATCGAAGGTCTAAACGAAAAAAGAACCGATGGCCAAAGCACAAGCAATTCAAGACAGAAAATTTCAAATAAAAAGAGTGAAATGATACAAATTAAGGTGCGCGCGAAGATTATAAAATAAACAGCAAAAAAATTAGCCGGTAGAAGGTTTCATCAATCAGGGCTCCCAAAAAAGTAAAATGTAATAAAAAACTTTCTCATCTCAGCGTCATTAATTCTCGTAATAAACTGTAAATCGACTTCTTTATTTGGTTAACATTCACATTACATTTCTCAGCTCAAATATTTTGCATATTGTCTGTTTAAGTTGCCATTATATATACATGTAATGGATAATGTTGCAAAATGAAATGTGCAAAGCGCCGCCAGTACAGCTGGCAAGAGACCATGTAAAGCAAAGGCCATTTTTTAAAAATATACACAGCAGCTCCCTAAAAGATGGCTGTTTATAATTGGCTCCCAAATGTAAATATGTGATTTATGCTGCTCGCTGCTCTTCTCCCCGACTCAGGGCGTTTTTTCACCATGACTGACGGTTCTTGGCGAACCTGCGCTCTGCCCATTTGCAGGAGCTGGCATCGGCACGCAGCTGTCCCTTCCCTACGTGCTGCCGCACGAGCGCGACGCGGCCGAGGCAGGACGGCAAACGGGCTGATCGATCGAAGAAAGACGTCGATCGGAACCGCCGTGGTCTCGCAGGATCGAAAACCGAACCTGGTTTCTCCGCTTTGACGGATGTTCCTCGTCGTCAGGTGGTGTCCAGTCAAAACAATGACAGTTATTTGGTGACTTATAAGCATTGCTGCGTAATCCTAAAAGAATCAAACATTGTGCAGGTAACAGTGCCACCTCAGCTGACCTGACGTGGAAAAAGTTGGTCAAAGTCCATCTGGCCTCAACACATCTGGCGGCCAGTGGAAGCCATCGGTGGTCAAAAAGAGCCTCTGCTCACCTCTTTCAACAGTGTGTACCGTGCGTTGCGTTTCTGCCCCACAGCTGCGCTTTGCACGTTGAAAGGAAACCACGGCCACTAAAACCGAAAACAAAAGCACGGGCCAGGGAGCATCACATGTGAGCATAAAGATTTGCCTCTAAGTGAGAATTTGAGTCACAGCTCAACGGGGGACTTAGAGTGGGTGTGGATGAGTACTGCCAGGGGGACTGTGGGCTGCCTGTCAACCACACGGTGGTTACTGACCTTGCAGCTCACCACTCGCTCCAGTGTTCGGGGGTCTGGACCTGGGGTCCGCCTGTGTGGTCTTGACCGCTACGCTCTGCTGTCTCCCGGCATGGGAAACCAGCGGTGGTGTTTCGTTTGGCCCTTTCTCACTGTTGTGACTACATCGGAGCATTTTTAGGCACCTTCACGCAGCTCAAGGCATGAAACTCGAACTCGGGGAGGAGCGGTGCCTGCAGCAAAAAGCCTCCTCTTGGTGCCGGTGTCGTCCCGCCGAGAGAGGATGCCGCCGCGTGATCGGCCCTCCCCACTCCGCCAGGCATCCAGGCTACAGCAGCGCAGGAGGCATTTTAGCAGCGCAGTGCTGTGCCTGAAGGAGGTGCCCACCCTTCAGGTGAGACACGGTGGGGCTCAAGGCCCAACCAGAGAGAGAGAAACACATAGAAAACAGCAGCAGAATTATTTGACATTTCATTATTTCCACTCAAAATATTACAAGGACATTTTCACGCACAAGCGTGTTTCGTGTACTGCACGCACTCACGCTGTGCTATTTACTAAATCCCGGCGTGTTTTAAGATTAAACATTAAACTACAGAAATGTTCAGCCCGAGAGATCAAATATTTATTTTTTTGTTTGATGATTATATACCCTTGACTCTTTTTAGATGTGGAAGGCCAGCACTCAGTTATGAAAGTATGAGATTTAACAGAAAACAGATGTCGAGCTCTGTTTGAAAGTGCATCCGTTCCTGTAGCGTCCCCCTTCCTGGCGCTCCGGCCAGACCTGTATTGGCAGATGGAAAGTTAATGAGAGCAGATACGTGCGAGAATGCAGATTATCTGACACCGGGCTCAGCACGAATCTACTGGTTCCAGGTAAGAAATATCTCGGTAATAATCCTGAAGAAATAAATTCTTGTTACGCTGGACATCCGGGAAACAATAATGCAGTGTCCTGCCCTGAGCAGAAACATGGCAGCTCACAAACCTGCTGCAAATTTGGGAGTGTTTATTCAAAATACACAGACCCAATATTACAGGAAAAGCTAAGCGTGGACAAATCTGCCAAGTAGTTATCAGATTAAACTGAATTAAGTGAGCAAACAACGGTGCACGTCAGACATGTTTGACTGCTTTTCCCAGCAAAGAGAGAGGAGAAGACATTTCAAATAAACTTTGGGCAGGAAAAACAACCGAGCTCATAACAAATTTAAGCCACAGCTGATGCCATTTCCTACACGCGACAACCACGAGGGCCTGTTTCTGGAGGCCGGGACGCCACCTTCCTCGGACATCCGCGCGCGTTTTTTTCGCTTGCGTTCGCCCAATCTGACCGCAATAAACCAAAATTAATCCAGCCACCGTGATTTAGCCACAACCGGTTCCACGCCATCCTTGGGCTGCCATCCCACACAAAGGGGGAAAAGGAAGAGAACAGCTGTTAAAGGGATCTGCCCTCATATCGTAAAGGAAAAAGTAAGATGTTGCAGTTAAAGGGGTGATTTCATCTGCCGTACTTCCTCCTTGGTGCTCCCCGGGTGACCGCTCTGCAGCTAATTTAATTGTAGGACGCAAAGGGGAACTGCGGTTTCTGGGGAACTGTGTGAACATTAACCAGTCGTCGGGTTGTGTTTATTAATCTTGCTATGGTGTGATTTGGAAGGACATAATACTGCATTTTTATGGTGCGTGTCCCTGTGCTCAGCATGCCATGATAACTCCTGGGTGCGCTGGAAACCCCAGGCCACCCATAACTCTTGAAGCGGGGAAGGGGAGGGCACCGGAGAAGCCCGGTGCTGCGCAGAGGCCGAATGGGAAAGCACAAAATCAGACAACCCCGAGAGTGGGCCGAAATCCCTCCCACATCTCACAAGAATTGAACATTGCTAGGCAACATTGGCAGGGGAAGAGCCTATTTTTCCGAAGATGGACCGGGCTCAAATTCCGGGATGAGGTTCTACATGGTTACAATAGCAATTCCAGATGATCACGACTTTTATGCTCTTCAAGGGTTATATAGTCACGCATGGAGTGGACTTTTAGTTTTCCTTTCCATTCGTTTTCCTTTCCACAGCACCAGCGTAAAAGAGTGACACATTTCTGATGGTATGGAGCTAAGGAAGGTCAGCAAGAGGGTCCAGAGCATAAATCTACGCCCAGACCGTCTACAGTTATCAATAATTTTGACTTTCATCGATGGAGAACCAGTAAATGGTAGCATAAACCACTCAGTTACAGAACCTGCTTTAATTCCTCATAATATTTTGTGTTTTTTTTTCTGCCAAAGTTATTCATGGCAAATAGACTTATAAAAATAAAAGATTATAGCAAATTACTACGGATCTATGAACGCAGCAAAAAAATATGGGCACGGTATTTCGCCATAAATATTTTTACTGGAAGACTTAGCGCAAACTCCCGTGCGCAGTCTCGTAACAAATTCCTTTCATGTCCCATTGTAATAAAGCAACAAAAAAAAAAAGACGTCCCTTTCACCCCTCTTTTGCACTTCTTCTGTCAGTGTGCATTTCTACTGCAAAAACCCAAACAAAGAGCCTTAGTTTGTTACGGTGCCCCAGCTGGCTTGTCCCCCTTTTTCTTCCTGTTGCAGTAAATCAGAGAGAAGCCCGTCTGAGTTTTACTGGAACACCCAGTCATTAAATGGTTGATTTCAGATAGCAACGTGTGAATGTTTTAAATTTGTTTTATCGATCTGCGAGGCTGTTAGCTGTCCGAGGAAAAAACCGACCCCCGTGCCTCTCGGCTTGTGGGTTCACACTTTGCGCGGTCAAAAACCTTTTACCGAGGCTGGCCCGGTACCGTCGAGTCGTCTGGAGTTCCGTGGACCGCGTTCTGCAAAAACTGCTGCGAGGCTGTTCGGCCGTCCGGGTGCTGAGAACAAATCCTGCAAGCATCTCGTTCCTGGACTTGAATTAACCTGAAAAACGCACCTTTATCGCCCTTGTAAAGTTGGAAAGCACACGCTGAATTGTTTTTGAGACCCAAAATAATTATTTAAGATAAAATAAATGATTTTCCTGGGGATTTTTTTTTCTGTCGTGGGACATGGTTTTAAAAGTAAAATTAGCCCAAGGCAAACAGGCAAAGCTGCTGACTTGCTTCTCGAGTAAAAGCCATTAAAGTGAGACATTCTTTTACGATATTTGATTTGTTTTTGACTCTTGGTTTCTTACTGTGATGATTTGACTGATCTTGTTTAGCTGCTCTGTGAAGCACAAAAAATAAGACAGTTTTACATAAATAAGAAATTGAAGCGCTTTCTTGAGAGAACTTTGCGTTTCCCTCCGGTTGTTTTTCTGTGAGGGGCCACACCAGCAGACTGGACTCTTTGATCTCTGGAAGCATGGAGGTCCACCGAGGAGGGATGTCTGCCCCTGCCTGCCTGCCTGCCTGTCTGTCTGTCTGTCTGTCTGTGAGTCTGCGCTTCAGTTTGGTGGTACCAGAAACAGCATCTCCACCAGATCACTGCTGTGTGGCCTCTAAACTGCCCCTAGGGCCTCAAAGCCGTCCATACCCCCAGCTACCGAACAACTGGTTTCAATTCTGCCTGGAAGAAGGGTCCTTGCCTGTAAACCCCCCCTAAACCGGACTGCCCCAGGGAAGATGGACAGGAAGCATGGCTACGCTGGGTTTTAGTGCACCCATGTGACCGCTGCCGTACTTCCTGTCAATCTAGCACAACTCTTTCATTGTGTTCCCTGCCCCCACCCCCCTTTCCAGCAAACTTCACCTAAATGAATTTCATCTGGGAGCCAAAAATTCCAATCGAGACCTGAGCTGGTGGGACCCGGTGGCTCTGTACTGCGGTGCCATTAAACCATGGTGGCAAAGCCAGGACCTTCCAGGCCACTCGATACAAATCCACTTCCAGATGAGCTCCTTACTACCCACCATTCGCTACAGTGAATAACGCCGATCCTGTTGCTATCCAGCACATGTGGCCTAAATGGCAATTTCGTCCTTAAACATCAGCTGTAATTCTTACTGACATTCATCTACAGGTCTTTTTTGTTGTCTTTCAATTTATAATGAACAGATGTGCGGCCATTTGCTCCACCAACACTTACATTTGTGCCCTACCTGCCCATTTGGGGCCACACCTGGGAAAGTAACAGGTGTCCAGAGAGGTCCCTGCTGCTTGTGGGCCCAAGAGGGCGCTGTTAGCAATGCATGCAGAATAAGAGGAAGAACGTCATAGCTGGTGAAGAGGATAATTATGGAAACCGAGACCACCGAGTTTCCCCAGAGGAGGTGGCGGGTCCCCAAAGCTTAGACATCAGGGGAGACCATGAGCTCGACCCATCCGACACACTCAGGTCTGCTTCTTCTGGGCTGCAGCAGATACTCATCCTCAGCAGAGGGTCACACAACTGAGTAAAATCATTTGTGCTACATAAGTCTGCCAGAAGATAGTTAGAGTGGAAGCGACACATCCTGAAAAGATAGCAGCGGGGGGTTCGGCAAAGCCGTTTTTTAGGACCATGTGGATGCAGACACTCGCGACTCACATCTGTAGTGCAGCTGTGAAAGCTGGAACTGAAAGGCCTCATCTTGGCCGGATCCAGTGTGGTTATGTTATGGTCACTCAAGGAAACCTCGTGATCCCTGCTCTGCGCAGACGTTTTCTACCCCTGCAGGGTCTGTTCCTCATGTGCGTCCACGGGCAGTGAACTTGCTGCGAGTTGGTGCTGCAGCTGAATGGACGGCACTGCTGTGTCCCCATGTGCCGCTTTCATGTTTGTTCCTTGTTTTGGATTCCAGTCGGCTGTGATTCAACGGGACGCCTCCGTGCTGTCATACGGCATCTGTAAGGCTGAGCACAAGGAGGCATTACACTTCCATGGTGGGACGGGGCTCCTTCTGTCTGTTTGTCTTTCTTGAGCGAGACTGTCACGCTGTTCTGCCTGAGCTGATCAAACGGCCCCGTCGCCCCACTGGGTCACGGTGGGGGGCGATGAGATGGTTCCTGCATGAGGAGCCCCTTTATCCCTCTGTAGAGGAAATTGGCACCCTTCAGTCCCCTAAAACAAAACTCCATGTACATCCATGAAAGGGAGGGGGGAGGGGTGGGCTGTAGACAACTCTTCCATCTGTACCCAATCCGCCACCACGGGATCACCCTGGGGGGACCAAGAGTTTGACTGCTATTTGAAGGCAGGTTGCATGAAGACCCCCACACAGGTGCAGCCCAACCCACAGCCGGTTTCTGCCATATTTCTACACGGTACAACCTTCTCCTCCACCCAGACTCCATTCCGTGGGTTTTACACCAGGTGTTAGAAGCTCAACAGTGTAGCGATGGTGTCCCAAGTAACCTCGGAAACACACTGTCTGTAAGGTGTGCTTATTTAAATAAGCAAGCTGGGTGTGTTTATGTGCTATTAGATATCACAGCTGCGGATATGAGGCCTGCAAACATCTGTAGTGCGGGGCACATATGGTTAACAGGACACTTGGACACTCGCTCCTTCTGTTAAACAGTCAAACTGCAGTTCTTTGAAGACATCATTTCTGCATTATATTTTTAGCAGATCTATTTTTTTTTTGCTTATTAGATATCCTAATATTTTGATCCTAATGTATTCCTGGAAATGGAAGGTCAAACCTTATCAGTTGTAGGTGTAACTACCATTACGGTGTGAATTTTGAAAATGTTTTTGCCTGTTGCTACTTGTAAACACAGCCTAAGATTTGGTCGACTTTGTAAAGGGTATTAAATATGTTTATGCTCGCAAGTCGTAGCCATTTCTCAAAAGTCATCGGTACCGAAATGTGTTAGCTGGAGAGCAAATGTACAGTAACCTGTGTTTATCTTGTGAGCTCACAGATGCTAGTAACAAGCAACCAAATAGAAGAGGAATGAGAGAACATCTCAATTCAACTTACTTCCACAGTGTTTACAGCCCATTTATGGTGTCCTTAGTATTGGTGAATGATAACAAGAGAAGGAATGCATGCTCCTGGGATGGACTGGCTAACGGAGGATGAATAGAAGTTTGTGGAAATGTAACAGGAATCTCTTATTACAATCACATCTAAGATTTTTAAGGAACCCTAACTACTGAATGGGTGTCAGGCACTCTGTATTATTAACTTTTATTCATTGCTACTTAGTGGTAAAAATGACAGAGAAAATAAGTTTAAGACAGACTTTTGGTCACAGTGGTGCACATGAAGATCCAGTCAGTTTGCTTTTCGACAACATCAGTGATGTCCCATGGTTCAGTGGGTGGCCTTGTCATGGATTTATCCCATGAGGAAGGGTTTCTGCAAAGACCTCCAGGAATGGAATTCCATGTTTCAGCAATTTTTGCCATACAATATGGTGTCATATTCAGTGAGAACTGTCTTTCTCCAAGTATGGCAGACATCTTCCTTCTCGTATTTCCATGACCCCTCCAACAACAACAAGCTGCACTTTGCTGAGACCTGAGATAAGAATATTACACTGCAGAGGTGTTAGCTATCTATTTGGTTGCTGTCTTGTTGTCCTGTAGGGAAAAGATATGAACATGAATCCTAGATAAACAGATAAACACATCACGTTTCCAGTAAGTCTAAATTTAGCAGCGAACTGAAGGAGTTTACATTGATCCTCTTACCTGTTTCTTTATCTTTTCATCTTCCTGACTATTCATCAATGTATTTATATCATATATATTTACCTACTGTATATCTGTCTATTTATTTGCCTACATACAGCATTTGTATTGTGCTTGAACTTGCCTGTTTTATCCTCTGTCTTCATGCTGACTGTGTAGTTTACTATGCACCATGGTCTAGGAAAAACTACATCTCATTTTGTGGTGCAACTGCATAAGAGAAGAGTGACGGTAAAGTGAACCCTGGACCTTGAAAATGTGTCCAGTGACCCAACCTGACCTTTACCTGAAGTCCAAAAACATTAGAATGACCGCATACCTATGAAAGTTTAACACCACAAAATAACACACATTTCTGCTGCAGCTCAACTACATGCAGGTCTCTTATTTCCCAGCTTAAAAACTGAACTGTTCAGAGCTCCGTCTTTGTCAAAAAAGTCTTTCATTCACTTCCAAGTTACACAAAGCAGAGATCTAAAACACAAGGAAGTCACATAACTGAAGATGTGGGTCCAATGAGCAACACTAAATGGTCTAAATTCTCTCTCTATATAAAATATACAGTGTGTGTGTATATGCATATATATAAATAAAATAAACAATTAAATTGTTTTTTTAATATACACATATATAATATTTACCTTTAAAGTAACCATGCATCTTAAATGCGTCAATTTTATTATTATTCCTGTATTGGCCCGAATATGAGACAGCATTTTTAAATACTGTATAACACCAGTAGGTGGCATCACTTATGCACTGGCATCAATGATCCACAGAAATGACCAAATGGAGCTAGCGAGTGCAAAAGACAGAGAAACCTCAAGGTCTGGAAGAAAGTAGCTCAGAGTTTGGCCAAATTAATGAAGAGTTGAGATTTAAGATAAAGGAGATCAGTGAGGCAGAGGCGTGAAAAAACTCTCAAGCACCCAAGAAATATAAAATTACAGAATGTCGTGTTGAAAGGCAGCGAGGCCAAAAAGATCGTCTTAAAAGCACAAATATGGTAAATATGAATAAATATGATTTAGTGAGTGAGGCGAAAAAATAGGGGATTGTATTATTATTATTATTATTATTATTATTATTATTATTATTATTGTTGTTGTTGTTGTTGTTGTTGTTGTTGTTGTTGTTGTTGTTGTTATTATTGTGCTGTATTTCACGTTCTACATTTATATCAATGTGACCTAAGACCAAGTTCCCAGGCAGTGATAAGACAGCTGACCAGATGATTATGTGGATCTTAAAACCATGCCCTTTAGAAGAATGCAAGGAGGTTCCTGGCTTTGTGGTGGCAGAGCTGTGTTATTTTTGGCTGTAACACAAGTGCGTTACACACTTCATCGTGTGGAGCCGTCACTCATGTGCTAGTGCCACTTCCTGAGGGTGGCACCCACAATGGGCTGTCTGCTGCTCTGCCCAGAGACCCCCCCCCCCATCTTGAGTGACTCCTCCTGCAGCAGTTAACTGCACCTTTGAAGTTTTAATGGAGCTCTGAAACCCAAGGAGGTCCTGCACCCCAACCACATTTTTGGAGCACAGAACGGCATAAGGCAGAGGGCACCTCTAGATGGAGACCTGTGGCACCTGCTGGACTGCAGCTCACAAGCGTATCATTTTTTAAATGACAATAGTAAAACTAATATTTGCAGTTATTTTCAGGCAGCTTCATTGGAGAGTTGCAAGTAATGAGGTGGTGGTGCCCAAGCCGTGCATTTGGATGAGGGTTCGAATCTGACAGTCTATGTGGTGTTTACATGTTCTTCTCTTGTTTGGGCTGGCATTTTCCAGACGCTCTGGTTTCCTCTCACAGGCCAAAGACATGTGTTTCAGATGGATCGGTAACTTTAAACTGCCCTTACAACATGAGTGTGTTACATTGCTCTGCTGTGTAAATGGATGAAGGATTTTACAGAGCTTAGTGTATTTTGCATTTTACGCTACCTTGGACAAAGGTGTCAGCTAAACAGCAGATAATAACCACGGTGCATCACTTTGAACAGAAGTGTTCACTAAATGAATAAATAAATGTAAAGATGTGGCAATTTTTGTTCTATTAGTTCAAGGTAAATACTTTGATCCAGGCTCCTACAGCGGGAGTGGTGATTTGGACCTGGGACCGTCATATTGCAATGAAGCAGCTCTAACCACTATGCCACAGGCCAGCTTTACAGTGTAAAGCCACCATGGCAAAATGGAGTCAGATTCATACGTGCAGACATCTCCACAAGGGGCCTCTTTACTTTCCATTTAACAAATAAGGTCCTTCATCCAGGTATGTGACCAATGTGATGGCCCCCTGGGACCCCTGCAGTGAACTTCTTGCGATCAGGCTGTCCAGCTATATTGGTGCAATATTTCCCTCAGAGCTGCTGAATCTTCCTCAACAGTGAGAAAGGGTCTGCTTCCAGCCCACTCCTCCTAGCTGCTCCGTAAACTTGCGTGAACACCATCTGTCACGACTGCTTTTCCGATCAGTTCTACTTGAGCCACCACTGTAAAGCGGAAGAAACAGTGGAGCTGGACAAGGTGACTGCGCTTGAGCATGTACAACTGTGTTGCTGGTAATGCACTTTTGTTTACGCTGTGTTGCACGCTGCTCCGAGGAAAGCTCCCTGCTAAAAGTAATGTAACATACATTCAATCCCACCCCGCGCATTCACCCCGCCCCCCTCACAGCAGCGATTTTCCGAGGCCTTCCATCACATCACGAGAAGGTTTCCACCTCAAGGCCCTGATGGCTAAGCGTCCTCGACTCTGGCCGAGACCCGGCACCCTCAGCGTGGCCTCGATCTGGATGTGCCGGGCATGTGAAAGCAATGAGGAAGTCTTGAACCCATGTTAATTGGGCATAAAGGAGTAAATAAGACCTGGTGGCTGTCTTGAGTCGTAGTTGTAACTACCCAGACGTGGGGGGGTGAGGAGACAGCCGCTTTACCGCGGTATTAAATTGATCCTCAATTTCATACAGACCCTAGTAAAGTTTATAGGTGCTGCGGGGCAGCGTTTGCTGAGCGCAGACCAAGAAACCCTGCAAGTCATTTGGGCCGATCCAGTAATCCAAATTTTAATTATTCTTTATTTGTTTTTAACAAGAGGCTCAGAAAGGCTCATTTTACCTGCGACAGATGTTTCCTAAATACAGCATCAAAGCATTTCCTAAATTCATCGTATTTATATTCTTAAATTAGCTCAGTTACACCAAGTATGCAAATAAAATGCACGGAGTGAAGGAATCGCTCATCTGTACAAATACGGCTTAGAGCGCAGTTTCTACGGCAGGAATGTGCTGCTTCGTTCATGTATTTATGAACGTGCCGTATTGCAGTTATTAGTTTCGTGAACATGGTTACACTTTTATGAATTTATGTCACGCTTTCTTTCCTCCAAAGCAGCTTACAATGTTAATCTACCGGCAATGAATTAATGTTTTATACACCGGGCCATTTTTGCTGTATTTGTGAATAACTGCCACGACAAAGGGTACAAAAGTAGAAGGCAGAGTTCGAACCTGACCTCCTGTGCCCACAGACGGCCGTTCTAAACTCTGCTTCGCCCGTTGGCCTCCAGCTAGATAAAGAAAACTGTGCCATCGGGCCTGCTGCTCCTCTTTGGCTGATCAAAATAAAAAATAAAAGACTGTATGGGATAAGGTAGGAAAGAACAGAAGTTTAATAATTCCTGCTAGGAAATTCACAAATAAACTAATTTTGCTATTTAAGCAGAATTAATGTATTGACAAAATGTACATAACCTACAATCCATGCTACGTCGGCAGAACACGCCTTCAGTTTCATGTTTAAAGTCCAGTTACAACACAGATGTACAGTACGCCAGTAAGAGGAAACAATGTTTTTTGCACTGCGGACGTTTCTCACTTATAAAGTTGTTGGACCAGCTTTGGCTTTCGGTTAAACATCAGACATAAAACTGAAAAAAAGTGCTCCACATTTCAGCATCAAACACAGGACCATGAATTTAAAAAAGATATATTTCACATCCATAAATAAAAGCAGTTTCCTTATTCATAACTTTCTTCTGCTGTCTGCCACTTTTGACCCTGTGCAAAACCAGGTACAAAGACCTGTCCAAATCTAGTGGTTTAAACTGGGTCTGAAGACCAAATGGTTCCAAGCAGGTGTCCCTTTCAAGTTCACTGCTTTTGCTGTTCACAGTAAATTCAATACACAAACACAGTAAAAGGGACGAATCAATCAGCCCGATCCGTCATCATCATTGTTAGAGTTTTCAGCACTTCCAGCGAATGAGGCCCTTTGGCGTCTTCAGGCGTCTTCACTTCCCACATGTGTGTCCAAAATGCCTCTGCTCCAAATTCCTTCTTCACGTGTGAAAGGCGAGACTCCGAGTCCTCCGGGCAGCGGGGGGCAGTGAGGCTAAACCAAACAGCCTTGTGAGCACCGTGCCGCGAAGCACCCGCCTGGGAGGTTCCTCTCCTCCCTGTTAGGAGCCATTCACGGCGTCCTCCTCCCACGCCCCTGCTCTGAGAGGGACGAGTTCACGGAGGAGCAGAACATGATACTGAACCAACACGGCAAGGAAAACAGACTCACGGGAAGTTCATTAAAAGCCACTGCGGTGAAGGCATGACGTGGGAAAAGCGAAAGGCCTCCACAAGCCGCACAATGTTGTTTCTGCCCCCCGTCTGAGCCACCGTCCCACCAAATCCCGCCACCCACCACAAGTCCCCAGCACAGACCAACTTGCTCATAGCACTCTATTTGATCACATACGGACCCCCCAGGGGGGTCACAGGCCACACTGCACGGCCTTTACAGGACCTAAAGATGGAGGGGAGAAGGGCATCAGTGCAGTCAGTTTCCAAGCAGAAATGTTCAAACTTGATCAAATTAATATATTAATAAGAGAGATTAAAAGTGAAGCACAATGATTTTTCATTGCTTCTGCTGGCCTTGGCTTGGAGATCTGGGTGACGCCACATGACAAACGTGACTGGCAGGCTGTCCGTGAAGACCACACAACGACGCGCATTTCATGTTCGGATGGGATGAGAATAAAGAGGATCCAAAGGGCATTAACTGAAGCACAACATCTCCATCAAGAGGAAGGAAAACGGATCTGCTTCCCCCGTGGGAGGCTTTAGGGTCTGACTAGCACCGGTGCGAGTGAGAATAGGGGGCGGCAGGAGGATCTCGCCTCTGTATTTCCTGCCTCTTTTCCACGCGACCATTCAGATGTGTCCACTCCTTATCTGCATTTCATAACAGACCCCTCAGCGGAGAATAAGGACTCTGTCATCTTGGGGTTCGGGTCCCTCATCAGCGTCCGAAGAATGGAAAGATGTGTCCTTCAGCGGGATGGCACCGGTCCAAATCACAGCTCACCCGGCTATAAAAACAGCGCACACACTCTGGCCCCGGCGCTAGATCAGATATTCGCTTTGAAAACCCAACGTAGAAACACGCGAAACCGGAGACAAGGGCAACAAACAGGGCCGTCATATTTTTAGTTTTGATTATAAAGAAAGCATCGCCATTCAGGACTTTATGAAAAAGCAAACAAACAGCCCTATTTAAAGAAATGCAATTTGGTTCACAGTAAGTCCATCGTGCAGCTTCAGTTCGACATTCATGTAGGTAGTTTTTCCATAAACTCCAAAATTTCTCCTCCAAAGTCGCACGGAGAGAAAGTGGCGCTGCAGCCCATCAGTCAGTCAGGCGAACGGTGCACCCTGGGAGCTGCCAGTTTATGCTTTTCTGTTGATGCACATGGGCTGAGAAGGCAGGACGTGCCAACCTCCCACGGGCACTCACGGGTGCCAGCAGGTGGCACAGTGCTTAGGGCTGCAGGTCACAGCTGGAGGTGGACAAAACTCCAGTGAAACTACAGCTGCGTTTAAAAAAAGTGCTCAAGTGAGAACCACTCAGAAAATTAATTTGAGTAAAAGTACAGAAACATAAGATCAAAAAAGCTATTAAAAGATAAAGTTTCTCTGGGGCTTTTTTAAACCACTAGTAATATTAAAATACAATTTCAAAATAGAATTTTAACTCATAAAAAATAAAAATCTGTACATTTTGACAATAAATTAATACTGCTGTGCCAATAAAATTAAATAGTAAAAGCCAATTATAGCTTATTTGTGAATTTTCTAGCAGGAAATATTAAACTCCTGTCCTTTCCTAACTTATCCCATTTGTTTTTTATTTCAGTTAATGAAATAGGAGTAGCTTACCCAATAACTCCGTTTTTAAAAATTAGACAAACACTTGTAAAACTCTACAGTTGTAAAGTGGGAAATCTATTTTAATTTATTACATTTACTGAAACACGTTTTATTGCTCGGTTTTGACGTCATATAACATAGATGGACTGCGATGTTAATAAAGGCGGGACAAAGCGCTGCGAATAAAAACTCCGATTGGTCAATTTCAGTAAAGACAGCCAATGAAATTCAAACAAGCGGGCTAACAGCGAATGGGTAGCGCTGATTGAGTTTGAAAGACGTGACGCAGAATTAAGAACTCAAAGTGACTGGGTTCGCCCGGAAAATATGAAATTTACAACATTAAATTCACAAAACTCTAAAGTGTAAGCATAAGAGGAGGACAGAAATGCAACGAAATAAAACTGCGTTTTTTTCTTAAATACTCAAAGTAAAAACTCCCGATTGCTTAAATTGCTCTGAAAGGTTCATTTTCTTTATAAAATTTCTTAAGCACAAGTTTCCGAGTTAAAATAAGACATGACTTGTGCATCAGTGGTTATGGGTTAGCAGCTGATAGTGGTGCTGTAATATTATTGGCATCATTTGTAATATTGGTCATTCTTATCCACTGATAATGATGACTAGACTCTAAAAAAAAGATTTACATTCCCAGCTGAAGAATATTTGAAATGTTTAACTTTTCATGAAATGAGTTTTATTCTTGCCAGCAATACTAACTACGTTATTGATCAACGCTGGGAATGATGTTAAACCCTTGTTCTGTGGAAATGAGACGTCGGAAATTTGCTGAAGTTCGCGTGTTTGCTGTGATTTCCTTCCCTCTAGTGGACAAACGAAATATTTTACGCTTTTATTCCGCATAAATATTTTACTCATTCTTTAGTCCATCGTTTCATGGCAGGTTATAATAACATTTGAGGCAAAAAGTATTTGATCTAATGAATACTTGCATTTTATAGCATAACTCCACTTAACGAATAAAGAGTCATTGCTCATAGAAAATGAATTTAGTTCAGTTTATACAGTTTTAAGTGAAGCTATCCGACTTTACTATTCAGCAGTCGCTTCTTGTCATATATACCCTTATATAGTAGCTATGCAAGGCAGCACGAAATGAAGCTACTCGAATCCACAGTGTGCAGAGGATGGAATATAAATAATGTTAATAAATGTATTTAAATTGTATATACGTAAAAATATGTTTTATAATTTATATAAAAATCGTTCTACAAATGAAAAGAAATTTTACTACGAAGATTGTTATGAAGGAAATCATCAGAGACTAAAAATCTAAATACACTTTACAGGAACGAACTTTAAGCTTTCGATGACTTCCTTCGCCCGCCGCTCTGGTCATCTGGACGTTGTAGGCTTCTCAGTTAAAACTACATTTCCCACAATGTGATCAGATTTTTTTTTTTTTTTTTTAAAATACGATTTTAAGTACGATTCGGAGGGCGCGACTTCTAACGATTAAACTACATTTCCCGTGGCGCCTTGCGCGTCGTTTAAACGGATTCGTCGCCTGCCGTTTCTACGCGACCCCAGTTGACGCCGTCATGGCTGCAGGTTCGTCGCGGTTGTTCGCCGCTCTCGTTCCCGCGGCAGGCGATGCTTTTAAGAACGAGAATGAAGCGGGTTTGGACTGGAGCGTTACGCGGCCCGGTCAACGCGCCAAACCTCCCGGGGCCGAGGTTCGGGTCACTGGCAGCGCCGAGTTGAGCAGCCCGCCGAACCGCGTCACACTCTGTGTCCGTGTGCGGAGCCGCAAGGAGTTCGTGAGTGACGTCACGGAAAGCGTTTCCAGGCGCCTCGAGTATATCCTGCAGACCCTGAGGCATCAGCAGGTCAAGGTGCGTGTGGGGGTTCTGACACTACGCCGTTCCCCAGGAGGACTTGTGGTTTTGACCCAGAACAATACTTCCTTACTCTAGTAATAAAAAATCTCCTCTTTCTTACATGTATTATTTTTTTTCCCTCTACTTTAGGATGAGCATAGGACTGTGACCAGGACCGTAAAACGGGAAGAGGGCGCCTACAGCATGGAGGCCGAGGTCAGAGCTCTCAGGCCTGTGCTCACGAAGTGACGCACCCGTGGTCCGTAGCGCAGCACAGTGACACATTGCTGTCGCTCGGATGTAGTACATTTGGGCAAACTGATGCCAACAGTTGGAAGCTGTACAAACCTTTTATTTTGTTTGGCGCAAAACACACACGACTGTCCAGGTGACCTGAAGACGAACTTTGCCCTGCAGCTGAGTTAACTGCGGTTCTCCACTCAGTTTCAAAAGTGCTCGATCTTTTCTGGGTTATAAATCCTGCTTCAAAGGGATGGTGTCTAAAATGCGTCTTGGAAGCCTCTGCAGTCATGGGACTGAATCCCAGAGGGCCTTAGCTGCTCCGGTCACAAACAAGACCACCGTTACGTCATTCTGTGTTCACGAGCAGAAATATAACAAAAACTTCCTGCATCCTGCAGGTCTCTGTGGTCTTCACAGACTTTGTGAAGATGCAGGAAGTGAGCAACACCCTAGTGGAGAAGCTGGACAGGACTGTGTGTGTGGATGCCCCGCAGTTCTCCCACAGTGAAGAACGCCTCCATGAGCTGAGGTGACTGACCCCGCCTCCTCCCTTTGGCCCCACCTCCATCATAATTGTAGCCAATCACCCATCAGATGGCACTGCAGAACCCCACCCACTCATCACTATTTTAATACAAAATGCACGATTTAAAGTTGGAATTAAAAGTTATTTTAAGGAATACATTTTGATATTTTATTTAACCAATTATTTTAATATCACGTATGAACAAATTAAATTTAAAAAATGTATTTTGGGTCAATCGAGGCGCTCAGCCCCTCATCTGTATGTGCGTAGGATGTAGTGATTATAGCTGTTGCTTTGCACTCAAGAGTGTGCAGGTTTGAATTCCACCTCTTGCTGTAGTGCTCTTAAGGTATTTACCCTGAACTCCTACTGTAAAAATTACCCAGCTGTACAAATGGGTCATTCAAGTGGCTTTGGAGCAAATTGTCATGTAAATGTGTGAACGAATGCCCACGTCTATTTTCTAGGCGGGAGGTGTGTGTGGCAGCGGTGGCCAGCGCTCAGCACAAGGCCCGTGACGTCTGCAGGCTGTTGGGTCAGTCCTTGGGCCGCCCGCTGTTCATCAAGGAGGAGGAGTGTCGAGAGTGGACTGAGGGAGATGGTGGAGAGGACAGCGGCGGGGACGTGACGCTACAGCAGCGGCTTAGACAGGCCACCGTGACCGTTTTATCACGGGTCTCCGTCTCCTTTCAGATTCGACCGAAGAAAAAAGGCAGACAGTGAAATCGCGAGTCTTTTTATTGTACTTCCATTTGCATTATCAATACTGTACAGCTGTGGCCTGAGAAAGTCCTTTTAATAGAGATCAATAAATATCAGGGCCTAGGCTGACTTTCAGGAAACCAGCAATTCCACAGCCTTGTGTTGCCAAAGCTGCAGTTTAAGGTGCCAGGAAACATTTAACAGCGAAAACAGACATGGGGGGGGGGGGAACACTTGTGTAACACATTTGTCTCTTTAGAATACATTTCACAATTGTGTTTTCCATAGCTTTTTAACCATTTGAATATGCATTTTAAAAGGGATTCATTTTTCACTGTTTAAAAACCAAAGTAGCAATATTTATTTACACAGCAAAGCTTCATTTACATTAAATGATATTTTCCATTGCTTTGGAGCACATTAAATGGTTTTCCTTCATTTGGACACAGTCACGAGAAGGGCATTAAAAGGACCCATCATGATCACGGTCACATTTGGGCTTCTGCTGTCCTGAGGGTCGAGTTGAGCAAGAGGCCATTCCCACCACGGCCTGGTTCTGCCCACATTCAATGCGCAGGTGCGCATCAGTCTTCAGGGAACAAATCCCGGAGCCACTGCCTCATAACAAAGCGCTCGCCGTCAAAGTGGCTGAAGTAGTGCTCCAGCGTGGGAATGTTGGGCTGCAAAGGCACATCAGCACTCAACTGCGCAGTCGCAGCTCTACTCAGAACACACCGGGTGCGCAGACTGATTGACAGCAAGCACGAACAAATGGAAATACCTGGAAGCCAATGAAGGGCCTGAGCGACGTCTGAGGAAAGTACCCTATGAACAGTGATGACTGTCCCGGACCGCTGAAGAGCACCTTGTAGTGGGGGGTTTCTTCTGCTGCTCGAAGCTGCAGGAGAAGAAAATTTACTTGCACAAGGCTGGAACTGCGAACATTTACTTTCAGGAGAAACGCAGAGCAGACTTCAGGGCTTCTCGACAAAGAAAAGCTGCAACTAGAGCCCCACCAATGGAGGCTGGACAACTACCCTTGGTTCTGCAGGTTCAACACGTCTGCTGCGCAATGAGCGAGGCACGCGTTTTTGGCACAGGCTCTGTCGCTGCACACAACTTGCAGGCGCACCCTCTTTTCATCTCAAAACTTTCCCCAACAACTCAACATTTGCGTATGTGTTTTCCTGCACTGGGACAAGTTGGCATGAGCAGCTTGCCAAGGACTCACACTTGTAGTTACTAAATGAAACACACAAAGATGCTGACCAGCTGAGAACTCCCATCTGACCGGGGTTCCTGCATTTTTATTGTCTTTCGAGTATTTATAAATAAATAAGTTATAAATTTGCCTAAGTGTGTAAGATGTGTGCAGTATAGTTACAAAGATAAATGAGGAACAAATATTTCAATTTAAGATTTTCAGTCTGTGTTTATTATTGTTTACTGCATTTGGCATGTTCACCTACTAATAAGATATTAAAGTAACCCTGCTGTTTAAGTTAACGCCCTCCTTTTTACACACAAATCTTGAAGCCTAACTGGGGTATTAGTGTACTTGTGTTTTTGAAATGTTTCATTTTTGTACTTATTTAAAAGGAGTTTGAACTCTTGGCAGGTTTGAGTAACAAGTTCAGCTTTACATCCTCAAATTGTCTTACTCTTATACGGCATGCATATACGAGATTATTATGACTACTCTGACGTGCTTATTTTTTCCAATTCTTCATCACAGCTTTTTTGTGCCACGATACAGCAGTTTTTAAATAATGATCATCTCTAATAAAATATTGGTAAAAAAGGAGATACATTGGTTTACTGCATCCCCAGCAGAGCTCCAACCTCATGGTCTGTGTACATCGTCCTCTTCCACTCAGGTGGAGCCTTCAGCTTCTCATCCCAGCTAACAATGACACCCACCAAGCGGTTCTTCTGCTCCATTACAACTTCGCCAACCCTGTGTAGCACATGGGGGGGCCGGGGGCTGCGCACCTCCCTGGAGGCTGGAAGGGTGGGGGTGGGGTGGGTGCCGTTTTGTCAGCAGGGCTGAATTGGCATGAAATCGGAGCAAAATACTACCTTGCCCAAAGACTCACCTCCAAAGTATCCCTGGTCATTGTTGTGCATGAGCACCTCAAGAGCTGGAGACTCACCCTGGGGGTCCAGATGCTCCTCGGCTCCAGCGTATCTGCTGAGCGGGGGGGTGGGAAGTGCCGCTACATGACCATGCCGTTCATTAAACTCAACTCCACCCTTATAATACAGGCACGCAATAAATCGGCTTACGTGAATTTGGAGATCCACTGCTGGACCCAATCTGTCCAAAGAGTTACGTTCAGATGGTGTTTTCGTAAATCTTTCCAGACAGTGACAAGTCTGCAGAGACACCGGAACGAAGAGTGAGACAGGTGATGAGAGTGATGCCGAACACTGGATGAGTGATGAAGATAAAACGGCAGCAAAGGGAAAATATGAAGCATGAAGAAACAGGAGCTGTGACAAATGAGGGTGATGACCGATGAAGAGTGTTGAAGATGGATGAATACAGATGAAGGGTGATGCTTAACAGTAAGAGGAAGACTGAGAACGAGGAGCAGCGATGAGTAATTCTGGATTTTGAGTAAGTCTGAGAGCTGAAGAAGGTCAAAAAGAGTCAAAAGGTGGAAGTAAGAATGATAATGAAGAGGGATTAAAATAACAGAAAGGAAGAATGATGACAGGAAGAGGAAGGAACAGTGATGACGAAGTGAGGCTGAAAAATGATGAAAAGTGACGGCGTGACAACGACGATGAAGAAGAGGGATGAGGAGTAACGATGAAGCGAGATGAAAGCTGATCCAAGAGTGACAACGAAGCCTGGCGAGGAGCGACGTTTAAGTGCGATGCAGGGCGACCGCGATGGATTAACGCTGAGGATAAAAGGCACGAAGGAAGAGAGATGAAGACAGGCAGAGGAGCGCGAGTGAAGTTCTGAAGAGTAGCAGCGAGGACGACGACCAATTGGTAACGAAGAGCGGACCGGTGCATGGTGCTCCTTCGCTCTGCCACCGAGGTTCCGCTCCAGCGGGAGATGAGCAGCTGGATGGGCAGCGCGGAGAGCAGCAGGGTCATGTGGAGCACCGGCATCGGGATGTGCGGCATCGTGCAACCTGGACACGGACACACGGACACACACACGCCGTGAGCGGCGGACCTGACAGCTGACCCGTGTCCATAAAGAGGGGTACAAACACGGAGAGGACGTCCCACGTACTGAAGCGAGACGGCGCAAACTTGCACAAAAGTCGCGCCCGGTTGTTAGAGAGTTAACCCTCCTCACTCACCTGCTGCGATCGTGTTTGCGCAAAAATCCCCCAAGTGTTGCACAAAGCGTCGGCGAAGCGGATCCGCGCATCTCACGCCTCGATTTACATAAAAACGCACTTTCGGCGCCGCACCTGCGCTCGCGTCCCAAGTTACCAAACGCCGTGGACCAATCAGGGCCGCCCACGAGCTGCTAGAACGCCTCTGACGCCGCGCCACGTCAGGGCCCCACGGCCCCGGGACGCGGGTTCGGGCCGCAAGGTACGACGCCCCCGCCGCCGCCGCCGCTGGAGGACGCTGTTTCCGTCGGAGGGCCGAGAGCCGCGGTTCATTCCATTTTGTTTTATTTTTATTACGCGCGTTTCACAGCGTAACCGAACACAGGCTGTAGGCTGTTGAAAATGGGTCGAGATTTTATTGGAAAGACAACATAATAGTGCGTTTGTCGCAAAGGTGCTGATCCAAGGCATTAAGAAAGTGGCGAGATATGGAAACACAACTGTTTTATTTCTTAAAAAATATCAGTATGTACTAATATGACAGCAGTACTCCCTACACATACATTCTAGGCGAGGGTTTTTTTGCCTTTTAATATTTTTCTTATAAAAGTATACAAACTAACATAGAAAGTCCACCCCTCAACAGTAGGACAATATTCCAAACAGCGCGTAAGAAAAAGTTGTGTGTCTGATGGGACCGATGCAAGCAGCGAGTTCTGTCCAGGCAGGGTCGTGGAGAGCAGGGCCTCGACAAGCTCGGCCCGTCATCGTGGGTCCCGTCCCCGAAGCCACGTGCAACAGGGTAACAGGCAGTCTGTCTGCTTTGAAAGGAAGGAAACTACAGAGCAATGGGTACAGGTCAAAATATTTAAGCACAATTAAATGCACCAGTATATCTACTGTATACCTGCTCTTATAATGACAAGGTAAGACGTACACAAGAGCGACAACATGTAACAAGCAATATTTACATGTTAATTGGTTTTCCTACACAATATCGATCACCGTTTCTTATCACAAGACACAACTTGCACTATTTTAAGCCTCCAGTGTCTCACCAAAAATCTATTTGGTTCACTGAACCTGTGGACAGGAAAATAAGCAAAACATTGTGAAATATAATTAAGACATTCAAGATAGGTCCTTTGAAATTGGCAGGACTGTACTACAGTGTTTGTAAAAATAAAACTTACAAAAAACACCTCTAAAATCAGACAGTCTGCTGTTGGAGTCAGGGAGGAGTCCAGAGAGAGACCGCACCCCAAGTAAGAGTCCCGTCCGCTAGCACTGAAAGAAACAATCCCGAGAAGGGTACAAGGCACAATCATTGGACAGAGGGTTTCTGGGAATATTTCTCCTGCATCAGCATCAGACATGCCTGTCAAAGTGCGCACGGATCCATGCAACGCCCAAGTGAGACATGAGGCCATCGTGATAGATAACGGCCACAGCAAAGGGACAAGAAAGAAACCCCCGAAAAAATATACAGAGGTTAACCTAGTTTACAGCTTTTCCCCCATAAATCAACATTGTATTAACACTCCAAATATTGTAAGTGCATATTAAAGTTACACATACAAATACATTTGTACCTTAGGTATTTCATAAGAGTATCTTGGCTATGTAGCATCAACTCGTGTACATTATGAACATCTGAAATATGCTTGACAATTTGCAACTGATTTCATGTGGAGGAGGGGGGGGGGAAATGCATACGTTAGGTCGTCCAGCTTCCCCTCCTGACCAACCCCTGGGGACTCAAACAAGGAGCCCCTCGCCACACACAAGTGACGATGAAAAACATTTGAATTTCACGTCAGTCTTTGGCAAATGAGTGACGCACGCAAATATATATTTATGGAAAAAAAAAAATTGAACCAACATAACCTGGTGCAGCTGAACCTGGGTGCTGCAGCGCGAAGGGGGAACAGCTGACAGACGGCCACGTCCAGTGTCGAGTGAAACAACGTACCCATCAAGAGGCATCGTGGTGACGGTCCTCATTAGGTTAGTCCCCCACAACTCTGACATCGAGAAGCTCTCAGTCCTTCTGGTTTGCTCTTCCGTCCTTTTGATCCAACTTGTTTACCACACTAACTCAGAGCCTTTGTCTTGCTCACTCCGCAGGCCCAAATCATAGCAAAACGCAACTTCACAACTTTCCATCGTGAGCAGACTGTAGTGAAAAGTTCTCGCCTCGCACTTACTGACATTAATTCAAATTTGCAGAGGATAAAGGGATGTGCATCTTCAAACAAAAGTATCTTGAGGATCATTCTTCCCTCTCACAGACAATGGGTGACCATGCCGGGGGTGGGCAGCACATAAGCCGAACGAAACACTGCAAGCTGGGGGTGGCAACACTGTGATTATGATCATGTCAATTTGAGTGCCTCCTATCGTGACCAGCACGACATCACCGGTGTGCAGCACGGTACAGCAACACTGTCTTAATACCGTGGTCCTGAGGGTGGCAGCATCGCCCTCACACACCTTTGTCGAACACCTGCAGCATGCAGGACACGTCAGGGCACTCTTGTTTACATAAAAAAAACAAAAACAAAAAAAAAAAAAAAAGTGCAACAAAACAAGGAAAAGGACAGTAGGAGAGCTGAACCAGTCAGGTACAAAAGGAGTGGCAGAGTAGGGCAACAGCAGCTCGTACCCATGGCACAGCTGCCAAGCTGAACGAGTGCGGAACGCCATTCTGCGTGTGCGATCTTTGGACTGCTTTGGATTCCCAGGTTCGAATGGAGAGGTGTCAGCAGCTCTCAGCACTCATGTATCCTGTCCTTCTGGACCGCAACTGAACCAAAACCATAAGTCAAAAAAACATGGCCAAAACCTAAAGTTACAGGCGATATTGTACCTTAAATATTCCAGCATTTGTTTCATTATAAGAATCGACCACTGTTAGGCACGGGTTTCACAATACGACTCCATGTTGCTGACCACTATCATCGTCTGGCTTCAAACACCCGTCCAGTGTGCAGCTGACTGTAAAGTGGACAACATCTTATTAAAAGTGATGCATGTCTGGTGTGGTGAAAATATACAGTCTGTAAGCGTTCATTTGAATGCCTACCGAGTCATCGTTCTGTTTTCCTACACTATGCTATATTTTAAAGGAAGACCAAATATTTTCCACTCAAGATAATTTTAGGCAATTTATAGGGGATAAACTACTAATTATAGTATTTGTCAGAGGTGAATGTGGTTAATCGAGCAATTAACAGTAAAGCGACACACGATGCAAACTCAAGTCCACCACATGGGGGCGACAGCCGTGAAGCGTCTTAATGAATCCCAGTTTTGTCACAAGCCAGCAGAAACTCAAGTTCATTGCTGCCGACCTTCTGTGTTTGCGCAGCAGGAGCAGCACAATGTTGGTGTAATGTCTTAGACAAGTCCTGCCTGACATATCTCTCTTTTGCTCTGACTCTGATCAGAAATGGAAACGCTCCCTGCTTTGGCATTCACATAAGACAGAAGCCTCACCGTAATATCACCGTCAGTCTAAGGTGTCTGCTAGTGAATTGTGCTGCTTTTCCAGAACACCAACAAGCCAGAAGGAACGCTGTAGGTCAGGGTGTGTTGGACAGCATGTGTTCAGCCACATTTGCACACATACTTGTGTACTTCAGGCTGCCAAGGTGCCTTAGAAAACACAAAAGTGTGAAGGCGAGTGCGCAAAAAAAAAAAAAAAAAAAAAAAGATTTTCGTCTACGGACCGACTTTGAACGAGCCCTGGGTGCAGGTGCATGACATCGTCCTTGCCTGCGATCCTCCACAAAGCCCTGCGCACATACAAACACAGCTGTGGATTAAATCTCTAGATAGAACAATGGGCAATGAACAGGCAGCGTGAACATTGTCAGCCCTCAGAACAGTGGAAATATCAGATACACTGCGGTAGTCTGCCAACTAAAAGAAATGTAGCAACACAACAGTTAAATAACTTTTCCGTTAAATTATATAAAGGCACAATTTATTGCTAAATTTAAAGACGTGTTCTCCCTCAAGAACGAGGACTAAAAGGGGGAAAACGCAATATAAAAGTAACTTAAATAAGT
Source organism: Heterotis niloticus (assembly GCA_018136845.1). Taxonomy (NCBI): domain Eukaryota; kingdom Metazoa; phylum Chordata; class Actinopteri; order Osteoglossiformes; family Osteoglossidae; genus Heterotis; species Heterotis niloticus. Next base: position 22,720,748 of record CM030904.1, on the reverse strand, counting down.
GTCAAAGCAATCCGATACTAATAACCACCAAAATCTTTCTCAAAATAATCATTTCACATTTTTTTTACTACAGCTTTTGTACATTAATACACTAGTAGATGGCCATTCTCGTTAACCTGTAATACCCTACAAAAATATATTAAAAACAGAAAAATCAAATTCATTCTTTCAATGGCAATTTTGATCAACAGAGGTGGGATTAACAGGACAGGAAGTAGAACTGCCGTAACTTAACCATGAAACCGGAGTGATTAAGGGTGCTGGGGCAGCGGGTGGTTTTACCCACTTTTCTTGGCTTGAGAAGTCACACCAATGCCAGCAGGCAGGTCCCACAGGCACAAGTAGAAACCATACAAAACATGAGCAGTACAAAAGGATGACAAGCGCAGAGACACATTTTAGAGTCAGTCTGAGCTTTTTAAAATAAAAATAAAAAAAAACAGGATAAAGATGTAGTTCGCATCCATTTCTGTGGCTGGTCCAGGAGACGCACAGAACTCTGACCAAGCGTGAAGCGGTGCGGCTGGGTCTCCATCGAAAACAGGGATGCTGTACCACACAAACAACAACTCGCTACGCACGTCACATCACGGAAAACCAAAACATGTCAGTGTGTTGCTCGGGTGGAGTGTTGGCATCTAATATTCAGCAGAACTTTGCACAAAGCTGCCTAGAGCTCCAGCACTCGTGATGGAGCATGATGAGATCCGTGCGTTAGGAGTCGTTTTGGTCCCATGCTTCAGTTCACTGAAAGCACAGCAATAGCAGCAAGTGTTGAAGGTGTGTTTTACCTGGGCAGTGGCAGCTCAACGCCCCCCTCACCAGCCAATCAGGTTTGCCTTGGCTTTCTCTGTCAGTTTGCGCACCCTGCCTTTGCTGGATGTGCCAAAGGTGATGGAGGCATCCTCAAAGAGCAGCTGCCTCTGCTCTTCCTCCGAGTCATCTTCGTTGTAGAAAGCTGTCCTGCGGCCCTGGTTACGCGTCTTCATGGGGGTCTTAGCTGCCGTCTCGGCTTCCTCCAATTGCAGTGATAAACGCTCCGTTGCCCTGCGTTCTCTCTGTGTTGTGGGGGGCGCCGGCGCCTCCTCATGCCGGCGGCTACTTCTCCTCAGCATCCTGGGACTAGACGGGTCCTGCTGGGGGGGGACTTTGTCCAGAGATTTCAGAACCTTGGGCTTCCTACCCCGACGGGGGCGGCCCAAGTCCACAAGCCCTACCCCACCTTCCGTGGGTGAGGATGCAATTCCTGCTTCGTCGCTAGTGGAATGGTCTCGCTCCTCCTCCAGCTCGGTCTCGGCCTCTAGCTCCGTGGAGAGCTCTGGTGCCACCTCCAATTCTGTGTTGTTCCATTGCTGCGCACCCCGTAGTGCCTCAAGCTCTTTCTTGCTCTTGCGACCACGCTTCTTGCCTGGCATCTTGGCAACCATCTCTACCTGCACTGGCACTTCTGCCTTTGGCTTACGGCCCCTCCTACCTGAACTCAGGCTCACATAGTTGCTGTGGCCATTCAGCTGGACACTGTTTTGTGAACCAAGGTTTTGCTGTGGGGTTGCTAGGAAAGAACACACAAGCAGAAACATGAAGAACAAACTCCAGCAAACAGGCATTGTAATTTGCAGACAGTGGATGAAGATGTGGCAGCATCCCCACCTGGTTGACGAAGCGATGGCAGCCTCTGGGTCCGCCGCGGGGGCGTCCTGAAGTCATCAGTAGCCAGTGCAGAGCTCCTAGCGTAGTCGCTGTCACTGGAGAAACTGAGCGAGGAGGTGGAGTTATGGGCTCTGAGCTGCATGTAGGGCGTCTCTGTCACTGAAGAGAAACAAAGGAGGGGAGATAGATAAATAAATAAAAGATAAATAAATAAAAGACAATAACTTTGTCTCTGTTTCAACAATAATTAGAGTCAATCTTGCAAATGTTTTTGTAAGCTTTTGTAGGACACTGGTAAAGACACTGGCATTGACTGACCCACCTGGCTTACTGCGTGTGGTCAGTGCTGCACTTGTAGATGCTGATGCCAGTTCTGCAACAGTGTGGTTTTCATGCCGCGTGGCACTGCGGGTGCGGACTGCTGCTATGGGCTCTGCCCTCCCATTCATCTGGGGCACATTCTGTCGGAGGGCCGGAGGCCGAGAGGGTCCCTGTGACAGGGTGGGAACACTGGAGGCTGAGGACAGAGGGACCCTGGATGAGCGTCGTTTACGTTCCGGGCTGTGGAAGAAAGAGAGCACCATTCAGACACTGGGGGGGATGTAATCACACAACTCAAACCGGAGGGGTATAACTACAGCTCTATGCACACCTGGAAGCAGTGCTGCTGGAAGGGGAGGCACTGCGATTGCGTTTCAGGCGCTGTCTGGTCAGCTTGTTGGCAGAGTGGAAGCGGTGGGCAGAATGGTAGTCCGACAGAATGACAGACACGTGCTCCTCAAAGAGAGCCGACAGACGCAAGCTCATGCTGTAGATCTACAGGAATGATAGCATTCACACCAATTGTCAGATCATATTGTTCCCTGTGCCCCTCTCTGAGCAGCATGAAGCATACGTGAGAGGTTAATGGGAACTACTTACTACTATTATTATTCATTAATTTATCTGATACTTTTGTCAAAAGTGATTTACACTATTAGGATTGTACAGTGAGCTACTTACACCGATTTAGACATTTATACAGCAGAATAGTTTGTACTGCATAAATTCACATAAAAAGCTTCATTAATGATAATATAGTAATAGCAGAGATTCAAACTTGGGTTGATTTTAAGGCAACGGCCTACTTACTACACAACCCATTGCCCTACACTAACTCTACACACTGACATTATAAATTTCAGGCCTCTAAAATAGAGCTGCTTATCAGGCAGATATTCAAAGTGGTAGCTCATACCCGGGACTTCTTGCTAGGCGTGTAGGCCTTGGAGTTGCTGAATATGAGCCGGACATCTTTACACAGGTCCACAGGGGACTTGTAGTCCCCATCCAGCAAGCTCTTCAGCACAGTGCCAAAATCCATGGGGGTGTCAATGATGTCCCTGTAGTCCTTTGAAGCAGTTAAAAATGTTACAGTACTGACCATAATGCCTACATAATGCAGAACTGGTTATCATTTCAAGCACTACAACTCTCTCAATGAATTCTAAGTCGAAGATATGACACCAGAATGTACACTGCCCGGCCAAAAAAAAAAAAAAAAAAAAAAAAAAAAAAAAGAGTTACACGCTTTAATATTTGGTTGGACAGTCTTTAGCTTTGGTTACGGCACACATTTGCCGTGGCACCATTTTGATAAGCTTATGCAATGTCAGAACATTTATTTCTGTCCAGAGTTGCGTTAATTTTTCGCCAAGATCTCATATTATGATGGGAGAGTCGGGCCGCTGCGTAAAGTGTTCTCTAGCACATCCCAAAGATTCTCAGTGGGGTTAAGGTCTGGACTCTGTGGTGGCCAATCCATGTGTGAAAATGATGTCTCTCTCACGCTCCCTGAACCACTCTTTCACAATTTAAGCCAGATGAATCCTGGCATTGTCATCTTGGAATATGAAGAAAAAAATCCATTGATGGAAAAACCTGCTCATTCAGTATATTCAGATAGTCAGTTCACCTAATTTTTTGGGCACACAATGTTGCTGAACCTAGACCTGAGCAAATGAAGCAACACCAAATCATAACACTAAGTTAAATCCACGTGGTGACTTTTTTTTGGCCAGGCAGTGTATTTTATAGCATTATATGCATTAATGCACTTACAGTTATAGCCCAGTTAAAATCGAGGTTAGGAACCAAAGCACTGGCGGTAACTGCATGATTGAATTAAACAGTACCTCCCTATGAGATCGTATGACTGGTCCCATTTCAGTTAAAGAGAAATGGAAATCTATTTTAATTTTAGGATGCATTTACTTAAAAAACAAATTACATATAAAATAAGTACCAGAGTCACAAAAATAATTAAAAACTATGCTAGCGGCATACTGGGATATGGCCATGCCCATCTCATGGACTTTCGACTGTATTAACCCATGTCTCTTTAGTCATTGTATTTAAAGGACTGACAGAGGACAACAGTCATTATACTAAGGAGCTTGACCTGTCAATATGGTTGTTGCTGTGCAACTGAAAGCTTCTGGTTTGTGTTTTATTATGCATTTTTGCATTATTTATGTAGTTAAAAAACATTAAGTTCACTCTAAATTGCCTTATGCCTGCTGACTCTTTGAATACAGCATGTATGCTTCAGGTCTGTATTTGTAAATAATTAATGAGTGTGTGTGTGTGTGTGTGTGTATATATATATAAAAAAAAAAAACCTCCTACACATGTGAGCAATGCATTAATACAAGCTGAGTCACCTGTGTCAGACAAATATTGGTAGGTCGCACAATTTCAAAGGCATGGATTTTAAGAGAAACACACTTAGAAGCCTTAAAGTGACCTTTAGTGAACATGGTCCAAAACTAGCACAGTAGTACACAACCTATATGGCATTAACCAGGCAACAACTGTATTGGTACAAAGTGGAAACATTTTTGTGGAGTATAAAATATGTTGCTTGATATCTTATAATGCAGCTGTACTTCATGTAAGAGACACTACAGTTTATGACAAGCTTTGGTTTGAGGAGACCTCACGGAGCTGGTACCGGGTACTGTTGCAGGTCCACTGGCTGCCGGAAAGGCTCAGAGTCTTCACACTGGAAGATGAGGTCCAGCAGCTCTTTGCAGCGGTTCTTCCAGGCCTTGATGTCATAAGACTGGGCCTTGTTCCTTAGCTTCCTTAGCATGGGCTTATGCTCCTGCATGCAGGCCAGTGGAGAGATAACAAATGGTATGCAGACACATGAATCTGATTACAATGCAGAAAAGACACACAATAACTGCATGTGGCAGACTGAAGCTTGGTCACACTCAGACATGCCCATGTTATATAACCCAACGCAATCTATGCCAATAGGAGATAGGTGAGAGTGAATAAAAAACCATAATGGGACTGAGAATGATATAAAAGCCCAGTCATGCATCATACTACATAGTATTGTGTGTGTGAGAGAGAGAGAGAGAGAGAGAGAGAGAGAGAGAGAGAGAGTATGAATGGTGTGCATACTATCTGGGTTGGATCCTAAGGTTGTACCTTTGATTAAATATTCCGTTTATTTGCTTCTGTTGTGCATGGTTTATTGTGTTACTGAATCCTTGGTTTTGCTCATGTTTTACTTCTATTTGTTATATTAAGTTTGGAATGAGGAAGAGGAATAAAAAGCAAAGTCCTAACACTTATATCCCTTGCCTAGTCACTCGTCAGCATGCCACACTATAATTCAAGTCTCACTGCACCTTCTTTTTCCTTGTGGATGTTCCTGGAGTGTCTGCATCCTCCTCATCTTCTTCATCATCCTGTAATAAAGGTCAAAGGGAAGCAGTTTCTGAGATAACCATCCACTGGCCTATTTTGACATGTAAAAGAAGAACACACTCGTAATTTCTCCTCAGCACAAACCTCTGTGTCTGAGAACACCTTCTTCTTCATACTGTTGTACAGAGGAATAATATCATGGCAACTTTGGTCCCTGGGTCAAAGAAAAAAGAAAAATAAATAAACTAAGGTATTTGACAGGACATATCAAAAATAGCACCTGATAAAACTTTTACAGCTGAAGTTTACATAAACAGAAATGATTACAAATACTTTTAAGGGACATGCATGTCATGGCACTCTTGTGATTTCAATGATTTCTGCAACCGTTCTTTTTGTGGGACAGAATGATTAGAACAAATACTTCTGGGATCTTTTATAAATTTATTGTGGATCCCCTGAAGCTATGAAGAAACCCATTGGGTCAAAAATATACATACTGCAACGTAGATTATTAATGTGTTGATGTAGAAAGTTCTATAATGTTATTTAACTTTGTGGCATGGCCTCTTCACTTCTTTGGTAGTGATTCTGATTGACTACAGCTGGTGACTTCTCCGTGCCTGTACAGATAGGGCTAGTTTTACTGCAGCCATTCGATTGAGCCACATGTGTTACAGTGGGAATCTAAGGAGTTCCCTACAGATCTGAGAAAGTGAATCATAGATGAATACAAGTAAAGAATGTCACATATTTTGTGGTCAGATGAGTTATTTGGCTACAATTACCAGAACTATGTTTGGAGGAAAAAAAGGTGAGGCATTCAACCCCAACATCACTGCACATACTGTCAAGTATGGCAGTAGCAGCATTATGCTCTATGACTATTTTGCTGCCAGTCCAACTTGGGGAATAATGAAGAAGGAAGATTACCTCCAAATGCTTCAGCACAACCTAAGACTAGAAGCCCAAAGGCTGAATCTTGGATACAACTGGGTGTTCTAACAGGACAATGACCCAAAATACATGCCACAAGTGGTCTTGGAAAGGCTAAATCAGAGAAAAATCAAGATTAGGTCAGGTCCAATTAAGGTTGGAAAAGCTTTCTCAAAGTCCAGACCTCAACCCTACCAAGAATGAATGAACTGTATTGAATAGAGAAGAGTGGTCAAGTATCAAAGCAGAGTTCTGCAAGAAGCTTGTTGATGACTATCAAAAGAGGCTGATGGAGGTGAAAAGGACTAAGGGGCATGTAACCAAGTATTAGGTGTGCTACACGCATATTTTTGAAAGAATGCAAATTTGTGACAAAAGTATGTGTTTTAATCAGAGAAAAAGAACAGTTACAGAAACCCCAACACTGCTATGATATAAAAATGTCCCTAACAAATGTATGCAAACGTTTGGCCTCAACTGTAAATGTTACCAAAAACAGGCTGCAGTTTGTCTAGTTTGGTAAAGCAGCAAAACTAAAAGTTCTAGTACGGCTACACAGAATTTGAGAAAATGAAATTTAAAAGTGATTCTGGCACATAGGGACTTACTTGATGAACTGCAGCATTAAGTCAGAAACAAATTTGGCTGTTCTGACAATGGGTGTCCCTGGCTCATTGAAGGTCTGTGCATTGTGTTCAATGTAGCGTACCTCCCACATCAAGGAGGACATCCGCCTGCACATGCAATACAACACAACACAGATACACTATGATCTAAACAGATGAGGTCCAAGGAACCAATTGGTGAAAATCAGATTGCTTTTCTGCTTTAACGACCTGTAAAAGTGATTCTTCAGTCTCTCCTTCATGGTACTGAGGTCCGTTGGATATGCCACCACGGTGCAGTACGTAGGATAGGCTTGCAGATCCACAGGTGAAACAAAAGGAGCTGCGATGTCTGGACAGGGAGAGAGAGCATTTAACACCGCGGCTGTTACACAGGATGCTTCTGACATGATGCCAGGAAACATGGGGATGGGCGGTTGGACGCACTGAGCATGCAGAGCTGGTCAATGCCAGTGATGATGCGTTCACATTCGGCGCTGCGTGTGCTTGAGCCCCACTCTCCCTCCAGCGGCACATAGAGCAGTTCTCGATGCTCTTCCTCTGTGAGAGGGACACTCTGGCCCAGTTCGTCCGGAAACACAGCTGGCGGGAGAAATATCTGTCAGCACTGCACGTTCTACACATCAGAATAATCTGCTTAGGGGTAAACTCTTGACAACACACATCTTGCATTGTCTACATGACCACAGATATTTTCAACATGGAGCAGAGGACAGACATCTATCAAAAGAATGTTACTGAATTTGCAAATCTCAGAAGCAATGTTTTTCTCAAAAACACACACTGGAAATTCGGGTAAACAATCTACAGCTACAAGCAGCTGACAAAATAAGTACACATTATTTCCATCAACGATACCATTCATCTAAAATTATTTATAAAGAGTTTTGTCTCCAGTGCTTTAACATTATAGATATGATGTACTATGCAAACATAAATTGTTTCCAATCTACATAAGGAGAGGCCAAAATTCACTTTAGAAAGCAAATTCATCAGTTATTGTGTTAAAACTGGCATTTCCAGAAAAGGAAAAAGATAAAGATACCCTTTCCAGTACTTATTTAACTATGCTATGAGTAATTAAATAAAAATTAAATTAAATAAGATATCATTTTTGGCTGACTGTGGCTGAACACAAAGGCACCATACTAACTAAATGAAGTCAAAGACATCCAAGATTTACCTTCCTACATTCCAAAGCCTTCAAGTTTCCCACTGTATAGGCATTTACCCAAAATCTGAGACCCTAAAGTAGCCTTTCGAGCCAAGGGCAAGTGCCCTACTATCCACAAAGCCACTATCTCTGAAGTGGAAATGAGATGCAAGCAAATGCATTAGCTACTGCAGCTTTTGATTTCTCTCAATGGTTATAAAATAAAAACTGCACTCGCATACTACCATACTCAGAAGGAATTTAGAATTAATAGATATTTAAAAATGCTTGTGTCTGTTTAAAAGGCACACAGAAAGCCCTGCAACCCCTGTTTATGTCAATTCTCTGGTGATCAAACGCTGTGGTCAAAGGCAAGTGACTTATAAATTATAACACACCAGATGCAGACAACTGTAGAGATGAATGCAGCATACAGAACTGCACTGAGTAATATTTTATGCACCAGATATTTTCTTGTAAGTCTTGTCTACAAAGAGAAAATTGCATCAATAGAACAAAAAAATGTGTAAATTGTATAAAGACTCAGAGGTTTCCCATCAGTGATTTGTTTTTTTTTGATGAGCTAATGATTCCTCCTAAGAATTAAGGGCAGCTCACCAGGTCCTCTCACACTCAGGTCTGACAGTATGTACCCCACACGTGCATTTACACACATGCATACACAGTCAAAGTTGACAGCGACCAAACACAAAAATATACTAAAAGGCTCCAGACAGTTAAAGGCAAAGGAGTCACACACTACTGTGCTTCTCTTCAAGCAATCAGTTCCCTGCTCTGAGCTGTTCACAGCATCTCTCAGCATCTGCACATCTTGGCGTTGGGGCACCCACCATCACCAGGGATGATCTCCATGTCCCACGGACTCATCTTCTCTGTGTCTCCATTATCCCAGCTAGGGAGATATTGGAAGAACACATTATTGAAGGTGATTGTTCCACATCCCTCTTCCTCTCTCACATGCACACTCACAGACACATGCACAGTGGACGCACCACACATTGTAGCACTGGAACAAGCTGTCTGGGTACTGTGCCTGGAAGGGCTCCTGACTCTCAATGGTCCCAAACCACCAGGCATCATCAATGACGGACCGAAAGCGGTCACCTGCAGGGTGGGCAGAGACCCTGGATCAAACCCAAAAGCACAACATAATCGGTCCTAACCTGAGCTCTAGCTGCATGAAGGGCTGTGTGTTCACGAATATTTATAATGATCATGTCATCAGTCCCAGTTAAGAGAATGTAAAATATATTTTATTTGTGCATGAAAATAAGGAAAACAATTAGGGCAAAATGGGATGCTAGTTCTGTAAAAAATTCACATGATGGTAAATAGTATGTCTTTATGCTGAATATTGTAGTAATATAATATCACTCATTGTATATTCATGATGCATTGTTTTCCTGAGAAAGCATATACACGTTTAAGATGAGTACAAAGAAAGCATGCTGTGATGACTCCCAAGTGCTCATTTTTTTTGTGGATGATTAACTTCCTAATTTTCTCTTGATTTCCTAGAATGTGTTGCTCCCCTTTGTTCAAAGCGTATGTGAGACACACACAGTAGCACTATCCATTCACTGTTCTGTAACATATTCAGTTCACACACAGGAGCTCATTACATCATGGTGGATTTAGACACGTCACCTCAGTAAATTCATCTCAAGTAAACTAGCTGTACCTGATGCAGACTCAATACCAGTGCGACTTATTGCAATGTGTGGTCTTATTCAACCAAAAAGAGGTCACTCTATATCCAATGTGCCTTTTTCTTCATCCAAGCACAGAGAAACAATTACTTAAGGGGAGCATTAACATGTGTTCATATTCCACATGAGATCAAGTCCTGCAATGAATTCACACCCGCCCCTCCAATGGTTCTTTTTTAAAATGAGTTTCTGAACTCCGCTTCTCCATCATCATCCATTCCTTCAGTGAGGTCTGTTATTGGAGGATATCATTTCACTGAGACACTAACCTATTCTCCACTGTCGGTGTCGGGCATCATCAAACTGCTGTCGCAGGACCAGGAAGTCGATCACATCAGGCATGTCATGGTACCTGTGGACAGGAAAAATTTAATACTAACTGTGAACAACTGCTTCACCCCACCCAACTCACTCAGCAGACAGGAGTCTTTTTAAGAATTTCAGCTAACTGTAAATTTAAGAAAATGCACATTTGAAGGGAGATGTAAGTGATCACCGAAACACACAAAGAACACACAGACATACATAGATCAAAAAACAGCAGAGTAATTGAACTTGGTGGCCCAAAAGCTGTGCAAGTCACACTGAATAAAAGTATATGAAACCACGAACACTACCACACAGCCAGTAGACTCACTTCATGGAGAAAGAGCCCCCAGTAAGGCGGCCTGTGTCCGGATCCAGAAAGGCCAGCTTCAGGCAGCATAGCGTAGGTAATCCCACCTCATATTTGAGGCCAACAATCTTCATCAGCTCCTGCTCCTATCCAATACACAACTCCGAGTGAGACAACAGCAGAAATATGGCAAGAACATGCAGATTCCAACTGTGCACATGGTATGTCTAATCATTCTGGTGTAAGAACTTCACGCATAGATGGAAATCACAAGAGAAGCTGTCTGTTGAAAAACACAACAGCTCGTGGCTTACTCTAAGCTCCATCTTGTGCCACGGCTGTTTCTTGGGGTTTATGCTGAAGATCTTGTTCTTCTTGGCCATTTCCACATAGGCTTCATGGCCTTGGCGGAAGTAGTAAACCTACAGAAGGAAGAGTGGATCTGGGATTAGTGCCAGGCATCAGGGTACCAATAGCAGATCATGTTAAAAAAAAGGAAGCGAGAGATGGCTACCTCGTCACCCATCTGCGGATTGAAAGGACATCTCCGAGGAACTGTAGCAGTGATCCAGGCTGACGGCAGCCACTCCTCCAATGTCAGGCCCTGTTCCTGGAACTCACCCACAGGCAGCCTCTGTTAAGGCGATGGCAGGGACACAGACAGGGGTAAACTGGGCAACAGAGTATGCAACAGTCTAAAAAAAACCAAACATCTAATTTTTCGGTTCATTCTACCCTTGCAGCAAAACATCACAGCCTCTCAAATACATGCCCAGGATACTTCAACTTGTCAAAGACAGTGTAGGGCATTGGATAACTACATATAAATCAGTAATCGGTACCTATGTATATTTATACAAGCATACAAGTACTTTCACCAGCACATCAAAATTCAGGGAGATTTGACTGATGGGTTAACAGCAGAAAACAATGTTGAGTCTTTGCTTGACAACAGTGCTGGAACTACTGCAGAAGAAAATGCACAGCTAAGCCACAGGTTTTTCTCCATATAAAGTTTTTTTTAAAACAGATAAGCTAAGAGGACAAGAGTAGAGCCTTCCATTCTATCAATCCAAACCACAATTTGGTACACATTTGTTGTTAATGTCCTGTTTTTCGTCTCACTGTTTTCTGTCACAGTATCAGTCTGACCTAAGATTGATTTAAATCTTATAGCCACGACCTGAAAAGATCTGAAAATCAACGAGACTGGCCTTACCTTTCCCTCTTTGGCCTTCTTCTTCTTTGGCAGTGTGCTGTCTTTCTCCCTTTTGTCCTTTTTTCTATCCTTTTTGCTATCTTTCTTCTTCTCACCATCCTCCTCTGAGCTGCTGGCTGTCTTCTTCTTGTGCCTCACTGTCTTCTTTGGTGGCTCCAGGTTGATCCCGGCATCGGCCGTCCAGTCAGAGTAGTCACTAGAGTAATCGCTGAAACACAATTTCAGGATGTCATTCTTGATCGGGGTGGTTCTTGTGTCTTCCTCTCAGTGCAAGAGAAAGCAGCTGGTTACACACATACACTCACCTGGAGCTGCTATTGTCCTCTGGCCAGGGCTCCTTCTCTTCTTTTTCCTCATCTGACGTGTCTCCACTGGGAGGCCGCACATCCTCTTCACCCTACAGAATAAACTCAAGCCACTGACACCAGAACATATGACATAAAGTAATAGCATGCAAATAGAGTAAGAAAAGAGGCCCGTCAAAGAACAGGTTAAAGTAACCTCAGAGGAACTGTTGTCATCTTCAGTAGGTTCAGTCTGCCGGCAATTCTCCTCCACCGCAGCACGTGTGTGGTAGCTGTGCTGATTGGCTTGTGGTCTGCGAGGCTCGTCGGAAGGGGCCTCAGGTGCAGAACGCGGAGAGAACACCTGTGGTTGTAGCATGGCTTAGAATCAGAGAGCACTATCCAGCACCCCTCTCTAACTATGCCAGGAGATCCCCTACCTTGGTTTCACGGTGCAGATGGCTGGCCAGTGATCGCCGCCGTCGCTCCCACCTGTAGCTATTGATTTCCTCCTCACCTCTGGCTGCTCTCCATGCCTCCTGCTTACTGCAGAGATATGAACAGAAGTGAAGACAAATCAGGATTTTATCATGTCATATGATTTACAAATACTTTCATCGTTTCCAACATTCACCAACATTACCACAACAACAAAGTGAAAGAAAAAAAAAAAACTTCCCATCTGTATCACTAAAAAAAGTTCAGTTCTCACTTAAGTTTAAAATTCACAAAACAGCTTTTTGAAACCAATAAAATGTTTGTTATACCAGAATGTGCCTTGGCCATGTTAGCTTCAGTGACTGGAGTGGGAAGAACTGTGCATATGTATGTGTATGTCATGTACTATACCTGGCAATAGCTGCGGGAAGCTCAGGCACCAGCACACGGCGGCTCCAGGCCACCAGGTCCCTCTCAGTGGCCATCTCGCTCCGTGGAGCGTTGCTGTGCATTTGCCGCACCCCTTCAATCTGCCCACTGCGACGTAGCCCTACATTGGGCGGGGAATGAACCTCTGTGGGAGAGCCCACAGACCCTGGAGTAGAAAAAGCAGTAACAAAGACCAATCAGAACCACACATCAGCCAGATATAACAACAGGATGCAGAAATAAGTGCATCAGCTGTTAATTTTTTTGACAGTACTTCTAGGAGGCATCTTAGAGAGAGCATTTTTTCTAACAATATATAGGCAGTAGCATAAATAAAACACACTGTAACACAGATCAGCACACCACTGGCCACTCTTTGCCCCATAACTCCATTCTCCAGGTGGCAGCACTTTGATAGCGCTCCAAGAATTCCCCCACATACACTATATGGACAAAAATATGTGGATACCCCTTCTAATTATTACTTTTTGCCCAACATCAGTGCCCGACCTCATTAATGCTCTTGTGGCTGAATGGACACAAATTCGCATAACCGTGCTCCAAAATCTGGTGGAAAGCCTTCCCAAAAGAACAACTCCATATTAATGCCCATGGATTTAGAATGGGATTTTCAAAAAGCACATATGGGCATGATACTGAGGTGAATAATGACAAAAGCTGTCCAATCACAACAGGGCATTTAAAAGCATGGAACTACAGTATGTACAACATGAACCAACACAAATATTAACAAGAAGACTTCAGTGCTGTTACAATACAATTTAACTGGAGTTTATTGGTTCCAACACCATTTTACTACTGAGTAACTGGATATAACAATCAGCTGTTTTGCTGTAAACTGTAAAGCCTTCTTACACAGTTTCATTTAGCATTTTACGTTAGCATTTTCTTTAATAACAAATCAGTATTCTTTCAAAGCGACAGAAAAAAAAAACAAAAAAAAAAACACATGGGTATTTGTTGTGAGAATGACAAATAACGCTGAAAAAAAATGATGTAAGAGATTCACCAGCAATTACTGGTATTGAAACAGATATTCAAGCTTCAAGTAGAATGCTCATCCTCTTTGTACAGTACCAGAAAACTTAATAAAGGTAAAAGTACTATAAGGTCAGCCTTTGCTCATAGACAGCCCTGGGTCCAGGGGAAGAAATTGGATGTGAATAGCTGCTTTTCATGAGAAAAATGAGGAATGTGTTCAGCCAAGGGACCATGTGCTGTTAATAGGGTTGGCACAGTCCTTGTTGGTGAAGCAAGGTCAGTTTTGGTGTTAACTCACTGCTGCACTGTCCACCAAGACGCAAGTGTTATACAGTATGTTCACCTTTTGGGTACAATCTCCCAATTATGGCACATTACGTAGTCTTTGGGTATTTATCCTGTCCACCAAAGCTTACAGTTGTGCTCATGACAGGACATTTGTACAGTTAAGAGCATTTAAAAATGGTATTTAAAGTCATACGCCTTTGTGTTTATGAAGAAAAACAGACCAATGCAAATATGGTGTTAAACTTTCTCAACATTTTTCTACTAAACATAGTCATTTAGAGGCAGACTCTGTGGAATACTTGACATTCATGCTGAACCAAGGAATAACAGTGGTTTGCAGAACTAAGAAGCAACTCAAGTTTGAAGCTGAAATACCAAAGAAACAAATCTGGACAGTTTCTGGATTTCACTACAGGAAAACTTTACTCACTGGTTGAATGAGGTCTTATTTTGCTGTTATTTGCAACCACTTATTTTTGTGAGGCTAGTGTTTCTGTGATGACAAAAAACATTAAAATGCAGAAGTTTAAACATGCATGACAAAGAAACAGAAGTCTTGCTTTAAATTAACCCTAACACTGAAGAATCAGATGTAGAAAATCTTTTACTAAAATTTGTTTGTAAATGTGAAAAATACATTTACAAACTATTTTTCTTTACTCCCCTACATATAACCAACATATTATAGTGGCAAGTGGAGCTGTAGCTCTCCCAATCTGCTTTGCTAAATAGGTGCCTAATCGAGTTACAGGGGAGATATCAGCCGTGGTGGTTTTCAACCTGTTCAAGACTTCTTGGTGTGGGCACGTCATGGTGCTTAATGGGTGCTGTCGATTCAGATACGCTGTGCGGAAATAAAGTTCACGGTCCCATCGTCCAGGTCCTTGAGTGCTCCTCTGCAGCATCATCAAGGCATGTCATTATAACATATAAATACGGAGGCCTGTTATGTTGGGGTGTCAAGCAGAATTTTGAAGCCACTTGGTGTGTTGCCATTGAAAATTTCAAATCAAAGATCAAAAAAAGATCAAAAGAATTTGTCGCATACATAGTTACCAAGTATACCATGTAGTGAAATGTGCCCTGATTCAGGAGACTGTGTGGTTCCATTTTTGGAAAGTACTGGTCTACAGTACAACAGGAACCCCAGCTGGGGAGGAAGAGGAACTGCTGCACAAGGCAGATGTCTGACACATTGGATTTCCTCTCCAGCCAGCCTGTCATAAGAACGGCTCATCCACAGACTAGAAAAGTGATTGAATGAATGCACTGGTTGAGGGTGAACAAGGATAAAAGTGGACAGGTAAACAGATTCAACACTCACCTCTGCTGGCCCTGCTTGTCCCACTGCTCCCTGGATCCCCCGACAGTCGCTGGTCTTGCTCTTGCTGCAGCCTCTGGATCATGTTGTCTAAGGGACTAGAGCCATCACCTGCCTGCTGGCTCAGCACCTGATTCAACCCTGCAGCAAGAAGCGCTGGAGTCAGTCACACCTTCAGGTTGCACAAAGAGAAACTCTGGCACTGCCCCATAAAGTCCTCTACCACTCCCTTAGAATCTTGCACATGCCCTCTGCTTCAGTTTAGCCCAGAAATCTGAACTATTTGTAGTATTTACGTGAACCTAATGTTGATTATACAGAACTATGGCAGATATGTCACTTTTGCTATTTATTTAAAAAATGAAAATGGGGACAACACAAACAAAGGCTTTCAATAAACAAACTGGATAAATCATAGCACCTGCATGCTGACACTGATGAGCAAAAATGTAACTGCACCTCATTAAATTATCATACACAATATATTCTGCCAGCTTTATGTGTGAACACATTATCCAGCATATCCACCAAACAGATAATCTTTGCAGATCATCTCAGATAGTCTGCACAAGAAGAGTACCTGAACAGAAGATTCTGCTCTAACCTCTGTCTGACATAACACATACTCACATAGACAAAGCCTCCCTGAGGACATGGCCTCCCTATTTCCTCAGCAAAGCTGACCAGAGGACACCACACCCTCCTTCCTTCAGTAAAGCCTACCTGATGACGTGACTCCCATCTGGGGGATGAGCTGCTCTTCCCGGCAGTTCTCGCGTCCAGGCACAAGCCTCTGGAAACGAGAGGGGTGGGGGTTCCCGTCCACGTCCACCAAGAAGGGAGGGGGCATGAGGTGAGGGGCCTGCTGGGTCTGCTCATCCAGCACGTAGTTGTTGGCATCGCGGATCAACGGCCTGTAGTCAGTGTGGAAGAACATCTGATCTGCAATCTAAAACATTGGAGAGGTGGCAGAATTCAATGGGCAAGCCTGCCACCAAGAATAGGACATTTACAACAGCAAAGAGATGTCAAAGCATGCTCATCACTGACAGACAAGTCAAAATACTGCACTGATTTGGAGCCATTAACAATAATCATTGCAATAACAATAATCCTACAATGTGAGTAGCGTGCATCTCAATATTATTTCTGCCCTGTAGAAAAGCAGAGCAGCCGTATCAAAAATATTGTGGTCCAACGCTCACCTTGTCATATTTACTGCTGGAGCCAAAACCAAAGATGAGCAGGTGGCCATGGGAGTCAGTGCAGGCAAAGTGCTGCCCATCTGGGGAACACTTGCAGTCAAAGACAGCACCGTGGCCCTGGCCCTCAATCTGAAACAGCAAACAGCCTTCAGAGCTTTATTCATACCAACTGGAACAAGAACAATTAAAAAGACTTGAAGGCCCTGCAGTCAACCTTAATGCTACTTGCAAAGACATCCCTGCATCTCAATCATGAAATAACCAGCAGATCGCACTGCTTCTCACCATATTGAAGTAGGAGCGGATCTTAACTCCTCTAGCCAGGTCCCACACAATGGCATTGCCATCGTGGCCAGCAGAGAACAACACTCTGGAATCAAAGGGGTGCGGTTCCAGTACAAACACCTCATCTTCATGTCCCTAGAGGCAGAGAAGTTCCAGGATTTAAACAACTACCATGATTTCATTTTTTTTTTTAAAACAATACTGATACCTTATTTCATTGGTCAATTTTAAACAGCAAATATTAACCAACACATGCTGAGACCAGTTTTGCTGGCAATTTTGTACATTATATGTTACCAGACTAGATTTACATACACCTCTTTACTTTCCATCACCTTAAATTCACTGCTTTTTGCAGGTTGCCTCCAGTTTTCTTCTTGCACCATAGTACAAATTAATGTTATTATACATTTAGTCATTTTCTTGAATTGTAAAGTTCAGGACTCGGGATAGTTGATCAGACATCTAATATCTGATTAGTGCCAACAGCACTGAATTACAATGTTGCTTCAATAACATTAAGACACTACATAGGGCAAGAACCCTCACCACACTGAGTGGTGACAGTTTAGCTCACCATAAGGATGTGGATCAGTGTTCCTGTGTAAGAATTCCAAACTTTCAGAGTCAGGTTGTTTGCTGCAGTGATGACCGTATTGTCATGGCGATCCCAGGCAACCATCGTAACTTTCAGTTTAGTTACTTTGTCTTCCAGGGCTGGGGGGTTGCTTCTGCAAGGTGGGGGACACGAGGCATGATATATTTAAACATGAGCTTCTTCAATATTTCACCTGACCTACTTTGCGGTCACAGGAAGAGAAAGAGTGACAGGAAGCAAAAGGAGAAACAGAGGAAAAGAGAGACTGTCAGACAGAAAGAGGTTGAGAAAGGACAGATACACAGAAGAAGAGCCATATAGTTAGAGATGTGTCTAAAAGACTAAGAGAGCAGGAACATAGGTCCTTACCCTGGCAACTTGGTGGCCATGTCCAGAAGGATGCTCCTCCATTCCTGCTGATGAAGCTGCCAGATCCGGGCTGTACCATCTCGACTGCCACTTACAAACCTGTAAGCGCACACACAGGATTAAGCCCTCACATGCATAAATAAAAACGCTAACACAACCATGTACACCTCCAAACACAGACATGGAAATATACTGTGTTCTTGTGTATACCTATATCTGTAAGATTTATCATTGCCAATACAAAAGGTGATTGTTTAAAAACTCAGCTTGAAACTCTCATTACACCACTGATCAAAATCACCAAAATGGTTTAATTAATCAAAGTAGCTGAAAAGGATGAGATGTGTTTAACACAGAGAAAAACAAAGTCAGAGTAACACAGCAGGGAGGGTATTCTGCTCTGGGAAACAATACTGGAATGCTGGGGTTATGTGGTAAACCTTCAGGAGTTTCAGATTAAATGCGATCATTTCAGAACTGTGGGGGGTTTCTTTCTTCATTTATTTCCATGTCACCTATTTTCCTGCAATATATACTCTCACTTGTGACTGTAGAGGATTTTATTTTTTTCTATTTTCATAGTTTAAAGGTCTTCCTCAAGATGCTCACCATGTGGTATTTATGAACATCATAGTCAATTTCATCATGGGTTGTTCTCACAAACCTAAAAGGTCAGTTGGCCACAGCTACACAAGATCAAATGAAATGGACAAAAAAGGCTAGTGTGTGTTCACTTCTGGTACAGAAACTTCCTCATGCATCTGACCACATATATTTAAATGATATGCAGACGACTATATGGGGAGTTTATAGGAAATTCATGAGCAAATCAGGGTAATTCAGATACTTGGGTCATTGGTTATAGGCAACTGGCAAGTATTATGCGTTCTGGAAGAGTTGTGTGGATAAGTGCAAAATGTGCAAAAGAGAAAAAAAAAAAAAGAATTCTTACCGCTCGCCACAGTTTGAGAACTGTATACTGTCCACTTTGTCCTGGCAAATCAAAAGAAAAAAAGGAAAAAAAGATGGGATAGAGAAAGGGTAGCATTTCATGAACAAGAATAGAGTGGCACATCGGTACAAGTTGGTGTTCACCACAACCACCTACAGTATGTGATTCTAACTCTGATATCTTCTCAGGCTGCCCAGATCCAAAGAAGTATACTCGAATGACATGGTCCGTGCTTCCAGTAGCCAAAAACATGCCACCTGAGCAAAGAAAACAACCAATAATCATCAGTCTCATACAAAAGTTTTGTATGAAAAAAGGATGTATGTCTCAAGTGTGTGTTCTATGACTATTTTTCCCCTCATATTCTGACATCTGAAGTTTCAAATCAAGGGCCATATTATGTGTTCCCAAACAAAAGTGATTTAGGGTCTTTGCATGAATCGTAATATTCCGTGCTCAAATTTGATTTCTTTTAGAGTAATGTTTTGTGGAAATTTTGCTCCTGAAAATCATTTTTCCATTTTTAAGGAGGATCTTTCAAATGACAGTCATCTTTTTACGTGCTCTAATCAATAGAGGAGGTTTTTAAAAATAATTTTTTTAAAAAAAAGCACAAAAGCAGGAAAAAGAGGAAGCGCATACCAGCACTGAAGGAGGAGCAAATCATCTGGACTCCAGGACGTGGACGCTCTGTGAATTTGCTGGGTCGTGGGCTGCAAACACAGAGGAATACCTCAGAGATTATTCAGCCACTGTCAATCCCTCTACTCCTAAGACAAAAACACATCTCTCTGTATCAAACATGGGCTGATCTCATACCACACACACTCACCATTTCAGGGAATAAGCCAGTCACACACACTACCTATAGCAAGGAGACCATTCCAGCAAACATCCACAATTAATAAAATGCAACTAGTTCTATACCTGAGCAACAAAAATTGCTTTCCACTGTGTGTAATGGGACAGCATAATCCTTATCACACTAAATAGTGTCACCTAAGAGATTATACAAATTCACAAACAAGTTTTTTTCATGCCACCTTAGACACTACTAGCTGCATCTTCATTAATGATTTCTACCAACGCTCGAACTGATACATAAGAACTGATAATTTCCCCATCACACTAACTGTTGTGCACTGAGGTCATCTCCCAAGCAAGAATGACACTGGACTTCATTTATAATGTAGGTAAGAGGGCATGTCATTAAGGGGGAAGAAAACAGCCCCAAAGACTAGTGCTCTGCAACCAAGACTCCTACATAAAACAAGAACAAAAAAATGCTGATCCAAACAAATGATAAAATTATAACTGGTAGGTCCATACAGCTCAATTTATAACACTGTAAAGAAATTGTGCATTTTTAAATGGACATCTGGAGGTTGATGAAAGCAGTCACTGGGGGAGTCCTGATGCTCAAACGTTAATACTCGACTGTGGGTGGAGAAGGAGCTTACCTGAACTTCATTGTCCTTGGGTCCCACTGCCAGAAACAAATAGAGCCGTCAGCTCCCGTAGAGGACAGGAATCTCTTGGTCCCACTGCAAAGTGGGGAGAACTGAAAAAACAGAGCAATGCAATAAGTCATCCTCGCCACTGGGGGAGCCTAGCCATCAATGGCTTTCAAAATGGGGAATAAAGTTCAAATAAGACAGATAAATTCCAAATGAAACATTTTGCTTTGAGTTGTTACTCATAAAAACAAAATTGCTCTTTCTTTTTGACTAACCACAAAATGGAACATCACTCCCCTACCTGCAGAGAAGTGATGGAGGCGCCATGTCCATCCAGCACTGCCAGTGGAGTACAAGTCTGCAGACACCACACGCGAATCATCTTGTCACAGCTACCGGCGGCGATCATCGTGTTCTCATAATTGACGGCCATGTCAGAAATCTCAGCCGCGTGGCCACGCAGTGTACTCAGCAGCCTACCGTTGTCTGTTGCCCAGATCTTCACTAGGCAGTCATCAGAACCCTATGTCCATGGGTTGGAGGGGTGAGAATACGTCAGTTTCTCCCACTATTCTAACAACTTTTTAAAAGATAAAACTTAAAGAAAACCCCAATCTGGCTACATTGTGTCCTGATGATAAATACACTACAGTGCTTTCAATTAGGCTACAGGAAACACAGAATAAAAAGTGTTAACGGTTTTAAACTTCTACTTTAACGTTCAGTTCTTTGAAGAGTTTTTCCATTTAAAAAGACATGTTAGTTATTCCTTAAAATTTTTTCTCAATACTTTCTCAGTGAGCAGCACAGACTTGAACCAGACAGAATCAGAAAAGTTAATACAGTTTAGGAAAGCAATAAAGCTGAGAAACAACTCATCGCGGTAAATGATTCCAGAGGTCTGATTTCTGCATTTTATTCAAAGAGTTGTTACCATTTTCTGAGGTGCTTTGAGGGAGACATGGAATGTGATTTTGACATCTTTCAGTGCCAAAGTCTTTCCTGCCTGCTCTCCCTTATACATCCCAGAACAAAACGTCAAACTCATTCACAGGATCTGCATTTCCCCACTATGACTTCACAGAATGTTCCCAGAGGCATTGCACCCGTGTTTTAAACATAAAGCTGTCCGGAGCATTTTGATACATGTATTCTGGGGATGTGACAAGATACATACGAACTTTTTAGAAGCGAGTTCATGCAAGAAGTCAAAAGACCTTGAAAATTGAAATAAAAAAAATTGATTTGGACCCATGTATTTTTGCTGTTAAACCTCTACCTAAATTCTGTTTTTGAGGAGGTTATGGAACCCAGGTTGTTTACGCTGGCATACTTGGCAAGCAAATGTACTTTAATGCTTTGGTTTACACCTGAAGTTCCCTTTGTAAACGTATGGTTATCAGTTGTTTAATTTTCTCCCACTTGAAAAATTAACATTCGACCTACATGATAATTCATAGCAATTTTGGAATTATGAACCTACTTCTGGAACTTATTAGACTGTGGTATCATCATACCTGTGACACTTTAACCATCTGATTCTTCCCCTTTGCTGTGTGTAGACAGACCTGCATTCTCAGTGTACCATTTCTGCCTGTATGTTGCTGTCACCTAATGCTGCTCACAGATTTCATTTTAAAAATAAATAATTTCAAGGAGCATGGAACTTCCTATAGCACTTCAATATCTTTCACTGCCACATAGGCAAATGCCAAGTAAATGGAGAAGGAAAAATATCCCGGAGCTATGGTGAACAATCTACACCGACAAATCCATCCATTATACTTAACCACCGCAGCCTTCCAGAACCTAGTCCAGAATTACCAGGTACCCGACTATGAAAATATCCTTGGATGGGATGCCAGTCCATCGCAGGGTGGCCACACATGCATGCATGTGTGTGTACACACGTACACACACACAAAAAATGGTCAGCTTTCAGACCAATTACAATTAAACATGTCTTTAAACTTACACTGAAAAATGTCTTTAAAAAAATGTTATTGATTTAAAATATTTGAAATCAATTATGAATTTAAAAAATATATATATAAAAACACGCTAACAAAAAAAAAAAAAAAAAAAAAAAATCACTTGTAATATAAGGGTATGTGGGTCCCAAAGATAGGCTGCTTGAGAATGCAAATTGTTTTCTTTCCAATTACTTTAAAGTTGTTAGAAAATAAAACAATATCAACGTTATTTGTAATTCTGCCAGTCAGACAGCTACAATGAAAATATTTCAATAAGATCAGCACTACTGAAGCACAGTTTAAAAAGAATAACATAGAATGTGCTTATATAATAAAATTTGTAAAAATTCAGTTTTGATTTCAGAAAGAGAAAAAAAAGATTTTACTGTAAAACTATAGCAAGGCAAAAAAAAAAACAACATAATATGATGTCAGGGTTGTTTACAGAGCCATAAAGGCATCAGGCCCAAGGGTCACCTGTTTTTCCACTGCAGATTCCAAAAGAGATAATGTTACAATAATTATGACACCACTTGATTTTACACATTATTACGTTGATACATTCACACAAATAGTTTCTAATCATTTTCTGCATTAAAAAAATGACCAATAATTCTGGCACTTATTGTTGTTGAACAAGCAATCGCTCAACAGACATCTGACTAAGCAGTCATGTAGACTTGTCAACCACAAATGCACATAATATTAATCTAAATGCAAATTAACATGAATGATCATAACCGGATGCAATACCATGGGCACTATTATTTTGGCACTTGTGTATTTCAGAGAGCGTCACAACTGCCACAAAGCTGTTGAAATTAGGTGAGAAGGTGGAGATACCAGCAAGGGAACTGCACTTGCTCCAGCAAGCGGTCCTTCACACATCTGTCTAAAGGCTGTTAAGGATGGGACCTGTCCAGTGGAGCTGAACTTCAGGACTTCTTTGTGCTACTTTGTCAATAGAGGTATAGCAGTAACCACGGCCATACTCAAGACAGCGCACGTTATAGGTTTTTGAGTAATTTGGATATGAAGGAAACTGCTATCAGACCTCTGGAGTTCATACATCACAAACTGCCTTAATGAAACACCAAATAATCAGAATAAGAAGTCAATGTAAGTAATCCTGAACAAGAATCAACTGAAAGCAAGTAACCATGTGGTAACCATAAAATTCTAAAATTATAAAGCAAATACAATACAAAATACAACCCTGCACAGTTGAGTCAATGTGGCACAAAGCATTCGAATAAAAAATAAAAAAAAAAGAAAAAAAAAAAAGAACCAGTATCCTGAGAACACACTTGCAGTACAAGGTATTAACAGTTCAACAGACTTAACTGGACTTGATCATCTTCCGTTAAAGGCATCTGCACTGACACAGAGATTCAGCGCCCATTTTGTCAAATCCAAACCCTTGAAGTGAGATCCTGATCTTGTGCTTTTGTAAGGTTTTTCTTAATTGGTTTACACAAACACAGCCACTAAAAAGTGCAGCACGCAACTGTCTCAGTCCTAGTGAATGGGTCAGAGAACAGCATCTCCTAACTGACACGCTGTAGGAAAACCAGCTGGCCCCATGAAGACAGACACTGCAGCCAGGCATACCAGGTAAGAAAACAAAGTCATCTTTACAGATGTGTGTGGCACAGAGCTTGACACCAGAAAACCAGCATGAAGTGCTTATCACAAGTATTTAATGAATACACTCCCTTCAACCACTTCTTCCCCTTTATCAAACCTTTATTCTCTTACTGTTCACCAGAAATATTCTCTGAAGGACCTAAATGTGCACAGCAAAAAACAGTTCTGCTCGTTTCAGCTGAGCTTGCAGCCCTAGGCCTATAGCAGTGAATAGATGCAACGATCCACAAAAATACAAAATCTCTCTTCCTCTTCTACTGCAGTCAGGACCCAAAGAGGCAGACACAGAAACATAGTTTCTAAAATGGCAAGAGGAATGCTTTACTTTTCCCCACAACACGTTCCCGAGTCAGTAAATAATGTTTCCTGGCATATCCAACATCACAAAATGCCAATCCAGACCATACTTATACACTGCCCAGCCAAAAAAAGTCACCACCTGGATTTAACTTAGTGTTATGATCCGGGGTTGCTTCAATTGGTCAGGTCTAGGTTCAGCAACGTTATGTGACCAAAAAAATGAGGTGAGCCAACTACCTGAACATAATGAATGAGCAGGTTTTTCCATCAATGGATTTTTTCTTCCAAGATGACAATGCCAGGATTCATTGGGCTCAAATTGTGAAAGAGTGGTTCAGGGAGCATGAGAGAGACATCATTTTCACACATGGATTAGCCACCACAGAGTCCAGACCTTAACCCCATTGAGAATCTTTGGGATGTGCTGGAGAAGACGTTACGCAGCGCTCCGACTCTCCCATCAATACGAGATCTTGGCAAAAAATTTAAGCTACTCTGGATGGAAATAAATGTTGTGACATTGCATAAGCTTATCAAAATGATGCCACGGCGAATGTGTGCCGTAATCAAAGCTAAAGGCGGTCCAACCAAATATTACAGTGTGACTTTTTTTTTTGGCCGGGCAGTGTACAAAGAGGTGATCTCACTGTGAAGTAACTGTCCAATTGGTTTAATAAAAAACACATCCAAGAAAGGGAAGCACAGCCCAAAATGCCACCACTCACCGTGAAGATCCGTCTGCCCGTGCGGTCAAAGGTGACACAGTAGACAGAAGACAAGTGACCCAGGATACGCTTGTGCATCTTCATGTGTTGGTAGACTGCAGTGGGGACCAGCTGGGCCAGCTGATACTTTCCATTCAGCCGTCTAGCATGGAGGGTCTCCACTGCCAACAGAATCAATAATCAATCAAAGGACACACCCATTCCTACATGGAATGCCACAAAACTAAACCTCTGAGCCACACACTGCTCAGACTTCTAATGTATTTATAACTGTACAAAACATCTCACTGTTACCCATGGATCAGACTTCTGCCACATTCATGATCACAGACCACTCTCCCCATCATAAGTCTAGCCCATTATACCTCATGCATCACAGACATACCCACCGAACATAACTACAAGGTACATAACTCCAGTTCAGTCCCTATTCCTTTTATATTCTTCACTGCTGAAGTTTATTGCCCAGACTGAAATATTACCTACACAGAACTTGTTAGAAGAGGTGTATCGCTGAGACTTTCAAATAGTTTCAGAAACACAAAACATGTCACTGAAAATCTCTGAAAACACACAAGGTCAAAACTGACAGCAGACACAACAATGCCATATTATAAAGACCAGTAAAAATACCATGAGCCTTGCCAACATAACTGGCTGATCCACTGGCAGGGTATCCAACACATAGATTGTTGAACCCATAGGAGTACATGTCTGACAGTGTACAATTTTTGATGAAATACAGGGGGGAGCAAACAACAATAAGTGGTGACAGAATTCAAGCGCAAATCAATCTCAGCAAGCAACCTATTCTAAGGTCAGATAATGCATTCAAACTGCATGCAAAAAAAAAAAAAAAAAACTAAGTGATTCCCTCTTATCGCCCACCAGCAAAAGTTGACAGGAGGAGATGGCAGATGTTGACAGAAGAGGAAGTAAGAACACAGTCAAATTTACTTAATGCAGTTGGTTTCACATATTATTTTATGCTCATATGTAAAATGAGTAAGGGCAGTGTCAGTGAAATGCACATTTGTTTACTCCATGTAAAAGCATTTGCTAAATTAAAAAAAGTGTAAATATTCATTCCATTGACTGTAATTATTCCACCCTTAAGCAACAGCATTGTATCATAAAAAACTACTCTGTTCTGTCACAGTATGTGACCCAAGACCAGATCACACGGTCACAGCAAGGTGAAGACTGGGGGGGATAAGAATCAAAACCTACCTATGTTGGGGGGTCTTCCATATATAACAGGGGGCTCAGGGGGTCTGCCACAGTGCAGGGCAGCCAGCGCACTCCCCTTCCAGACAACATGTTTACAACCTGTGGTCAAACACATGAACAAAGCATTAGGACCATGTCTGTACATGCAACAACAAACATAAGTGCAGAGCACCAGGTTTTAAGAATCGATACACAACTACAGACACACAATACAATGATACTGAGAACTGAAGAAAGCACATGCAGAACCTTGTTGCATTTTAATTGAACACTATAGTAAAATAAAATGTGATTATTAATATCTGATACTGAGAGCTGCAAAAAAAGAAGAAAAAAAAAAAAACCACTACAGCTTTGTGTAGGCCGGTACACTGTGACCTAAATGTGAACCAAAGGTTTAATCGAGGCAATTCAAAAACACCCTACACCTGCCCAGAAGTACCCTACGTGTGTATGAGCCTAGTG
Source organism: Heterotis niloticus (assembly GCA_018136845.1). Taxonomy (NCBI): domain Eukaryota; kingdom Metazoa; phylum Chordata; class Actinopteri; order Osteoglossiformes; family Osteoglossidae; genus Heterotis; species Heterotis niloticus. Next base: position 22,694,148 of record CM030904.1, on the reverse strand, counting down.
TGCAAACTCACTCATGGGGATAAACAAGAAACACTCTCCCCTTGGATGTGACCACAGCAACTATCTGGTATTAGGCGAATGGTTTGTAAATGCACAATCTCAGCCAGATTTAATTCAAATACCTCATGATCAATACTATATTTGGTTATAATATTGTAACATCCCTTGTTTTTAATTAAAGAAAATTGGTTTTGAGTACTGTTGTTTTATAACATGGTAAATCTCTATATGTAAGAAATTACACCACAGCCATGTACACCTATAAGCTGTCACTCCACTAATCCCTAACTAGAGATCTAAGGTGAAAAGCTACACACATCAGCAGGGGCAAACAAAAGTGCTACACATACACACTCCCAACAGTACTCGCACACAATTACAGTCCCCCACACACAAGAATTATGCAAGAGCTCCACACACTCTTGTTGGTCCGCAAAAGCGACTGGCGGCCTGCCCCCAGGAGCGACTGGACCCCCGGGACACTGGCAGGAACCTCCTTCTCCAGCAGCGGTCCGACAGCCTCGCAGATCCGCAGCAGGTGGTCCGGGGAGATGTGGGCATACTGCTTCACCTTGAGGGCCGGGGGACAAAGCATGAGAGCAGGGCACCGTGAAATCGCTCAGACGCCAAGGTCACCAGACAGATACACTGCCCATCCCTTGCTCATTCAGCAAACAGAGCTAGGACTGGGACTGCAAACAGGAGGTAGCAGACCACATGGCCACAGCATAAACAGTAATATTACCATAGTAATATCAGTATTATAAATCTAATCAGACTAGAAATATTTGACCAATAAAATGATCAACCTGACCTAGAAACAAAAGCATACGCACAATGCAAAATCAAAACTGTGCTAAAAGTATAAAGGATAACAACTATGAGAAAAGTAGCATAGTTGTTGGACATAAACTGCTGCCTACTGTTTCAAGTCCTGGTCCCCACCACTGCTGAAGTACCTTTGATCAAAATACTTACTCTGAATTGTTCCAGTAAAAATATCCTGCTGTATATAAATAGGTCAAACACTACAAGTCAATCAACAACCTACTTATCCTAAGCCACTTTAGATAAAAGCGTCAAATAATATTACATTTTGAGCGAAAGAAATTCACACAATTTATAATGTTTGTACAGCTGTCTATCCACAGAAGTCCAGATCCAGGCTTGTAGACCATAGAGTTTAGATCTTATCAGTACAACTATAGGGTCTTGCCTTGGCACACAACCTGCTCGTTCATAGAAAACCCCAGTCACGGGGGGCTGAATATACAAAATCACAGATGAATGACCAAAAAGCATCCGGCTGCTGCACCCTTAAGCTACAGACCCGAGATGAGTTTCTTAGATAAGCAGATGGAAAAATATTAAAATGTAATACTGAAAGGCCACTGTAAGATAAAGTGGGGAAACCATCATTGTGCACCCGAATGCAGGATACTGCCCATACAGGACACCTTATAGTGGTCACCCTTTTTTAAACAGTGGGCGAGATGAAGGTTTGACTAAATCCACGACACGAAGATCACGTCAAGAGATCGGTTACTGAGCCCGGAGTCGTTTCCAGCACAGATCAGCGCTACTTAACTAACGCGACCTTAAGCTACATTTTAATTTTAAAAAATATAAATAAAATCAGACTTGTGAGTATTTTAAATCTGTCTTCTACAACGCATTTCATTGACAGAATACATGCGCACCCTTAATAATCAGGGATTTACCTCATTTTTTTCTTTTCAGTTAAGAAGTATGGAACGTGCAAGAGAAATAAATAGCCGATTCTTTACACCACCAGGCAGATGTAGTTGCAGTACATACGGCAATATATTAGTAACCAGATGCTCTTCTCTGTTAGTCTAAAAACAAAAAAAAAACCGAATTGGACATTTTATTGTGACATTATTTGTATCCTGTAAGCTGCATTAAACACTTTATACTAAAAAAAAAAATAATAAAATTTACAAACACTACATATTCTTAAAATCAGTTTTATTTTGTGACTTCAACTGTAGTTCACATAAATTTGTAAAAGTTAACCCGTGAAAACATACGACGCCCTCTTATGTGCTGCGTATGTGCTCATTTCTTTCTTTTTTTTTTTAATTTTTAAAAACTTGTGCCCTGTCACCTGGGCACGAGCTGCCGCGACCCTCACCTGCACGGCGACCTCCTCTTTTCGCTAAAATACCGTAAGGTGAGGGAAGCCCCACCCCCACTCCAGTGCCGCCGCGCTCCGTCGCACCGCTAGCGGTTTTATTTCGACGCGCTGGGCCGGCCGCCTCCATGGCGCTCTGCGCCGCGCTGCTCTGCGCTCCTCCGTCTCCGCTGTCCGCTCGGCTCGGCTCGCGAGGGCGCGGGAGTCCCCTCCTCCCCCCCTCGTGCTCCGCCGCGCGCGCGCGCCCGCTCGCCCGCCCGCCCGCCGCCTGCGGCGCGCGGCGCGTGACGTATATTTATTTCCACCACATTTTTGCTAACTATTTACACGTTTAACGTTCGCCCTCCGCCAAACTCCCCCTGCGGCACCGAGGCCAACTCGGTCCCCGGTTGCTCCTGGTCCCCGGCCCGAGTTCCGTCCCGTTTCCGCAGTGTCAAAACACGAAGTTTTATGCCCGTTGTGAAAATGTGCGGGAAATTCAATTTTTATTCGTCTGTAAAAGTTTCTCCTGACAGGAGCTCTCACCAAATCCTCGTAGGAGCCGCGGTGCTGCCGTCCCGTCCAGTCGGTCCGCTTGGGCAGCAACTGCGGCCAAAGGAGAGAGCTGTCAGACGCCCGTGTGTTTTGAGAGAGATGCGGCAATTGTGTATAAATGATAAAAAAAAAAAGAAACGGAGAGAATGCGGGCAAGTGACAAGGCGCCGCGGAGCGCAAGCAGCACGGCGGGAGCGGAGCGCTTAGCCCAGCCTCCCTCCCCTCACCTCCTTCTCCTCCACTTCTCTGATGAGCGTCTGCAAAAAGGCAACAAAACACGGAATCACACACAGAGCAGCACCGTCACGCCGCATACAACCCCCCCGGCCCGATTTACCCACCTGGGCGGCGGTCTCGCACGGTCCGGCTTCCAGAAAGCGGGCGATTAGGAAGTAGAGCTCTGAGGGAAAGAGGGGAGCCGTCAGCCTGGAAGGGGACGCGCTGCCCGCGGTTTAAAAAAAAAAAAACAAGCCAGACGGCCGCTCGCCGAGCTGTTCTACTCACCGGACGCCAGCCGGCCGATCTGAGCGCCGTCAGCAGCCATTTCGCGGCCGTTCGGCGGTCGAGGAGAGGCTGTGGACAAGCTGCGAGGCGGGTGTCGGTGTGTGCCCTGTAGCTGTCACTGTTTGTTCTCCAGGAAGAGTCTCTCCTCCATTCAGCCAACACACGGGCACGGCGCGCAAGCACGCCCGCCTCGGCCCCCGCCTTCCGCGCTCCGCCATGTAGTCCCCGCGACCCGGGGCCCGTAGCCTGTCAGGACGGCGCCCTCCGCCCGCCACGCAAGGCCGTTTGCTCCTCTGACTCCCGACGAGTGAAGGTGGCACGTCCCGGCCGTGCGGGGCTCCCGAGGAGCGGCTTTGTGCGAAGGAGCCCAGCACGCAGCGGCCGGCGTACGAGCCCTCCGCGCAAGAATACCACGCAGCGGGAGCGCGCACGCACAGGGGACGTGGAGGGAGGCTGAGAGCGGCCACATTGGGGGGAGCAATGGCTGCTAAGCTCTTAGGTTCGCTGACACAGTTCGAGTGGAAACGCAGTGGCCGTTTAGACTGCGACACTGTGGCGCGCCCACCGAAGGGAACACCGAAGCAGTGTGACTTTGTCACTGTTTCAGTGTGACAGTGACACAGCGGTGGCGGCTCCGCGCAGCCATGGCCCTTCGTGCGCAGCCGCTCCTCTTCGGCGGATCGTAAAACAGCTGCCATCTTTTAAACATGTTCAAATAACTTGTCAATAGTGCGGAGAAAAGGTTTCTGGGCGACACGAGTGATGCGTGTGTGTGGCCTCGTACTCTGCTCTTTATTAAACATGGCTAATGGGGGATCGGAGGTGTCTTTTGTGCAGAAATCCTGTTTGTGTGCAAATGTAGCAGAGATGTGTGTGTGTGTGTCTTTTTCTCTGTGTACAGGGGGATGGATTAAAGCTCAGACTTACAGGAATCCAGCCGTAATGGACGAAGACATGATTACACAGGCAGAATGGGCCAGAAACATGTTTATACTCAGTACACCTTTGCTAGAAATGGGCAGTTAAGGTGGACAGCGCTGGACTGTGGTCAGTGACGCTCACTGGAGTCCATGGCAGCGCTACAGTGTTACCCTATTAATTTCACCAGGATGTTAGTGTTGCTCAGCGGAGTGTTAGTGTTACAGTCAATAAGGGGCTTCTAGTCGTACAGAGTTGCAGTCAGGAGTTGATGTTGCGCTTCTGTGTTATTGAACACATCTTCCACCGACCATCATCTTTCACATATAATAGCAACAGTTTTCAGGTGTACTGACTGCATGATATTTCCATCTGGCTGTCTTTTTTATTATGGTTCTTTATATTGTAAAATGTGTAACTACTAAACATCTTGAAAGTCTACACAGTCAATGTGCATAAAATATTTTGTTACTGCGTCGTTTAACTTGTATCTAAAATACACATATAGCTTATAGTTGTACCGGTTTTATAGATCATCTTGTTTAACCTAACAAAAAGGACAACTTTTCCTGAGTTTTCTTATTTAAAAAAAAAAAAAAAAAAAAAAAACTCACAAATAGGCCTGTTTTTCATTACTGCTAGCCAGCTGCACACCCACTAATTTATGTAGGTAGTTATTCTACCTGAAAACTCACTGTTCCACATGTCCCACTCAGAAAATAAAATAGCCAAAACAGATCGGTTTGCTGGCTTGTATTTACCTCCGTAACTCCAACCAAAACAGCTGGGCATATATACATGATGGGTGCAAGTTTGAGGACACTATGAACGATCATTTCAAAGTAACATTGAGACAGCGCTGTGTTTTTTTTTTTTTTAGGTCATACAAGGGATTATTTGTCTGGTATTTGGCATTTCTTAAGCACAAAATTTTGTATATTCAAGCATTAGGAAAAGCATTGCTATTATTTATTTACAAAGTTAATTTTTTGTTAAAGAAATTTATAAGAAGCTTTCAAGACTTGAGACTCCTGCTTCAAACTATGGGTATCATTCGTGCATTTTTTTAAATTATTCAGTCACAAATTGTGAGAGGTCATCCAGCATGAAATGCAGGTAGGCTGGCATCCAGCGTGTTGGTGGTCTAAACTGTGGCATTGTTAATATAACGACATTCACAGGCAGCAGACACCAATGGCTTTTACACGTACAGCTCTTGGTCTCTTGGGTAAGCTCTGCAGCAAAACTCTCCACACTGTCCATTCAGTAAGCGTTGGGTTTGGTCAGATTCTGACACAGTGGCCCAAAGCGTACACGGTACTGTTACACAACACTTGGACATGTATGCTTCTGTCAAGTTCACATTAATGTTAATTTTGGATATATGAAATAATTTTGAAACATTTGAGGGCCACTGTATCCCTGTAAAGGCATTACCCCCCAGTGGCAGTGGTGATGTTACTGGTTTCATAGATGATAGCACAACATACCTTGTGGGACTTACAGTCCATTGGTACACTGCTTTGGTTAACTGGAAATAATGTATAATTAGTTGGATAATAACCATTTTGTGATGAACGCATTGCATCAATGAGAAAAATGTTAGGTTCAGTTTACCTGTTCCGCTTATCCTGGTGAGGGGTACGGTGGGAAAAGGCTGACACTGGGGTCCCAACCTCACAACATGCCTAAAACACCTCTACGGGCCCTTCTGAATCTGAAGGAGCAGCAGCTCCACTCCAAAGTTTATCTGGATTGCTGAGCTTCTCTGTCACAGAGGGTCAGACCAGCATTCTGGCATTGAAACTTCATTTTAATCACAGCTCATGACCGCAGGTGAGGATGTGAACACAAATTGAGTGGTAAACTGAGACCTTTGTTCAAAACCAAGACCAGTACAGTGCCCAAAGAACTGCTGACACCGCACCAATCTGCATTTCAATCTCCAATTCTATTCTCCCATCCCTCACGAACAACACCGAGACACCTGAACTCCTCTATTAGGGGTGGATGTTCTCCCATCACCTGGAGAAGACAATCGTTTTCTTCAGTTAATCCAAATATAGAACACAAGCAGTAAGCACTGCCACAAAAAAAAAAAAAAAAAAACAGAGCAATAATGTATACTGCAATGACCCGCATCAGCTGTGTTCCTGACGGAAGGCTCAGGAGACAGAGCTGTGGGAGCACAAACTTTATTTTTGCACGACATGATGAACAGCAGCTTAATCAGCACCACGACATGCCCACCCCTCTTCTCCCCAGAACAGAAGGGTCACTGTTAGCCCTATGCTTCTCAGGACAGTTAGACAATTATTTAAACATGCATGTACAGTACAGAAAAGCATTATGGGCTACAGCTCCCCCTGCTGTTGTTACAATACAGAAAAATATATCCATCCATTTTCAGAACCCTCCTATCCTGAGCATGGTCGCAGTGGTCTAGAGCCTATCCAGGAAGCAGAAGGTACTAGATTGTGAAATGGGAAGGGATGCCAGTCCATCACTGGGTGATCACACGCACACACTATGGGCAATGCACAGTACCCAAATAATCTGAAACATCTTTTTGGACAGCGGGAGGAAACCGGAGCACCCAGAGGAGACCTACGCAGACACGTGGAGAACATTTAAACTCCACACAGACTGAGTTGGATCCAAACTCATGCCCGACTAGCCCAGGAGCCAAGAGGTGACAGTGCCGCTCATTGAACCACTACCAGAAAAGTATGAATACTATACCTTTACATAGAACACATATAGACTAAGGGAATATAATTACAGAATACAATTTAAATGAAGATATTTTACGATTTACAGACTGTAACAATTGTGTTTTTGTACTCGTAAATTCAACTCACCACCATGTCCTGATCAGTTGACAGCTTTGCCTCACGCTTCACGAGTGTCCTAAACATATGGCCTCAAGTCAAATGATATGACCATAAAGTTCATCATTGACTTTTGGCCCAAGATGTTCTGGTTCCAAATACATTTATGATCCTCCTTGCTTTCCAACACATTGTTATGGACTGTCCATGGACTAGCACATAAGTCCAGTCACAGTTCACCAGTTGAGCTCAAATGCATCGAGCCATTGCTCACAGGAATGCCTACCCAAGCATTTCCATCATTCCCAACACAAGCACTGAAGTCCTCTAGCAGGAATACAACGGTCTAAAATTATTAATGGCACCAAGACAAATGTTTATCTTGAAAATGTTTAGCAGCGAAACATTTTTTTTTTTTATTCACAACTGTTAACTTTTGTCAGTCTAACCATGAACTGGCCACATTAAGTCAGTCAATATTAAAATTATTCACTCATTTAGTTTCCTATTGAATACCCCCTCATTTTTCCTGCATTGGTTCAGGGTAGATACCCTGAGTGAAGATGCTATAACAGGTCAACCTAAACTTGGAAGTTCAGTTTAGAAGTCAACAGCCCTAACCATCCGCCACCCTCTTTGGTAGAATTGGGATTTTTATACTGTGGGTTACTCAGGACTGTCCATATAGCTGACGTTTGGGTTTCAGCTGGAGATAAGGATATGTTCTTTAATTCATGTGTTGCCACTGACTATGTTAAGCTAAATTTTGCATTTGTTTTACTTGCTTTTTACACAGACCTAGTTTTCCCACAGCATTCAAAACACTATATTCCATCCTCTGATAAACACTGGGAGAATACTGTTATTTACTAAAAAAAATTAAAACAAATAATCTATGCTAAATCCAGCAGGCAGCTGTGAGACAGGTCTCAGGGACTAGGAGATAAACCTGTTCCTCACCTTCAGGACACCAGTGGAAGTGCCACAGTGGAATCTGATTCGTGATGACCTGGTTTCCAAGCCACGGAGAGAACACAAGTGGTTTGGCGCTGCCTTCTTCCTTTCTGAGGGGTGCAAACACAGGGAGAACATGCAAATTGAACCCATTCCCCCTGACACCCACTTGAAACTCACACTGCACAGGCAGCCCAGGAGCTGTGAAGCATTTTGACTGACCAGTTAATGTTTCTGTGTAACAGGTGACCTGACAGCATTACTTGTATGAGGAATGTAGGTGGCCAGTTACTCAAACCATCACACTGCAACGGAGATCAACATCTCTTTTATTTTAAAATAGTTCCACAGAATAACCTCAAAAAGGCAGCAAGTTCTCAATAATATGCACAGCACAGAAATTTTTAATAAAAGCACCACTCATTATTGCTATGAAAACTACCAATACTACTAATAAAAAAGTCCCAAGAAGTTCTACAAAGACAAGTGAAACAGAATTACAGCAGAATATTGATGCAGACCCCAGTCATGTGTATAAAAATGGTTGCAAAGTAGCGGGCAAGTCCGGAGACACACCATCTTCTGTGTTCACAGAACAACCCTCTGTAAGACTGCAGTTAGGCACAAGAACCATGGCTGATATGGAGCCCTGCAGCTGGATCCACGCAAAGGTCTGGGTGGTATGGGTTTATGGCCATTTTTAAAGCCTATCACCCATATGCTGCTGTGCTCTTCCTTGCATGGGAGGGACAGTGACAAGAGGTTGCTGGGGGAAGAGAGCTTGACAGAAGTACAGAAGTGACAAAGTTACTCACAGTAAAGTCTAAAAACATTTGCATTTACAAAATACTCAATAAAAAATATCCTTCTTTCCCATTGTACAAGAGCTACAAGTTAATCTCAGATGCTTCGCTCAGTCCTTTGCCTCAGGTGGTGCTGCAGTGGCCTCAGTTTCCTACAGGGACAATGGGACAGAGAGAAACAGTAGGGAAGTACAGTAAGTGAATGGTTCTGATAGCCTGGTTTTCACTCTCAGCAGGACATGAGGCACAATGAACCCAAATCAAAGTTATCAGATCACTTAATGCACTATTTCATAAAAGAACATTTTCAGAGCCCTTCCTTCCTTTAGCCTTCATTGGGTCAGACATTCCAGGAGACACCAATTCATCCTCCTAGTACTCTGGGACTTACAGACAGACACCAGCCTTACTCAGTTCAGCACATGAGTGTGTAACACAGAGGGCCAATGTCTCCCAGAGTCAGCTCACCTGACATACAGACAGATACAGCAAAGTACCAGTATTATAGGAGGACATAAGTCTTTCATAAACAAAACCTCAGCACCTGAAAATGACCTAGTTGGGCTATGATATTCTAGACAGCTAATAATTAAAACATGTAAAAATAATAAAGCTGTTTCATATTCAACATTTGTAGTGCTCCAACAGAGTTCTTATTAATAAAAAGTAGAGCTCAGCTGAGAGACACAGCTGGAAGTGTTCTTACACTTGGATGTGGAGAAAATTGATCTCAACTGATCTTACATGGTCCTAGAGTAAGAATTACATCACCAATGACCAAAAGCAAAGGGACACAAACACAGCAACACCTGAGCACCCCAGCATACCTTACCTAGCTGTTACTCAGCAGAACCTTGAATAAACACATGCGTGCGCGCGCACACGCACACACACACACACACACACACACACACACACACAGGCCTACCCTTCACTTTTACAGTCCCACTCTGCCCCTTGACCCACAACAAGTTGGGTTCCATGCTCTGAGAAGATGACACTCTAACAGATGAGCGTGACACGCAGATCTAGAATATCACGGGCCAGAAAGAGAGTAGAGATCAAACTGTGAGGTTAACAGAGGAGCTGATGAGTTTCAACTAAGCTCTTTCAAAGGGGAATTAGCAGGGGTACCTCGTCAGTCTTGGCCTCCCCATTCTCCGCTGGCACCTCCTGGGGCTTCTCGTCCTTCTTTACTTTCGCCCCTTTCTTGCCTTTGGCTGTCTTGTCATCTACTGACTTCTGCAAATACAAAGTTCAAACACGCATGCACCTTGTGAGCATCAGGGAGAGAGAGGAGGTCAAAACCCAACACTTTGAAAGCACAAAGAATCACCTTTCTCAACAGAAACTTGATCGCATTTTTAGGTTAGGAAAGAGGTTAAGCAGATATGAGGAGTAATTGTGCTGGAAACACTTGACACCCATTTAGAATCACAGGTGATAAACTTGTAGCATTAGCGGACTTTGGACCATTCAACTCTGTCTAAAAAACAGCAAAAATGCCACCCTGATGTGTTCTGGGTTTCCCAAGGTGAGTGTGCTACTACAGCCAGATTACAGGCCTACATGAGCTCAATTCGGTTACCTTGACAGCTGTCTTTTTGGGCTTCTCCTCAGGTTTGGGTGGAGCTGGTTTCTGCAGGGCAAAGGCATGCTCCTTAGCTTTGCATCAATGTTGTACTGAGTGTTAACTTCAGTCTGCTTCTGTGAGCTGCTCCATTTGAAGTCTTTATTTTGCAAGCATATTTTTTCCCCACCAACCTACTTGGGTAACTACTGAAAACTGCTCTGTAACTTATCTTCACTTGGACAGTATAAAGAACAACACTTAGACTCAATGTAGAGCACTGCATTTACACTGGGCAGTGTGGGATAGCACTGGTACTATTACACCCCTATGTTGTCTTAAACACATCAACACAACCATCAGCTAAGTGGAAGTACTTTATTACAGGCTGCTAAATTTTATACAGACAAATTTAGCCATAGAGTACATAAGTCACCCTACAGATGTAAAGTGATGAAGTGAATAAACCATCTCCCCAAATGCTATGATTTAGAAATAAATCATAATGAGTCAATGTGAAGCAGAAGAATCAACCTTGAAGACATGAATCCAAGAGTATCAGAACTTACTGCAGACAACCTCTGGGAGCGTCTTGTAGGCTGAGTGAGAGAAGGATAAAGTTTCAGTTTCACAGATGAACATCATAGTGCAAAATGCGAGCACACCCAAACAACCCAAGAGTGACCTGATCTGACCCCTGCTCTCTGCACCAAGGACACCAAGATAGAAAGGCACAGGACAGAGGTCTGTGCAATGTTCCAGTTTGTAAATGTGACATGGGCCCTCAGCCAGTAGGAGGCATGTTGTCAAGGTCACAGTGCTAGACAGAAGCTAAAATTCTTAAAGCATATGTGGGGTCATAGTAACATAGTCAATAAGACATTGTCCCAAAATGCAATGGGCCAAAGTGGGACTGGTACGGAGCATGCCTTGGAAGAAGGAGCAGCTCAAAATTAGGTACCAATCAATGGACAAATGCTGACAACTAATGACATGAGCTCAAATGCTTTGCTGACAAAGCACACTAAAATATCTTGCCACTTTTTTGTGATGGGGTGGCACAGCCCCACCAGAAGCCTCATAGCGCCTCAGCTGTACTACTGCTACATGACGGTTTTATTCCCCGTTTGTCTGTGGATATTGTATGTTCTCTGCATTTTTGCATGGGTTTTGCCTGGGTACTCCTGTTTCCTCCAGCAGTCGAAAGGTATGTGCTGCATTTCAGGCGAATCGGTGACTCTAAAACTGCTGTAGCGAATGACTGAGTGCTGCATTGCTCAGTTGTGCAAATGAGTAAAAACTTGTGTGTAGCTTATTAGCGTCACAAGTTACCTTGGACAAAGGTAAATGCAAATTAATAACATTTTCACAAACATGGTTATGGATGACAAGATTTTACGTTAAACTTGCAAGATACACTCACCAGGCACTTTAAATGGGGACACCATCCTAATACCAGGTCAGGCCCCCCTTTGTTGCAAACTTTCCTTAGAGATTTTGGTCCGTGTTGACGTTTGCATCACATTCATGCTGCTAATCTGCCATTCTACCACATCCAAAAGGTGCTCTATTGGATTCATATCTAATGACTGGAGAGGCCAGGGAGAACAGTGAGCTCACTGTCATGTTCATGGAACCCGTCTGAGAAGAACTGCTTTGTGACGTGGCGCATTATCTTGCTGAAAGTAGCCATTAGTAAATGGGTAAATTGTGGCCATAAAAGGATGCACATGATGACTGACAGACTGTGGCATTCAAATGATGCTCGATTGATATTGGGGGTCCAATGTGTGGCAAGAATACAATTCCCCACATCATTACACCACCACCACCTGCCTGAACTGTTGACAAGGCAAGTTGGATCCATGGCTTCATGCTGTTTAAGCCAAATTCTGACCCTACCATTTGCTTGTTGTAGCAGAAATCGAGATTCATCACACCAATCTTCAGCTGTGCAATTTTGGAATGCCAGTGCCCACTGTAACCTCAGCTTCCTGTTCTTGGCAGACAAGAGTGGAACCCCATGTGGTCTTCTGCAATTACAGCCCATGCAACTAAAAGTACAAGGCGTGATGCTGTCAGAGATGCTTTTCTGGCCACTACTGTTTCAAAGAGTGGTTATTTGCGTTACTCTAGCCTTCCTGTCACTTCGACCCAGTCTTGCCATTCTCCTCTGACATCTCTCTTCAACAAGTCATTTCCGGCCACAGAACTGCCACAGTTTTTTGTTTTTCGCACCTTTCTGTGTAGATTCTGGATACTATTGAGCCTTAAAATCCCAGGAGATCAACAGGTTTCTGAAATACTCAAACCAACTCATCTGGAACCATTCTAAGGTTTGATGTGAACATTAACTAAAGTGTTTGATCCGTGTCTGGATGGTTTTAGGCAATGCGCTGTGGCCACGTGATTGCCTGATTTGATAAGTGGCCAGTGGGTGTATATGGTAGTTCATCTCCAAGTCATCTACAAAATTTTCAAAAATGTATGCATTTATTTTAAGAGTTTTCTTTTACAAGATTACAAAAAATGTAAAGTCTTAAAGGTTTTCATTTTTTAAATAACCACAGGTCATTAAACTGGCAATCTTTATATTGAAATTGCCCCAAATGTCCATGGTAAATCATCCACATCCATGGGAACTGAATTCTGCTTCCTACCACTCCAACAGGTTTTATTATGGTAGAAAAGGTACACAGTGTCAAAGTAAATAAAGTTGGAGTTCATTAGGAAATTTTACAAACAAGTGTGGACAGGAACACTCACCTCCTGCTTGGTCACTTTAGTGGTGTCTTTGCCTTCAGCACCCTCTGGAGACTGTGAACAGAGACCAGAGTAATGTTGTCATAATGCTAGAGTAAAACAGCATAACACAACATGACAACAACAATTAAAAGAGTGTAACAAGGGTTTGTCTCTTTTCAGCTTGATACACAACAGGGTGATATTTTACCCTAGTGCTCATTCCTGAAATTGCAATCTCTTACACACACAAAGCTGTCTCTCACTGTTTAGTAAGACCATGTTTTAAGCAGCCTGCCACACACACAGTAACAGTGAGTTGGCTTTTATGCCCCAAGGCAGAATGCTAAGGTGAGCTCAGAGAGCAATCAGAGGAGCAGGAAACCTCAGTATTTGGTCTTCATACTAGTGAAAATCCAACATAAAACATTATCATTTTTAGAATTATTCCGTTCATTTCTCATAGTACCGTCACTCAAAATGCAATATATTATTCAAGTCATGCAAGTAAAGATTCCTCTCAGCCATCTTGTAATTTTAGAGGTTTACAGTTAAATACAGGCAATATTGAAAGTGATGAGCATCAATGCCACCGTTTGCTCAGGTGAAACAGTGAGCTGCAAAGCAGAACAGGGCACCAGTGACACTGCTATCCTCACATGGGCACACTATGACAAAAGTGGGCTGGTACTGACTAAAATGTTTTAACTGTTTAATCAAACCATTTAATTAGTAATTGATTGATTAATTTTGAACAATTTTTTCAGTGCAAATAACCAAAATGACTTTTTTTATTTGTATAACATGTCACAAACTGATCAACTAATTGCATGCTAAAGTTTAATGTGTAAGAATGTCTTCACAACTTTCTAATCCAATGTGTTACTCAAAATCTGCAAAAGTTTCGGAAACTATTAAAAAGTTATTAAATGTTATGTTTTGGATTTAATACAAAAAGTGCCAAAAGTAATCGACACTGTTTCTCTCATCTCAACCACTCTTGCAAACACACCAGCATAGTCTCATATTCAGGCAACAAAGACACCAGCATTTTATTTACAACATAGCCTGAGGAACTGAACAAGTGTTCACATGACACAGATATACCTGAAATGCATAAGAGCAGTTTTTGTAAAACTACCCAAAACTGGAAATCTATGGCTTGAGTTCTGCAAGGCTATACAGAGCACCAATTCCAACCTCGGATCAGTACCAGTCAAGCGTCCACAGCCAGCGATCCATTGAGCAATGGCCAGTGTTAAATGTTCATTAACTTTAGCACAGATTGGCTTGTCAGTCTGCTTGACACACTGCGTAACTTTACTCTGCCGTGTAGTGACTGCACGCTTCTGTTCGCTGTCCATTACACGCTGATACCGCAGCGGGTGTTTGTGTTGTCGATGGTAAGTCAACGGCATGTTCTATAAATTGTTTACTGCAACGATGGAAGTAAATCTAATCAACTCAAAATGCTATTTAAATGCAAAATGTTCACTTAAATTTCCTAAAATTGGCTTAAATTTAATGTCTGCATATTTATTTCCCACCATTTCTTTTTTTTTTTTTTAATCTGGAACCAGAAATTAAATTATTTTCACAGTAATCAAAAAAATTAGTTTAGACCAAAAGATTTTTTTAATTGATCAAAAGTTTTAATGATTAAACAATTAATTGTTAAAAGTTGCAGCCCTGGCGATCAGAGTAAAGCGTAAGTTTAAGATCAGTGACCACCATGTGACATGTGTTACACAAATGGGCGGCGGAAAGAGTTCCTCTTTACAACGCGGCCTTAGGAACAACGCGGTTAGATTTTCAGACCCCAATAACCGTGTTGTATTGAGTCACCAGCGTATTTACTTCTATCTGCTCCTTCTTTTTCATAGTCTATTAACCGACAAACAACTCTTTCCCACACTAAACCCAAAAGCAACGGATGTGAAGAACAGTGCACTATCCTGAAAAGTACACAATACATTTTGTGAACAATTACAGTTAAAAGACCACACTAGGGGTTAGTTTACATTACCGAGTGACACATCCGGGGTGGTTGACCTCAGTGCTATCAATGACACATTTAAAATCAATTTCTCAATAAGCATCACCAGCAGAGATTCAACTGTTCTACAAGATGTTTTATTAGCCGTTAACCAACGACAAGCAAACCCTTCTGTCCACCAGGCTCTTACCATTATGAAGCAAACTCACTTTTGGATTACATCCTTCTGCGTTTATTTAGCAGCGATTAGATGACACTACTTTTGTGTTTGAGTCTGTTCGGTACACTGAGTTTGAATTCTTTATGGAGTATGTGTCCTCTTCCTGGGCAACCAGGGAATATCCAGGAAATAAATCGAAACATTTGTACTACTAGCCTTTTTTGGGATGTTTACGTTCATTTGCTGCATCGCTGGACGGCAACACCAATTATTGCCATGACAGGGTTATCTTCAGTGAAATCAATCCAAACTACTATTATCGCTAATGGGAAACACTATGTGGTAAACACAGGTGTTTTTTCGCATGAGAAAAACACAAACATATTTCATAATGTTTGTAAAAAAAAAAAAAAAAAAAAAAAAAAAAATTCTAGCTTATATTTTTATGCCATATTTTCATTCAGCTGTCCATTATCAGTGACTGCTTATTCAATGCAAGGTAGCACAGGTCCAGAGCCTATTCAGGAAGCACAGGGTGTGAGGTAGGCGACCCTAGAATAGAACATAGTCTAAAGTTGGTCCCTGCACATTTATAATACAGAGAAATGAAGCTGGCAAGAGCACGGTCTAAGGCTTTCACTCTATAAAGCACAAACACTGTGTTGCTAGAGATGCTGCGTAGTGTAACTAATACACAGATATATAGTATAAAATACGTACGAATGGACAAAGGCCATTTGAAGAACACCATCGGGTAAGTTAGTTAATAAAAACAGCACCAAATCTGCAATTTATATACCTACCTTAGCCAACGCATATGATGAGATTAAACTGTATAGGCAGCATAAAGTATACGCAGTAACCGGTTTTGGTATGCAAGTATAGCGCATACACATTTTGCTAAGGTAAAAATGTTCCGCTGTACTGAATAATAAGCCTGTTATTTTGATTTTTTTTACATTTTTTTTTTGCCGTACAGGAGCGCAGCATCGCTGGAGGCAGCGTTAACACTGACCATCAGTTGGACGGTTACATCCATGCGCTCACATACGGGTCTGCGGCCCGCGGGAGGGGCGGAGGGAGGAGGACCGCCGCCGGGAACAGTGGAGGAGCCACAGTAAAAATGGCTTTTCGGCGACCCGCCGCGGAGCCCGGAAGCGCTGCCCCAACTGCCCAAAAAGCGAGTGGAAACGGCACGACACCGCCGACAACACCAAGTGCTTCAAAGGATGTTTCAGCGGGGTGAGGAGGAAAACCGGACTTGTTACACAGCCCCGGGGACGAAGCCCAGACAGGTTTAAGCGGACTGAGATGCAAAAAACGACGTTATGTTTCACGAGAGTGATGGCAAGAAACACGACATGTCTCCCCTCAGGAGCACTAAAAAAAAAAAAAAACTGGGCGAAGTGCGGGCGTCGAAAAACTTCGCCTGCTACACAAATTCGCATTATATTTCCGAATAAGAGGCGCGCGATGTTTCACTCATAGTTATAAAATGTATTTATGTGGATTATATAAACCGAAGAAAGACGAACTCACCTTCCTTTTCGGCATCTTTTCCAATCTGTTCCGTGTGTTTAGCTCTAGACTGAAGCGAGCGATTCGTGCAAGGCGCAAGTTTAACCAACCCGAAATACAGGATCAATATCTAAACACCTCCGATAATTACATGCTAATAATATGCGCAATTTGAACTCCGCCTCTCCGCCGATTATTGGCTCGTTCTGTGATAATCGCTTCCTTCTCTGCGTTTCGATTCGTCTCACTCCCACTCTGCAAATACACTCAGTGTAGGGACTGGGCGAAAATTTAAAACAGCACTCGAAAAGTTTTGTCCGATTGGACGCGCGCTCTTTATCCGCGTCTTTTCATTGGCTGTAGGCGAGCGCTCACGCGGCAGTGTGGGAAACGTAGGCTGTTGCCTCATTGTGCGCGAACGAGCCGAGCAAGGTGCTGTGAGAGTGCGCGGGGGCCTTTCTGTCCGACATCAAATTCGCTCAACAGTACGCGACAAAGCAGGATTTTGCAGTTGGTCCGTTCATCCTGCCGACGGTAAACGTGAACTTGCAATGCTAAATTATAGTCTATTATGGTTAAACGTAACAAAAAATAACAGACATATAAGCAAAATGGATGCAAGAATTAAATTGTGTGGTGTAAGTTCCCCTTTTATTTCGCTAAATCAAGTATAGTTTAACACAAACTTATTTAAATACAATGAGCCTCTATCATGTACTATCCATCTTGCCAGATATTTTACATTAACAAAGAAATAGGCTCTTTGTATTTGTACCTTATATTAGTTCCTACTAAATGTAAATATCTTAAACATTAACTAATAATAATAATAAGGTAATATTGGGGTTTAACAACTTTTTCTTACGAATCTGGCCTTCAGGCTGAAGTCAGCGATTTCGTTAACATTCTATGATAAAAACACATTGCTATGCTGCTCTCTTTTTTTTTTTTTTTTTTTTACAAGTGTCTGATATGTAAAATCCTTCTTGTGTGCTGGTGTTTCTAGTACAGTGTGCATGTTCTGTTCCAGATGACATTGGTTATTCCCATGTAGAAAATGGTAGCACATCACACAGGTCACCATGCCTCTAAATGCCACAATGGAGTCACATGGCAGCGGCAGAATGTGTCTGTGGGCCCACAATGCAGAGCACTAACCCACACCTCCATCTCCACAGTTCAGGAACCTGCAGCAAACCTTTGCTGTGACTTATCTATGGCTTCCGTGCCATTAAATGAGTTTACTGGGTCAGCAGAAAATGCCTCATTTGTCTTCTTTCTACAAAAGCAGCACATTTCTAGAGCCGTGACTATTGGGTGCCGATCTTTTCACGGGCCGCACAACAGCAGGAACACATTAGGCATCCTCCCATAAGGCAGAATCATACTCGGTGAGATGAGTGGCAGCATTACAGGTGGATTGACTTGCCATGTAGTTTTTACCGGATTGCTGCTCAGTTGAATAAACTTTTGGTTAATTGCTCTTTGTCCAAATAAGCATAGAGCTGAATTTACCGAACCCCACTAGTAAATTTGGGAGGTATTTATGGTGGAGGTTGTGGGTTGGGAGGTTTCACCTAAAATCGGATAGGCGTCCAAGATCCAAGGGGTATAGGTTATTTCTAGTGTAAACATTATTGTTAATGCAGCTCTTAGAAACTTAATTATCTGTGGGAACATTATTTTGTTTATTGCAATGATAAACTGTCACTGAACTGACAACTCTGGTTACATTTGTTGAAATGTTTCGTAAGTTAGTCTCATTCTATTTAAGACACAACTACAATGCCCTGCAGCCAAAGGCAAACGTGACAGTGGGTTCTTTAAAATAGTTTATATTAATGAGCTTTTATGTAGACAATTTATAATCTACTCTGAGCATCTGCCATCCTCTTATTTTATGTTATTAATCACAGCAGCCCTTCCCCTGTGACCCACAAATAAGAACAACTGTGCAAAAGAGAAAAGTGAAACGTACAAGAAAAATTTTAAAGACGACAGAGAGGACCAGAGAACTAGAGTTTTGGATGAATACACTTATGAATCAGAACTGATACAATGATAAAGCATTGCGCAAAAGTGCACAAGCTGTATCAGAACAAAATTAAAGTGAGAATACTGCAAAACCAAGGGCATCATGAGACAGAAAATGCAGGATGATGAACTACGGGTAAAATTTTTAAACATAATTCGAGATTATTGTGCTCTCCAGCAAAGAAACAGAATCACGTGCTATTAAAACTCATTTATTAGAATAATCAGCAACACTAACACGAATATAAAAGAAAGCAGACTACTCCATACATCATGGAGATATTTATCTGATCACAGATAAATATGTAGAATGTGATGTTTTCGTACATGAATCCTTCATGAGTATTTAATAGGAGATATGGCTCAACGGAACCCGTAAAAATATGGGGGCAGGTGAAAAGGATCTGGGGTTGAGATTAAGTCTCAGTGAAACAAATGTTTGCATTGGATGCATCTCTTGGACTTTTTTCTGTATCATTTCTCAGAATACATTTCCATACATAATTTACGGTTACATTTATTCATTTTAGCAGATATTTTTCTGCAGCGCGATATACAATTCAAGCTATACAAAAGTGCATTCAACAAGTCAGATTATCTTCCTGTGCCGTAGTTATTTAAAATAAATTACTAAATAGAAATCATTTCCTTTCGAATATTTGTTATCATAAAATATTTTCCAATAAACTGAATAGTTTTTTTTTGTGCTCAACTTTAAAATGTTATTAACATTGTGCTATGATACTAAACCTTGAACATGTCAATGTTGAAAATATTTTTTTTAAAATCTAGTTTGTTTTACAATCTCCTCTCTTAGAAGCATAAAAACTTGGCAAAGTAATGTAACTAAATATTAAGAGTACGGAAACTATTTTGATCCATTTCTTTAACTGATGTGTTAAACATTGAACCTACGTTTATGAACCTGTCATTAAGCTGTATAAAAATACAAAACAAGTTTATTCAAAACCAGGTTATATTCAAAGTGAAAATATAAAATTGGCATTACCCGCTTGGCATGAAACTACCTGAATCACTGTGGGCTGCACATTGTAACAGTACAGTGTTTACCACATGTTCTTTGTGCGGGGATTCACTGATGGACTCAGTTAATGGTCCAATTTCAGATTCCAACCCTCATCACAGGACTGGGTCCCTCAGCTGGAACCTAAAATCTTTAATGTTCCTGAGTTCTTGTGAAACTTGTTCACAGGGGTTCACCCACATGTTGACCAAGCAGATCAACAGGGGAAGTGGCCTGAACATGATAATTTGCAATTTCCTGCCACCAGCACTTACTGAAATACTTGTGTTATTTCATCACCATAAATAAACTGGAAAAGAATACAAATGTCCTTCTGTAAGATTAAAGGGTCACTTCTTCAATGTCCTCATCGAAAGAGGTGATGGTCCTGACCACTTTACGACTCTCGACCCCCTGCAAGGCACCCGCGCCACAGCTGGCTATCTGGGTTCTGTCCAACATGAATAAATCGTCCTGCTTTCTGCCACTCTCTCCCAGGACCTCCATCTTGCTGCACCCATTATCACTGGCACTGGGGCCAAAGAGCTGTTGCATCAGGGTAGACTTCCTGTCCTTTGGTGGAGGAACAGACACACCTGGGCCATCCCCGTGCCTCTCCTCAGCTCCATCACCCTTTGCTCCCACTGGTCCAGTTGGCCCCGCCTTGCCCGTGGATCGGCCAAAAGAAGGGGTATAGCTACCAAAGGTGAGCTCCTCACTGGAGCCAAGTACCAACAGGCTCCGCCTGCCCAAGGGTTCCACCTTCTTGAGTGGATCTCGGCCTCCATCCTGAAAGGGCTCTCCAGGGTCCGTGAAACCGAGTGTTGATATGTTCTGGTTCCTGGACCCCAAGAGCCACGGTGGAGTCTGTGCTGGCTTGGCCTGGGTATCCTGCTGGTCAATCTCCCGCAGCTTGGCCAGGAGATGATCCTTCTTGGTACGCTGTTCCTCTTCCTCCCGCTCCTGTATCTGACTCCAGTTCTGGATGTTTCTCTTTTCTTCCTGCTTGTCTGGTGTGGACTCGTTCCTCCTCCTGTCTCCATCCTCTTTTTTCAGGCCTGGTACACAGAACAGATGTTTCCATCTCAGTACCATAGTCAAGTTTTTGCAGGTCACACACGGGAAATTTAATGGCACAAGAAGGTGTGTTTATGAATTACTAATAAAATCTAGTCTCATTTAAAAAGCTAAAATACACCCCCCCATTTAGTTCCCTAATATCCAGTTTTTCACTTATTGTTCCATAGTTATTAATACTGCTTATCATTAATACCACATATTGTCTGGATTCATACGTCTGGTCTGGTGCAAATTAAAAATTGTGGAAGAGATTGTGGGATGGATTGCATTTTGGAAACTGCTCTCAGTTATGGTCTGGCACTCAACAGTCTCGCCTGCCTACACACGTTTGTGTTTTGCTCCACTGTGCTCCAATTCTGTAATTATTCATTTAAATAAATGTAACGTAGCCATCCTCTTCCTGTACCCAGTGTACACACGCTTATCGTGCTATATTTACTTCATGAAACCATCATTTTTAAAATTTGATTTCTATTTATTTATTTATTTATTTATTTATTTTTACTTTTTTTGGTCTGGTCAGTGGAGGGAAGATCTATGGGCAGATATAGACAACTTGGTAACATCTGACTACGATACTGTATCACATTTGTCCCCCAGGTGGGCTCAGTTGTGCAACATATGACAGAGTTGCTCAAGTCAGGCCTTATCAGTTATTCCGATTGTAGATTACAGAAACAAAGAGAAGGATGTAGAGCGTTTATAAAGTGTAGAGCGAAAAGGTTCTTTAACAATTCCATGAATAATACAAATAGCAAACAGGAAAATGATGATGATGTCAACAGCTTTGAAAGATAGAAAGATGACAACTTAGAGAATGAATAACAACAGACGCAAGCAGATGGGTGTGTTGATGCAGCAGCTGTCCCTCAAAGAAAGATATTCAGTACGGAGACATAAGTGTCTCTGCAGGAAACTCAGAACTGGGACAAACTTTGATATGACAACAGCAGACCTAGGGTAAAGCCTTGTACCTGATCATTTCATGGTGAAGGAGTATACTTCAAACCTTGTCGCAAAGGTCTGTACCCGAAGACCCCACTTAGCCAGAATGTGATCAAACCTCTTACCTCCTCTCACTTTTCTGGGCTTGTTCTCAAAGTCAAGCACCTCGTGTTCCTGGTGTCGTTCATCTTGCCTCACTCTGTCCACTGCCTTCTGTCTCTGCTCCCCGTCTGGTGCTTCCTGTTGTACCAACAAGAAGTTGAGACCTCTTGTTACTGTACCCATTCAACAGGCCCTTCTACAACCTACTAACTAGTAAGATTCCCTTTTCCTACCTCTTACTTCACCCAGCTCTGTCCCTAGTGTGACATAATACTATCTATGCACATGGTCCATGGTACAGAGTGGCATGAAACTCTAATGCTACAAGTATCATGAAACCTCACTATTGCAGTACAAAAGCACAGATAAGAAAAGACAGACACTACACTTGCCTTTAGTGACAGGTAAACATCATTTCGGGGGGCCTCTTCTCCATCCACAATGGTAGGGGGTGGTGTGGGGAACTCCACTGAGAGCACTTTCTCCTCAGTCTGTACACCTTTGGTCAAGCTCCTGATTGATCCTGCCAAGGGTAGTACCAGTTACTGAACTATGATCATGGAAAATCATCACCAACAGTGCTTCTTGTTGGATATTCAAGTTGGTCCTGCTGTCAAACAAACCTCCAAATTGTTTACTTCTCCATTATGGCAACTGAAACAGCTGCTTCAGGCTCTAATCATGAAACCAAAGAGTAAATTAAAATATCCACATGTGAGGATGCTCTATGGCAGGAGACATTCCATGGAACCATGTTTACAGTGCTCTCAGCAAAGAGGAGCTCAGCAACTGATTCACCTCTCTTCTTAGTGCCACTCTCCACCTCTCTTTTGGGTGCCGCTCTCAGCATTCGGTTGGCATAGATGTTCCGGGCATCCAGTTCTCTTTCTTTTTCCTGAGAAATTTGAAATCTAAAATGAGTCTTTGTAGAATCATCACATGGCACTACCATGACTTGATACTGCCAGGAAGGAGGGCAAGTTTGACAAGTGAGAAGACTGAAAGGAGAATGGATACTACACCTTAAGCTTGAGGCAAAGACGCTCAAGCTCCACATTGAGGGCCTTCACTTCCTCTTGAAACTCATGGGACTTTTTCCTCTCTACTGTCAAATGCCTCTGGAAGCTGCTGCTGCTGAGTTCCAGGCTCCTCTCCAGCTCCTGCACATACACACATGAACACACAAGGATGGTGACGGTCTTCCTGAAAACAGGCTGTAAGTGATGCGCATTACAGATCTAAAAGGGAAAAAAATGTTTGAAAGCTAGGCTTGAGCAGGATCACTGTGAGTTTGACATCATTTGATAATAAGGAATAAATGACCCCCTCTCTCCACCCCCGAAGAATCAGGCTGATATGGGTCCAAGCTCCAAAGGAATGCTAAAATCTAATTTTATTACAAGCAATTCATGAGGACAGTTGCTGGCAAAATGGTAGCATATCAACAGAATTATTCTAATTGTAAAACATGAAGTAGGTCAACTGAAAACAAAATATAATTTCCACATTCAGCTGAACTGAAAAACATGCCGTGAACTCGAGAGATGATGGGACACTTTCATCACGGAGGTCTACAGTGTTTCTCTGCTCACAGTAATCTTTCCTTGCAACCATAAGCCCTGCAGGGGCAACCCTCGGGCTGTCACCCGACTGTCCCTGTAACCGTGGAGACTCAAACCTTACAGGAACACTGACTCCTTAAAATAGGAACACAGCTGGGAGCAGAAATCTGCTCTAAAGACGCACATCTCACTGTCTTCATATAAGCGGCTCTGGGAGCAGCGTGGAGCTGCTTGCTTTGCAAGGGGGTCTGTGAGGGCCATACCTTCACTCTGCGCTCGCTCTCATTCAGCCGACCCTCAGTCTGTTCCAGTTTGCGTGCCAGCTCCTCCCTCTCCCCTAGGCGGCGATCTTCGGCAAGCCGGCGCAGCTTCTGTAGGGTAGTCCGGCAACGACGCAGCTCATCCTGCGAGTCCCGCAGACGCCTTTCGGTGGTCCGCTCACGCTCCTGGCTGCGCCGTAGCCTCTCTCGCAGCACGTGCACCTCTCCGCTGTGCCTTGAGATCAACTGGGCAATCTCACTCTCTGTGTCTTCAAATCGGTTCAGTGCTCTCTCTTGGCGGAGCTGCAGCTGCCGCAGCACTTTATTCTCCTTCTGCAGCTGCTGTAGCTGCAGCTGCATCTCCGCCAGCTCATTCTTAAGTTCGTTGATTTTGAGCAGCCTGGCTGACAGCATGCGCTTTGTTACCAGGTCCAGGTCCTTTGGGGGCAAATCCTTGTTCAAGCTTTGTGAGCGGACCCCAGCCCGGTGCACAGGGACACCTGGGCGCTGGTGACGGGACCCCACCTTCTGCTGGCCTGCAGGGACACCAAGAATATTGGAAAGCCATCCAAGCAAAACATTTAGACCTCTACATCCTGTAAAAATACAAGTCCTAGAAAACCACTGTACAGTGCTCCTTTTGTATCTGAATATATGTGTCAGATACCACATTTTCAGATATCAAACGCCCATTTCCCATTATTGTAATAAGAAAAAAATAATATTCTCCCAACCAATCCGAAAACCATCCAAAAATCAACCCATAATAATAAAACACTCTAAATAACAGTTAGCTAATTAGATAACACTTAATGTTGTCATTAATTTCCATGCTTCTAATATAGTTTGCACAGTACAGGACATTTAGTGTCACCACCAGCCTCATGTTATAGTATGGGAAATGAGAAGGTGAATGCACAGGGTTTCAGTGGGAATTTGGTGTTATGAGATGTTAAATACAGAGAAGATCCATGTCAAAGTAATCCTCCCCATTTGCGTTTTTGTTTGACACAACAACTGGCATTTACATGGAAAGGCTTATTTACTAAAAATGAAATGTGCAACAAATGCCATGACACAGGGCAAATACAATCAGACAAAGTGAAACTAGTGGAAACAGCTGATAAGACAGCAGCGTGGGTATGCACAGGCATAAGTCTTACTTCAGATAAATTTGTTAAAGTATACTATACAGTTTAATACAATAAATACAGTATTTTTATTACAATACACTATGCAGTACTGTAGACTTTGTTGATTTTTAATGTAAAAATTCAGACATAGAGAGTTTGGATACTGAGGGATTGCTGTATTCACATTTATTTATTTAGCTGATCCTTTTCTCCAAAGTGATACACCTTTGTGAAAGGTCACTATTAAAGGTATTAGATACACTACACATAATCTCCTACAATCATTCATACATTTACACAACAAAACAATGTAAGACATCATTCACTTACAATGTACAGACTGTTGCAGAGTGACCAATCCACCTGATATAACTTGTTTTTGAACTGTGGAGGAAGCACCCAAAACAAACCCATGCAAACACAGAGAGAACATGCAAGTATCACAAAAACTGAGCATGATTCAAACCTATGTCTAAACACACCCCAAACACTGTGAAGTGCCAGAAGTACCTGCTGCCCTGCTGTTTTAAAGATGCAATGGAAAAGTGTGGCCCAAAGATACTGTTCTTTGTATATAAAAGTCAAATAATGTTACTCCAGACATCATCTCCATTCGTGTTACTATCATTAGTGGCCAAACTTACATTTACATTTATTCAATCAGCTGACAATTTTCTCCAAAGTAACAGAATTTTAAGCTCCTTACAATCATTTATGCAGTTAGGAAAGTTTTACTGTTTTCATTCAAAGTACCATTACCGGGAGAACGACAAGGGATGGAATTCGGACCTGAGTACTTTGGGTCCAAAGGCAGCAACAGCAACCACCACTATGCCACCTGCTGCCTGGTTTCTCACTGTTTCTTAGCTTAAAAGACATGTTTGTGTATACCATCTGCAAAGATCAGTATTGCTCATGGTTACTGAGTCAGCCATAGCCATAGCTGACCCCAGGAACAAACAAACAAAATCACAGGCTGCTCCTCCGTATCACTGTTGCACCAGATTTTTTTTAAAACCACATCAATGGTTAAAGGGCACAGCTGTGGAGAAGGGCATTTCCTTAAAAATATTCTAGACAGTCCCAGCTGCATGAAGGCAAATACTAGGCTCCCAATCCAACACGGCACAGGTGAAGTATTACACAAGGGAAGCTATGCACTACTGTATGTAATACCCCAGCTCCTAACCTTACAAACACAAGTGAGACTGGAAGTCTATCCATAACTCATTTTGTTCACCATTCCAATAAAATAACTTTTACCTCTAAATCACAATCAATCATAGCATAATAGTGAATTCCTAAATTTTTTATACATTAGATTCTGTAAAAATCTCAGCTATAGCTATAAAAATAAAAATACTTTGAAATATTTTTATTGTAATACTCTATTTACATGTAACTATATAAAAGCTAAAAATAATTTTAAATGCCCAATAATAAAAATGTGTCGTCTGCAGAAACCACTGTTGAGCTGGAATGGTTGATACATTCACAAGATAAAATATGTGTAACGTTCCTCATCTTATCGTCGACTCTCACAAACATCAGATATAAGCTACGCACACTGTGGAGGTGACTTTAATTCCCACCCTCATATTCTGTTTGGGATCACTGATCCATCACCATTGTCAGCTGGAGGGTAATTATAGGTTGCATTTGCTCTGATAGACGGAAATGTTACGTAAATAGTACATTTAAAAATGCAATAAATAAATGTATTTGTGAGCCTGGTTATTAGTGCAAGTGTGATCTGTTACTGTAGTTGGGAATAAATGACTAAATGGAAAGTTTTGCTGTGAGATTGTATGGGACACATGGGTCCACAAGGAGCTGGCCCGCATGGACTGTGCAACCCACCTCTTTTGAGCAGTGGGCTGCTGGAGACCCGTTTGGCCCGGCCTGTGCTCCGGGGGCTGGGAGACAAAGAACGGGAACTGGCTGACAGCGAGCTGCCGGAGAGAGAGCCGTTCTCATAGTCTTCTGAGTTGTAGCAGTCACCGTTGCTGTTCCTCTCTCCATCAGAGAAACGATCACAGTCGGGCTCTTGCGTCTTGGTTTGAGTGCAGTCACTTGCCATACTCCTTCTGCCATTCTTCTCCTTGGTCTTGTTCTGCTGGGTTTTGAAGGAGGTGTCTGAGTCTCCAGCAATGCTCCCACGGGATATGTCCCTGTTGTCTTCCATGAAGCGGTGCATTCTGGGAAGGTTTTTAGCAAGAACTGAGATCTAGCTGGATGGGCAGCCTACAAAACAGGTGGAACAGGTAGTCAGCTGACCATGGTCATTCACATAACTGTTAGCTGATACTATCTGACCACGTCCTCAGCTATGGTTCTCCATCATGGTCCTCATGGTCCCCTGTGTACACCGGTTTTTACTGCTTGCTCTATTTGTGCTCCAGGGATGGCCTGGACATGGCAGAATTCTGGTTTTCCTTCAGCAAGATGTGTTCTTCATGGAGTGCGTTTTCTCTTTTCTGTCCATATTTGCATGACCGTTCTCTAAAAGGTAATTAAAGATCCACTGTTTCATCTCATTTATCAATTAATATATC
This sequence comes from Heterotis niloticus, assembly GCA_018136845.1. NCBI lineage: Eukaryota > Metazoa > Chordata > Actinopteri > Osteoglossiformes > Osteoglossidae > Heterotis > Heterotis niloticus. Next base: position 22,666,768 of record CM030904.1, on the reverse strand, counting down.
CATGGCAGCATAAAATTTGACCTATTTATCCTGGAATCATTGATATTAAGAACCTTTGTCCGGTATACAATGGCAGGACCCTTCATGGGAACTGAACCAGGAACCTTCACAGTACACCATATTGCTGCCAATGTAAATCCCTACCCCTGAGAATATAAAGAATAGTCTTTGAAAACACCGGTAAAATGCTTGTGGAATGATGGTGAATAAACTGTGGTAAAATGACTGATTGAATAAGTCCTGTGTGTTTTGGTCCCTTTTTTTGCACCACTGAGCCATACAAAACACAGCAGCTGAGTGATTCTGGGTGTAACTATTATTTATATAAGCATCGAGCTGATTTAATAAACAAAGTTTATAAACCAAATAATAATAATCCTCAAAACAATAAATGAATTATTATGAAATATGCACTGTACAATGGATAGGCGAACAGATCCTACAACAACCTGTTGCTACCAGATCAGCCGTTTATTGTTTAGGACAAAAAACTGTGAAGTACACACAGCTACAGGTTTTACCTGTTGCTAGCAGGTCGTTTTTGGGTACAGGTACCAGTAGCACTGAGCTAAGGGTAACCATTGGCCTTAGGTTGGAGATGTCCAGATTAGCAGTCAGCTGGGCAGGAGATAACTGGGTTAGCTGTCACCAGGGTTAACCAAGTAGGAAAACAAGAGTAGGCAGGCTGTTCACAAACTCGCACATACATGCATCTCACTATACTTTCCTCACCTGTAAAGACGAAACTGATAACCTGCTGGCTCATTGCTCATCGTTTTATCCGTTTGGTTTCCACTCAAACCCGCTCCACTGCGCGGTCCTGAGTCCCCGTTGGAGTCTCTTTCCGGGAGTCCAGCGTCTACCCCAGGGTCCCCATGTCGTCCACTGCCGCCGCTCGAAGGCCGGGCGGTGAGGAAATGGCCGCCGCTCCGCTGCTCTCCGCTCAGCTTTCCATCGACCACCTCATCCTTCCTTCCCTCCTTGCCTCTGCTGTCTGTCTGCTCCCTGCAGATCCAGACCGCGGCTCCCCTGCAGCAAGGGATCTTCTCCAAACGCGGGACACGGAGATCAGGGAGACGCACAGAACCGTTCTTCACGGAGACTCCGCTAAACCACGTCTCTCCTTCCGCCCCTCCGCGAATGACGCGCTGGCATGGCAACGGCCAAACTCCATGACAACGAACCACGTGGTCCCCCGATGGCTCTCCCTGCCACAGCTAATAGTAGCTGTATAAATGGTTAAATCCTTATGTTAGAGTACAAACCTAATTTTGTAAACTGCCTAGTACAAACAAATAAATAAACGGATATTTACCTTTATGATTTAGCAAACCCATGTTTGATTATTTATATTACGGGAGGTATTTTTTTATTTTAACCTTTTATGTGGAATGAGTTATGTAAGTGATTTTTCTCGCCGCAAGGTGTTATACCCGTCTTACTTTCTCAAGTGTGTGATTTACGTCGCACGGTTTTGTCAAGTTGGAGACGTCTGTCAAATCCGTGCAATTTTTAAAACCGCGCCGTTTAAGTTAAAATGTTTTTAAAAAGAAGTGACTCTTAAATACTTTGCCTAAATTGTATTTTTTTTTCAGTCGGAAAATTAATCCAGCGTAAAACTCGACCCAATCCACAGTATGAAGAGACAAGAAGGCAAACTACATATCCCAGAATGCCCTCGTCCGTATGTTTATAGTAAGCGGCGAACTACACGCCCCAGAAAGTGCTGCCTCCTTCCAGCGACTGCCAGACTGCGGAATATCCGAGGAGGGGAGTAAAGACCGCAGACTCGCATTTATCTTTATAATACACGCCCCACGGCCATACACACCCCTGTCATTTCCACCGCCTCTGCGGGAATCTGCGGGAATCTATCTGGGCAAACAAACAAGCGGAGCACGGAGAGGCTCGGGCGCATGAAGAGCTGAAGATCTACGCGTGGGGTAGGATGGTCGTGCGTGTTTTCATCGCCTCCTCCTCTGGCTCCGTGGTGGTGAGTCCAGCACTACAATTTAACATTTTTCTTTTTTATATACGCCCAATACTTAGATATTATAATTCATTTTAAGTCGGAATATTATAATACTATAGGAGTCAGTCTGACAATATATTATAATTTTTTATATCATTTATCAGTTCCGTACTGTACAATTATATTGTGATTTGTTTTTTATTTCTTAATGTATTTTCCTCGATGGTTTCTTATTTCACCATATTACATTTTTTGTTTTCCTGCCCTGATATTGTTCTCTGCAGTATTTGCCACCCATTAGATCATTGCAAATAATCAAACTGGAAAAAAAAATTAAAGCAAGGTTCCAGGTTTCCAGTCAACTGTTTTCCAGTTTGTATCGCCCACATGCGTGAGGACCGTCTGCTATTTCAACTTTTTCTCAGTTGGCCTTCCTCTTCGGTAGTCAGTGGTGTGTTTTTGGTTTGTTTCGATTCTTGCACTTTTTCCCTGTAGATGCTGTATTTGCGCACTCGCACTTTCGGAGTAGATGGTGGAGCTGCCGTTTGCAGCCAGATCTTTCCTTGGTGAGGAGCACGAGGGTGATGGAGAGGGCGAGGAGGCTCCGTGACGGCAGCTTCAGGAAAAGCCTTTGCCGTGGCTCACTTTCACACTATGATGCTGAGTCCAGCAGCAGCTTGTTCTGTCCTTTGGGTTCTTTGCTTTTACATTTCTGCACTTTGACACCTTTAGCAGAGGAAAAAATTTAAGAGTTGAGGTTAAGCGACTCCTTGTGTGAACTGTATATTGAATTTATTAATTTATCTGACACTTTTCTCCAAAGGAACTTTCTCTTCAGCTACTTACACTTGCCTTTTCTATACAGGTGGGTAATTTTTTTATTGCAGTAATTTGCTGTAAAGACTTTCCTCAAGCGCACTACAGCAGGAAATGGGAATCAAGCCGGGCGCTTTATTGGGAAAGAGATCGCCCTAGACGCTGTGCCACCTGCTGCTCCAAAGCAGCAGTAGCAGAGGCGGGATTCTAACTGACAACCTTTATGTTAGAAGTCTTTATCCCTAACTGCCGCGGTACCAGGTGTGTGGCTGGCGTCTGAACGTCTGTGAACAGCAGCCAGGTTGACACAATTGTGGAGTTTTGATCAGCTGCTATTTTGGTTAAAATCGTGGAGCAGAGTGCTGATTTTCAAAGCAGAAGAGATTTACGTGTCGATGCATAATGCCGATTTCGGTGAACTCTTTGTAGAGTCCTGTGATGTCCTAACACACGGGAACCTTCACGGCGGAGCCCTGATGACTCCAAACCCGCGTGAGGTTAACTCACTTTGGACAGCAGTGATGTAAACCAAGTGGGGGGGCTGAGCCACAGGCTTGGTACGCTAATGAGTCTCAAGTGGGTGCCTTGTGGCTCTGTGGTCATGTGATTCTGCTGGACTCTTGTATAAAAGAAAAAGATGTTAAAGTGTAGATGGAGTTCACAGGGTTTGAAATAGGACAGAGACAAACTATTAAATGTTTTTCAGCAGACCTCCCACTGACGGGGACACATTATTTACAATTGTTCTGAGTTATTTCTGCCTGTTCCCAAAAGCTCTTTTCCCATAGCTATTGTAAATATTTATAAACCCCAGAGGATAAAGCTGTGGAAGAAGACTCTGGAAAGCTAGAGTGAGGTGGATGTGGTGACCGTGCCTTTGTTCCTGCGCAGCTGCCTGGTAGAGCCTGTGACCAATTCTGCACGCACACTCCTGCATCTTCTTTTTGGAATTTATGCACCATAAATCTCATTTATCTAAAATTATACCGCGTCCGTGTGTGTGAAGTGGCCTGTTTGTCCTCACCCTGATGAATTACATTGGACCTGCCTAGAGGCAGGTGTGTGGGAATTCAGTGAAACTGGTGATCAGTAAATCCGTGTGTGTACATGCATGAGGGATGCCATTAAGTATAATGGCATAATGGTGTGGAATAACCCGAGTGGCCTGCGGAGCCCTGACCGCAACCCCACTGAGCACTTTTGGGATGAATTGGAACCCCGACTGCAAGCCAGGCCTTCTCGTCTGACCTCACGGATGCTATTGTGGACAAATGGGCACAAATTCCCAAAATCTGGTGCAAAGCCTTCCCAGAAGAGTGGGGGCTGTTATAGCAGCAAAGAAGGGGGGGGGGGGCAATTCCATATTAATGCCCCAGGGTTTAGAATAGGATGTGCAACAAGCACCAGTGAAGATGATGCTCAGATGTCCACATACTTTCGGCCATAGAGTGTTGCTTAACACTATACGTTGCTTTGGACACAAGCGTGTATTATATGGTTCAATGTAATTATGTTAAGTTCTCATTGTTCTGTTGACCTCACCTCTGCTGCGTCCTGGTAACCACATGTTGTGGGTGTTTTTCTGTTTGGCTGCATGTCGGTCGTCTGCGTTTGGGTCAGTGGAGGAGCAGCTGGTGGACAGACACACGATGCCGCCTGAGCCCATTACCGAGACAATCAGATTGCCCCCAATGTGGATTTAATAAAGAAGCTTTGTTTCTGTGTGGTGTCGCCGTGTGTGTCTGCGTGCAAGGTCTCAGTACCATGGGAATGCGTCCGCTTGACATCCTCATCTGCATTTGTTGGAAGGATAAACAGTTCAGCTAGTATGTTTGCCCCTCTCCATTTCCCTCCCTCCATGGCAACATCTCTTGCGTAAATTTATGCGGGCCCATCTTTGGTTCATTGCACAGGACAAAGCGACCCCCGAGGGGTGTCCTTTTGTGAATTTAGCACATCCAGGATCTCTGTCCTCATCTAGCACATCTTTGAATGGTGGGAACATGGCAGTTAGTGAGGGCACATTCAGGGTAGCTGGTGAGGCGCTCCGTGATGATGGATGAAGAACCATGACAGGTCACGGTGATGGAGGAGAACTTAGGTGCTATTTGTTGCAGAGATGATGGTTTGTCCAACACTCTGGACCTCCTCTGTGTCCCAAATGTGAGTAATGGGATCTGATGCGTCAGCAGTTAACTTCCGGCGCTGACCTGCTCTTCTCCTGACTCATCACTGCATTTCAGCTTCAGCCAGGTTCTCCACGTGGGCTGACCCTGCAGCGTGGGTCCGTGCAGTTGGGTTTCTGCAGCACCACTGGACACCGTGGAAACATCTCATAGTGTTTTATTGGAATTCAAAGAACGTCAAACCTGCACATAAGTAGGATCAGAACTGAAATGTTTATGAGGCCGACTCTGAACTGTAGTAGGGCTCTATGGTCTGTCACACGTTATTACGTGCGTGTTTTGTTGTGCAGTGAGGATGCCTCATGGTTGATGAATCAGCATTTCTCTCCTGAGATACGGAGCATTCTGAGATAATGAGGCGACCGCTGCACATCTTCTGAATGCATTACCTTGAGAAACTTCCTTCTTTTCCAGTTCCTCACCTTTGTGAAGGGCAATGACATTGAACTGATTTGTCCACGTTTGTGAAAGCAACCCCGCCCAACTAGTGGCAGTAACTAGTTATCCTCTTTAAATGGGCTTCATGGATGGGTCAGGTGGAGATCGGTCGCTGTGTTCGAGAAGTTTGTTTCTCAGTCCTCTTGCACCCTATAGGTGAAATTATCCATACTTCTGCTCCACACATTATTATTATATCATATTACTGTCATCATTATAGATGATAAAGAATCACGAGTTTCCTGACAAATTCTTGCAACCAAAAACACAGCTGACAGCTGACATAGCCATGCCCTGCTTGCCTTGTATTGCAGTCGATGTCACACAGGTACAAATTTTGAATTTAAATTTCTTGTCATGTGTTTTTCATGTGAGTTGATAGCTTGATAAGTGAATTGTAGGGTAAAAATCACATTTGTGTGTATCTGAATAGTCATAAAAAGCCTTTGTTGTAAGGAAGAAACCTGTTAGATACAAATTATCCCGAGTTAAAACTGATATTGATGTTATCAACATGGAAAAACATAAAAAAAACTGTAATTTTAAGCAAAGGTACTTGTTACATGCTAGGTTTTTGACCTTGTGTAATTTTTTGAGTTAGTTGTTGTACTTGAATATTTTTTAAGTAACAATCCCTCTACTTTAGTGTTGTTTCTCACTACTTTGTCCACCTTTGCCAATACCTGTATCAGAGCTGCAAAACCAGTTTGTCTGGATACATTTAAATGAGCAACATTTGGATTCTATAATGCTATGAACATTTTGGATTGGAAGATGTGGCATGAAGGAGGTTTTCTGGGGCAGCATCGCACCCTTTCTATGTTTCCATCTGCTTTGAGACAGAGACCCGAGTGAGACGAAATTAACATGGAGTGCATCTGCTGTTTAAAGGCGTCAATAAATCCTGTTTTTCCGCATGTCTAGATCAAGAAGAGGCAGCAGGCCATTGTGGGTTTTTTGGAGGCCAATCGGATCCTCTTTGAGGAGGTGGACATCACAATGCTAGAGGAGCAGCGGTTCTGGATGTACCAGAACATTCCTGAGGGCAAGCGTCCTAAGAAGGGGAACCCGCTGCCCCCACAGATATTCAACGGCCAGCAATACTGCGGAGTATGTCTCTCTTGGAGCATCTCACACACTCTTCTTACATTTAGCAATAAACAGTGATGGAGTTACAAAATGTCACACACATCCCTCTGAGCTCTGTGGTATCTCTCGTCACCTCATGGCACTTGTTCCTCTAATCTCTGCGCATATCAGGTGCAGCTCTAGCTGCCTTGAGGACTCCAGTTTTCACTCTGCAGCAAGCTGGATGTTTCAGTCTGTTTTTTTTTTCCAGTCCTGATCTAGTATGTATGGTAAAACAATGGTGACTGAGATCCTACAGCTGGTGCAGAAGATGTCAGCCAAAGCGCGCTGACTGCGCATGCTGACGGATGTAATCCTAATCCTATTGAGGTACAATAGATTATTGAGCTGGCTGCATATGCCTGGCTTTTGCCTTTTAATGTCACCCGCTACATAGGCCTACCCCTTCCACAACATACCTGATGTTCACATCCACACAAGCCTAATCTTCACCCCATCTAAGCTTCCGCTTTTTAAGTTCTTTTTTTCATCCAGTCCAAGTGGTGAAAGACTGCCATGCTGATATAATTTCTGGCGACAGTTGCTGCTCTCTGACAGTGAGGACAGCACAGCCTCAGTGCACAAAGACTTTTGTTGTAATACTGGAGGATTTTTCTTATGTGTTTCATAAATGAGGGTGTACAGCATTCCCACTGTCTTACTATGATCCCCTGAGCTTTTGACCTCCCATTTTTCTGCAGGATTACGAGGATTTCTTCCAGGCCAAAGAGAACAACACTGTGTTTTCATTCCTTCAGCTGCCGTCTCACCCTGTGGTGCAGGTGGGTGATCTCCAGGCTCACTTGTCCACGGTCAGCAGAGACACAAACATTTCAGCATTCAATTTTTTTTTTCTGTTTTCTGGACAGTAAATCAAAAACTAAAGGGAAAGTAGGTTGCATTGAGGTTAGAGCCGCTGTCTTGCACTCAAAAGACCTGGGTCTGAATCTCAACAAGGTGCTTACCCTGAATTAATATACAGATGGTCCCCGAGTTACGATGATCTGACTTACAATTTTTCGACTTTACGATGGTGCGATGCGCATTCATTAGAAACCGTACTTCCAATTTTGAATTCTGATTTTTTTTTTTTTCCTCCCCAGGCAGGCGATATGCAGTACAATACTCTTTCATGATGCTGGGCAGCAGCAATGATCCACATCTCCCAGTCTGCCACATGGTTACTAGTGTATACAATCGATACTCTACAGTGCTCTGTGTTGCTCATCTGTGTCTGTGTCTCCTGAAAGCGGAAAAGCCATAATGACTTTTAAGGTAGTCTAGGCTAGGCTATGATGTTTGGTAGGTGTTATGACGTGGGTGGGTGGAAGCAGTCGTGAGACACCAGAGTAATACGTTTAAGTTCTGTTAAACTCTTTATTGAATGTTTTTTTCAATAAAGAGTGTTGCCATTAGCCAGGAACCAGCACTAAACATTAGTGAACAGCAGTAAACAAAAATGGAAGATGCCATAATTCAAACTAAACAAAATACAAGGTCTTAGCAAGACAGTGGCTGCAGGAGAGTTTGCAAGGGGCAGAGGAAACTGAGGAAACATGCACATTGCATGCAATACACCGAAAGCCTCTGGTCCTGCACTGTCCATGTTGTCCCCAGAGATAGAGATTTATAGGAGAGCCCCATTGTATGGTCATGTGTTCAATTATTCATAAGCACTTAGTTACCCCTCATTACCACAGCACTGCTCCTTTTACATGGTACAGTTGGAGCAGCTGCATCAAACTTGTCTTCATTACAACACTGACTTTTTGGACAAGTTAGTAAGCAAGTCTATTAGTAGAAGGTCAGTCAGTTTTACTGCAGTTCAGTTATTTATAAATGCAAATCAGCTTTTCCATTCCCATCGTCTGACTGACTGGGAGTCACGAAGCTCTGTGCGGTGTCAAAGGGGGAAGTCTGAAGTGTCTGCAGATCCAGCAGAAGAGAGAAGGCCTGGAGTTTATGCAGAGGGACAGACACGTGGGACATCAATTCATTTGAGGCATTTCAGGATACACAGGCCAACATAACAGATTGCTGGGATGGATCTTCTGCCCCCTATTGCTTTGGCTGGAAAGCAGCATTTATATTAATTCGCTTATGAATACTTATTTTAATTCTGTCACTTTTTTCCATAAAGCGTTACACTGATTTACCCATTGAAACAGCTGGGTATTTTTTAATGATCAATTCAGAGTGAGTACCTTGGTCAAGGCTACCACAGTAAAAGGTGGGATTTGTATCCACATCCTCACAATCCAGTGGCAGCAGTGCTAACCACTACACCACCTGTTGTCCCCAGGGGACTGCAGTGTGGACCTCAGTGCTCAGCTGTGCTTTTTAATACTTACATTATTTCTAACAGGATTCAAAATCCTAGATGTTTCCAGTGTGATGAAACCAGCCAGGCTGCCGAAGATCCCAGCATCCCTGAACACGTCAGTGCTTCCTCTTCCCATTTCTTTCCACCACAACCAACTGCCGCCGTTTGCTGAGCTCCACCTTGTCCCTCACTACGCAAAGGACTGGACCTCATGTACTGTATGTAGCAGCACCTCTGTGATGCGGCTCGTGCCTTGGGGGGGTACAGTGCCCAGTGTTGTAGCCTAACCTTCAAACACTCCCCCCAAAGGATGACACACATCGAGACCAGTTGGCACCTGGGAGGAGTGTCCCACACAACATTGCAGGGTCATGTGGACCTTTCAGCGTTCCCCTTAGGGTGTCTCTGTTGTCTTTGGCATGAATTTTGTTGAGTAGGAGCCATGTCTGGAGTTTAGGCACTGTCCTTGGCCTTGGCTTTCAGTTTTTCACTGTGGAGATCTTCCCAGAAAGCCCTGCATATTCCCTTGCGCTCTCATTGAAGTGCTGAAGCAGCACGGAAAGTGTCGTGTCATCCTGTTAGAGTGGAACAGCACACACACACACACACACAAACATTCCATCTCCACGTTTGCCTTTCCAGATTTTAAACTGATGTTTCCTTACTTATGGCTGAAGGTCTTAGTCCCCCTCAATTCTTCTTGACTTAATAACAGAATTTCCAGTCCAGATATAACTTGACCAACCACAATATGTACTTTTGGGCACAACCCCATCACTAAATGATGTGGACATGATTTGTATTTGCAGCACCCAGGTCTCTGGTCACTCTGTCCATCTGCTATGTGTGGTCATCGCTGCTGCTTGTGTCATATCTGTCCAGAACACACAGGAGCACACGCTCCTGTTGGCTCAACCACTCCTTCGGTGTGCTATAGAGATGTCGGTGGGTTGTAAGCAGTTGATCAGTTAATCTCCCAGTTAGTTGAACAGCCAAAATCCGCAGCTTTGAGACAATCGATCAGTCAGTCCCAGTGGCAGCTGGTGTTTCTCTGAAAATGTATTTAATGTTCCAGTGGCACAAAATCAATTTAAATGAGTTTTCTACAGTGTGTGAACTTGCCTGAGAATGTCTGATGGAAAACGTTGATCCAGGCAGCAGGAAATGAGGGGCAGGGAGGAGGCAGAGCTCCCGTAAGGTGGCAATGAGGGGATGAAGAGTCTAATGGGGGGCAGCTGTACCCAGTACATCTCCATCCTCATCTTCACAGGGCCGCCAGAGCTGTTGCCTCCGGTGAGCTGTTTCTCAGCCCTCACCCATCGATGTCACAGTGCCTCACTTGGCTTTAGGATGTTACTGCTGCATGATGATGTCGCTCCCGCTATGCTGAACCTAAGGGAGAAACTGAACTCCACTGTGCGCTTCTTACGGCAAATTGCCACTCTGCACCATTCAGATGTAGCTGAAAAAGAAATAATGGTGGCAAAACACTGCTTTATTTTAATAATTTTTTCCAGTCAGGTCAAATCATGTCAAACATATGCAAAGGAAGTGATTTAAATGTAATATTTTTACTCTGTGTTACGGGTTGTGGCCGGAAACCCCGCATGTCTCACTTTCCTTCTCTCCTGCTTGCGTGTGCAGAAATGAAGGGCTCAGGAAGGGTCACGTCTGGGTGGGAGGTGCACACGAGGATGTGCCTTAATCGCTGTCGTGTCGTGTTGTGTCGTGTAACTGTCAAACTGCTGATGTTTTGTTAGCTCACCGCTGCATGAACCACCAAAGCGACCCGGCGGCGGAGCTGCAGGGGGTTGCCCTTTAACAACAGCGCTACCCTGTGCTCACTGTGACGCATCAGTGTGTCTTCAGCGTCTGTGTCTCAAGTGCAACAAATAAAGGTGGAAATGTGGAGGGATCCTGTGTGAAAAGTGTTCCTGCGTCTTCCCTTTGGGTCCATTTCCTAAGGGTAGGGATTCCAACAAGAACCTGGTTCGTGGTTCTCCTCGCTCCACTCTCGTGCGTGAAGTATTTCCGTCCCGAAGCCATGGCGAGCCCTCCCTGAGCTGCTCCGAATGTCACCCGGAGGGATGATTTGGTTTCATCCTTCGCTGAACAAAATGAAAACGTCTTCCTCATTTAGTGTTTAGAATGCAGTGTGAGAAATTTTGCGTCGTGAATACCAGATGAAGCCAAAGTCTAAACTTTATATTTATTGGATATTTTTTTTTTGCCCCAGAGAAACACCGCTTCATACAGCTGGTTAATTTTTACCGGAGTAGCTCCGGTTCAGTAGCTTGAAATAACATGATTCGGTCAAATGGTATTTTTGCCCATTATGCATTTTATTCTGTACAACAGCACCGCCACTTCTGTCACACATTTAAGGACAAAGATACAGGCCTGCTATCTGAAACCCAAAACCTTTTCTAAATCTACTGTTTAAACTTCCTCTTCGCCCTGTACCAAACAAGGACCAAATGAAAAGAAAACATATAAAATGAAAAGAATAGTTAGCATATTTTTGTTCATTAGCCAGGAATTTTTTGCTCCATAAGAAGCAACAGAAATTCAATAATCACAGCAGGACTTTGCCCATTAGGATGACTTCAGGATGCAAGTTAATTCCATTTTGTCCCATCTTGTAATGAATAAAAACTTACACAAATCTTATTCAAAATACAGTGCTGTATGTCCTAATTTTCTTGCATATCAGCTTCTCATGAGCCAGTATATTTCCTATATGTTTGCTAAAAATTGTATAAAGCAGTACATTTTATTGCCAGTGATTCACTTCCCTCTAAAGTGTATATGCTGATAATATGATTTTACATACATTGCAGTGAAAGCAGCTAACACTGGTGATCAAAAACATTAATATTTCCCTTTATTTACCCGACTGAAGTAAAAAAATATATATATTTCAAATGCACATACATGATCATTCAGTTTAGTTGGCGGTTAAATGGGCTTCACTTGAGCTTCAGAAATCCCTCCGCTTTGTTGTCCTCCACAGCTTCAGAAAACTTTGAATAGTCCTGCAATGACAGAAGAGCCTCGCTGTTACCCTGCCTTGCAGGACACACCGGTTTGTTCTGATTCCGATTCTGATAACCCCAGCCATTACCGTGCATGGGTCATTATAAATGCTATATAGTTTTTTTGTTTTAAAAGTGTCGAACGTTATTCAGTTGTACTTTTTTGATGGATTCAGAGAAAATAATATGTATATACAGTATATTGTCCAGGTGTACTGCAAAATGTTATAGGTCCTGTTTGCTAAGCCAGCAGGGGTGTGGAGCAATGATATCAAAGATAAACATTTGAACCCTCCCCTGTCAGTCCAGGCGTTAACACTGCTGACTGCAGTTGGATTAGTCAAACTTCTGGCGCTCGAGGGCAAACCAGGCAAACTCAGACATGACATGAGCAATGTTTGCAGAAAGCACCAGGGAGTGTCTCGCAGCCATTTCACCATCAACTCACAAAACGACTTTGACAAGCTCAACTAGTCTGCTTTTTCACTTTTTACTTTGAGTCATTTTTTTCCCAAAATAACAGTATTTTCCCCACATTGCACTGGGACTCCTGGATTAGTTAGACCTCAGCACTCCAGCTCCTCGCTGAAGGACACGAGCTGCGGTGATGGGGGAGGAGATGAGAACGGCGCCTAGCACTTACACCACAGTAAACGCCCTTGCTGAAGATCTGCGGAGGCAACGCACTGGGGTTGCCCATCTTCTGCCGCATCTCCGCCTTGGCATCAGTACTCGCAGCGACGTCGATGGCTTCATATTTTATCTTCTTGCTATCCAGGTATTGGAAGATCTTGGTCTGTTGCTGCTTAACCTGAGGGAAAAAAGAACATCTCAGGGGTGAAAGAAACACGGGACTGCCAGGCTTGTTCGAGCAACTGATGTCACGCAGGTACACACATCTCGGTCTCCGCTGACGCTGGTGAAGTAAACGGTGACCGACATCTTGGCATCCAGCACCCGTCCCTGTGACCGCACGGCTCGTGTGGGAGCAGTAGAGCAGGTTCTGGCCATGCTCGCCTCTAAGCCACACCTCTAGGCGCTGCCCACCTGTTGAGCACATCCCCTCCAACAGATGACTCACCTCTGGCTTTGCCCTGCCCCCAGCAGAGGCATTCCTTAGCACACGTCAGTTCAAGTGCTGGGATCGAGACGCTTGCTTGCATACCGCAAGATGTCATGTCGGTGCACACGCACATCACTAAGCTGCGATGTGTTTGCTTCTGTGTTAAAATATTATCAGGGAGATAAACACCTTTTTATGGGATGTTGAAATACTGTATTAGATCATTGGTCACGTAGTTGCAAATAATCTCTCTGAATCCTCCCAGTCTACAGGCTGTAAGCACCTTCATAAAAAACAGTAAAAGTTACTAATGACTTCTCAATAGCAGCAGATTTGCTTGCCTTGTTGGCATTTTTTTGCTTAGCTGATTTCGACTATAAATATACTTCTATGTTGTTATCGCACCCTATCTGTCTTTTTTACTGCAAAGTGCTGTGAGAAGCATTTTATTGCCTTTTTAGCACCATCAGCACATTCATTAGCATCACAACGCAAACTCAAGGCCCTACAAAATGTTAGCGGTAACCCATGAGAAAATTTGCATTTTACCTTTACCGCTGAAAAGATTTTTTCTGCGGTCTGCAGTACTCAAGAAATCTTTACGTTCGGATCAAGCAGCTTCCAACCCTGAAGCCAGGATTCAACAAGCACTGCTTTGCTCTCACTGAGATCCATGGGGTCTGACGCCTTGTTTGATCAGATGAGGTAAATGTGGCCGAAAGGGAGGAAATTCTGCTTTAGGTGCCTAGTTTGGAGATGCTTCACTACAACATACTCCAAATGGAAGGTGGCTTTGGGACCGGCAGTTCTGACCCACGGGGAAGAAGTCTAATAGCCGATGGCATGTTTGAAAGAGTAACCGACTTCTTCTTGTTCATCGGCATTATTTTTTGCATCGCTGGGGTCAGATATTGTAAATTTGAGAATCAGGTGCGTGGTCCTTGTCTTCACGTCGTGCCACCGGTACAGCACATTGCGACGATGCTCTCTTACCACTGAGCCCAGGTAAGGCAACAGACATGAGAAGCCCAGGACTTTTTGCTAAATTTGATCACCAACTTTGCAATCGAAATACAGGTGATGCACTTTAGACATCAGTGGCCTCATTGTTCTTTTCGGGGGAAATGACAGCAAACACCCTGCGCGCGTAAGAAAGGCCATCACAGCCGTTCATACGCGAACGCGGCGTCCTCATCGCACTTCCTGCCTCCCACAGACCATTTTCTGTTTTTATGCAGCATATGAGGTCTTCGCAGATCAAGACAATGCTTTTTAAACAGACAAATGAAAACTGGTCATAAACAATGCCATGGTGCGTCACACTGCACAGCCATTAAATATTTAGTGCTTATTGCATGATCTGGCAACCTCTGGGTGAGGCCCAGGTTGCGAGAAGTTGTGCTTAAATGTGCGTCCACTGGGAAAAATGCGGAAATTATGGGCCACCCTCACGTCGCCAACCAGAAGCAGCTGAACGTTTGCGGTGTTATTTTTGCAGCGTGCTTGGCCAGATTGGGTAAAAAAGGTTCCGATCGTACAAGAACAGCATCGCCCGTCACGTCCAAAACGTCTACGGCGCAGGTGGTTGAACCTGGGGGCGTGGGGGCGGGGCGGCGCTTGAAACAACTGTCGCCACCTCGTGTCAAAATGCGGGCATTAAAAGCAAACGACGCGCCTATTTTCAGTTCTGCTGAGTCCCGAAAACGAGGATTATTGCAAAACTAAATTATGGGGGCAGTATTTTAAAACGATTATTTTAAATAGGGAAACGTTATTGACGCGGGCACTTTGCTGTCCACGCGGGGTCCTTTAAGTCCTCGCCGGAAAACACTTTAATTTACGTCAAAACGGACACTCTGTGCACGCTGGTGGGAATGCAGCATGGTGTCTTTTTGGGTTTGCATCCCCTTCGTCGCTGAAATGTCCTCAGTAGAAGAAAAATTAAATCTGACTTACGTTGACTGGCGCTGCAGGCATCGACGCGGACCCCTTGTTGCCGGCTCACGGCGGGGTCCTTTCTGGTTTAAATTTCCGGCGTCGCCTGAATGACGTCCTCTTTTCGTGACCTCAGTGAGAGGATCGGGTGAGTTTCATCAATTTGTGCCGTGGGATCCATAAAAAGTACAAAACATCCGAGTTTCTAACGAGGTTAAATTGATCTGTCCTGCATCCACGCTAATGAAACGTGTCATCTGTGTTTGTATTTTAGAAATTTAGCTCCAGCATCCATCGATAAATCACAATGGCCGAGGAAGGGTAAGTGAGACGGTTGAGCTGAACTCGCCGTGCGTTTTCGGTCTCTTTTTGTTAAATTAACTTGGCCAGATTCTATTAAATTGGAAAAAGTTTCAATATTATTGTGCTTGAAAAACAAATGCTTCAGTTTGCAGTTTGGCAGTGCTAGGTTTTTGGATGTCCCGTTGTTATACACGTTTCTGAAAAGTTGAGCTGTGTTACTGCAAGGGGTTAAGGTGCTACCATGGCGTTGAGATGATGATTTTAATCTTTAGTCGGATACCCCTTCACTCTGAATCATGAGTGAGAACCACGATCTGACACGCCGAGGCTGGAGCACGTGGTCACGGTCCCGGTTCTTGTCCGGGGCTCCCTTCCCTCCCAAATGTGGGTTCTCATCTTGCCTCTTTCTTCCGTCTTTCTCGTCGCAGCATTGCAGCCGGAGGTGTGATGGATGTCAACACCGCTCTCCCGGAAGTGCTCAAGACCGCACTCATCCACGACGGCTTGGCCCGTGGGATCCGCGAAGCAGCCAAGGCGCTGGACAAGTATGCGTTTCCTCTGCTCTGTGGGATGTGGCTGCTGCGAGCATCTCTGAGGGATTCCCTAAAATTCTACAGCACGCTGGATTTGTCAGGACTGCAGTGTCTGGGATGATATTTTGGTTCCCTCTGCTGAACTTTTGACAGGAGATCTGCCTCGGTTGCTCAAGTTCGGACACGAACTACGATGGCTACGTGGCACGGGTGTCCCGTTGCTGCGTCTGAGGTACAGCCTCTTTACCACCTTCAATTTTTTATTTTATTTATTTGCTTAGGCGCCAGGCCCATCTCTGCGTTCTTGCTGCCAACTGCGACGAGCCCATGTATGTGAAGCTAGTGGAAGCCCTGTGTGCTGAGCACCAGATCAACCTCATCAAGGTAAGCGCTACCTGTGCTCGATGCTGCAGGTGAAGGTTAGTTGGGAGAATCCTCTCCTGAGCTACAAGTCCGGTGCGAGCTTTAGTTTTCCCAAATGCTGTATCTCTGATGAGAACGTGGCTCCCTCTGCTGAGATCTGTGAGGATATCTGCCATCGTCACCCATTATTCTCTGAGATGCAGCTCCCACCCAGAGCCATGACCCCCACCCACCTGCTGAGCTTGTACTCACGACTTGTGCCCGCCCTTCTCCCTGCAGGTTGATGACAACAAGAAGTTGGGCGAGTGGGTCGGCCTCTGCAAGATTGACCGGGAAGGAAAGCCCCGCAAGGTGGTTGGCTGCAGCTGTGTCGTCATCAAGGTAAGATGGAACCTGGTGTTAAGTGAACGGTTAGATGATCGCAGGGGCTACTCCCCCTCTCCTGGTTCAGTAAGCGTGCCTGGGTATGAGCCTCAGGAAGGAGCTCTGTGTCCTCTTTGAAGGCCAAGAACCTGGTCGGTTTGTCTGTAGAACTTTCTGGGGTATTTTGTCCTGCTGCTGAGCGGCTCTTGTGTCTGTGGTCCTTGTCATTTGGAGATGAGCCATGCTAATGACCCCTGTACTCTCCGTAGGACTACGGCAAGGAGTCACAGGCCAAGGACGTCATTGAGGAGTACTTCAAATCAAAGAAGTGATGTGAATAAAAGCTCACAGTTGAATGGAAGTGTTTGTGATTTTTTTTTCTAAGTGCAGTTAACGTGGACTGACTGGATCGTTGCATCCGTTGTTGCTCTTCTGGGGGTCAGCATGCCAGATAAACACAGGGGTTTGATAGTTTCCTCAGGCAGTTGATGGAACTGGAGAGCTCTGATATCTGGCTGAGTTCCTGGTAGCTTACAGCCCTTTTATGTTGGCTGCGAAGTGGTCGTTTAACTCGCTGTTGGCTGTGTTCATATGTGCATGGGTTATAGGTGGTGGAGTTAGCAACAGCATGGCATCTCGGTGACAGAGGGAAGTCATTCAGGCCATTAAGAACAAACCTTGCAAGGAATTTAGTCATTTCCAAAGAAAAAAAAATTAAAGTTTTTAATCGGTTTTAAAGACAAAGTGACAAAGAAACACACAAACACTTTTAAGGGAACAACAAATCCTTACACACGTCCTCCTTTCAGGAACTTTGAAAGTCAGGCAAAGTTAAGGTTTAATTTTCCAACGCACTCATTTTCACATTAACTAGTGCAATATTTTACACACATGATCCATCTACATTTGATTTGTCAGACTCTTAGTGCAGCTCTATTGCTAATGGGGGAGAGGGGAGGTCAATCGAAGCTCGGCTGAGAATGTGTCTTGTCACTGTGAAGATGTGCTGGAGTCCAGGTTCAAAACGCTGTGGCCTCTCCAGGACAGGAAGGAATATTCATATCTGCCAAACAGTGTCCATCACACCAGTCTTCAGAAACTCAGACCTTGTAAAGATCTCAAGCAGAACTTGGTTAGGTGGCCCAGGCTCCTGCTCTCAAGTAGAGTCCTCGTCTCCTTAAGACAGTTGTTGAAGGCTGGAGGTTTCAAATCGCAGGAATTGCAGTGTGCCGTTGTTATAAATAGACAGATAGTGCAGTTACAGGTACTCCAGTTCCAGTGCTTGGTGCAGTGCCAGGAGGTCTGAGTGGCTGGATATCCTCCAGAATGGCATGTTGTGCTGCAGCAAGGACACATAGTTATGTTCATCCAGCAAAGAAATGCACCTGCAAAGACCCTCGCCTTGTGTTCCCAGCATGCAATGCAGCAGTGTCCCACCTCTCTGTCCATTTTTGCAAAAGGCACAGCAAACCAAAGCATGCAAACAGAAGAGTTGAATGTGCCTCCACCCAAAATGAAAACAGACCACCGGTAGCGGAGTGCTGAATGATCGCAGAGAAAGTTGGCAGGTACAGCAATTAAACTGCCGGTGTAGGATTATAACAAACATTACATATTCCTACAGCAAACAGAATGGACCTGAACCACAAAGCAGCTGCTTCAGCCTTTTTACATCCTAACACAGCTTTTTTTTTGTCAAGAATCAACACATGGTGATAAACTTGCTATGGCTCTGGAAGAGTAGTTTAAAAAACGAATGGCAATTAAAGAGCTCTAAATGAAGAGCAAACTTTCCAGATCTTCTAAACCCATTTGTCTTTCTTCCATCACCTTGTGTTGGTCCTTTCGCTTTGCGCGTGTGTTTGGTGACAGCTGGGGCCAGAAGGGTTGGCATCAAGAAGAGTTTCTCACATCACTCACTGAAGCTGAGCACTGAGTGAGTTTCGCAATAAAGACCCAGTGGGCCAGACTGCAGTAAACCTCTTGAACGCCTCAGTCGGAGGCTGCACTAACACTGCCCTGCTGTGTCTGAAGTATGTGTCAGCGTGCTGACACTGAGCTCAGAGTTGCATGATATATATGTGTGTGTATGTGTGTGTGTGTGTGTGTGTGTGTGTATACAAGTGGCTTTGTCTGGCTTCCCTGGGAACAGGAGCGAGATGGAATACTAAATAAGCTGATTAACATGGTGATGAAATACAGTCCTTTCTCACCACTGTCCACTATCTTCACTAAGCAACTTATGTGTGTGTGTGTGTGTGTGTCAGCTGGAGTCCTTAGACACATGCTGGTGGATGGTCGTGCTGAGGACGCCTGGATCAGTCTGGCCCCTGGTCTGTATTGGTGGAAGTCACACTGTAGGCAAACATACAACAAGGCTGCTGGTACGGGCACTCAGCCGCTGTCTCCAGAGCCATTACCTTTTTGGCTGCCTGCTCCTCTTCCACACCATCCCCAATTACAACATACACTACTTTCCTGCCAAACCTCTGCATAATGCGCTCAAAGCAACTCTCTTTCCCTGGAAGATAAACAAGGAGAGGTTCAGAAGGGTCTTTACCTGGCTGGCGGCGTGCTCCTCGTCCCGACCGTCGCCAATGACAACATATGTAACGTTAGCGCCAAACCTGGACACTATACGCTCAAAACAGCTCTCTTTCCCTGGAAAACAATGCAGTGCTTAACCTTCATTTACACAGGGGCTGCATGAGGGGGGCCCAGCTTCCAGAACGGAGGGGGGCAAGAGCAGCTAACACACAGCGTTCTCCTGGCTCATCCTCTACTGAAAGGAGAAAATGTGGCCTTTGCTTGACACTCAGCAGACCACCATGATCCTCAGCAAACCATAAACACACACCATCATCTTCAGCCTCTCCATTAAGTGCAAGATGTCAGCGGTATCATCTAGAGTTACGACGCATATGAGTGACAATTTCCTTTTGCTCGGTGTCTGTTTCGCGTATGGACTGAAGAATGTGATAACATTTTATCAAAAATATTTGTATTTTGACAACGCATGGTTATGTACTTAACAGATTACTGTTGTACACCCACTAGATGACACTGATATTTTACAGTTTTTTGAATGTTGCACCTTATGAAGAGGGGAAATTTACATTTTTAAACATGCTCAGCTCTGGTGAATAAACATTCCCCTTACAAAATGAATCTACTATAGCAAGTTATGTAACTAATATTTTTTTTTCAAGTATTTATTTATGCAGAGCTGGAAATTCATTTAAGAAATTACAAAATACTGCACGAGGGTACAACAGCTGGATCTCCTCTGGGTCCCAGTTCTTCGGCACCCACACTGCTAAATGTCCTGTCTGGGTTTCAGAAGGCAATGACCCACTGAGAAGAAGGCCAGGCTCCGCTCACAGCGTATCCACAAGGGGGGTGGTTTGTTTCCTTGCTTTGCAGGAATGAGGATGAAGATGGAGAGCAGTGCCATTTTAGCTCCAGGAGTAGTCCTTACCTATTTTGGTGGCGCTGTATATGTTCTCAATCGGGAAGGAAGAGCCCAAGCTGTACAGCAGCACTTTAGCAAGCGCTGGTATAAGCTGTGTTGTAGTGACCAGGACGTTGACACAGTTACTCCTGGAGGAAGACAGGAAGGATATAGCTAACGTCCCCCACCTGATGTCAACAGCTCCAAACTCAGAAATTACTCAACACATTTGGTTTTCATCCAAATTCAGCCCCGTTTTAAGTCCTTTACAGCTCTGTATCAGAATATAGCCTTCCCAGCAGCGCAAAGCTAAAACTGGCTCCTGCCGCTGCCATGCCCGTCAGTTACTTGATACTGGCTTACGGCAGACATCACCTGACGGACCAGTGGAGAGCAGGTGAATTTTGTGGTGGGCAAACTGAATTCCGTGTTCGTGTGTGACTGTGATGCCAAGGTCGGTACCTGGAGCTAATGATGGACAGGGCCTTGAGGGCACTGGTGAGCCAGGAGTCAGTGAGGGCCTCCACCTCAGCCCGGAGCTGCAGCCATGCCTCCCGCTTGGCGGGTCCAAGCAAGCCTTTGGATCATAACAGGACTAATGAGAGGAGGCTCACGTGAGCCCGAAAATAAAGTACTGCTTTACCCAAGGATCATAATAGCCCCTCACCCATGTGCTGTACATACAATCATCAGGCAGGTAAAAAGGCATACCATACCCTATATCATAGGTAAAAAGGTGAAAGTGTGATGGACAGCAGTGAATATTGACCAAGAACCAAAACGAAACAATACAGTGAAGGAGAACTGGCACTTCCAGCACCAGCTACTGACAAATGCACTGGGTGCGAGGGACTGAACTGGGAAGTGAGATGAAGCTGCCATGACTCTGGTGTCTGCTTTCACTGTAGAGCTGCTCAGCTCTGAACTCTGTTAACCACACCAGGCCCACTGTACTCGACTCCTCGTGCCAGAAATACACTCCTAACTTTTACCCAAGGATGCAGTAACACAGACTTTGCATTTGCTCATTTACTGTTAGCAATTACCTGTCATGCTACTCCTGCAGTTGCTACCCTAACCCCTAGCGGTTTACAGATGTAGGCACACAAGGGCTTACCCCCAACATTGTTTTTGTATGTGCTATACAACTCTTTTATTCTTCGGTAGCGAAATGCCAACTTCCGCATCCAATCCACTCCACCTCTGACGCCCGTCGCTAGGCAGAGGTTAGCGCTGGTTGCAGCTGCATGGAAGCCATCAGTTGCAAAACTGTAAGTACTGTCAATAATAATAATAATGATGTTTTATTGTAATGCTGTTAGACTGACATTGTCTATATCCCTTTTTTATATACAATAACATTTCACTAAATGATACAATAAAGGCAATGTCATTTACATATACTTTTAGCCCAATATCAATACACAACTCTACATTTTATATACAATAATTTTTACAACTCTTCTTAAAGCAGCAGTTTCCATTATTATACAGATAAGCACATGAGAGCAGATCTTCCTCACACAGAGTACACTTTCCAACTGGGCTCTGAGTGTAACGATTCTCACCTCAAGTCCTGGCCGTTGTCATCAGATGACACATCATCAATATGAACTTGATCACACTCCTGCAAAGCAGAGCTCCTGGTGAGTGTTTCTATACAAACTGTGTGTGTGTGTGTGTGTGTGTGTGTGTGTGAGAGAGAGAGAGAGAAACCCCCAATGACTTGGAGAACAGCTGACCCCAGTGGACTGCACATTGCTCCCAGCAAACCACAGCTGAGCCACACAGGGGCAGCAGACTCACACTAAACAAATGGTTTGCTGATGGTTCCGCAAATACGGATGCTGCATCAGTTCATTTGATTCCTTACAGCCAGAGAAGCTCCACTACATGAGTGACTGCAATAACAATAGCAGAAGGTGAAAGGTGCCGGATAGAGAACACAAGGTACAGAAAAGTCTGTCAGGGTTAGTACTAGGCAAGCAATAAGTTTAGCTTGCTGCTACAGTGTTTATTTATGAAGACAAAGATGAAAATGTTTTCAATATTTTCAATAATTTCTTTAGAATCAACACAGTAACAACAAAGAAGCAGTGACAAAATAAAATGTTCCATCATTCAGGTGTCATTCCAGAGAAAGTCAACCATTAATGCATCGGTTAGTGGTCACTGCAGGTCAAAACTCGACTGGTAAAAACTGCAGGACAATGGATGATATATCAGAATATTTATAAGCAAAACAGGTCTGTGTACATTTTTCCCCCTCAGGAGAGCTCCACATCCACATTTCATCATAAGCGGCCAATGTGGGAAAACTGAGATGGACAACTTGCTCGGTTGTGACACTGGCTACAGAAGCAAACCAGGGAAGCACCTGCTGGTCTTGCTCACCTCAAGGTCATTGAAGAACAAGTGAGTGTCAGCCAGGTTGAAGATCATCTCCTCCATACGCAGACCCAGGGTTACAGCCATTGGAGGGTCCTGAAAGAGCCCAGGAAAAGAAATGCGTGCAGGCTCTTTCCATCCAACAAGTACATTGTGTGCAATTTCATGTCCATTTACACATGTATAAATAATTCTAGTTCAGTTATATGTAAGTTTCCATTGTATAGGCAGGGTGGACATAATGTTAAGTTATTACTAAGCTTAGACAGTTTTTTAAAACTAAATTCATTTGCATTTTGCTCTGAGCAGCAGGAATTTCATTAAATTTGGAAACTCAGAAAGACCTAATGGAGCTTCCACTGTAGCTGGGAGAGCAGTGAGCCCTCCTAATGAGTGGCTGGACCCTTGCCCAATGTGACAGACATCACACACACTTGTCCTGCCCATCAACTGAGCTCAATGCCGTGAAAAATCCACCAAGCCAACTGGGATTCAGCTACAGAAAACATCATTCATAAGTGGTTGGAATGGGTCAAATTCCAGGCTTCCTGACCCACAGCCATTGTCAGTAGGTCAGTATAGACTCAATGCATCCTAACCCAGAGTGTCCCAAGGTTTCATTAATGGTGAAGGCAATGACCCCCAGGTTCACACTTCTCCTCCAGAGGATGGGGTAGCGAGAAACAGTTCCTCCAGTTGGACACTGGACCACAAGACACTAAGAGGCTATATGTGCTCTAATGGGAGTGTAGGACTGTCTCCAAAACATATAATACTATGAGAACAAAACTGCGAGCATGCATGGAACACAGCTAAATATAAATCAAAAAAGGAATTAAAATATTTGGTAACATTTTAATCTTAACTAATATTCCTTTAAATAGACAAGTTAATGCAACCCATACTGTAAAGGTATTCTGTGCCACATTTTTATGCGCTGTTCTCATAACTTAGAGGTGTAACACTGAATGAAATGAATTAAGTTGTTGGTGGTGAAGACCCCAGAGATGGGAGAAATAGATGGCAGCACTGAACCAGGCTTGGAATAGAAACAGCCGTTGCCATCTTTGCTACAGGCAGGGTGGGAAGAAGAAGGGAAAAGGTATAAAAACAGAAATCCCATTGAGTAAAATCAGATTTATAATTGGCATAAAAAACGTTATCTTTCCCCTCATTCGGCCATGTTCAAAGTTATATTTATGTTTCAGTCTCCAGGTATTGTTATTAGTTATTAGGCATACAGTGTGAAATGAGTGTAAACAGAACACTATATTGACGGTTTACACACATGCATACAAACACAGTCCTGTGGCAGTTACGTAACTAGCTAGATCGCACGTTTACCAGCCAGCTGAGATTTCACAGGAAATATGTAGAATGTTGACATGCACAGAACCCATTCCCTCTGACAGATGTACAAAACAGTAATGAATTGGGTCTGTGGAGGTGTTTGGGCCCGAGAGAGAGAGAGAGAGAGCGACGGAGAGACAGACAAACAAACGGACAGATCTGTGATGCTCATTATATTAGCCTAAAGGAATAAATTCAGTTATGATGATGTGAAAACAGACCCAAAGAGCCTGACTCCTTCTCAAAACACTGTGTGATTTATTGCTAGAAAAATTTCCAATTTCACTCGACATTTCCAAAAAATTCCTACATTATGGCTGAACACAACAATATTTACTTTACTCATTTCCCGGTTCTCTCTGCTGCTGTATTTAACTGGATCATTTTGGAGGAGCAAGGATCTATTCATTTGACTCTTGAACAGTCATTATCCTGCTCCTGTGTTAACCACTGCCCCCAGCACACAGAGGCAATGAAACTGGTTTGTGGTGTTCAGAACGCACCACCCTAAAAACAGTACCTTCCACAGAAGTGCAGCTGAAGGACTTTTCAGACCTATCCAGTCTCAGTTTGAAATAACCACTCAAAACCCATTTCTTGGGGCTCAGTAGATCTGACTAGTGTCTGTTTCCACAAAGGTGCCTTGAAAACTACCACTAAGTCTGTCACAGGACTCAGACCCACAGCAGCTCAAACCTGTCTCCAGCTCCCCAAGTGCTTCTCAAGTCCTCTGCAGTATTTGGATCATCTCCAGATGGCCTTTGTATTTCAAGAAGGAGGTATCATTCATGCAAAGTGAGAAATATGCCATTTTATCACTCATTGTTAATGAATGCCAGTGTAGTGAGAATATAAAACATGTCAGACATTGGCAGGTAACCTGAGTTTATTGTGCCAGGGATTCATGTTTGGTTTTAACCTTCCCTTTCTTTGGATTTCATATAACCTCAGAATGCTGGTAAGTAAGCACGCTCCTCAGCCTGCTGCTGTATGTCTACGTCCTTTTGTATACTCCTACAAGTCAATCTTTCTGTCCTCCATGAATGCCTTGTCGTCCTTCAGGTGTGTGTTGTCACAGGTGAGTGCTCCTACCTTGCCATATTTCTGTGCATAGGAGCCAGTGAGGAGAGAATGGAACACAATGATGGTCTCATCCAGGTCCCAAACAAACACGCGCTGCAGGTTGGAACAACAAAAGGAAAGCTCATTGTGCCTCTTTCTCTGATGCTGACATCTTACCAGGATGGTATTCTAACATCTAAAATAACTTATTTACTGTGGTGTGTTTGTATACCTTCTTCATACAAAGACAAAACACAAAGAGCAATTTATTTTATTCAGACTGTATAGTTAGTTCCCTAACTTACCTTACCAGTGAAGTAGCTCTCTTTTTTTAACTAGCTACTAATCGGAATAGAAGCCCAATTTCCAAAAAAAAAACAAAAAAAAAAGCAAAAAAAAACTCCAGGGTAGTTTTTTCACACCGAAAGCTGGTGTACAGAACAAGTTGTGTGTGAAGGCTGTGCATCTACCTCCAGGTCACTATCAGGTGGCGGGGACGGATTGTTCTTCCTCCCACGGCCACGGGCCTTGGACCCAGAGCTCCGGGAGATTCTCTCATCCAGGTCTTTTATCGGGGTGGAGGGGCTCTGCACTGTGTCAAAGTCCGCTGCACACAGAGGTGAGGCTAATTAATGCACAAGCACACAAGGGAGCGAACATGTATGCCTGCATCGAAGGGGTTTCATTTAGAAGGAAAATAAAAAATAGTTAAACCATCAACAGAGCAACTTTCCCCTCTGCATTGTAGTGTTGTACTGACATGTGAAACACATGGACACAGCTTCTGAACCCTCAACATGCCACAGCTAAGACAGGTAACTGGAACCAGATGTGAGGTGAGCTCGTATATTGTTATGTCTGAGAAAGGGGAAGGTTGAGGTTTGGGCTGAGAGAGGGAACGTGAGTGTGAGATTGGAGAAGAATGATAAGCTTCCTCAATCAGAGGTCTGGAACACTGCCAAGAGCAACAAAAAACGAAGAGCTTCCACATCTTCCACGTCTAGTTCCCGCTCCCTGCTTTGATTCAAGATCCAGAATGTCTCCAATCACTGTTCTGAGCTCTAACATAAATAAAGAATACTGGCAAAAGCACAGGGTGGAGGGTTGGGGTCCTGAACACAGCATTCTGGATTCTAAGACATTTCCATTCACTACGAAAAAATTTTTCCTGTCTAAAGTCATCGAGCCGGGAACTGGAGTCTAACTAGCATGGATGGACTGGGTCAGGAGACCCAATCATTGACACAGTTCTGACAAAAAAACAAAAATACGCTACTTAATTATATCACTTTTTTAAAAAGTACTTCATGTTGAACAAAATAAATATAGTCATATTGTTACTTTGGTGTATTTCTTACAACATGATAATGAAGAAAGATATTCTAATAATTCCGTAGTCAGACACATTGCCAGTATAAACACAGCCGTATCCCTTTGATTAAGTATTAAAATGCAGCAAAAAATATCAGAAAACAGTTACAATTATGTAAAAAGAAAAGTAGAAAGAGATGAGTTTCTTTTTTTATTGTCATTCATGCAAGAATATAAATAAACTAAAACAGCTTAAGCGCTGACATTTGGTGTCGGGAGGCCAGTAAACACATCTGATGTTGAAGGAGGCCTCTGTATACCTGGAAAAATCTGTTGGTCACACAAAAGAACACAAATAGAACATTGTTGCACAAGGCTTTCCTTTAGGCTCTCTGGTGCATGCAAAAGGGGCTTTCTTTTTGATCAGAATGAATTCTTCAATTTGGCCCTGAAGAACATGAAACGTAATTGTGACCACAGGCTGAAAAAGCCAAACTCCTGCAGCATTCTGAGCTGAATTGGGCTGAGAGGGAATCACCTTGATGGAGCTCTGCTGCCTGTCCTGCAAGGGTAGGCACTGCATCCTGCAATTGGTAGGTCGAAGATGTGGAGCTTGTGCCATCCAAGGCAGGGCTGGGGGTCACATAAGTCCCATAGGTGGATGCTGAATAGTACTGGGCATACTGGTTTTGACCAAAAGGTGTGTAAGAAGGGTAATCCTGGAAGAACAGCAGTTGTATAGAGTCAGAAATGACAGGTCAGAGACCAAAGGTCATAACTACTCAGTCAGCTCACAGTCTATGGCTTTCCCAAGAATACCATGTTTGAGAACAAAAAAGTATTCAGAGGTACAACACACTACAAGTACAAATACAAAATGCTGTTTGGAACTTGGGTTGACCTGAAGGGCCTATGGTGAGCTTTTTTTGGATAGCCAGTAAAGCTGTCCCCAGGTCATCATGCAGATAAGGTCTCTGGTAAGATCCTTCCTACATACACCTTCTTCAGGGCTTTTTGGGCTCTTGGGTTCCATTTCACATCAAGTGAGTTATGCCTTTTCTTTAAAGGCCATGTTCTAGGGCATTAACACAAAGTCACAAAGAAACTGCTAAGAGCATTTTCTGTTTGTCACTTCTGTCCAAACATGTGGATGACTTCCGTGACTGCAGGTTCCCCTCTGCTCCAGCACCCTTTATGATGGACGTATTTATAACAAGTCTGGAGTTTGTACATACAGCATCGAGGCTGTTGGATTTACCCATGCAAGGAGCTGGGAAACCCAGTGAAGTATTAGAAAGGGCAGTGGTACCTGCTGTGAGCTGCTGAAGTTTGCAGTGTTGGACACAGAATTGTTACTGGCATAGAGGCCTGAAGATGGTGTGAAACTGGAGGCTGCAACAGAGGGATGTAAAAGCAAGAGCAGAGCTCATTTGGATCAATTACTCCCTATGGAATATCTGACACACAGTTTACAAAAGCTCGTTCTGAACAGCTCTGATGAGAATGAATCATATGAACTGTGGTTTTTTTTTACAAATCATCCTCACTCCTATCAAACACATGACAATGCATCTCTCTGGTTTAAAGTGTCTGCTGACCAGCAGCAACGTCTCTGGATATAGTCTGGAGTCTAAAGTCTGGCTGTAGGTATGAACAGACTATTCCACTACCATGCACCACCTAACTCAATGCCAAAGCCGTGCCATGTCAAAGCCAGTGAGTACTTACTGGGCAGCAAATATATACCGTTCAATAATGGAGATATGAACTCAGAAGTGTGAATGTGGCTCAGAGAATGAATACATACTAATATGGAGAGTTATAAGAATACCAACCTGGCATCTGATAGGGTGAGTAGGGGGTTTGTCCAGGCTGAGGAGTGCTGAACCCAGGGCTATAGGAAAGACCTGACTGAAGGGAAGGCTGTGGCTGAGACAGGCCACCTTCGGTCTTAATCCCTGGTAACATGACACCGAGGTCTGCTAAGGAAACAGACACCAAGTTACTTCAATGAGTAACATGAAAAATTTCACACAAAAAACACATAATTTGTGGCATATTTGTAGACATACTGAACATAGCTCTATCCTGAAAGCCCCCACTACAGGACCCCTAACTAACATTTCCTGCAGCAGTATCAGTAACTGCTGGAACCCACCATAAGTGGAAAGTCCATAAGGCTGCCCGGTCTGTGAGTAGGCCGTATACACGGGAGACTGCTGCATGCTGCTGAACTGTGACTGGCCAGCGTACACAGGAACAGACTGGGCAGCTGGTGCAGACAGAATGTGGGGGTACGGCCTGGAAAGAGAGGGGCAGACTGTAGTCACTTTGTGTGTGTGTGTGTGTGTGTGTGTGTGTGTGTGTGTGTGTCTGTGTGCGTACTCTGTGTCTTGCCAGGTCAACTAAACCTTGGAAAAAACCCTGTAAAAACATCTATATAAGACAATATAGTTTTTAATTGACTTGCTTT
The DNA here is from genome assembly GCA_018136845.1 of Heterotis niloticus. Taxonomy (NCBI): domain Eukaryota; kingdom Metazoa; phylum Chordata; class Actinopteri; order Osteoglossiformes; family Osteoglossidae; genus Heterotis; species Heterotis niloticus. The sequence continues at coordinate 22,638,275 of CM030904.1, read as the reverse complement.
AAAAATTGCAAATCTGCAGGTTTATTACATAATCTTTGTTGTGTTCTCAAGTTTTTGAGTTGGGATCTTTTGTCTGATTTCAAAGAAGTGCAAATGAGCCATAAAGTGGGAAACTTGGTACAGGAATTGAACAGCAGCAACTTCCAAGGCCCTGCACACCAGAACTCACTTGGATGGGTAGAGGGGGGGGGTGTACTGCGAAGACCTTGGACTGTAGCCGCTGCTCGTGATCACTGCAGAGAGAAAAACATTCAGTCAGGAAAGCTGTAGCGCTCATCTTTCCTCCTCCACAGACTGAGAGAATAAGGTGCTTTATCATAGAAGTCCGTGATGACGATGACAGAGTGTTCAGGTTGCACCATAAATAGAAACACCACTTTTTGCAGTGGACCTCATTCAAAATAGACAGGATGCTGACTGCCATCAAACAGTTATTATGCTATCAGCCTTTATAATGTCAAACACACAGGAGCTGCGAAGCCACAAGTGAAGATGGTGGAGGGCACTCTTCTTACCACAGGGAATGCCTATGGGTAGAGCTGTCCCAGTCCTGTCAAGTAGATCAAACTGTTCAGCCCCACATTCTGGACCATTTACTGGACCTTCTGCAACTCATTGGCTACTTGACAGATTAACTGCAGGAATCAATTACACCTCTTCTTGAAAGCCTAATAAACCTCAGCTTTTCATTATCTTGTTAAAAACCAAGTTTTCTGTACTCCAGAGAGTAAAGTGTCATTCAAGAAATAAAACAATTACAAGGAACACTGCTTTGAAAAGATGATGCAGTTGATCAGTCAGTCAGTGCTGTAATAATTTAATGCTCCCTGCAGGTAATGCCTCCAGAACCCAGCATCTTCCAGTGTTACAGGGGCCCATACTTACTCATTGCATGTTAAACACTGAGAAAACAAAGCCACAGAAACACTCTCTAGTCAGGCAGCTTGGTACACAAACATCAAAATGAACAACAAAGCAGACCCTAGGTTCCCAAAGCAGGTCAAACTGCATGTCTGATGCTCAGATCTGAATGGTGGCTGGGAGCTCCACCTGTTCTGAATGTCCTCTTAGAGCCAGCAACATGCATGCTGAGGGTTTCACTTGGAAAACCTGTCAACATCCATTCCTGTGTGTATACAGTAGTGCTTCAATCAACAACATTTCAGGCAAATGTCAGATCTTAAAGATTAAAAGCAGATATTCAATCCTGTTGAAATTGTTATGAAAAATGACCTTGACTGGACTATCATGGGGCTTTATATAAACTGCAGCTACTTGTATGAATTCATCAAGTACAGAGATGATGAACAATGCAAGGTACAGATTTGTGTGAGAATGGGTGTGTTTGTTTTTGATTTCTGCACACACTTTTTTGTCTGCTTAGGTAATGAGCTCTGATGTTTGGTGCCAGCTGCTGGGGGGGGGTGTCCGTCCACCTACCCAACAGCTCTGACACCCTTTTCCACCTAATGTTGTACACACCTTGTTTTAAACTGATGTTTCTGCTCGGCTCCTGCATTCCTCATTACACCCTTCCAGCTACACTCTACCACCAAGGTTAATAAAGTGTGAGTCCAATAAGAGAAATTAGTATCTATGGTGAGGCCACCAGATGCATTACCAGCCTTGGGAGGGGAGTATTGCACTCACAGCTGTGTGTTGATTGCTGCATCCCAGCAGCAAAAATTTGAATCGCTTTCTTGGCCTGAGACTCCGAGCATCAACAACACAAGATATTCGCAGGTTGCACATCCTCCAAAGAGCTCCTCCATGCTTGGACTCAGGGGGGAACCCAAGAACATATAGTCTCACCTGAGCTACCGTAGGTGTCCAGTGCGGTGTCCACCGAGGTGCTGGCAGGCTCACTATTCAGGGGCTCTGTCTTTACTGCAATGCAAAGGAACAAAAGGATAGTCAGATGCCTCCTCATTACTAGAACCACGTGAGGGTGATTTCACAATGCACCTTGGTCAAACAGCAGCTTTTTGCCTAAATATTCCGCTAGCTAATCTCACCTTCCTGTGTCAGTCCAGACTGTAATAAAGCATTAAATTGAGAGGAGCCATTGTGACAACACACAAGTTCTGTCCATCCATTTGCATGACCATTAAAATTGTTATGTACCACTGTAAAGTGCACATATATGAAAGCACTTCCTGTGCAATTTCTAACTGTGTCTTTATGAAGTGGGGGGAACTTCCTTCATCTCCTCATCCCATCTTGTTCCAGAACACACACAGCTACATGACCACAGCAAACCAAAACAGAGTTGAACTACAGACAGACATACATGCCACTAGAACACCTAAATGCAGCACACTACATGACCCATAATCAGGCACACAAACACACACAACACATTACGTGGTCCATTAACACAAACACACACAACACACTCCTGGGTGCGTACTGGGCGTTGCGGAGGTGGTGCTGCAGGACAGCAGCCAGTCTGCAGTGTTGAGAATAGTCATGCTCTCTCCTGGGGGTGAAGGAACAGTCACTGAACAGCAGTTGGATTCGGGGAGGATTGGCTGACATAAACAACTGGAGTGGATTTGAGTGCCAACAGGTGACCTGACAATCTTCCATATAAACACATCTTCTGAAATATCCAATATAATAAATCAAACAGATGCATACAGCAGGAAATGATAAACAGAAGGGGATCAAAATGAGTCATCCTATTTTATCAGGACCAGAGGGTTACACAATGGACACAATATGTCTCCAGAGATAATGAGCACCTGGTTGCTATGCTGTCCTTACAACAGAGGACACATTCTGTGCCCACATGGCTGCCACCACACTGGTTTCATCACATTTTACCAATACAGTATGAACACGAGGACACAGTCTTCAGCAGGAGGTACTATTGTTGAACTCCTTAGTGACCCTGTTGAGTAACTGGTTGTCTGCAGTAAGAAAGAATGTGATAAGGGATGATTAATGAGTGTGGCTCTGGTGATGCTTCATGTAAAGAATGTAGAGTGTAAAGCTTGTGAGGCCCGGACCAGATCGGCGTGACTGTTACAATTTTTGTTTTTTTTTGTACTCGGAACCTTAACAGATACCGCAGTTATCTTTTTTAATGCTCAATTGTTAGCTGTTTTACTAAAAATATAGTGCCCAAAGGTATACCTTTACAAAAAAGACATGTAAAGCATGCAAATATTTGAAGAATGGGCCTTAGACATGTGATTTATGAGGAGCAGATCTCATCTATCGTCTAAATCGAAACAGCTCAGCATTAGCAACATTTCATTGTTCCAGAAAAATACACTCAACAGACAGATCTTTTGATCTTAACATGGACAAAAACAATGCATTAATGAAATTATTAGATAAACAGAGTATCCGATTTGAAATGGACAGTGTTCACATTTGTTTTTTTTAAAGAGTATCACCAGAACCAAACTAACAACCTGCTGGTGCTGAGATTTTCTGGTGGTGCTAAGAAAAACTGATTACCTCCAGTGCCATTGGATGTGATTGGTGTCCCACTCAGGTTGGTCTTGTCCAGCTTGGAGTCTGTGGACTCAGCGCCAGTGACCTGGTTATGAGGACTGGCCAAGTCCTGCATTTCCATAGACCTGAAAGGGGATTAGAGCAGAGAGAAGAGCACTATGGGACCTGTGTGAGAGAAATAATTGTATTCTGTATCTTCCATCCCTGGTCCTATGTGATCAAAGATGCAGTTTTGTTGTTTAAAGATAAACCCCCCAGTTCCATCTAACTCAAACTCCCTACATAACTTATTATAATATCTGTTAAAATTATTATTTTAAAGCTCTCTGTGCTTTCCATGATGTATACTGCCTCACCCTAAACCCTGCCCAGATGCTATATAGGCCTACTCAGCTCAGTTTGGCAAGATCATCTCTGCTGTTTTCTCCCAGGTACTTGATGCACCGAGATTACCAATTTAGGCGGCAGTCAAATTCCCTCACAGTTTCTTGGTGTCATGTACAGGATCCCAACACCTGGACTGTCACAACGGGAATACCTAACTAAACAGACCAGCAAAAGGTGCGGTGCACCATAAAAATAAGGTAAGGAACTTTTGTTCTGGGTTTTGCTGCTCTTGTTAGTTTGTGGTACTCCTGTGCAGCCGGTAATAGAATCAACATAAGGTACAGGTAATAGTTGCTAGATTGTTTCAGTACAGAAAAGTGTTGTGCAGACATTGGGCCCCCCAGTATCCCAAGCAGCATGGGAAGAGGGTTAAAGTCCCTCCAGTTCCTGTAAGTTGGGGTGGGAAGGGAGTGCAGGATCCCTCCCCATTCCCCATAGTAGTAAACAAGAATGCTACGTAGGCTGTCTGTACACAGAGTGAACTGCAGGAGCAGCACTTTCAATCTCCACTTTCACAAATACAACCTTTATTACCATATCAAAAATAAACCCTGTTGTTCTAAGAAACATTTCTTTTCAGCTAACACATCAGGATTCCGGAATATATTATATGCATGTGCTAAGGGTAGAGTTGGGGCCAAGGAGCCTCTGCTGTGGTTGAGAAGGTTTGAGATGGACAGGTTGTCTGATCAAAGGACTGGGCCTTTCCAGCCCAAGACAAAAGTCCTAATGCTGACTGATTCCTACTGATGAAGGAAAGGGAGCTGATAACATCTTCACAGGTGACTTCCAGCCACTTTCAGCTTGGACTCACGAACACAAATGGGGCTTTGGGAAAGTAGAGGCGAAGAAAAGACAACGCAGCTGCCATGAATGCTTCCCAAGGGGAAATGCCCCAGGATATTACATTTTTTTGTGTGACCTGTCATTGGATACGTCTGGACGCCCGTCACACTCACACACACAGTTTCAGTGTTTCATGCGGGTGTTTTCACTGAATCTGTGGGCACTTTGATTCAAGCACAAAGAAAAACTCAGAAGTTCTGGGCACTGGGAGGCCTGTGGTGAGGTATAAAAATGTATATAATATAATAGTTGGAATGAAGAGTGTTTAAAGTCTCCAAGCGACTCCCCAATAGCATAAGTTCTAATGAGGTAAAATTACAGCCTAACACAGAATATCGGCAATGTAAAACCACACTTTTTTGTTAACGTCAACTATGCCTGCTGGGCTGAGACTTTTGGGTGTTTTTTTTTCCAATGTGTACAGAAGAGAGCCAGATGAGTACTACCAGACTGTGTCCATAACCCCTCTCTGCCTCAAAACAGAGTTTACTTTTATATTCTCCTCTGAAGTACATCAAAAGGTACATATAAAGGTGCTCACCTCCTGTCAGAGGGCTCTGAAATGTGCAAATCACTCTGTGTTTTCTTTACCTGTAACAAAAATGGAGAATATTAGATGTCAACTACTCTTAAAGACAGCTGCCCCCAATTCCTTCTTCCTGATGTTACACCTACTGTCCATCATAGGTACAGACTTACACATAATTGCAGGTAAAAGAATAGTAGTTTTCTGAATAACATTTATGTTAAAATCCCCCCGCCCCCCAAAAAAAAAAAAAAAAAAAACCTGGTGCAAGCAAAACCCAAAGGGAAACTTTGTTTTCTACTTGTTTATTGCGCTAGTTACTAAGTTAAGTGCTGCTCACACAGACAGCCAGGAAGTAGGAAGAAAACACCATCAGTATGGTAGGATAGTCTCATTTTATCTACCCACGAAGATAAGACAACAGAACTTACAAATTCTTTTGTTCATACATTTAATCCTTTTGGGTTTTAAATGCCCCTTAAATGGGTTTTAGATTTTTTATTCTGGATAGGAACCTCAGTTTGTTTCATTTCTTGGAAGCTCGAAGCTGTAGAACTTTAAGCGTCGGAATACTGCCCAGTTTGACCACTGGTGTGAGGTCCAGAGGGCTTTATGGGAGACTCTGTGTACCTGTGCTGTGCCAGATTTCAGTCTGCCAACCAAACAGTGGTGTGCTGCTGTGGCCATACCAGCAATGACCTCTAAAGTCATCCTTGTTATTTCGATAAGCAGCTTTTCAAAGTTCTCGATGTGTTCAGGGACACAAAAGAAAGTAATCAAGAGGTCTTTTTTCCCTGTTCATCTCCAGCTGCTTTTAAGCAGTTCCAGCTTCATGGAAAGGAGTTGCTTGCAATAAAAAGTCTTTCTGGTTGTAAAACAAGAACGACTCTATTGCACTAGAGAATTAAATATCACTGAGGAAGAAGAAACTTGGAGAATTTTTCAATGCACTGCTTCCTCCATAAATGTTTGTGAAATATAACTGAAGATGTTTATTTTTGAAATCTTTTTTCCACACAAATTTCATGACTTCTCATGTCACCTCAGAGTACCCTTCTATAGCTCAATGACATCTTGTAGAGGTACAGCGTCAAATTCAACCAAAAAGTCACACAATTCAGACCTCTGTAATCCCTGTTCTTGCTGCCTTTGAGAAACACTCCAGAAGGAGTAGAATAACTGCAAGGTCAGCTCTGCTTTTCCCATAACTGCTTCTTGTTCCAATCCTCCTCCAGTATAGTGGGGGTTCCTCTCCTGAACCAAGACCAACATGGTGTAAGTTCTAGCCCTGATTTTACGCTAGTGTGGGTCACTCTCACCATCACACTCCAGAGTGATGTGGGTTCAGCTTAGCTCCCATGTCAGGTGAAGCTGCATAGTAGCTATTTTAGCAGCAGCTCCTGAATGTCTGTGTTCCTACTGCAACATCCTTCCTCAGACCACAGATGGCTGGGTAACCACGGTGGATTACAGAGCTCCAGGAATGAAAAGAACGAGAACAGCTAAATGCATTCTTGGTTGAAATGACTGAAACCTACAGAACACCAACAAAAATGAACTATTAAACATGGGATGACTTTCCTTGAAAATGAATAAATATACTGAAATGCAGTCGAAAATGAAATACTGACAAGGTCATCAAACTAAAAGTATAACAAAATGTTAACATTTCTGCATGGATGTTAGGAAGTAAACTGTTTTAACTGCCATGAAATATTGACCATGTTGTAGAAAATTTAATACCAAACCCAAAAAACACACAGTGAATTACCATGACAAACAAGCCCCCATTTTATTCATCATGCAGAACAATAGTTCTTTTCAACTTGCAACAAGTTCTACAAACAGAAAGCTACAAACACCAGAAGGTTGATTTCTCATTAATTTAAGCATTAAGTCTCCTGGGCTTTATTGAGGTCTTGACTATCCGTGATGATATTATTAAATAAACATGACTGTCACACCATTCAGAAATGAACAAAAGTGTAGTGAATGAAAACACTCAAAAGATAAATTATTGAAACGTAAATAAGCATTAAAGGGTAAAAATTTCAGGGAGACGATGACTGAGCATTCCCATTATAGTATCTTGGGTTTGGTTAAGTAACTCACCGACTGTATTAATTACCTTTACATTCATTCATACATCAGACCCTTTTCATCAGATCGACACAGAATTCAGCAGTACACCAATCTGCCACAACCTTAAAACCAGCTGCCTAATATTGTGTAGGTCAGCCATTGTGCTGCCAAAACAGCTCTGACCTGTTGAGGCATGGACTCCACTAGACCTCTAAAGGTGTCTTGTGGTTTCCGGCACCTAGATGTTAGAAGCAGATCTTTTAAGTCCTGTAAGTTGTGACGTGGAGCCTCCGTGGATTGGACTTTTTTTTCAGCACATCCCATAAATGCTCAATTGGATGGAGATCTGAGGAATTTGGAGGCCAAGACAACACCTTGAACTCTTTGTCAATGTTTGCAGTATGGCAGGGCCATTGCCATCAGGGAATACTGCTGCCATGAAGGGATGTACATAGTCTGCAACAGTGTTTAGGTAGGTGGTAAACGTGTCAAAGTAACACCCCCATAAATGCCAGGACCCAAGGTTTCCCAGGAGAACACTGCCCAGAGCACCACACTGCCTTTTCCCATAGTTCATCTTGCTGCCGCCTCTTACCCAGATAAACGACACACAAGCGCATGACGCACGGCCATCCACATGATCTAAAAGAAAATGCGATTTGTTAGACCAGGCTGCCTTCTTCCATTTCTCCATGGTCCAGTTCTGACGCTCATGTGACCATTTGTGCTATAGTAGCTCTTGCGTGGGATCGGACCAGACGGGCTAGCCTATGCTCTCCACACACATCAGTGAGCCTTGGGTGCTCATGACCCTGTCGCCGGTTCACCAGTTGTCCTTCCTTGGACCGCTTTTGGTACTGTAGGTACAAACCACTGTATACCAGGAAGAACCCACAAGACCTGCCATTTTGGAGATGCTATGACCCAGTTGTCTAACCATCACAATTTGGTCCATGTCAAAGGGGCTCAGATCCTTATGTTTGCCCATTTTTCCTGCTTCCAACACATCAACTTCAACAACCGACTGTTTACTTGCTGCCTAATATACCCCCCCACCACCCCTTGACAGGTGCCGTGGTAACAAGCCAATCAATGACATTCACTTTACCTGTCAGTGGTTTTAATGTTGTGGCTGATCGGTGTATATTCCACAACCGAGAGCTTTAGATGCAGACAAGCAATTACAGTACAGCTGGTTGTCTGATTTCATCACCATGAGGCTGGTAAACATCACTCAAGTATTGGCCCATAAAAGCAGCCACGTAGCAAATACACTCAGTCCTCATATTCAGGATCTTCATGAACAGCATTTTCCTTCCACACCAGGTGGGAAAAATTAATGTAAAAACAAAAAAAAACCAAAACAAAAAAACAAAAATCAACTTAAAAGGAACAATTCAATCGAAGTGCAATGTAGTTGCTGTGTGACTTTCAGGCTGTCTTGCACAATAGTACAAAACAGTTCACTGTGGGAAACAATCATAAAGGGCATGGAGGGATGGACAATAAAAAGTTTTCCGTTTTGTGTAATGTCAAACAGTACTTTTTCAGAGGAATAAAACCAGTCTGAGGGTGCAGCTGTGACAAAGTTTTCTTGCTCATGCACCATGCTTTAAAAACAGTTAAAACAGTAAAAAGGTCAGTCTTTTAAAACAGGAACAAGACTTCCTTTCAGTGCTTCTGTGTTTTCTCTCAGCAGGGTGCTTGCAATATGTACTGTGATTTATAGTAGTTTACAGCACTGCACTCACCTTGAATAGCTGCAGAAGCGGACATGTTTGATTAAGTTATGTAGCTGTCATGAAGTCAGAAGAGAAATGGGTTTCAAGGAGATGGGTTTGAGAACATTCTTTAATACCGGGATAAAATTCAGCAGTTTCCGAGGGAGCGATGGAACTGGTGCTTACTTCATATTTGCCACAAAATGGTCAATAAAATAATGACTGCACTCACAAATAATTTCTGTAAACTAAAGCTTCGTGAGAAGGCACTGTCACTCTTGATAATGTCTTAATACTGTCAGCAAAACATCACACTTACGATTTATATCCAGACAAACCATGTCTAGAACTCTAACATTTATCCCATTTTTCTGCAAAAAACTGCCCCAGATGATTTCACCAATAAGAGGAACATCTTTAGGTCTTGCGGTCTCGCAAGCCAATTATGAAACCCTTACAGCTACAAACCAATGTGAATTGACAGAACCTGGATTTAAACACCTCCTCCTCCTCCATTGTACTACCTCTTCACTGCTCTGCCACTGAAAGCCTCAGATCAGCAGGACAACTTTCCTGTTCTGCGAACACACACACACACACACACACACACACACACACACACACACACACACACACACACACTCAAACACAGAGCAAGCCACAGTGCGGTGACAGCAGGTACTTATTAAAATTCTTCCCTCTATTTTTGAGGAACTAATTATAACAGTAAATCTTCAACAAGTTTGCAAATTTTCTGCAGCTGCCATGTAATGGCAAAGCAAACAAACCGAGGGCAGCTGAAGCAGAGCTCTGATTAAAGGCTGCATTCCTGAGAGGGGCGCTTGGCCTCCTGTCTTCAAAAGCAGGGTTTCTGAAAGGACAGCTTAAGGCACACTGGCACATGGGCGCCATGCTTCGAACGCCCGCCACTTCCTTCCACAAACAGGGCTGGAGGGGCTGCAGAGAGCCAATGAAAGCTGGCAGCATGCACAATTGACCAGTTCACCCATTACATGTAAGGCAACCCACATAAGGCAGGGTTTGCCATTAAATATGTACGCTGTTGTCACTAGGGTGCTAATTGCTATCCCTTTGCTTGCCAGAGCAGCAGAAGACATTTGCTGCCCATTTTCATCAAGAATGCCTGCTGACGTTTTTGGTCTGCAGAGTTTAATATAGAGCTGCTCATAGAATAGCACTGTAGAGAAAATCCAGTCAAAGTCCTGTTATGCTGCAATGCCAGCTTAAATGGCGTATCTTTCAGCTGTAATAGACTGTTCTGCACTGGAGTCAAGTTCTGCTCAGTTTAGTCCTCCATGACAGCCTTGCTGTCTCCAAGAGGGCTCTACTTATTGGCTCCATTGTGTCATTGCCACTGGCTCTGTGAGGCCACAGGTCACATGACTCTGTTCTTCAACAATGGTTATAAATTTGTATTTTAGTATGATATGCTAACTGAAGTCTGTCTGCCTCTCTCTTTCTCTCTCTCTCTCTCTCACACACACACACACACACACACACACACACACAAACGCAAAATCTCAAGTAACACCTCTAACCTTTAGCCTTGTGACCCTGTTGGCCCAACATTTCAAGCAGAACTGAGGCCAGAAGTACAGCTCCCTTAAATCCTGCAGCAGCCAGAAAAGACTAGAAGATGATGAAACTGGCAGAGTAAGCAGCCTGTGTTTTTCCTGTCTTTAAAAACATGTGAAAATTCCCACAGTGAATGTTTAACACACATAGAGTATATAACTTATTGGTGACAAAATCTACTAAATGTTGCATTTGTTTATTAAATGCTTCTGTGTAACTAACATAATTTAAAGGGAATTTTACCTACAAAGTAAAAATTAAATATAAATTTGGGGAATATTCAGATCTTTTAAACTATTTACAACGTAGGTTTTTGCATGCTTTTTCATTTTCATGGTGGACCAAGGCAAAATTTTCACAACCAAAATGTTATTGCTGAAGATCTAGCAATTTTTACAATAAAAATTATAGTCATTACAGGGCAAAATAAAGCAACATGTGCAGGAAAAACATTAATCACAAATAAAGGTATTTTTTTACAAGAAGTGTAAGCTGAAGTTACAAAATACCTGGGTGGTCAACAGTTAATGATGGCGATGGACAAACACCTGTCCAAGTGATCACTGAACTGAGCAACCCCCTGAGCTGACCCATCTGATACAGACCACAACCACTCACTTTTAATTACACATTAAGACTACAAGATTTTAACAGTAAAACTGAATTAAAATTCAGTTTAAATTTGAAGCCCTTAAACTCGCTGGACAGATACAATGGAATTAGACAAGACTAAAGCTTTTGGCAGGTTTACATGTATAGTAATATGTGCAACAACTTCACATCTATACTGCTGATAGATCAGATCACGACACTCTTCATTTGAGCCCAAATTTTGAGAATGCATTAAATGAGGTTGAGATGAAGAGGGATGACGAGTTTGAAAGTGTCTGTGGGTGTCCGTGTCTCGGAAGGAGGGCCAGCGAAAACATGACTGTGACTAAACTGCCAAAGTGTCTGAAAACATGGCTGAGGGGTTGCTTACAAAGTGACACTGATTCTGCTCAAAACATCCACTCCACAGACTCATACTGCATGACGAATTATGCAGTGACAGTAATAAGACCATCTTCAAAGGGTGTACAGTCATAGCTGCATTGCTGGTAGTGCTATAGGGACTGCAGCCCAGAATGGGAACCATAGATAAACGGACAGAAGGCCTGAATGATGTGAGGGTCATTGTACAGCAGTTCTAATATTGCAATGCACATACACATTAACTTCAGTCAGAAATTTCTTCCTATATGAAGTGAAAATATTATTAAATTATATTACAATATATACTTTCACCAGAAACAAAATGTAAGAAAAGGTGAAATGATTCATAATTTTTAGTTTCATCTGAGTAGAAGGTTTTATAAATATTTAGGACACGCTAGAATGTACTGCATAATTTAATACTAAAAGTAATAAAGAAGATGCAAGATTAAAGGAATTTGTAAATAAAAGAATTAGGAGTCCTGTAGTGCTGTACATTTTGATAGATATTCCTAAGAAAATTATTACGCACTGTTGGTGGCTGTCCGATGTAATGTATTTACCGTTATAGGAAATTTCCTAAATATTCAAATTTTATAAATATTTTTAATGTTTTACAAAGTGAAAATCTTTTACTGAGATAAAATAGTAAAGTGCTGTAAAGACTGAAGTAAATGTGTGAAAAGAAAGTCTAACATTTATTTAAATTTCTTATAACAGCTTTTACACAAAAAAAAGTACTAGTAGGAAACTAGCAAAACTAGTAAAACACCTGCTTACCTTACTTTGCCACTGGAATTACAGAGTCAAGAACTCCTGTGGAAAGGACTAGTTTTTGATTCTCGGGTTTGTATTCAGCTCTGCGGTTTTGAAAGGCTTGGACCTCCTTCTGGTCAATGCCCCACGAAGCAGCAGCACAGTATCTTCACTGGAGGCAGTACCACAATGTGGGCCACAATGCCCAGGGCAGACAAGCAGCTCAGGTCAGAGGCTCTCTCACTCTCATTCTGAGGAGTTCCTGCTGGCAGCTCCCGTCTTTCACTTTGTCTCTTGTGTCTCCCATTTATCCTGGCCTTCTGCACTGGTGCCTTATCCGCCCCACCTCCACCCCTCCTTCACCCAGTTCTGCCTCAGCTGGAGGTCTGCAGTTACTGTTCAGTGCCTGTGTTGACTCGCTGTGGCTACAGGTCCAACACTGTACAGAGTCCTGACACCAGGCACCTTTCTTCCTTCATTTACAGCTGCGCTGGTCCAATGGCAGGTCTGTCCCCCTCTCTCTCCCTCCCTCCCACTCTTTCTCTCTCTCTCTCTCTGTCTCTCTCTCACTCACTCACATGCATGCGCACACATTCATACACATGCACATGTCTGCCACTTTTCCAAGCTTTATTGAAGTTAAATATTCTAGTTATTACTTCTTGTAGTTTTCTAATAAACATGCATTTTGGCACCAACTGGTAGAGGAACAATATAAGGATTTTTTAGCATATTTCTGTAGACGTCAATTAAATATCTGGATACTGATTTTCTCATTACTAAGCTCATATACAGATAGAATCTGTCAGCATAGCGCCAATAAAAAGTCCTTTTTGGTGTTAATCACCAAATGGTGTTTGCAGCCATTAAACTATAGAGCTATATTAAACACAATTTTCAGACATATATTATACATCTTGACAAGGAGGAATCTGAGGTAATTACAGGTCAACAGTGTGGAGCAGGAATAAGCCTCCTGCCATCCTGGCAGCAAGAGAACTGAAGGTGGCAGTCTTCCCCAGTGCGAGCTTTGAGGTATTAATCAGGCAACCCTCAGCGAAAGTCACACCAGAGTGTCACCACAGAGTCCTTTCAGAGACAAACGGTGTCTAATCCATGTTGGAGCAAATAAAATGTGATGGATGAACAGACAAGAAACCCTTGTCAGTGAAGATTAGGACATTTAAGGCATCACTTGATAACTCACCACTTTATTATTAGAATGACCCCCGGAGGGGTCTGTGGCAGTCATTAATAAACTTCAACACCAAAGTGTTTTCTCAGCTTTGGAGCAGACAGTTGTGAGACACCACCAGCAGAGTCAATAAATTAGTAGCCAAGAAACCCAGAAAAAAACTTCCAATTTAGGTTCTTTGTCCCTCTTGTCTCATTGCTGTCCAATTCAGTAGTAAAACAGGGGGACAGAGAAACACAGAAGGGGACAGTAATATACAGATCACATACAACACTACAATAAGTCAAAAAGCCCTACAGTTAGCCTCTTGCACAACATCAAGTGCTTTCTGGAAATACTTTCACATTAAAGTTGTCAGGTCATGTAAGTTGAATTTATAGGAGATCTTCTCTGATTACATGTACTGTACATGGTCCATCATGACCAGTTTTCTCCTGCACCTATCAAACACACACTGACATCTTCTCATCTCACTCTATCCCCTGAAAGGTAACAGATAATAATGCAGAACAGTCTAATCTGCACATTGGACCCATCTGACTTTGTAATGACAGAGAGACCAAATCAATGAGAATTAATTATTAAAGTCATTCCTTACAGCCATACAGGAAAAAAAAAAAAACATTCAAATATGTGCTGGGATCATTAAGTTTTAGTGCACCTGCAAGGTTTCTTGTGACAGTGCTTTGATCATTTTACATTTTTTATCTGCAAAATTCTTTTCCTAAAAGTGGCACGTAAGACAGAGCGCAAAGTACATTTGACAAAACAGCTTAAGGTGTAGACACATAGTTATAAAAAACAAATATCAAACTCTGGTAGCTGCCTTCAAAATTGAGAGTCAGATAAAAGGTGATCATGACAGATGGTATGATGAAAATTTATGAGAAATGGGTCTGAAACTGGAATATATCATTGCAGGGCTTCTGAGCTCTAAAATTGTATTTCTCTGATGGCTTGCATAAGAGAAAACCAAAGCCTAGAAACCACAGCAGGGGACAACAGTTGGCTGAGTTTACAATGAGAAACAATTACGGATTAAAAAGGCGGTGCCTGAATGAATACGAAAGGCAAACCCCAGCACCATATGGAGCAGCATTGTACTGAATGAATCAGAGGTGGAACCCAACACCATATGGGGAATAGGTTCATCCCATTGTCACTGATGTTCTATGCTCATCACCATGTACACATCATCAGCAGCTCTCCTGCCTTGGATAGGTAAGGAATTCTTTAGGCATAACTTTAGGCATAATTAGGCCAGCATTGCACATCTTCATTCTGTTTCTCTACTAGGACCGTTCAGATCCTGCGGTGTTGTGTGTTTGGGTTGTTACCACAGCAGTAATCCAATCCTCTTCTGTTCCAGTCCCATGCCCATCCCCCGCACTAGCGTGCCTATGGTTCTGTAAAACTATCCTACCTTATTCTCTCCACAGAGTCCTGGTTCTCTGTTCCCTGAAGGCTACAGTGAGAAATTGCCAAGGGGCTGAGTCAGGACAGAGCCACCTCTGCAACCCAAACACCTTCTAGTACCAGGGCACAATACAACCACCATAATCTAAATACTTGGTTGCATCAGGTCACAATTCAACCACCAGACCCTAAACACCTTCAGGCACCAGTGCACAAAGTAACCACTATGACCTAAACACCTGTTGGCACCAGAACATAAATTCAATGACCATGACCCAAATACCAGCTGGCACCACAGAACAATGCAACCACCACAACCCAAACACCTGCTGGCATCAGGGTGCAATGCAACCACCACAACCCATACACCTGCTGGCAACATAGCACAAAGTAGCCATGATGACAAAAAGACCTGAAAGTATCATGAAGTGGTCAAGACTACTCACAATGGATCTAAAACCAGCATCAAGTAAAGGATTATTTCTCAAGTGATGACGTGATAACTGCTCATCTCAAAGCACAGTCACAGTGACTGAGATATTCAAACTAATTTTCATCACAACCTTAAAACGTAGATTAACCAGTTAAATTTGCCTCCACACAACCTGGTGATGTTTCAGCTCTTTTCTTGGTTTGCTACGCTTGGTTCTGACAACACCAAGAACCCCTGCACAACACAAGACAGATGACACCCAAACTTTCTCAAAAGGTACAATAGCATGTCCTTTTCTTTGTTCAAGGGTATCTCTTGAACAAGCACTTCTTGCATAACAATGTTATACGCAACCATTACGTTTAAGATATGCATCAGTAAGTGACCTGCTAAATGTTTGTAATGAAAAATTATCAGTGGCTAAAGAAAACTAAATATACACACTCAGACACTCCCTGAGTATATAAATAAAAACCGGAATTCTCTCAACGCTTTGCCAAGGCCTGGATCCCCATTTGTTATGAAGGGTGCGCTTTATTTCGGATTAGTGATCCAGGCAAATTAAAACCCACTGACGGACATGGACATGACGGGTGCGAATCTGACTCGCAGTAAACCTTATTCCTGGACACATGCTGTTAATTGTAAACCATTTGGCCTGTTGAGGGCTTGGCTGATCTAATGTGATCAGCTGTGAAAGTTGTGTCGGCAAGTGACTCACACCTGCCTCCAACTGACAGGAATTGCTCCCACGCCTCCTTCATAACAGCAACCTATAACTGTATCTCCCAGCTGGCAGCAAAGAAACCAAAGTGATGCAGGAAGAGACTAATGTCCCAGGTCCTCCTCTCAAACTTAGCAATGCAAGTTCTTTCAAAACATTCATGTCGTCTGTTGTTGCTCTGTATCCATGGCAACAAAGCATCTGCAGCCGACATAACTTATTCCAGCAAGGGACGAAGAGACACTGACCTCACTAGAAAGAGTGTGTCTCTCTTTCTCTCTCGCTCTCTCTCCCTTGCGAACAGGCGAAACCCAACACCCCAACGCTCACATCACAATGCAATAATGAAGAGCAGCACCCACCACAGGAACACTTTATTTCCCTTTGGTTGCAAGCCATACTGAAGGAAAATCAATAGGCAGCATGGATTATAGCTTCAATAACACAGAGAAACTTTATATAAAAAAGCACTCTAGCATTAAAGAGCATTAAGGAGGTCCTTCCTTCAAACAGAAGAGACAAAGATATTATTACTTATTCATAGAGTCCTGTGTCCATGTCAGCAGCTAGTTAATAATTAAAATTAATCTCATTACTGCAGATACTCATTTCAGGATAATTCATTTAAATGATGAATTGGCTCCCAGATGCCTATGTACATGTTAAATAATGCTAATGATGGCATCAGATTTTGTGGGGTTTAGACCCAGACCGAGACTCTGCATTATTTAACATCTTCCACAATTCTGTTAGGAGGATAGGTACCTGAGAGCAATGCCCACCTCACTTGTGCAGCCAATCCATCAGACGCGGCATTCACATCAAGACATTTAAGGGTGGCACCTAACGTATGTGGTATACGCTGTCGAAGATCAATGTCTTCGAAAACCGCTCCTTCCAGCATGCATTGCTCACGTTTCTGTGTGCTTCACACCCCGAAATACAGGCACTTGCGTTCTTGTTTTCAACCTGGATGGGGCCCACTGAGACTGGGGAGTCCCCGTCTTGCTCATGCCCACTGTGTATCAGGTGGCTTCCCACACAGTGACACCAAGTCATTGCTGCACTTGACCAGGCAGTGAGTGCGTCTGTGATATTGATATGATTTGCTTCATCCTCATGTGTAACCCAGTGGCTCATTCATTCTACATGGCTGTGTCACCTTTCCCTCAACTCAGCTAACCAATGCGACGAACATGTTCACTATTCTGACTTAATGTGTAAATTAAATAACATTTTAATGTACAATTTATTAAAGCAGAGAAAGCATGCCATTTGATCAGTGTACTTTTTCATAATTTTCCAACTTTAAAAAAGGTTTCATATAATAATGATTGAAATGGGTATTTATTGCTTCATTATAAGGATTTATACTGTAGGTTACAGTGCCATTGTTAGATCCAAATTTGTAGCTGAACTTCTGGTTGATTGTAACAACTGTACAGAAATGGGTATAAACTTATAAAAATAAGTTACAAATTAAAATTTGAGAAGTTTTTTTGCCCAGTTATGAAATTTCTGACATAAAAGGACAACACGTCATGTAGTGGTTAGCGCAGTCATTTGCAATCAGAAGGTTCATGGTTTTGAATCCCACCCCCTGCTCTAATGCTACTGTACTACTCTTGCTAACAGTACTTTGAACTGATACAGTCAAGCTAACCCATATGTATACAGTAAATGGGTAAACCATACTAAGCAGGTGAGTATGCAATCCTAACTTTTATTTATATTCACAAAATATACAAAGCTAACCCTAAATCCAGGGAAGGCCTAAGAAATGTGTTAAATAAGATCAACATCTCCTGCAATATAGCGCTGACATCTGACCAAGGCCCTTGTATGCTGCACTGTCCCTTAAAGCAGCTTAAAGATTGTAAACAAGTGTTCCTTAAGTCCCCAAAACATTCATAAATAGACACATACATAAATACACATATGTACATGCAACTCTAACAGCTGACAACTCTTAATAGATCATGCAAAGAGACACTGACTCTGACACTGTAACTGCATTTACTCTTAAAACCAATGCTTTCTCAAATATGAACAATTTATGTTTAAAAAATCTCTTACTACAGGTCCCTTTTCAGAACCATTAGTGCAGCATCCTACACTTCAGTAATTTTTATTACTGAGCAGCATACAGATACCATATTCCATCTTTCTATTTCCTTTAGAGCGTTAAACCTAGAGTTGCACTCCTCCAGTATCTACAGTGATAACAGTTTGGGTTCAGGAACACATTTTGAAGCCATTTCCACAATAACAGGGTAGTTGGTCACCTCACTCCTTCCAACCCAGCAAAGCCATCTAAAATGGCATTACCATAAAGAGAGAGAGAAAAAAAAATTAACAATCTGTACAGCAGAAGGACAGCGTGGGAGTTCACTCTGATACCCGGACCATATGTAAAGAATGCCATATGTTATGCCTGTATAGCGACTTAACCCACACATAATACATCAGTCATTCATAATATCTGCAAATAATACTTTTAAATTATTTATTTATTAAACTGTACCATAGACTGTGGGAGAGACAAGAGTTGGTGTTTTTGCCCAGCTAAAAAACAAATTAAACAGCCCTTTCCCCTCCACCTTGATTGATCCCTGGTATTCCAGCTAAACCCCAGTAGGCCATCTCAGCTTACAGTCAGGAATGTGCAACTACAACAATGAACACAGCCTGATTTGGCTGAAGTGGACAAAGCAGACCAGATGTCCATTAGTGTCCACAGTCCGTCATACAGGGAGAAAGAATAAGCATATAGTTTTAAAGGTTGAGATAAGCTCAAGTTGAACAACTTTGTTCTCCTGCTATTTCACTTGGGCAAGAGAAGCTGTTAAAGCAGTCCTGCTCAGACTATTGCAACTGAATTAAAGCAATGTGCGGACAATGGAAAAAAGATTTGTGACAATTAACAATGTTGATTTTCAGAACAATAACAGAACCAGAAACTTTCCAGCAGTTAGGGGCAGATTTAATGGTTTGGAGGCAAAGACAGGAATGGGGTCCTCATTAATCCCAATTCTCATCCTTTTCTATATTTTTTTTTTAGCCTAATTAATCAAGCTTAGTTCTAAAAATGCCTTTTCGTTGGTCCCTGGAGTTCTTAGGAGAAGAACTGCTGCAACGGTCTAGGCTGTATCATGTATATATGCTAATCTGTGGGGAAAAAAAAGAATCATTATATACTTAATATTTACCTACAGTATTTATGAAACATGACTTTAACAGTACAATCCACTATAAACTTAACTCATGCACTTACCTTCTTCTTTGCTTAAGTTGCTTGGACTACTCCATCAGTGTTTATATCTAGCTGTTTTTTACCAGTGTTTTCATATGAGTAAAGATAAAAGGAAAGGATATCCAAGTTAAGTTACAATAAAATCATGCACTGTATTCTTCTATTGTCATGTGCATTGTGCTAAAAACAAGCAACACTTTCTATAGATGTCTGCATGTCATACCAAACTCAGAGCAGTTACAATTAAAGAAATAATCTATGTTTTCATATGAACGATGACAATGCAATGGGGAAACGAGACATTGTATGTTTCATTATTTATGCATTTATAGCTTTCAATTCAAAATTTTAAATTTCTTAAATTTTGTAAAATAAATTACTGGGGAACCAATGTTAAACTAAAAGTGTAAAATAAATCTATAATTGCACATCTTAGTCCTTTTCATTTACTGCAATTGAGCATTACACCTTGATGCTACCTCCTGTGATTGTCAAGAACATCACTTCTGTTTCTGTAAGTGTCAAAAGTTTTATAGCAGGTGCTATATATAAGTCTAGCTGTTTTAATCTGCATGCAGGTAAGAGGAGAGGATGCCTGACAACTGAAATTAAACAAAAATTTGGATAATTAGCTTTTTTGTTGTTAAGAAGCAGGTAGCAACTTTGTAGCTATGTCCAATTTACTCTGACTATATGCTATAAATGACTGTCTCAGTCCTGGTTAAGAGTTACTGGACAGCCACTTTGGCCAATGCAACCTGTAATGATATCACAACCCACCTGGTAAAGCCCACCTGACACTATTGCGTAAAATACAGACTGTCTAAAACACACATTGTTATGCTGTCTGGTCAATATCTTGATCTTCAGCATCACAATGTTGTTAGTACTCTCTGTGACAACATGAAACTTAAGGGGGGGGGGCGTTCACATTGACTGTAGGCTAATGAAAATAATAGGTATAAGAACATATTTGTTACACTTGATGTGTTGGTAAAAATTTAAATAAAATTCATTCTATACAAAAATAAATTTTTTTCTACAGAGCCCTAGGATTTTAGGGGCCTTAGGTGCTTGCTCGCCTTTGCCTAATCGTAAGTCTGCCCCTGCTAGTAGTCAGCATACTAGCTGCTCTGGGTGCAGTATTTTCCTTATAAGAGATCCCCTAAAACTCTGTTCTTCAAAATCGGGAGGTAATTGTTTGTTTTACACAATGGTACCCAATAATATTTTTGGTATCAAAATTAATATTTTCCATACAGACAAACATAATGCTTGTATGGTCTTACAGTACGGTAAACATAGAAAAGACACACACACGCATATACATGCTGCGACACACAGGGTTTACATCCCCATTTTCCACAGTCTCTGTCCTCCCAATGGATTTTCACATTTCACATGGAGCCAAGACAGATGCCATGTTCACAGGGGACAGTTTTCCTAAGACCATTATAATATCCACAATCAAGTGTCTCAGTGGAGATCTAAGGAATTTATCAACACCTTTTAAAGTAAAGTGCCCTTCTTTCAAAAAGCCAAAGCTCTCTGTGTTCACCATCAAAATAAATTCTTAATGAAACCAAAATAATTATAATGTTAGAGAAAACCTGTATCAACAGCTTATTATTGTTTGAGATCTTAAGACAGAATAAACAAAAGACACATTGCTTTTATCTTTCCCTCTGAACTTTCCCAAGAAGGGTGTCAAAACACATCTCTTTTAGGCCATTTCCCTATCTACTAATGTTCCTTAAATTTACATTACATCACATTTCACAATCTGTTTTCTATTTCTAATCTGACTCCATACTTTAAACAGCTACGCATGCTGGCAAAAAGTGTGGTATCCAACAAACTAATTGAGCGTCAATGATCGACGATCGCACTGGACCTTGAATGAATCCATCTAAGAAGCTTTCGCCCTACTTACTGGTATTGTTAGCAGTAGGGTTAGCACAGCACCGGATGACAAACCTGAGTCATTAGAACAGGACTCCTGGATGAAATTACACCTGTTACTCACAAATGCCTCAGAAACTTGAAACGGCTTAGCCTGCTGCCAAATTATTTTTGTAACAATACAGTCTGATCTTTAAACAAATGAAAATGGGTCGGCAAAGAGGTGCCATGAATCCTGCAAATCCAAGACATTTGCTTCAAAATAAATGAATAACTGCAAAAAATCATCACCTCTGCCTTCTGTATCACTCCTATGTTTGGATCTGTAAAAATTCTCAACAAAATTAAATCTTAACACAGTTCTAACAATGTTACCAATGCTTCATTTAAGGAAATCACTTTTTAAATCACTCTTTCAAGTTATGTTTCGATATTTACCTGGAATGCTATGCGTAGTTTTAATTTTACATGCTACAATGTGAAGAATATTTAATATTCAATAGTTTCTTAGTGTTATGGTCTTTGTCTCTGAACTATGCAAGTAATAATCTTTTAACATACATTTGCTTCAGATGACGGTCATAGTGATCAGCTTCACTCATAGAATTACAGTAGTTTGAACATGAGACCACAACCACCGCGGACTTCAAAAATTAAATCCATTGAGATTCTGCCCATTGCTGATGATTTAGAAGATGCCAAAATTATTTTAAAGAAATGTTTCCAATTTGCAAAATATTTATTTTTTGATGCAGAATTTTTGACAAACGAAACAAACTATATATAACGAGCTGCGACATTTAAACAAACTATACCTAAAAATAAATCAGTGCAGATTTAAATAAAAATGTACTGAACATTAATATATGTTCAAATATTAAATCTATTTATTTCTACTGTTAAATACAGGCTATACATTATTGGATAATACTTTCATTAAAATGATACATTTTAAACAAGTTCCTTTTCCCCCTTAAAGCATGCTGTCATGAGGACAGTTTTCTAAAAATAACCATAAAATTAGACTTTTTGTGCTCTGGTGGCAGTGGCAGTTTTGTGTTTTGCCACAGTTAAGGAGATTTATAAAATACTTACTGACTGTTCATTGAGCGCATGTGTGTTTTCCATCGGTCCTATACTTCCACTCTTCTCCTGGATCCAGTCAAATGTCTGTAGCAACACAGAGATGAAGTCCGTTATTGAGGAACTCTACAGTGCAGCTTTCATTCACCATATGCACACTCACGTCAGGAGTCCTGCAGCCCGATACTGGCATATCACAGCTCAATAGATAATACATGGCAGAAGATTCAGCGATTTCAACAGAGTGCTTTAAGTGAGGTCCTAAACATGATTAATTATCTAAGTCTCTTTATGTCTAAATGCATTTTTGAGTATTACATGAAACATGTTTGATTTAAAGCTTTTGTTCCATTAGAACCCTAGAGATATAACACGGGCAGCCAAAAAAAGTTGTGATTGTTCACTGTTTAACATTCATTTGACAGGGAAATAAAACTAGAAGCAGGAGACTTGATATCCATGACAATTGCTGTCATCTGCAGTTTTTTAATTTATCACAACATACTTCTCAGAACCATATTATAAGAAACACTAGCAATTCCAGTCATTTGTAAAAAAGCCAAATGTTTACAAGTTCTAAAATCAGTGTCATCCAAAAAAACAGTCAGATCATATTGAAGTTATTCAGCACTCAAACATGAGATCCACTCAGCTGCCTCCCATGGTCGGTGCAAGTGAGTGAGCAAGCCCTCGGCGCCAGGGTTAGGAATGAGTGCTGTTGGCTCTCAAGGGCCCTGGCATTTCTCTGCCTGAGCAAACAAAGCCCGGACTTCTATACGCTGGTTAAAATAAATAAATAAATAAATAACTAAATAAATAAAAGAAGAAAACCATGGTGGCTCATAGTTCCAAGGGCATTATTTTTATTGACAGTATAGTATAGAGAGCTAAATATCATTTAATTTGTGTAATATTTGTTTTTTTTTACTCTTTACGGTTTTCATTATTATAAACAATCAACTTAGCAAAAAATAATCTAGTACACCTGTCCGATTTATGTTCATAATCCATTCTTAAAACCTGGACTTAAACCTGAAAAAGGTAAATATGGAGTTATGTATTTCCCATTATTTTAAACATTGAAAACTATAATCCATTTCAACTCCACCAAAACAGCCACAGCCAATTTCCCCAAATGTCACTAAAACACTGTAAAACACCAATATAACTAAAGGAATGTCATCATCACTCGTACTTTGTTTTCTTTTACAGCAATGAACTTTTAGTAATGACAACTGGATGCAGTAAACCCTGCTCATTCACACTCAGCTGGATATTCAACATCTCTCTGCTCGCGGTTTGGACGTTATGATGGGTATTCAGAATGTAGATGGTGTAATATATCATGTGGTATAAGTGGAGGCACAGTTAGACTTTATTGCAGACCACACGCTATGGGTACCCAACAAGGACAACACAAGCAAGACATAAAATGCATTTAAAAATACCAATGCATCACAAATAGGGAGTTTTTACACATAGTTCAACTGTAAAAGTTTGCAACATGAATCATTACCCCTAAAAAACTATAGTTTAAAATATTTTTGCATTTAAAAACAATTTAGTTTTGAGACAAAGCTGGGTACATGGTTAAGCTACAGAAAGTTATATGGGGAGCTCATAACTTAAATCAAATTTTTAGTATAAAAACAAGAGACATTCTATCAAAAAGACATAATAGGGAGCACATATACTGGGGAACAGGTGTATTTGGAACGGATTTTGATTCAAGCACATGATAAAAAAGTAATCCCTTTGAAAAAAAGACTTCTTCCTCTTCTTCTTCTTATTATTATTCATGATACTAGTAGTAGTTTTAGCAGCAGCAGAAGGAATTACACTGTCAGCACTACTTTACATTGCTCAGCTACTCTCTTCATTGATAAGTAAAACATTCCAAAAACAAAAACTAAAATAACATATCTTTGTGGTGTAAACAGAATAAAAGGAAAAGGGTTTGTGAGACTATCCCACACTTTCAGAACATCCACAGCTTCAGACTAATGTAATGACATGAAAATAATAAAATATTAGAATATAATTTGGTACTTCTGAATATGTTTGTAAAAGTTACATCCGCAGATGGCACATGGTCCACAACACAGAATACAGAATTATGAGCAGTTAATGAAAACCAAAATACTTCAATGTTAACCACTAAAATTAAATATTACACTTTAAATATTGAATATTTACCACATATCAAATTTTAACAACAAAATGTGCTGAATTTACAAAATAATACTTAAAACAACTGGAAAAAATTAACAGATTATTTATATAATTTCCTAGAAATAAACCAGCTTTATTCATAGTTATTTCATTATTAGGTGGCACCAGCTAATTCGAATTTGATTATATTAAATTACTTAAAAAATTGTTTATATTTAAAAGTGAAATATAATTTAAATCTGTTTACATTTAAAATGATATTTAATTTACAAGTGCTGTTTTCTCTTTATACACCCCCTGTGTAAAATAACTGTCCAGCATATACAAATATAAACAATAATCATAGTCATAATATTGCAACAGATAATGAAACTTTATATATGTTTATTATATACCAGATATATGGAATAACCATACAGATTACGCAACATAATTTTAATGCAGTAATCATATGTCTACATTAATAAATATTAGCATTTAGACAACAAAAGCTAATTTCATAGTGCAGCCGCAGTGAACGATGAGATTTTTAAATAAATCTGTCTATGAGGAGTTTGTTAGGAACACTTTCTTTACAGGTAAATAAATTATATATTTCTAAAGCCCAAGGAAAAAAAGTAGGCTTTTAATAAATCTGTCTTTAGTGTGTTTGTTCATGTCAGACTCTCTGTAAGATCCCTCTAAGAACGGTCACATCGGAGTCTAATGACAGGAGACCTGGGGACAGACGAACTACACGTGGATCTACCTCAAAGAGATCCAACCTGACAAACTACAGGCAGATGAACAAAACGAATTTTGCAATGAAAGTGAGCATTAGGTGGACCAATCCTTTCATGTTTACCACAGCTGAGGCGAGCAAGCTCAAGTGGACGGGTCGGTTACTTCTCTAAATACCAGCAAAACAACAAGAATCCCTCAAGACCTTCAACGAACATCAGTCGTACCATCATGACCCCTTATAATCTGAAGAACCTCTGCAGCCCCATCGATAGTCGCTCAACAGCTCCAAAGCTCCCCCATAGCCCACACTACAGTCCATCAAAACAGTCAGCGACCCAAAAACCTCCAACATCCCCATCAACTTCCCTTCAACCTCAAGACTCCCTGCAACTTCGACGAACCTCCCTGTCTCTCCGCAGTACCACAGCGAACCTTCTACACAAACAAGCAAGGGACGGGGATGACGGACATGAAGAAGATGAAGCGCTGACCTGACGCGATGGAACTCCCAATCTTCAGAAAAACAGCAGTGTCTTCACTTCTCTTCATATATTCATCGCAGAAACGTGTGAACGGCGACTTTACAATTTGTCTGCCTTCTTGTCTGTTTTTTTTTGTTTGTTTTTTTTTTCTTCTGTCCCCGCACCGATGCACAGCTCCTCCGGGACTAGGAACTCACAAAAGGACCAAAAGTAGACGCAAACCCCGCTTCGCAGCAACTTAAACATTAAATAAATGACATGAACAATCCTCGAGCGTGGACTGCGGGAAAAAAAACAACACACTTTCCGCCCCTAAAAAGTGTATTTTTATTTCTTTTTTCAGTGCCAAACTTCCTGAGAAGTCACACCAACGCGCCTCACCGTCCAGCTCCTCGCGCCGCAGTCCATTTAATCGGACTGCAGGGCGCATGCGCAGCCACCGCTGCAGGTCGCGCGGGAGCCCGCTTATTCGGTTGCGCTGAAGTGCCGGCCTGCGAAGGGCTGGGCGGCACCCTGGACCACGGCATGGGATGGGGTCGAGACCCCGCAACGCTATCAACATAAATATGGCGTAAATACCGAGTAAAAGAGCAACAAGTCGAATCAAAAGTCCTCGTCTGTAATTAGTGAAATATTTTTACAAGAGCGTCCAAATAAAAAAAATCTTATCTGTACTGAATTAAAAAATGCTCACAACGTGCACCCTTTAGGAAGATAAAATGGAAATTACAATTTGATCGGAGAAGGCATTTCTCATAAAACTGATATTCAGTTACATTAATTCCTTATTAGCAAAGACACATTAATAGCAACCTTTCATCCTGGAGGTACACATGGCTTAAAGAATTATGAGTAACTTGGACAATGTGTCACACAAATGCTGACACTGACACTGGCTCAAGTGATGATGATGCTAATAATAATAATAATAATAATAATAATAATAATAATAATAATAATAATAATAACGTTTTTTTCTGGAAGGTTCACAGAGCCCCTTCTCACACTTACTGTCTGTCTGCATTCAGAGCAAAACCTTCCCAGCATTCCCACTGTTCTTGGTGTAAATTTACTCTCAAGGCCTTGGTAAGTAGTCATGTTTTAATACACTAAACACTACCGTACTGCTCTGAGTCAGCCTTCACATCAGTGTTAGTTTACTGTCCAGTCGACATACTGTGGTACTGAAGACCTTGCAGTGTCTGGTGGTGTACGGTTCTGCAGTGCTTATGGAGCATAGTTCTGAAATGAAGTGTATTGTTACCACGGTGATGAGACAAGACAGAGTGCTGAACGCTAAACACAATCTGCGTACATGTATACACACATAAATACACACCCTAACATATTTTTTTGTAAAAACACAGACACATGTATATACATGTACTCTCACCGGCCGTTTTATTAGGAACACCTTTACATCCCGTTCACACAGTTACGTAATCAGCCAATCATGTGGCAGCAGTGCAGTGCATAAAATCACGCAGAGATGAGTCAAGCGCTTCAGTTAATGTTCACGTCAAACTTCAAAATATGAAAAAAATGTGATCTAAGAGACTTTGACTGTAGCCTTGTTTTGTTTCCAGATGAGGTGGTTAGAGTATTTCAGAAACTGTTGATCTCCTGGGATTTTCAGGCACAGTGGTCTCCAGAATCTACAGAGAAAGGTGCAGAAAAACAAAACACATTCAGTGAGTGGCAGTTCTGTGGGTAGAAATGATTTGTTGATGAGAGATGTCAGAGGAGAATGGCCAGACTGGATCGAGGTGACGGGAAGGCTACAGTGACACAAATAACCATCCTTTTCAACAGTGGTGAGCAAAAAAGCATCTCACAACACCACACTTTGAGTTGGATGGGCTGTAACTGCAGAAGACCACATGGAGTTCCACTCCTGTCTGGCTCACCGAAACTGGACAGATGAAGAATGGTCTGGTGAATCTCGATTTCTGTCGACATAAGGCAGATTGGGTCCATAGCTTCATGCTGTTTATGCCAAATTCTGACCTTACCATCTGCTTGCTTTCTTGCCACAGATTGGGCCCCCTAATACCAATCGAGCATTGTTTGAATGCCACAGCCTATCCGCGTATCGTTGCTCACCATCTGCATCCTTTAACGGCCACAATTTACCCATCTTCTAAGGCTACTTCCAGCATGATAATGCGTCCTGTCGCAAAGCACAGGTCATCTCAGATGGGTTCCGTGAATATAACAACGAGTTCAGTGTTCTTCAATGGCCACCTCAGTCACCATATGTAAATCCAGTACAACACTTTTGGGATGTGGTAAAACGGCAGATTGGCGGCACAAATGTGCAGCTGACAAATCGTTTCCAGCACCTTGCTGAAGCCATGGCACAGAGAATTTGGGTTGTTCTGAGAGCAAAGGGGGCAGGGTCCTATTTTTAGAATGGTGTTCCTAATGAAGTGGCCTCAGAGTGTATAATGATATACATACATACATACATACATACATACATACATACACACACATACATACATGAATCACGGACATGAGTAATGTGACTGAACTCAACTTTAGTGACTAAAAAAACAATAAACTAATCTTTTAACTTTTGTGTGTAGATGTGTTTGCTTCTGTGGCTCTGGGCTCTGCTCACACACTGGTATCACTTTGCTTGCATGCATTTCAACATATTTTGCACTACAGCGAATGCCGATGCGATCCAGGGTCCAGGTAAATTTTTAGTGGCACCCTGTTCAGTGGTACCACATCCAATGATACAGCATGAGACAATAGGTGGTGTAGTTGTTACAGCACCAATGCTGGGTCAAAGGACCCAGGTTTGAATCCCACCTTCTGCAGTAATACTTAGAATCAATATACTTATGTACATTAGGCAGACAAAGCAAAAATTACCAGAATAAATGCTGAAAATCAGTTTAAGTCCCTTAACATTATAAGAAGATGAAGAAGATGCATTGCCTTCTGGGACATACTGATCACTTAGTTCCTGACCCTCCAGGCTATCTTGGACATCTGTCTAATTGAAACCATCTATTGATCAAACCCAGTATCTGATTGAGTCAAAAATACTGTAAGCTTGGGCCTTATTGACTGTTATGCTGGTTTAAACAAAGCATGGGGTGAAGTATGAGGGATAGCAAGTGGTGCAGGCATTACAGGACCAGGGTTTAATTGCCCTTTTGTATTCCCCTTGGTCAAAGCACTTGATCTGAATTGATTCAGCAAATATTATCCAGCTGTATAAGTTGGTAAGGTGTGAGCTAAGTAAAAAATGTAAATCGAAGTTGACTTTCTGGCCAGTACATATTGTTGCAGTACTGCGGTTGTGAAATAGCACAGTGAAAGTCTGAAGTCTCTGTGAAGCAGCATCTAGTCTTCACAAGAGCGCAGATTTCAAGTCAGTGTGACACTCGATTTCTGCGTCAAGGGTGTGTGTGTGTTGCAGAAACCAGCAGACAGATTTCCCATTCACTGATTTTATTGCAGAAACATTTATTTGGAATTTGGTTAGAGCATCATACTGGGTCTGAACGTGGTTAGAGTCGCCACCCAATCGCACATACAGATTTACAAATTACAGTTTTATGCCTTTATATGACTTATTTAAAGTTCTCCCGGGCGCTCATCTTGTTTGTTCTCTGGAATGTTCCTCAGTATGGGCCAGATTTCCAGCATTTTCCTGCACTGTGGTGTGGACAGTTGCCTGATGGACTGTGGAGCAGACAGACCCTCCCAGTGCCATTTACTTCTGGCCGAGCCTGTCGACTGAGAAAAAAATCTTTGTTGTAATTTATAAGTTTTTTAATACAACGCAAACATGACCTGGGCGAACTGCAGTTCATCCACACGTGACCGGACATCGGAGGTCAAGATACTGGGTTATAGTATTAATTCTTGAATACGTTTAAAAAAGTGATTGCTTCATTGGCACAATGAAACCCAACTTGTTAAAAAAATTCCCAATTTAAATTTAAGTGATTTTCAATCGTACAACTCAATATGTTGCCAAATATTTTTGGAAATGCAGAACTGGAAGGAAATGACATATTTCTGCACCAGCCTCCACCGTCCCACATTCGCTTAGACAGTGCAAATCTTGGATAGTGTAAGTCCATACAGGATATAAGTAAATTAAAGACAATGCAATATAAAATAAAAAAGGAATGCAATTACTGAATGTATTTTTTTCAAATACTGAAATAAAGCATTTTTTGAAATCATTTGTGCTCTACTTTGCCATTTTTTGCCTGGAAAATCTATTTAAGAATAATATGGCAATGCACTGCACTGTCCAGTTATTCCACCTAAGGTTTGGTCATGTACAGACAAACTGTATTAGCATCATCTTAGTAGCATCCCAGTGACTGACCCCCAGCAGTGGCATTCCCACTGACTGAATTCCCTGTTAACTCCAGCGACCGTAGTTCTTTGGCTGGCTGTCAGCGTGGTGGCACGAACATGGGGACATGAACGCAGTGTCGTGTTTCTCCCTGGCACAGACAGGCGTGCATCACCTCTTGCTGACGTCACTGTGTGACTGGCGAGGGAACTGATGCTCAGAGCTGGGATTAGAAGGTGGCCTGAAATTTGGAGACCATGGCAAGGCCAAGCGATGCTTCAGAGCACGAAAGTACTCAGAAGGACTGCGAGTAACAGACATCAGCGCGAGTGAAGGAGCGTGAACTTCCGCAGTCCCACTCTCTCATCTCTGCGGCTGCATCTGGTTTGCTAGCAATCATAGCTGTTTAAACAATAGTGCTGCCTGATGACTGACAGGATCTTCAAAATAAATTAAAACTTCAAGCTGTGACAGAGCTCAAAATAGCCAGAGCTGTTGTTGATCCAAAAATCTCCTGCAGTATGCCCATGCAAGAGATGTGCCCGGCCCTGATTCCCCCCAGGCCCCTTTCCCAGCCACCCCCTGGGCTACACAAGCCATGTGACCCTTGGGGCGTCAGTCTGCAGGAACAAAAAGACCTTTCGATTGTTGACTTTTCTTTTGTGGATAATTAGCAGGAACTAATGTAAAGACTTCTTCTCAGAAGCCGTGCGCTGGACGACAGGGCCAGGTGGGTCTGCTTTTTTAGACAGCTGTTACTTGGGAAAAAAATGCAGCATCTTGCCAAGTCAGGCCCCATGATTCTTGTGGGGGGTGAGAAAATGCCGCTGAGCTCAGGAGTATTTATAGATATGTAAGGAACTTTTGCTTGGGACTGTGCTGACGGCGTAAAACAGGAAGACGTTTCCAGAAGTGTCTGTCAAACAAAGTATAAAAATAATCGGCGAGGGACGGGCCAAGTCATTTGTGTCACAGCAGGCATGTGACGCGCAGGTATTTCAGCATGATTTATTATCATTACTACAATCCGAAACAGAGCGGATGCCCTATCTTGAATCGGACTCCCAGTGGGTTTCCTGAATGGCACAAGAACAGCTTTTGCTTCAGGGTCAAGTTCCTCTGCACAAATGTTCAGCACCTGCAAATAATTGGTTTATGGCCGTATAGTGTAATAATAATAATAATAATAATAATAATAATAATAATAATAATAATAATAATAATAATAATAATAACTTCTTAAATGAAATAATATACACACATTTATTTTAAAATTTATTTCTTAATTATTTATTTATATACGTTACATGTGACAGTCAGTTGTTGAAGTCGATGTGTTGGAAGCAGGAAAAAAAGGGCAACCATAAGGATCTGAGCAACTTTGACCAGGGCCAAATTGTGATGGCTAGATGACTGGGTCATAACATCTCCAAAACCCTGGTAGGTCTTGTGGGGAGTTCCTGGTATGCAGTGGTTAGTACCTACAGCACCAAAGGTCCAAGGAAGGGTCATAGGCGCCAAAGGCTCATTGACATGCGTGGGGAGCAAAAGCCATGATAGAAAGGTGTCAACAAACAGCAGCTGGCTGCGTATAGGGCTATGTTGCTGCAGATTAACTGGTCAGAGTGCCCATGCTGACCTGTCCACTGCCGAAAGCACCTACAATGGGCATGTAAGCATCAGAACTGAACCTTGGAGCAATGGAAGAAGATGGTCTGACAAATCACCTTTTCTTTTAGCGCGTATGGATTGCCAGGTGCGTATGCGTTGTTTACCTGGAGAAGAAGTGGTAGTGTGATGCTCTGGACCATGTTCAGTGGCATTCATGTGGATGTTACTTTGACATGTAGCACCTACCTAAATATTGTTGCAGACCATCAATCTGAAAGTTCCAGGTTCAAATTCTGCCCCTGCTACATACACCCTTTAGCAAGGAACTTACCCTGAATTGAATAGATCCTGTTGTATAAATAGGTAAATTGGTCCAATGATGACAATTTACTATCATAAATTACCATGTAAATATAAATAGCAATAAAAATGAAAATATTTTCATCTGCATGTCCATCTCAGATCGGTCAGTAAAAATGGATGGAAGCAGAAGTGCAGCATACTTTTCCAGTTTGTCTTCCTGTAGCAATGGGCTGGAAGCTTAAGGGTAAAACGGGGGAAACAATGTCCTCCTGTGAAGCTCTATGACTGTGATTGTGTCCATGAGCCTGGACCTGTGCACGGAGGAGAAAGCAGTTAAAGGTCTCAGTTAAAGCTGTAATGAACCCATGCAGCTGCCTGTGCTCTAACTGCTACAGCAGGCTGCCATTGGGAGGAACAAAGGAAATATTTAGCACATTATAAATTCTTCTAATGTCCTGCCGGGTGGCTTGAGTTCAGGTTACTTTTTTTTTTAAGTGGTTTGTCTGACTGTAGTCTCTTTCCAGGAACGGGGTAGGTAAACAAGGAGTCCTGATTCATGTCGATCTCCATAGGACTCTGCATTTCACCCTGTCTCACATTCATATTTTTGAATTTGTAAGGGCTGTTTTTAAAGAAAGTGAACTGAGATTTAAAAGAGCGATACTACACATGATTTCTGCAGTGCTGTTAAGACGATTCAGCGTAAAGAAATAAAAATTGCTGCAGATATCTGGTGCATTAGAATGTGAGGCACATTTGGAAAGGGATGCTGGGAAGCGTCATGGTCTCCAGCTAAACAGCGGAAAGTCTTTGTTAGTCAATTAGCTCCTTAACTGAATAATGTGAGAACAAGAGAATTCCCGTATTTCTCCAGAGCTCAGCTTCTCAAAAATTGGGAGAAAAATTTATTGCCCCAAATAATTTTCATAATTGCCAGCCACAACATTTTGCTTTGGAAAAGGCTGTTGAGATCATTTTTATAGCTCACTAGAAGAGTGGTTATGCAGATGTGGAGAGCATCAATAGTAACTGCAGAAACAGCAGTAACGCTGCGGTCTGCAAGTGCGGCATGCAGACAATGCGTTTCCCGGCGCTGTGGCTGTATTGGGACGGTCCTGAGAACCTCCTTCTCTCACTCTGTCTGGACTCAGCCCATATGACTTTTGCAGCTCTGAGAGATATTGGGCTCCTAGGCAAGAAGAAAAGAAGAAAAAAGAAGAAAGCCTCCCAAAATTCCTCTCAAAGAAAATGACGACTCTGTTGCAATAAAACGGTTCTGCAACAAATGCTAAGGGCGGCGCTTTTCGACAAAGAAAGCGGAGCATGACTGTTTTTCTGCGAGTGTCAGCCAACAGATTGGTTTACCGTGCACTTGGCCCCCTTCTTCTCCATTATTTCCCTTACTTTACTTCAAAAATATGACTGCTTCTGGGCAGTTTTATGGCAGCCCTCCTCCAAAGCTACTGCTGCCGGTCCAACATTTTGCTTCATGTAAATTGCATGTTTTATGGCTTTCTGTGTAATATTTTAGCATTGCATCAATCTCAGGAGACACAACCCTTGCAACACATTCCCTCCTTTAACCACACTTCATAATCTCAAAACCATTTTGAAGGCCACGTGTAAAAGCTATAGACTGTATGGAGAATGTGCTGTGTTCTCTGTCTTAGTGGAGATGAAGTCATTGTGCAGAGAACCGAGCTGAAACGTAAGGCAGGAAGTTCCCTTGCAACTGCCACAGCTCTGTTAAACACATCCAACCCCATAAAGTGTTATGGACTTCTTATGATGCAAAAGTAATGCTGCCCTGTTACAAACAGCAGTTTGTGAAGCCCGTGTCCTCTAGGGGAAAACTGCACTGGGCAAGTTTTTCAGGATAGACATGGGGGAAGGGTCCTAGTTAGTCAAAGAAAGAAAAAAAAAGCCAGTCTTCCTGGAGCAATCAGGTAGGCGTCTGGATCTTGGTAGAGCTTTAGTTAGTGCTTGAAGAGGGAAAAAAATAAGTGTCATACCTTATTGGCACATTGGCGTGGGTATCGGTCATTCTCATCACACTGTTATTACATTTGGAGATATTGCTGATGTTCACGATATACATGCAGTCATCCCTCAATATACGTTCCCAGTCGGCTCCTAAAAAGGCTACATTATATGAAAACACATGAACTGAGAGAGCTATTTCCGTTATTTCTCATGAGGAAATTATTATGCATGTCTGCCCAACCCAAAATCTCCAGACAATTTCCCCCAAATTTTACTACATTGCTGAAAAAATAAGAATACTTTTGTACACACTGTCATGGAGGTGTTTAAATGGATTTGCCACTGGAATGTATCAAACAAGTAAAATGTTGTTTTAGTAATAAGACAAAGTTACAGAATGCCTTCTTGCATCAACAAAACTCCTAGAATTCTAATTACATGGTCAGTAATTCAACCATATTCGCCCATGTAGACGAGTACTAAAGATTACCATGTTCACCATAATGTAGCACAGCACTAAATAGATACTATGTCATACACGAGGTGAGAGTGGATTTTTTTCAGTTTTTTTGGCTACCGTAATTGTATTTTTTTTGGCTGGAGCACGTTGTATTGAGAATATCAGCACATAAACTGAGAACTGGTATTGTGCTTGTAAATTTAAGGATGACTGTATTTCTTTAATAACGGGGAAACAAATTTTGCAAATAAATTGTCGTAAGCAAGCAGTGTGAGCTGATTTACAACATCATTGAGTGCATCCTGCGGAATAAAATGCGGCTTTAAGGACTACAGACTGTCTTCAACTTATGACCAGGATGGGGACTGATGGCCAGGTTATAAGTTGTATTGGTCATAAATTGAGTGATATGATGAAGTTATTATGTCTAAGTGTGTAGTTCACCATATAGTCACTTCTCTTCAAACATTTCTTGATGTTTTTAACCTATTTTGTGTTTTTTTTCTGGCCACAGTATAGTGTATTTTCCATACTATTATTAAATAATTCAGTACTATATTTGTTAACCCAAAACATATATTACGTGCTGGGGATCAGCTCAGCCAGAGAATCTGGGCAGCCAGGGGCAAAAAAGAATTCCATGAGAAAAACTCCCAGTACTCCAAAGATCAAAACATAGACGTACCGATCTTGTATACTACTGAATACCAGCCCATTTCAAGCACCGCCCCTGCTAATGATGTCATATTCATGATGTTATAGCACTACATACTGTAGAACATGGGAGGCTGAGGGTCCTAAAAAAGCATTAGTGATGTGACAGTTATTGCAAACTGCACACAGGCCCAGCTGACTGCTGTGTGGTCCAGCAGCAGAAAGGTGAGGGAAGAGAGTGTAAACCGCTGCTGACTTTCACACAGGTAACCCAGAAACCTTTATCAGCTTTCAGCATGGAGAATGCCCACTTAGGGGGCAGTCGGGGAGAATGGGGTTGGTTCACAGTGAGGTTGATTGTGGTGCTCTGTGGCCCACTGTATTCCACAAAGCCCAACCATCCCTGCAGCTGGACCACCATATAAAGTTGGCAGCTGACAGCATACACACTCTTCATGTTGCTGTCAGTGCCATTCATGTGTTTGACCATATTAGCCAGTAGCTGCATCTACACACCAAACAGCAAACCTTTTTTTTTGATGTCCAAATAGAAGGGTGAGAATGAGGGGAATGCAAGTGAATACTTGGAGTAAAGTGCAGAACTGGTAAGAGGGAGGGGGTTGGGGGGTGTGCTGGACTGGCGAGAGGGAGAGGTGATGGGGGAGGCGTGATAAAGTTTGCTAATATATATTTTGACATTTTTCTTCTCTGCTTGACTATGACGGGTGTTTGCCTCACTCTATGCGGCATTCCCCTGTTTGACAGGACTAACAACAAGTATTAATGGAGCTACTTTAAGGGCAAAACAGTTTAGTGTTTATATAACATGTCATTACTTTTTGCTGTTACACCGCTACACTTTTTAACCTGGGCAGTATCAGGGTAACTCAGCTACTAAGAAATAAAGGTCATGTTTGCAAGGAAACCTCATCCACCCTAGTGGGAAGGGGAATGTGAAGGACAGCGTCCCCTAGCTGTCACCGTGGAACAGCCAAACCACCTTGGCACTTGCACGCACTGCACCTGTCTCGCTGTGCTGCAGGGACCCCCTTCCTGAGGGAAGAGAACCTGTCTGGTAGCCAAACCACATTCAGATCACGGGAAGGTTTTGGCACTTGGGAAACATATTGTTGATGACAAAAGAGCTATGGAATGGATGGCACTCCGCTTCATACCACATTAGATGAGCCTTTTGTCAAGGCCACATCTGTTCAAGACCCTCGATGTATGATCATGACTCTCTGGCAGCAGAATCTGTGTACTGGGTCTTATGTGGATGCAGGTAACATAGCCGAGCCAAATAAGCCTAGAAATTTCTGCATGCAGT
Organism: Heterotis niloticus; assembly: GCA_018136845.1. Classification (NCBI taxonomy): domain Eukaryota; kingdom Metazoa; phylum Chordata; class Actinopteri; order Osteoglossiformes; family Osteoglossidae; genus Heterotis; species Heterotis niloticus. Next base: position 22,601,870 of record CM030904.1, on the reverse strand, counting down.
GGCTGATCATTGTGATTTCCTTTAGCCACTGGATTTTTAGTTACTCTGTACAAAGAAGCCCTTTTGGAGTTCCTTCTTACCAACAGCCATTCACCTCCAGAATGCCACTCAAGGGCTCCTCAACACAGAAGTTTTCTGATTCTGATTCTTATTCTGATTCTGACTGCTCTTGGTTAGCATAACATGTAATTTATAATTGTCTAAATTATATTAAATAATAAAAAAATCGGTCCATTTTTTTATTATTTAATCAATTTGTCCGGGTACAACTATTCACCTTGCCCCATGTTAAGCTGCTCTGCATTTGAATTTCCCTACAAGGATTAATACAAGTATCTGTGTATTGATCTTATAGTCACCAAACCAAACAAATTTGCATTTAGTCGACAATTTTCTCCAAAATGATTTTTATGTGCTTAGAAATCAGAACACTCACTCATTTATACAGCAAGGTACTGTCTTTTTCTAGAGAAATTTAAGGTATGTGTCTTACTCAAGGGGACTATAGCAGGATGTGGGATTCAAACTTGAGTGGAAGGCAGTAGTTCTAACCACTACGCCACCTACTGCTCTCCAGAGTCCAGTGCTTTTTCTGGAGCAGTGAAACCAGGGATAGGCAGGCAGATGAAATTCAAGACTGTGGGGTCCGACATGAATCATTTCCCTCTGAACCCCGAACCTGACCTACCGAGAGACCACACAGGACCAGGATCCCCCACTCTCAGTGCTCATTTTACCGTCCACGATTACTCACAAGAGGGTCAACATGGTGGGGTGAAGTAGTGAATGAGCCGAAGAGCAGACAGCTCGCACTCTATTTCTGTCCTGCTCCCATCCTCATGGCCTTTCCTGCAACATGTTGAGCGGAATGGACTATTTTAAGGAGAGGACAAGTGTTGCTCTGGTGGGGGATGGGACAGCAGTGCGGCACTAAAATTGGGCCCTGTCAGCAGTCTGTTGGCTGTACTACTGTTGGATGTATGTTGGGTATGAGCCATGTAGCACTTGTTACTGTCAAATGTCTTCTGTACTCATTCCCTCTTGCACTTTTGGCAGGAATATCTACTTAAATTTGCATCAATTCATTTATCCAAAAGTTTTATTCACGTCACAGCTTCCAGGCTGTGTAAAGTGATTTCCCCATTTTTATAGCTCAGTCATTTTTACTGTATCGGTCCAGGGTAAAAACTTTGACCAAGGGTGCAGGAGAGGAATTTGAACATAGGTATTTCAAATAGAAGGTGACACCTTAAGCTACTAATTGAACCTGGCCAGGTGTGCTTCACACCTCCCCTCTTCAAGGTTTCTACTGCACTTCTCCTCACTTGAGGAATGACCATCCTCACCATCTCTGCAGTAACATTCACTCCACTTCATTGCAGTGATATCCTATGTGTGGTGTCTCTGTAGTTGTTTGCAAAACGGTCTTTGATGCAGAGGTTGCCGAATATATCAGCCCGACAAGCTTTACCACAACTTAGTTCACCTTCAGTTAAGCACAGTTTAATAGAACATGGCATGTGGAACTGCATTAAATATAACAAGTAACTTACATTGATTGGGATGGTAGCTTAGTTACAGAATGGAAATTGATGATTTTTTGATTTTGATGGAAAAGAATTTGGATAAGTTTGAAAGACTACCAGTAAGTATTATACTTTCAAAAAAATATGGAATTTATTGATTCGATCTGACATCGTGCTCCTACTTAGCATTATATCTTCATTATGAGGAAAGGAAATATGGAATAGATTTTACTTAATTTTTCAAGAGATTGAAACTGAGCAACATAAGTTAACTAACATCAGCTGGCTAGCAGCAGCCATTGCCTACTTTATTATGCAGTACAGTCTGCCCTTAATTCACTGCACTATATATGTATGCATGCTTCAGTTGCAGTAGTCACTTTATGTCATTTTTAAGCCACATTACATGTTCATTTCACTTTACGCTAGATTATAAATGTGTTACTGTAGTCCATAATGCAGCACACAGTGCAGTGCTTTTCTAGACATGTCCTCCCTCATATAGTCCAGCATAAATTCAATATAAATATTCTAACCTACTAATAAATAGCCAGGAAGCAGCATCACAATCATGTAACTATCAGCAAATTAAGAAAGAGGAAATAATTGCTTTTTGCCATTGTGGCAGAATGCACGTGAGGTCACAGAGGCTGAACATGCATGTTCTCCGGACCTCCACAACCCTGAGCATGTGCATCTCCGGACCTCCACAACCCTGAGCAGTATGAAGCAGTTGATGAAGAAAGATGGCTGGAATGAATTCTTCTTCTTCTTCTTCTTCTTCTTCTTCTTCTTCTTCTTCTTCTTCTTCTTCTTCTTATTATTATTATTATTATTATTATTATTATTATTATTATTATTTACTTGATGTCTCTCAGCAAGGACCTACAAGAATGGGAAAATAAAAATAGTGGGCAGCATTGTTTGTCCACTTTCTGCTCCATTTTCTTGGAATAATTTTACATGCAGAGGGCCAAAACACACACAGACACACAGTAATAACCTCTTCTGGACAGATGTTAGTTGGAGGTCAGAACCTAGTTCCCCATGAGACCCATAGGTGGACTGCAGAAGGCTCCCTTCTCCTCTAAAGTTTGAGTTGCCTTCAGCTGAGTTGGCCTGTAGGATCAATACTGTCTCCTGTGACCACATCTGGATACTGATTTCCAGTAAAACCCCTTTTTTATAGTTCAGGGCAGAAGATGGTCAGACCACAAGACTTCAGAGAGCAAAGGAGTTTCTTTCCTCTCTTCCAAAGGCCTGAATAATAGAAGAGAGATTCAGTGATAAAAAAGACATTTTCTTCCAGCAAAGCTAATGAGTGGAAACTGGCACCACTAACAAGAACTATCTGCTGTTCACAAATAGGACTGTACAGTTCAGAAAATCAGCTGTAAAAATTTGTTTACAGAAGATGGGGTGCTAAAGTTATTATTACTGCCCATCATTTTAGTTCATGCCACTGTTCATGGTGACATACCATGATTTACCCATTTACATAGCAGGGTGTTCTTACTTTATCAATTCAGCTTTATTATGGGTAGCTAAAGCAAGAGTGGGATTAGGACCAGGAGCCTTCCATTTGTAAAGTGATACTCTAACTAATATTCTGACTGCTGTTCCTTTTCAGGTGTCAAAACCAATTCAGCCGAATTGCTCACAGCCTCAATAAACATGAGCCTCGTAGTTATTTCTTCTGAATGGGGGGGACATGTTCAAGGAAACACCCCCCATGAGCCATGAAAATCGTCATTCACATCTGAATGACCTTACATTTGGATGAAAAGTCAATTTACATTACATTTACACAATACAGTCCATATTTGCATTTATTGATTTAGTTAATTCTCTGCAAAGTGAGTTACAGTTGCTTGAGAGTTGAAACTTACAGCAATTCTTGATAAATATGTTAGCCAAGGATATTACAGCTGGAGCTGGGATTTGACCATGGAACCAGTGACCTCTAACCACTATGCCACCTGCTGCTTCAGAAGGAGCAGTGCCCTGGGAGACCCTGTGACAGTGTGGAGGATCTGAATTGAAGAGGCTCCAGTGTTTCACGAAGGCGTCTTCAGCTGGGCAGATCCCTCTCCGTTGCCGTCTCCTCAGGCATGTCAGCAGCCGACAAGCAGCAGCAGCTGCCCCGGCACCCTCTGCAATTGGATGTGAAGCTGATTGGAATTTTAAGACCTGTTTAATGGAGATCACTTGGAACGAAGCCCCGGTCACGGTACCAGAACGGATAAATCTTTCCTTTCCATCCACAATTTATACAAATGGTTTTGTTATCTGAGGAAGACATGTGTTGCGAATTACCTTCAAGGCCGTTGTGCGTGACTGAAATGAATGCAGCTCCTTGCTGGGCCAAGGCAGCCACTGGCGTTCTCTCTCTGTCTCTCTCTCTCTCTCACACACACACACACACACACACACACACACACACACACACACACACACACAAATGCAGCCCTGAGGACAAATCGCTGCTAATTCTCATGAAAACATTTAGACCCCCGATTATCAGATTTTACCCCTGGATTTTGAAAAACTTAAAACACTTAAGTACTTTTCCATTTTCCAATTTTTATCAACCTCTGTTTGGTTCAAAAATAAATTACTTTTCATTATGTTTTAGTTGTAGTCCTTTGTGAAATCCAGAATATGGATCCTGTGGTGCCATCTACGGGACTGTAACCATTGCCATTCATTAAAATCCTTGGGATCTGCGTACTGTCCATTACCTGCAGTGAGCACCTTGGAACCATCTCACACAGCGATGGGTTCAGCAGGTGTCATGGTGGTTAGAGCTGCTTTCTCAAGGGTCAAAGGACCAAAGCTTGAATCCTACCTCCTGCTGTAGTACGTATGATCAAGGTACCCAGCCTAAATTATTCCTGGAAAAATTATCCAGCTGTATAAATGGGTAAATAATAGTAAACAGTGTAACAATGTAAATGAATGAATAAATAATTAATAAATATATATACCGTAAATAACCAGCAACTGAATCACGGCATTTCTGTAGTACCAGAAGCTGCCGCCTTCGTGACTTTGGTTCACACTTTAATTTAACCTTAAATTCTGTTCTTCTCTTGTCAGTGTTTCCACCCATCACTGGCAACTTGTAAGATGTTTCCAGCTGTGTACCTGCACATACATTCACATTTATTGTTTTAGCTGATGCTTTTCACCAGAGCATCTTACAAAAATTTAGCCATTAATGCAACAGTACGAATTCCGGGTAAGCACCTTTCTCAAGGGTACTGCAGCAAGAGGCAGGACTTGGACCCGGGCTGTTTGACTGAAAGGTGGCAGCTCTAAGCACCGTGACCCCTACTGACCGAGCAGCTTGCTAGCTGGCTCTCAGAGTGACACACCGAGGGGATCCTAACTTAGAGGGGAACCGCTGAAATGGGACCTTGATGGATGGGAGTCCAGGACGCTCTGTGCCGCCATATCTCAAGTAGCGGTGACTCGTCTGCAGAGGAGTAACTGAGACCTCTGGGACAGGAGCCACTGGACCCGGTTCTCCATGTGACATAACCCTCCTTTGCAGCTGTTCCCTGCGCCGCCGAACCTGCCTCAAAGTCCACATCCTGAGAGCGTCAGAGGATACGTCACAATCTACAGGCTGCTGAGTGTGTACCTCATATGTTTTAAGCTAGGCTGACATTTTTGATGATGTAAAACATTGTGAGATCCCAAAAGTCGACAAGAACCTTTATCGGAGAGATCTGGTCCTGCCTGGTATACATGTGGAAGTCAGTGTTATTGAATGAAGTCCATCAACCTCAGACAAGGGAATGTACATCCAGATCTGAGATCTTCATTGTCTTCATCATCCTGAGACATGACAGCCTTCCAGGGGAGTTAATTTTGCCTCGTGAGATGCAACTCATTGGATTTAACTTACTTTACTTTAGACATGAGAGGGGATCCTCAGATAAGTTTCACTCTGGACCTCCTCAGAGGTGTTTATCAAGCCAAGGTATAAATAAAGTTTGATCCTGAATCCTGAGGAGGAGCCAGAAGTGTTGCTGAAAGCTGTGAGCTGCTGCTATGAGGACAGGGGCAAGACCTGCCCACAACCCAGTCTCCCTTGTTCACCTTGTATCCACTGGCCCCAGAAGAATCCCTGCAGGCACGCCTGTGATGTTTTTACAGCTAACCATGAGGACAAGGAGGGAATGGGACAAATGCAAACTGTGAAAATGGGGAAAAAAACCAAAGCCAAAAACTTGAAAAATTAATGTTCTTTCTTCACCTGACTCGATTTCACGGAACGGACAGGTTATGTTACCACTGAGGATACTGAATATTTTCTGTAGCTTCTGAATATTAAAGTGTCTGACATATGTTCACCATTCAAAAAGTTGGTTTTAATCAGCAGCTAAAATCCAGTATAGCGGTTGGTTATAAAATGTTCACCTGAGTGGATCCAGGGTCCACTGGATTTGAATTCTGGGATGCATTATGTCAACCATAACCGATATTCAGAAATTTTTAATAAGATCAAAATGAGACACGAAGACCACTGCCCGAACCACTGTCTCTGCCTCTAATGTCTGGTGCTAGAGATTCTATGGAACCAGGATGATAGTAGTTATGTTTCTACATAATTCTTGTTCCTGTTGTCTAATGACAGCATCCAAGGGTTGGAATTCAGTTAATCTGCCAAGGATAGAATTCACTTAACCAACACAAGAACAATCCGGTTAATAAGCCAGGGGTGGAATTCTGCTGACTGCTCCAGGGGGGATTCAATTCATCGGCCAGGAGTAAAATCCAGTCAATTAACCACAAGTGGAATTCAGTTAAACAGCCAACGGTACCGTCCAGTTAACCAGTCATTTTTGGAATTTAATTGACCAGCTGAGAGTAAAATCTAATAAAAAAACTAGGGCTGGTGTGACAACTGCACTGGTTTGCGGGACAGGAAGAGTAATGGCTGCAGCTTTCTCTGGATTCAGGGAAAAGTTGTTACTGGTTGATGCACAGAAGATTGCCCTTGGGCAGCATGGAAACTGGGTGCAGTTATGTCAGTTACTTTATTTTATTTCTGAGAATTAAACATACAAACGAATGGTTATGAATAATGTGATGAATAGCTCTGGTTTAAAGACCTGTGTCCTTGTTTGCACAGCGCCAGGGGATACCAGTAAATGATGCCGTAAGAACAGTGATAATAAGCGTCAGTGAGTTTGAATGCAATGCGTTCCACAGGAGTTGGGGTGAAACTCCTCCCACCCGAAAGGCTGCCAGTGTTGAATGCGTTCACTTGCGTGCATGACCCGATTAAACTGAGCTGCATTCCACCAAGAGAGAAGGCCTGGCTTGAGACATTGTGATTTGTGGTGAAGTGCGGTGCATTTCATTTCATCATTACATATTTCACCCATATTTTGTATGTCTGGCAAACTCATCATTGTGCAAATGCTTTAAGAGATCTAGATGCTTTAATATGCAGAGTCTAGGACACAAAGTCCGCATGGTCACAACCACAAAGAGAAGAAAGCCCATAGGTGAGCCAGGATGCATCAGGTACACATGATACGTAACAGAAATGACCTCACTGCCAACATCGCTCCCCCTTCAGACCATTAATGACATCACTTATCGCATCGACACAAAAGGACCCAAATGAAAGGCCCAGATCAGAACATTTGGAGCTCCAGCCAAAGGACGCAGGAGCGCATGTGGACCGACAATGTGTGGAACACAAACAAACGTAACAGGTGCTTCCATTTCTGAATCTGGATCATAACCCCAGTGCTGCCATCCCTCTGGAGCAGTAAAAAGAAGCATTTTCAGCACCGTTCCCAGACCAGCAGGCCTCTTTCCTCCAGATGACAACTCTTCATTTACTCACCTCCCTTGTGACCAGACTCCATATTCTGTTTCTGTGCAAGAAAAAGCTCTTTAATGAAATTAGTTCTATGGCTCCAGCGGGTGTTGGATCTGTTATGAAGCAGTCAGACTGCTGTCAGAAAAAGCCTCTTCTGCAGACCAGTCTGGCCTGAAACATTGGGCTCTTTCTGTGAAACGTGTCATTAAACCGGTACCATTAGTCACTTTCGGCTCCTGCTTTGTTTGCTTTGCCTCTGGAGCAGAGAATACAATGCGTGTAATGAGTTAAACACAACATTAAAAACACACTTCCCTCTTTGATTCACACAGCTTTGATTTTTCACATGTGAGAGAAACCGGTTGCACCAGCCTTTCTGAAGAAATGGCACGTTTGCTCACCCCCAGAAGATTTTCTGTTTGCACATAGCTCAATGCCCAACTCCCCCTTTCCACAATATACCTGCACCTGCTGGTCGCCACAGCAGATCCATTGAGGACACCATCGCTGCTGCAGTTCATATGGTCCTGACCCTGTGGTGGGCAAAAGTCTGTTATGTCAGAATGCGCTACACTGACTTTAGTTCAGCATCCTATGCATCATCCCCCAGCAGCTGGGCTGTAAGTCTTCAGTTAGTGTCCTCACTGGGTCTGAACAGGATCCTGGACCTCCTCAGGAAACCATGAGGCTCAAGGGAAACATGTTCCACACCATCCTCCTGAATATCAGTGCTCCACAAGGTTATGAGCGCAGCCCACTGCTCTACACCCTCATAACCTACAACTGTGTCACCAAATACAGCAGCAACCATATCAAATATGCCAAGCACACAACACTTACAGACCCAGTCAGCAAAGGTGAATTAGAATGGAGCTGCTTGTAGCCTGATATAAGGACAACAATCTGTCTTTCAATGTTTACAAATTTGAGAAGATGCTCATTGACTTTAGGAAAATATAAGCTGCTCACGCTACTCTGTACACTGTTGGATCAGCAGCAGAGCCCATGCAGAGCTTTGAGTTCCTGGGAGTGCACTTCTCCTGGACCCACAACACAACAATTTTAAATGTCCAAACTTCCAACTTGTGTCCTGTCCAGCTTCTTCAGATGTGCCATAGGGAGCACCCCGAACCTCGGCATCCCAGTCTGGTATGGGAACCACACTTTTTGTGACTTGGGAGCTCTGTCTTTTAGTACTGTGTGCTTTGCTCCAGGAGAACCTACTTTTTGTTCGTTCTTGTACACTTGCAGAAGCATAGAATGGCAATAAAACGAACTGCGAACATTTATGGAAGAACAAACCTCAGCTGGAAGCCCCGCAGAACAACACAAGGCTGGATCATAAAGCCAGAGCATTAATCGTTCACCATCACTCCGCTTCAAGTTGCCCGATGCCACAGAATTCTTTCAGCAGCCTAGCGTTAATCATACGTGTGAGCGAACCACCAGCTTTGAGCAGTTGGTCCACAGTAGCACACACCTTGATAAACAACACAATATTTTAACATAAACAGCTACATCGAACGCCTGCGATGTTAACTAGACAGTGACCACGTCACCGTGTGCAGCTATTCACGGTGTCCCTCTCAATCCCATCCCTCTCAACTGTGTGGTAAGGCAGGAGCTCGGTAATTGGCTGCATAGGTGAGGTTAGGCTCAGGGTCGATGAGACCTATGTTGTGCATCTCAGTATACACGAGGACCGTATGGTCTACCTCGGTGTAGTTGAGGGTCATACAGTCTGCCGAGGGCTCTACGGTTTGTCACACCGTAGATGATGCCTGTAGAGACGGTCATTCTACATGTTTCATCCTATGCTTCCGAGGACCCCGGGATCGCGGAGCGCAGAATGCGACCGTGTTCCCGTCCATCTGCTCTATGTTAGCATTCCCCCTTTCCACGCTCATTTTCGGTCTTGTGGTCTGGACTTCTTTAAAGTGGAGGCCTGAATTCTGATCCCATTCAGTTCTCCAAGTACAAGACTTTAATCAGAACCGATTGGCCCGGCTGCATTTCCCTGCAATCAAGAGATCGCATTGTTTCCTATTATTTAGGGATTTGGGCAAAATGTCCAGCAAAATGAGCAGAGGGAGCCCTTGATAATCATATCAAAGAAGACTCTGGGAAAGAATGCCGGTCCAACATTTTGTGGTCTTGTTTTGCAAATTTTAAACAAACTTAAATTTTCTCTGATTATAGTCCAATAATTGAAAGTGCATCACTAGCAAAATTGTGATCTTTGCATTAAAGAAATAATGATCCATTCGTACGTGGGTTTAATCTTTAATCGTGGTTTTTCATCTCTAGTCACGATGATGATGACTGGAGGGTACTGTGATCCACCTGTGTTCACCATGCTCCTCTGGCCCTTACTGGCAGACTTTGGCTACGAGGAAAAGCAACACACGTCTCAGTGATGTTGAAAGATGCCTAAACATATCGATTTTCATTTTCCCTCATTTTCCGAACATGGGAATAAAGGGATCCCATGGATTCCAATTCCCATGGATGCCGAGCGTCTGCACAGGGATGGAGGGAAGCGTGCGGTCGGGGGAAACAGCCCAGCTATGTGCCCAGTGGTGGGATGATCTGAACAAGTGGTCCAGATGATTATTGCATTAGGCGGGGGGGCAAAGGCTGCATTGGTCCCTTCACCTCTAAAAATAGGCAATATGTGTGAGAAGTTAGCAGTGGAAAACAATTTGCAAAACGTTATTTTTCCTGGCTCTGTGATTCACACTTACATGGCCGTGTAGGCCCTTCGTGCAGCAGCAGCAGCAACCCGATGAGGGCAATAATGAACACCATATGCGCTAATCAAATAAGTCCAAGAGTGGATGACCTGTCCAAACCCCTTACAGGTAAAGGAGACACGGACAACAGGGCAGAGAGATCCTTCCCCCCACGCTGATACTGGTTCCTAACCAAGACGCATACTCCCTGCCTTCTTCATCCAAATCACATTACATTCATATCTTTGAGTTCAGTCTTCCCAGCGGCCAATCTCTGAAAACACAGCGACACATTTAAGAGCCTCAAAGGTCTCCTAATAAATGAAAATCCAATGCATCTCTTGACTCTCCCGACCCAGCTGAGGTGATCAATGGTGGTGTTGGGTTGCAGATAATGCCTTCATTTCTTTAATCACATTTCGACGGCTGAGGGGCAGCCTTCCACTTGTAGCTGCGTTTTTAGCCTGTCTGAGTGCCGCGGAGTGTTGGGTAAACACGATCGACAGCATCCAGTCTGCATCCTGTCGGTGGCTGGAGGTCAGTACTGGGAAGGGCTCTTGTTTTTTTAATGAGATGATGCGGCATTTGGTTGCCTTTGTACGCGGGTGAGTGTTGCTGGCTCTGTGATTGCCACATGCAGTATTTAAAGGGAAGCAAGTGTCCTGGAGGTTCAGACGCTGAGTTCATTAATATCTGGCCAGGACCTTTGTCATTTAACATATTGAAATCTAGATGGTGCCACGGGAGACTGAAAGGAGGTTGGCGTCGTTCTTTTTTCTTTTTCTCTTCCTTTCTTTTGCAGACGTCTCCTGTGTAAAGCTCTTTGCAGGTAATGGATCTGCAGGCGAAATACGATCCACGCACCCTCCTCCACCCGCTGGCAGGCTCCTTAGTATTAACTGCCCTGTAATTCGTGGATTTTGGCCTCCGTAAGTTCACAGGGACGTCACATTAAATATTCCTCAAGGTCGCTGGACGTGAGTGATGAGTCCTGCTCGCTGTCATATGAGATGTCAGTGACTTCTTTGCGTTCAGGTTCTTAAAACTATGACCAAAGCAGCGATATAATTTAACAATTGCTATCAATGTTTTAAGTCCCAGGCCTTGAAAAGTCGTGAAATAAATGCATAGATTTCCCTGTAAATAGTTCTATTTGGCTGCATCAAAGACCCCTTGACCGCCTTGTCTCAACAGGACAAATATGGTGATGAACAAAATGCTAAAGAGGAGCTGTACTGCAGCTTCTCTATAGTTTTTGTACTCTAACTATATTTGAATAGGACACAGCTTTTCCTAAATTCACATTTCCCCTTGCTCAAATGCAAGATACAGACACTTTCTTGTAGAAGCACAGTCAGTTTGAGCAGTACTGCTGTTTTACACCAGTAGCTGCCAACAGAATTAGGATGTACAAATGTGATCGTGACAGATTGTGTGATGTAAGTTTATTTAACGGTTAGGAGATCTGGAGAAGAAAGAGATGGGTTTGAGAACCTTGTTGAATGTCGAAAGGGATTCAACCACTCTGAGGGACAGAGGGAGCTCATTCCACCTCATCAGATCCAAAACTGCGATCCTACGAGCTTTGCAATTTTGACCCCCTTGTGAGAAGGACCACCAAGTGGTAAGAGGTGGAGGATCACAGTGCCGTTGCTGAGTTGCAGGAAATATCCTGGTCCTGTAGGTTTCAGGGTGCAAATTCTTTGACTGTCTTGTAGGCCATGACTGATCTTGTGTTCTTGAGTTTCTTGGTCTGCTTTTCTCCCAGTTGCGCCTACAGCTTGTGTCAATCCTGACATCCAGGTTTAATAACCTTCCCTTTCCTCCCAGACTCATAAGAAATGTACACAAAAAGAGTACAAGTTATATTTTAGGGTGAACTATTGCACCGGAACTGTTTGCTCTAATACTGTACATGTGCTGCAGTGACAACCCAACCATTATCCAATGGCCACCCACTTGGCAACTGTCCAGGAAGCTTAATTTCAATTAAAGTGTTACAGCCCCATGGGGGACTGTGAACTTTATTAAAAAAAGCGGATTACCTGCAGGCAAGTCACAGGGCTACACTATCCTGTGGAAGAGGGTCTTTCTGAAATGGGAACCATTTTCACTTTTCTGCAGTTGACATCAGTTTTTACATAATTGCCATCAGAGAGTTTTATTACAACCGAGGCCTTGGAGTGGACGCTGTTCAGCTTGGCTTTTGGGTTTTCAGTAGCAACACAGGCCCGAATTGTTGTGGACATGCTGAGACTCACTGTGTTATCGTGTCCCTGCGGTCACCACATGGCTTCTTCTGTGACAGGGAAACACACAGCTCCCAGGCCCTTAGGGACTGTCACCATGGACGGGGATGCATCTCACTTTCCTGATCCAATTTCTGAGCTTGGAGCGGCCATGCTTTTTGGCCCCTCGAGCACCCCCCATCAATGAAGGGCTTTCACATGGCCCTGCTGGTCAGCATTCCTGAGACCCTTCTGCGGATGCGCAAAACGCCCTGCTCTTAGTCTTCATGGGGAAGGCCCAGCGAGTACCCATGGGAAAGGTCACAGGTAATTGCCCTGTTCACACAAGCTGATGGTCGGCACTAGAGAGAACGTCCTTTGTGGACCCAGCGGCAGGAGATCAACCACGGTTGTACACCGAGGGTTGAATAAGCTGTCGTGCTTTCCTGGTGAAGGCTTTAGTATGTTTTATCTTTGTTAGGAAGGTTGTTGAGATCCTCCCAGCCAGCAGTGGTCATTTTTCAAGGATGATAAAAGCTACGGGGAGAAATAGTGCAGAGGTTCTAAATAAAATCAAATGAAGGCCTTTTAAAGGGCATTTGCATGTAATTGTACACCCTCAGCTACGCAGCGGAATGGATGACTGTAGGGTGTAGCGCTTTTGTCCAAAGACCAAAATACCAACGAATAAAGGAACGTCTTTTTTATGGGGAGGAGCAGACAAAAGGGGAGATTTATGCTGATGATGACAGAACATTCTGTTATGTCAAGCGATGAGAAGAGCTGCAGCCACCAGACATGAAGGCCCCACTAGATGTGGCTTAATATCAGATGCATTACAGGAAGTGATGGAGAGTCTCCAGGAAGTATGGTACCTCATACCACTTTCTAGGCAGGTGCCCTAAAAAAAATTGTTATCCATCATAAGTTGCTCATGTTTGTAGTACAAAATAGTGGCAAGTTTACTTTTGCCCAGTCTTCGGTCATTTTGGCATATGTTCTTGATGTCGAGGTGGACAGAAGATATACATATCTACCGGCTTTTCACACTGTCAGATGCAGTGGCTTTGCATACACTAGCTCCGCATCCAGCACCACGTACCAATGTACCAACCTACCAACACAACTGGGTGGACTGAAGGTAACCAAGGCCTACCAGGATTCTACCGCAACTTTACACCTTGGAGTTCTTGGTTCCTGAGCTTCAGCCAAAGAGCTGGGCAGTAAAAAAGTTGGCAATTAATAACGGCCATGACTTTTCAACTTTAAACCTCTTATCAATAAACCTTCCAATTCCACACTGTAATGCCACTGCTTAAGTTACCACCCTGGATTCTGTTACATCATGGTCACAGCCACACAATTTACTCCTGACTGTAGGCATAAAAGTGAAAGATGTTTTAATATGCACCCACAAATATTGAGCAACAGTACTGTACTTTTTTGCCCATAAAACAAGAGATCCCAAGAACAAGAAACACACTGACCAGGAGACCGGAAGACATAGTGACCAGGGGAATTCATGGCCCAGACGACATGCTGTCCAAGAGGCACCCAGATTGTTGTGAACGACAGCGCACTGGATGAGTTATGTTCCCTGCAAGCATGGTGTCGTATTGCACAGAAAGAGAATGTGCCGTTTGGGGAACAGAGGAATGGGGGTATTAATCGATAGATCAGTCTGATGAAGGATTGCCAGTAATACATTAGAACAGAACGCGAGGCATCACCGGCAGCAGCAGTTGTTGCTCAGAGTTACTGCCAGCTCATTAAATATGGCCGGCTCAGTGCTTGCTGGGGGGTGTGTGGCTGAGACTGCAGCATTTTCAGCCATTCCCTGGTGAGGACACCTACAACGAAACTCCACCACCAGAAAGACAGCAGTAACGTTATTTTTCAAGGCTTCTCGAAAGTGGAAAAAACCTGTAGGGTCCTGACCTGACCTTCTAAATGCACCTTTCGTCCAAAATCAATTATAGTACTAAGATTCTTACCGTTGTTCATTTATGTTATTCATACAGCTGGGTAATTTTTACAGAATCAGCTGGGTAACTTTATCGATTAACAATACCTTGAAGGTGGATTAAAACCCTGGTGTTTCCATTGCAAGACAGCAGTGCTATCCACAACACCACCTGCTACTCCAAGAGGGTTGGTATCTGGGAATTATGAGTGGCTCAGGCAGCAAAGCCATTCCGCTGGAATTCTAATACTTAAATATAATGCACAACATGACATGCAGCTTCAGCAGTTGTGTTTTGTTTCATTTACGTGCCCAACTCTGCTCCATATGATTTACAGTTATGTTCTGGTGCACGAGTGGAAGGTATGGACAGTTCTTCAGAATTAATAAGGTAACGTGTTGTACATCAGTGTCTCAGTGGCACGTCTGCTTCTGTAGCCTCTTGGTGTTTTGTGAAATTTCCTCCCCTCTTCTTCTGAATGCTTCCTTTCAAGTCCTCTATGGTTACAGCTCTGCAGTCGGCGGAACCTCCCCGCCCCCGCTGGCCCCCGCCGTACTGCTCTGCTCTTTTGTGAGACCTGGACATTTTTGGGGCAACCTGATCCTTTTGGTCCCTGAGGACACCTCGCTCATTTAGCAGCTCAGCTCTTTTCAGGAAGAGTTCAGGTCATTCAGAGTCCCCCGCACCATGCCCCCCACCCCTGTCATCTACACCTTTTCAAAATCAGGGAGTTTTCATACCTTTCCTGTCTTTTAAGAGTTTCCATTCTCAAGTGCGTTCGTGCTGCATATGGACGTGTTTCCCTCAACTTATGGGACTGACACCTGGACTTGGAACAATGAATTGGGCTCTGGACGGAGTTGGGGACAGATGCAGGATGGCGACCATCGCTGAGATGTGTAATAAGTCAGGTGGGCTGCTTTGGTGCCAGCTGTACATTAACAGGCTGCTCTTACCTCTGACAGCTGCATAATACTCCTTCCCCTGTTTCTGTTCCCCTTTTCAGGTAGACCCCTGGGGCCAGGCAGAAAGCCCCGCTCGGCAGAGGTCCCGGGAGACAGTGTGGCGGCTCACCTGCCTGCCAACTGGTCTGTCACAGAAGGGCTATGATTAAAGACAGCCTTTTAGAGAGATCTCCCAAACAGACATGGTGAAAGGAAGATGAAACAGAATGCAGTAGATGATGTTGAAGGGATGGAAGAGTGAAACCACATAATAGATCCCCCCCAGAGAACAGGATGCTATACCCATGGGACTGCTTCTGTGATGATTTCTTATCATACAGCCATCTTGCGAGTACCTGAGTCTCCAGCATCTGATACAATGAAGAAGCAGCAAATATAACCACACTTTGTTGTCTTCAATGCATCCAAGCACTTGGTTCCTCGACATGTCCAGATGCGGAGGTCCTCAACGTAACTAGATGTCCAGATCATAAATATGACCAAACATTGTGTCCCTCAGCATTATCAAATGTCTGTGTTGTCAACATGACTAGATGCAGCAGTTCTCAAGATCAAGCGTCAGATTCCTCAGCACATCTGCTTGGGTCTTCAAAATGATGAGGTGTTTGCATCTGCAACACAACCAGGGACTGATGTCTTCAACAGCACATGCGTCCAGGCACCTATCCATTTTCTTTAACCACTTTATCCTGGTCAGTGCCACGCCAGTCTGGAGCTGATCCCGGAATCACTAGGTGCTAGGCTTCAAATTGCACCATCGATGGAATGCCTGTCCATTCCATACACTTCAAGCGGAGATGTTTGCAAAATTAACGTACATTCTGACTCTGCCCTTCACAAATACAACGCTGTGTTCCTTTGTCTAATGTTACACTTTGTGAGAAGCTCCGAAACCATTCCGTGTAACAAATATGCAACTACAGGAGAAAGCAGGAAGCACACTCGCAGCACTGTATTGATGTTAGAGCTGTAAACAAACACACGTCACCCACTCTGGTGTCATTAGAATATGAAAAATAAGCAATATTTTATCGTCCTGTTGCCTTTTAGGCATGCTGGCAGCTGCAGTCTCTGCTGCACGGTGTGAGCATCCATCTGAGCCTGGACTCCCTGTACGCTTGTTCACTTGTAGAGGTCACACTTCACACATTAGGCCTGGTGTGTTCAGGGGGCGGTGGGTGTCTGGTGACAGGAGGCAAGGAGCCACTAAGGGTCCCTTGCAAACAGTTAAAAAGGTGATTCTTTGTTCTCCCGTAATTCCACTGTGTATGACAGTTGAACACAATTTGTAGGTAAAAATAGCCACACACACACACACACACACACACACACACACACACACACACATCTCCAACATAGAATGAGAGGTAAATCCACCATGGATCTCATTTTAAAAAATGGAGCAAAGCGATATGCTATTGCTAATATTGTTAATATAGATTCCTATGAAACACAAAGTGCTGATCAGACAATAATATATATTGCTAATATTAAGGTGTTAGAATGAGCAACATTGTAAAACTTGCTTACAGTATCAGCTATAACCAGGGTGTAATAATAATTACAGCTAAAGTAATTTTCTACTCTATACAAAAATAAACATATTGTACATTTTTTTCCTTTAAATATATTTAATTTAAAAAAGTTCAAAAAACAAGTTTTTTATTGGCCTTTGCAATTCCACTTCACGGCATTTAAAATGTAAAACTTGTTCAAATAAGTATAAAAATCCATGACAGATGGAAAGAAGGCGATGTCATTATTTAGTGTCTTTAAAAGTGTTTAGGGCGTTTAATGATGTTACTCTACATTCTGAAAGAAGAGTGTCAGGTAGTAATAATGTAAATTTATAGGTGTATTTCTGGTATTAGTGAACTATTTTGAAATATGAATCAATTGTTGTTTGAAGGAATGATGGTATGGTTTATGTTTTGCATATTTAAAGTAACATGCCTTACCTTCGGTTCAGCTTTCCCATTGTTTTGGCACCTTCCCTCTTTCCTTTGCTGGGTGGCATAATGAAAGCAGAGTAAATAATACAGTAAATAGGTGCCACTCCACTGACACACATAAGCATGGACCTTTTTTTTTTCTTTTCCAAAAGGTGCCATTAAAGCAACAGAATGCAGAAAAACGACTTATTTACAATCATTTAGCACTTTCTTAAGTGGCCCACTATTACTGTTGGATACAGATAGAAAACCTGAAATTCCACACCTGAGAATGATGTAACTTGCAGGCTGATCACACCCAGGTGAGTCTTGAATGTACACTTGGGCAAACCTCGCACGCCATGCTAAGTTATTATTGCAGACATTCATGTTGAGTGCAGCTTGACTGCTTCTTTCGAAGCCAAGATCTCCTCGAGATCTGGGATGAAGTCTCCCCTGACAGGTATGGAGGTCAGGTTAGGAGCAGAATCACACATGGACAGTAGCAGAGGTACTAGGATCTGTGCCTGCAGAAGCAGCATGAATGAGAAGATGGCGTGAGCAGAGCCTTACGAGGGTTAAGGTTGGGACTGGAGTTGCGGTAGGGTTTTGTTTGATGTTATTAGGAAGTTTTTAGTTAGCCATTGGTGTTTGGGGTTGGAGCTGGAATTTTGTTGTGTTAGGAAGTATTCAGTGAGTTCCCCTTCTATCGGGCAGCAAGAAACTTCAGCCTCACTTTTTCCAGCCTTTTCAGTTAAATCCATTAGCATGTCTGAGTGATAAACACCTGGAGTCGGTGAGGAACAAAGAGAGCCTTATTCTGCACCCCCTCCTCCTGCGGAGAAACACGCACTGAAGAGGAAGAAGGAAAGAAACTGTGGGGGAGACGAGCTTATTGGCCAGACAGCTTAGAAGAAGGAGCCAGAAAAAGGCCTCCTCAAAGCTTTAATGCGGCTGTTTCTCACTGCACATTTCAACAATATGCAATATCATTTAAAGTAAATTATTTTACAACTAGTATTTTATAACTTTGTTGTTGTATGCATACCAGTACTTTTGGTGCTTGGGCCCAAAACGAAGAACGAATTTAGTGCATTTTAACATGAGGACTTGTTAAATACAGTACGCAAGGCTGAGTAGCACAGCCAGCGTATCTGCAAATGAGGCTGCTGTCCAGCGTTTGCAGTGTCTGCAGGCCCCGCTCTGGGTACGGCGGCAAACTCGTATTCGTGCCATATTAGCCTCTCGGTGGATGATGAATTCTGGTTTGAATTATTTCCACTAAAAAAAAGATGATTTGGAAACTACGGGGACCTCAGTTACAAGTCTGATACCGCTGAAGACACAGCACATGGTACATTTCACCACCAGGTTTGGTGCTGATCAGTTAACCTCTGTATAATGATTCTGACATCTGTTCGGGGGGGCCATTTCCCAGAAATATTATTGCACTATGATGAGCATAATTCAACAGGAAGTAAAGTAACTTCCCCAAAATTCAGCAGAAGTAGTGTGCTTGTTTACCTTGGACCACTTAGTGGCCCATTCACAAGGGGTCCAAAAGTAAAAGTCTGTTGATTCACAGCTTCGGCTCTGTTATGGTGGAATGAACTCCCGCTATCCCTCATAGCTGCTGAATCCCACCCAGCATTCAAGAAGGCCTGATCGCTACATAAGTGAGTCCAGAGCCATCTGCTATGATGATCTATGAGCCAGAAACATGGTGGTATCAAACAATCAGTTCCTGTGTCTGCATCTAAAGTTGATGTATATTTGTTGTCCATTGTTGTACCTTACTTTGGAGAAAAAGTTGCAGAGAAAGTAACAACTGTTAAATTTGAACTTACAAACATGAGAATCTTATGTTTGCTTTGGAAAACTGACTCAAATTTTTGTTAATAAAAGTTATGTTCTTATCCTTGCTATACTTCTCAATTGTTTATGCCACTTTAAAGCTGGATAAAATTCTATGCTGAAATTAGACAGAACGGACATAACTGAACACAAGATAGTGAAACCAGAGGTGAGTCGCTGGGTGAGCAGTACATACCTGTGCACAGCGTGATCCTTCATGATGCTCTTGCCATGGCAGCGGTCCATAATGCTTTGCAGTATACAGTTAATAAAATGTGCTGATGTGCGGATGGCCGCTGAGCTAAGTCTACTGGGTCACCCCCCATAGAGCTGAGGGATTAGAGCTGCTGCAATTTGTTTCAGATTTAGACAGATCACGGCTTGCAGACCACCCTCATCTACTGGAGGGAGACCTCATATCGATGACAGGTGTGTTTCTGTGCGTGTGTGTGCATCCGCTCTCCATTACAGGCCTCCACGTACATGCTCGTGTGCACACATGCACACTTTGCTGTTTAGCAGAGTTAGGTTATTAACATTAATGTCTGTGGTTATGTGGCGTTTTATTAAAACTAGAGGAAAATGTGTGAAATGTGCCGGAAGAGAACCAGGAGAGGGCATCATGATCATTGCAAGAGGAGCGTGTGGCACAAAACAAGTCAGAACAATGGCGCACGGGCTGCCGTTTAGATTTTTGTGTACCAATGTGAACAATAACAGTTAGCGTAGGGATTTTGAAATTAAGTGTGAAATGTGGTAGGAGGTACAATTGGAATGTGAGTGATTCTCAGAAAGCTTGGATCTGCAAAAACCTTAAACTTCCATCAGGAGCCACAGTCCTGAATGGCCTCTTTTGTACTTTTCAGTTAGACCCAGTCACACAGCAAAGTGCTGTATATTGGTTATTCAATACCCGATTTTTAATATTGCTCTTGAGCTCTTCATCCATAACTGGACCAATAATGAAATTCAATAAATGAGACAGTTTCATACAGTCAGTTCAGTGCAATGTGGAAACGGGCTTTAATGCTGTGTTTATTGGTGGTGGGACAACCAGTTCCTCCTAATCCAGAATTAATGAGCTCCTTGCTTCTCCGCTCCTCCTGTCAACACGACAGTCAGTGCGCTAAGTGTGTGACCACAGGATTACTGGGATTTGCTGAGCATTCACCCCCAGGCAGCCTGGATGTGTGACCACGCCCTGCCAACAATGTGGTGCACCGTGGCATAGGCAATCTGACCCTTCTCCTACCAGGCAAAAATAAAACCGGCTGTGCTTTCCAAGGACGGCCTCATTAAATATGGATGCTGCCAGAGCACTTCTGTGGCGATGGGTGAAAAGCAATCCGGAAGGGCATCGGTGCATCTGGACGGACCAGCGGCAAGGCACATCCCTGTGGAAAGTCTCTGACCTGGCCTGCCGGTGCACTAACTGACAGGCCATCTGATTTCCGATCATCTCGCTGTGGACTGTCCCACTCCGGGTTCAGAAGCAGGACCTGAACAGTAGATAAATGTACCACCGATTGGTTGTTTAACCCTCCAGATCGGATTCAGTCCAGCTGCTTTTATAGCTCTAATCCAGATGTCCGCAAAGTGCTCAGAACAAGCTGTGAGTGAAGGAAAGAAGAAGGCACGGTTATTATCCTCTTGTACGTGGACGGCCTTCGCTTTGTATTATTTGATTAACTTGTACCTTTTTTATGATTCGTTGGCTGCTATTGGATTTGCTTGCTTTTCTCCAAAATGCGATAAATTAATAATGGTTATACTGTAGGCTACAAGTGTAGGTAGGTGGGGCCAGGGCACGGCTGTGCTACCTGTTTAGACCGGAGCAGGACGTCTGTGAAGGAGCAGCTTATTGTCATTAGAGTGCACCGGGGGAAACCCATGCAGATGAATGGAGAAATTCAGCAAAGGCCCAGCGCAGTAAATTGTGTAAAAGAACAGATGCTAAGGGACACCGCTGAAAGGTGCCTCCGCTCATCCTGGTTGTACTGTGCGGCAGGCGAGGTGGAGGGAACGCACCGACATCTGTATCTAGTTGTCACACGCTTGCGTCTTCTTGCCCTGATGCCTGACTACACCCCATGTCTAGTTACTGTACACATCTGCGTCTAGTTGTTGTGCTTCCTGGTTGCATATTTAAACCAGCTGAACACAGTCGGGACGGCTGACTGATGGACATAGAAGGGCGGCCTGAGACTACAGAGCTGAATCTGGGCGTCTGCTGTCTGCTTGTGTGTTAGCTCCCAGCTCATTTTCATTCCTAGTTTTTTGTGTTGGCTAGATCACATTTGTGATCAGATTTAGAACCCTTCTGTGATTATTATGTTAGAAAACACAACTTTCCACAAGTCCACATCGCCGATCCTTCATTCTGCATGCAGCCCCTGGCAGACCTTGTACACCTGAATCTGAAGTTGTGGCAATAGCACACCGGTGGCAGCAGGTGGCGTAATTGTTGAATTCATCATCTTGAAGAGTCAAATCCCCATCAGATCAAAGTACTTATGGTGAAACTCCTGTGCTGTACACATAGGTAAATCATTGTAAGTAGCGTAGTAAACAGTCTTAACATGAAATCGCCTCGAGGAAAAGTGTCACAGAAGGTGGTCAGCAATGTTGAGCTGACTTTTCTGCTCCTCTTCCTTGGGTTGGCCACCATGTCTCTCTTGTCGTGGTAAAAGCCTAAACAAACTGAGAGGCAGAGTGAACGATCAGCCTGCTTTATTTCACAATGCTGAGGTCTACTCTGTACAGCACAGGGAGATGCAAAAAGCTGCATCTTCTTACATCCGTTTATACAGTTGACAAAAACTAAACGCTACTACGACGGGCTACATCGGGGTTAGCGCTCTGCAGCATTTGGTGATCACACAAAGTCTTCTAGAACTTGCAACAGTGAAAAAGTTTCTAACAAACAAGCTTATTTTTCAGCTTTGGCAAACAGGAATCACCCTGGCAAGATCTCCTCTTCCCACCACCCTCAAGTAAGTGTCAGGACCGCCACCCTAAGAGAACAGGGACAATTGTCTACTCAGCAGGTCCTATCGATATGTGTAATGCATAATGGCTAAACCAGTATCCTTACACTCCTCTCTTTAGCCATTTAAGACAACACAAACACTACGACTGTATCACAGAACTTCAAAAAAAGCAAGGAGAAGTTCATAATCAGGGAAACTGACAGGTGAGTTAGGAGTCGGAACTGGATCTTAGGGTCAAAGGGGAAAGCAAAATTATTTGTGCGAGCACAAGGAAACAGTGAATCACACACCAAGAAAGCAAGGGCAACACTCCAAGACAAATAAGAAAATGCTTAAAAATTGTCCTCTAATCAGGGTACAAGAGGATCAAACCAGTGGTTCCAACTATGAACATGTTGTCATACACAGTGTGTGTGGTGTCACTGAGCACAAATAACCTTGCAGACACCTCCTTGGGCGGCCATGAACAGATCCAGAGCCAGTTGGTTTTGTACTGCTACTCAACGTGTGGCTCATAATTCATCCTGCCATGTCTCATTAGTTTTCAGTTGTACTTTTCAATTGCCTACAATTTCAAAGGTTTTTCGTGATGTTTCTATTTGGATCTGCAAATCATAAGCTCCTATGGAAGGGATAAAATACCCAAGCCATTTCTCGCTATTGCTGAGTGCCCGATGCAAATGTTTGCTGCTGGTGATGAGGACTGACCTGTGTTCTCTATCAACCAACTGCATAAGGGACACTAAATGTGCCAAATAACTAACCATTCTTCGGGCAAGAAGTACATTACATGGCCAAAAGTATGTGGACACCTGAGCATAACCTTCACAGGTGCTTGTTGAACATCCTGTTCCAAACCCATGGGCGTTAATATGAAGTTGTTCCCCCCTTTGCTGCTATAACAGCCCCCACTCTTCCGGGAAGGCTTTGCACCAGATTTTGGGAATTTGTGCCCATACGGCCACAAGAGCATCACTGAGGTTGGGTGAGAAGGCCTAGCTCATGGTCAGCATTCCAGTTTATCTCAAAGGACCTCAGTGGGGTTGAGGTCAGGGCTCCTTGCAGGCCACTCAGGTTCTTCCACACTATCCTGGAAAAAGGGTTTATTGAGCTCGCTTTCTGCATAGGGGGGCACAACCATGCTGGAGCAGGAAAGGAGCTTCTTCTTCCCTAAACTGTGTCCACAAAGCTTGAAGTGCAAAACTGTCTAGAATGTGTTTGTATGTTGTGTGGGTGCGGCTGAAATAGCTCAGCTCAGTCATTAGAAGAGGGTTCCACATAGTTTTGGCCATATAGAGTATGTGTGTCCCAACTACACACAAAAGCAGCGTGCAGTAGAGCAAGGAGACAGACAATAGTGAGGAACATACTTACTCTGAGGAACCAAGGAGAACGGCTCAAAAACAAGTTATTTTCCCAAAAGATAGGTGAGCTTGTAACAGTTGGATCGCATTTTCATTTAGCGGGCATGGAAGACCATAGAGAAAATTGCAGTTATATTAGGAACTGGTTGACATGTTGCACTATACACCATTCTGCCACAATATTAAAACCACCTCTGCCTAATATTGTTTAGGTCCCCCTCATGCACAGTTCTGACCCATTGAGCCATGGACTCCACTAGACCTCTGAAGGTGTCCTGTGGTATCTGGCACCAAGACGTTAGCAGCAGATCCTTTAAGTTGTGTAAGTTGCAAGGTGGGGCCTCCATGGATCTGACATTTTTTTCAGCTCTTCCCACAGATGCTCGGTCAGATGGAGATCTGGGTAATTTGAAGGCCAAGACCATGCCTCTAACTCTTTGTCATGTTCCTCAAACCATTCCTGGACAATTTTTGCAGTGTGGCAGGGCCACTGCCATCAGGGAATACCGTTGCCATGAAGGGGTGTACGTAGTCTGCAACAGTGTTTAGGTAGGTGGTAAAAGTGTCAAAGTAACATCCACATGAATGCCAGGACCCAAGGTTTCCCAGCAGAACACTGCCCAGAGCATCACACTGTCTTCTTACCATAGCGCATCCTGCTGTCACCTCTTCCCCAGATAAACGACGCACAAACACATGAAGCACGGCTGTCCGCTCGATCTAAAAGAAAACATGATTTGTCAGACCAGGCCATCTTTGAACAAAATATCCCTTAGGCCTTGGATGAGCTAAGATAGGTACTGCAATGCTCCTGCCCACATTTGTCATGGAAATCACAGATCTGGCACAAAAAGTATTAGCACATGTGGAAAACTCGGGAGCATACCAATATCTACTGACAAAATCCACAACAGTAAGGCTGTTGGAGAATATTGTAGGCCCCGGTAAAAGCTCGGCAGCTTAGGCTGACAAATACAACGGCAGTTTATCGCTTTCTAGAACGTTGTGAGGTGTGAACACCACATACACGACCAAGGGAGTTCTGTCTGGCATGCAGCGTTGGGCAGAACCATCTACAAAAAGAATAAGGTTCGAGTTAAGGCTCTCCACCTCTGTAAGGTCGAGGCTAGGCTAGCAGATGAAATCGACAAGACGCTCACAATCATG
Organism: Heterotis niloticus; assembly: GCA_018136845.1. Lineage (NCBI taxonomy): Eukaryota > Metazoa > Chordata > Actinopteri > Osteoglossiformes > Osteoglossidae > Heterotis > Heterotis niloticus. Next base: position 22,577,304 of record CM030904.1, on the reverse strand, counting down.
TATCTCCGTGTCATCTGCTGTTGGATGCAAAGTAGGATGAAGAACAGTGCAGCGCTTAAGGGTCACGTGAGATGTGGTGAGGACAAAATTGCAGCAATGCAGTAAGCGGCCAGGCTGAGATAGGTGGATTGAGTTCAGATACTATAAGAAGGTGAACCGCATGGGGGACGTGTACAGTGAGGGGACACATGGCAACAACGTCTACACATGAAAGCATGGCCTTGGTGGCCACAGCGTTGGCTCTGAGGCAGGAGACAAGGCCACGTGTGAGAGTCGAGTCATTTCGAGCAGCAGCCATCTGGACGCTGTTTATCGCCGTGACACCGAGCAAAGACGGCAGATGCAAACCCACAAGATGAAAAGGCCCCTCGTGGCCAAGCAAGTTAAAGTTAAAGGGGGCAGACACAAAAGATTTTTAGGTAGGACAGATCAAAGAGACCCTCAGGGCATGGATGTTTGTTGCCCATGTATGAGATCAGAGGCTGAGGTTGAGCATTTTCAGCAAAATCAATGAGCCGGCAGAAACAATAACCAGCCGTGCACAATAGCGGCGTCACTTGTTTAGTGGTGGGCTTTGGAAGAGACAATATAGCATCAATGTGTTCAGAGCAACTGTGTTGTGGGCTGATTACACGGCCAGAGATATCTGACCTCCTGTTTCACAAGCTTCAGCTTCTCCTTGGAGACCTTGTGACCATTCTCAGCTAAAAATAGGATCAACGACCCTGAATCAATTTCACAAGTACTTTCCGAGGGAGAACGCAAATGAAGATCATCAACATACCGAATGAGAACACTGCCAGCAGGAGGGGTGAAAAAACAGCATTATTCACCAGTCTATGGTCTTGTACGAACAAGCCGACCCCGTTTGATTTACGGACCTGCAAAATAGGTTACAGGGAACAATGCCCCCCTTTCTTACCAATGAGGCACATTTTTGGGAGATGCTATCCTCTGCATCCTTGGATACAGCCAAGAACAAGATCACGAGCCTCGGGCAGTCTGTCCCAGTACTCCTCAAATGCACGATCTCTAGTTGCAGGTGAAAAATGAGCAGCGCAACGAAGAAAAGTGGGTTGGTGATGCCCTGGGAGGTCACCCAATCCCAGGAGTAAAACTACTCTTGAAGTTGTCTGGTCTTGTGAAGTAAGTTAACCATCCTCGGACTGGAAGCCCTTGTCTGCACAATTAAGGGTGACACCTAATTTCTGCATCAAGTCTCTGTCTGAGAGATTACGGGGTCAGTTTTGTGAGAAGAAGCGATGTGTGATGGATGAGCTGTTCAAGGACATGTGTGGAGGCTCAGTGAATGAGGCAAGATTTGTGATGCCTGATGATCCCACAGCTTTGATGGCGTCTGACGGCTTGGAGACGTGGGGCTGTGTCAGCACAGACAGAGATCAACCAAGAATGGAATTGACTCCCCCTGGGCAGAGTTGCAAAGTATAGGGGTTTCTGTGCAGGTGACTGTTAGATGAAGGAACCGACCTGCCACTGCTCGTGTCTCTGCCTCGGCCTGTTCAGAAAATCCAGGGTTGTGCACTGTCATGGCAGGAGAGGGAGACAACCGGCCACCGCCATGGGACTGACGGGCACAACAGTCGAGCTCAAAGTGGCCAGGCCGACCGCAAGTGTAGCCCTGCACCATTGTCCTCGATCAGCACCTCGTCCTTCTTCTTGGCCTCTGCCTCTGTTTCCGACAGCCATTAATTTTCTTCACCTCTTCCTTGCAGGCCATCTGCCGCTCGACATTGTCACTTGTCTCCACACATCTGACAGTTTAACATCTTTTCATTTGATGCAGGTAAAGATGCGATGCTTTCAGAGGTCTGGTCAGAGGCCATCGACAAGATGGGTCTTCAACACATTTATCCCACCATCAGCATCTTTCAGGCTAGAGTAACAGTCAGTGATGTCCTCCATGTGGGTATGGTAATCTGACTCAGACTCGCCCAGGCCCATGCTTAATAGCAGCGATCTCCATCCAGTTGGTATGCCGGGGATATGCAGCACAAATGCGCTCCATCAGGCCTGTCCACTGAGGCCTGCCCACTGGAAAGACCACTTAGCTGTGCCTCGGTTAATCTGGGGAGAGAAGATACTTTTCACTCGATTCCAACACAATTTAAAGAACTCACGGAACACAGTTTCAAATTCCCTTGCAGCGAGGTGGTACTGTTCAGATCCTGCGCCGCCTGGATCCATGTGTGGGTATCCACCTTCAGGTCTGGCAGTCCTGCACATGAACAACTGCGTCCTGACCATCTTGGCCAACACAATGGTTGGGAAAGGCAACCAGGGGTGTCTGTGTGGCCACTGGCCGAACACAGCTGTGGGTGTTGCATCCTTTTTAAGTTAGCGTTAGGGTCTTGGTTAGCTGGTGTGGTTGGAGAAGGTCATGCAGCATATGGTGGCAGCAGCAGGTCATTCTCTCTCCTCCTCTGCTGTCTACTCTTCCTATCGGTCACTTTGCATTTATGTCTTTCCGCCTGTTGCACCAACAGTTTGCTGCGCATCGGCAGCCTCTCTGTGTGTTCTGCTCCTGTTACCCTTTTCTGGATTTATCCTACCTTGTTTTCCCTTTTTTCAACTTAACTAAACTTTCTGTCTGCTCCATTTTGTCTGTACAGGTGTGCAATTTCCCTGCACTAAGTGTGCCTGTCAGGGCAAATTCCCCATCTGTGGATCAGGCCTACTGCATCAGAGCCGCCTTCTCATGGATAACCCTCGCCAGTCTGGAAAGCATGTCATTCGCTGGGCGTTGCGTACTTCTTACTATGTTTGTTTCCCATGATGAAGCCAGCGTCCCAGCAGAGGGAAAGGGACAAACAGCATAAGCAAATGTTGGTTCAATAGAGTTTTTTTTCCACTTAAGAACAAATACACATCAAAGCACGGTGGCACAAGAGGGAAATGTGCGAGGAAGTCTGCAGCAACTCAAAGAGAAACTCAACCCGGCTGCCTGTCTCCGCGAAGTCAGCACAGGTCTGTGGTTCGAAATGATTGCAGAGGTTTGGGTGCGACTGTGCTCTAGGAGCAGAAAGACCTTGGGTCGCTCCCCAGATCCCCTCAGAAAAATATATACAAGCCGGAACATCTCGGATCATTAACAGGCGCGCGCTCACTTTTCAGGCTTCTTATGCTGTCCACTGTATCTCATAGAGAATTTATATACTTTGAGCACCGTGGAGTCATCCACACACACACACACACACACACACACACACACACACACACACACACACAGAGGGCTGCTCTTATGCATTCAACACTCAGGACGAACAGACACCGACAGACTAAACACTACGCACTTTACACACAGAAACAAACCCAGCAGGCAGCTCCTCAACTTATTTAGAATATAATTACAGTTGGAGACTCCTAAGGCTTCACTTTTGGTCATGGGCCCAGAATTTGCCTGCTGTTTCTCCCCCTTTTCTCCTTTTTTTTTTAACTTAGCTGTTCCTTCTACACCACCTGTTTAGACTTTAGTGACAAACGGCTTCAGTCATGGCCATCGGTCTGATTTCTGTGGGGAACAAATGACCTGCAATGCCCTATGCTGTAGACTAAGAGGGTGTAAGCTGCCCCAGACTACAGCACCCCCAGGCAGTGGACTGGTCACTCCTTGCAAGAACTCATCCCTCTCTCACCTGAGTTCCTGACAGTCTATCCAACTGTTGATCCCCAGTGAGCTTCTTACTAGCAGGCCCACCTCCTCAGTTTGGAGAGAAGGGAATTCCTCCCACAGAACCCCTTTTGGCACCTTCAGACTTGGTGAATGACGGTGGAGTTTACTGTCCCATCTGGATCATCAGAAAAAGGCCTAAAAAACTGAGAGGCAGAGTAAATGATCGACCCGCCTTGTTTCACAACGCAGAGGTCTCCTCTACACAGAGAGATCCAAAAAAGCTGCAATCTTCTTACATTCTTTTAAACAGTTTGCAGACAAAGACTAAACACTACTAAGACGGGCTACGTTGGGGTTAGCGCTCTACAGCATTCGGTGATCACACGAAGTCTTCAAGAACTTGCAACAATAAAAAGTTTCTAACAAACAAACTTTTTTCGGCTTTGGTAAACAGGCATCGCCCTTGCAAGATCTCCTCTTCCCAACACCCTCAACCAAGTGTCAAGACCTCCCTAAAAGAACAAGGACATCTGTCTACGCAGAAGGTCCATGTGAAAAAGGACATCACAGGGCTGCCTACCAAGAGACAGAATGCCCCTACATCCATCGGTATGTTTAATACACAATACCTGAACCGATATCGTTGCACTCTGGCCAGGGATCAATATAAAAAAAGCATAGGTAGGTCATTTGTTGGACATAACTAGAAGCCGAGTGCACCGATGTTCTCCTATGTACAGCTGTTCTACACCCACAGTGGGAGGACCCCCAGATTTCCGCCGAATATTAATGCCATTCAGAACATTGCACGGTCACTCCTTTGCTAAATGGGCTCCATGTGTCCAGGGGGGGTTCCCGCTAACAGAAAGCACACCTTGTTAGATGGGTGTTTACTTTACTGTGGAATCCTGTTTTTCTAGCGATTATCATTCAGCACGGACATCTGACTTCAGTCGAGTTCACGCGCATTACAGGATTTCGCTGCAGTCGGGTCAAACGCAGCAGACAGACCGAGTGCAACTGTAATAAAATAAACAGTGTCATTTGCAAGCAATTTCGGAAGAACTGAAATTTGGGCTTTCGCGCAGGTACGTGGTCCCGTTCCTAAGTGGAGCGCGTGGACCAGAGCGGCTATCGAACATCCAGGTGTTCTGGAACCCCAGATAGGCTGCAGCGTACAAACATACTGACCCTCCAGGAACAGACCTGCTACCCACCACCTTCCTTCCGTCAGGAGAGGTCAGGTTTATTGAACATGACTGTTTGTAAGTGGCTCATATCCTCTGCAAAACCGCAGTATTTAAGCGAAGGCTACACCGCAGCATCGCTCTCTACACAGTCTTACACAAAATGTTGTCTATGTAGAGCAAAAATGAAAACAGCCATCCTTTTTAATGATGCTTTTGTAAACAGCGCTAACAGGCGATTCCGGGATTCAGAGGCGACCTTCGCCGTGTGGCCCCGCCTGCGGTGGCGGAAGAAGGCCAGGCGTGGTGGCAAACACAGTCGGAGCACAACCGAGCGCGAGACAGGCCTGGACAGCATCCTTCTCTTGGCTCTGAGGGCCCTTTTCAGGCCTTCTGGCCCCCCCAGGCTAATTGCACCCATCTGGATAAACAGCTCTCGCCGCCGTCCTCCCTCCGCCAACATTTTACACGCGTGCGGTCGGTCCGCACATTCGGTCACTCGCATGTAAAATTGCAAGTGACTACAAACGCACTGGGAATTTGAGGTTGTCAAACAGCAGGGTGTGGAGCTGCTCTCGTGCTTAATGGGCTGCTGGAATCCGGCAAAGCGCACCTTTGATGGAGGCGACTGTTACGGCAAAGGAAGCTGACCACCAACTTTTCTCATTGCTTTGTGTATTTTAAATTAAAAATGTAAAAAAAAGTTATTTAACTCACATGCTTCTCCAAACTGACTTACGGTGTTAGGCTACTTACACTGCCTCCCTGTTTAAATAGCCGGGTCATTTCTACCGCATCACTTCAGAGTGGGTACCTCGGTCAAGGGGGCAAGACAGCAACTGCTCCGCCTATTGCCTTTTAGACTTCGCTTTGAAAGCGCCTGGAGACTCATCTGCACCCCTCCACAGCGCCTGAGGGCGCTGGATTCAGCAACCATCCCTGTGTTAGCCTACACTGGCAAATCTGAGCATTTCAAAGTTTACATTCACAACCCTAAACTACTTACATCAACGTTCCCATTGATGCAGCTGGGTATCTGCTGCCATATTAAATGGGGATAAGGGCCTTGCTTGCGAGTCCGACCACCACATCACCTGCTGGTCCCACTCTGGGCTACAGCGAGCCCCTTCCTTCACGACGTACTGCGCATGGTGTGGTTTGAATCAGTTGGTTAAGAGACCTCATTCTGCAGCTGCACATCAAAGCGCCGCGTTTCCACTGTTCTCACTTTTACGGCCTAATAAAAACAGAGAACATTTGACCTCGTCGCCTTTTATAAGGTGCGCGGTCTCGCTGTAAGTACCTGAACACGGAGGATAAGTGGAGGCTGTTCGGCCACACTACCTGGGAAAGACTGAGTCCTGGCCCTGAGGAGGTCAAGGAGGGGTGATGGAGCAGCCTCACACCTGCTGCCACATGTCTCTGGTGGTCTCTTCCCAGAGACCGGGCCCTAATCTGGGAGCTCCAAGCGCTGCTGGATGCTTACTTCCCCCTGCTGGACATCAGCTGCCCTGGAACAGGATTTTTCCCATGAGCACCTGGGGGTGGAACCGCAGCAACGCTGAAGGGGTTCGAGCACCGCGGCCTCCAGATGCAGTTGCTTCGCAGTTGTATGTTGGCCTCTTCGGTGTTGTGGAACGCTGGGGTCGTCATAATGGCGTATTATTTCGGAACTTTTTGCGATCATATTTTTATATCAATAGCCGGGAGCAGCTCAAAGTCAACTTCATGTGAGCAAATTTATTGCGATGAGAGAAAAAAGACGAGTGTGGAAAAATGGCCTCTGCTGGTTTCCAGGGCCTTAGTTGGGGGGTAGCAGGTGCAGCTGTGACAGCTGGCTTACATGTGGCGAGAGGGAGGTCCCAGAAATTTCCGGAATCCTTACAGGCCAGGAACAGAGGCGGGTCCACCTGTGCCACACTGGCGTGCCTGGCTCACACCCGGGGCACCCGGGCACTATTTTAGTCCCAGTACTGCTTGTACCGGCAGTGCCACCTTTGCTTCTGACAAGCTGTCCACTGGTGAAGCACCAAGGTGTTTCCTTCGGCTCTGAAGACCCAGGTTCGAATCCCACTTCCTCCTGTAGCTCTCCTGAATTGACACCCAGCTGCTTAAATGGTTATGTCGGCGTAAGTAGCTTAATGCATAAACCCACTAATGTAAGCTGCTTTGGAGAAAAGGCTCAGTCCATTTTCAGCGCTAAATTGTAAAGTCCATTAGCGCCACCTTGTGGTTTACTACCCGCTTCTCACCATTAGTAAATATTCGGCCAAATGCACTGCATTCATCTCTTAGTAAAAATAAACGTCATACATTTTAGCTCTCATTAAAGAATAAAACTAGCATTTAGTTATTGCTATGTTATCCTAAAAATAATAAAATGTAAATACATATTTTTTACTAAATAAACTATCTTGATCTGTGGCCATCCCTCATAGAAATCTAATCCATACAATAAATATTGTGTGCTCTTATTATGAATTCTCATACAACAACCACTTAACAACCAAAAGTTTCCATGGGAAAAACAAAATGTTCTAGCTGCACAATAGGGAGGAACCAACTTTTCGGTAAGCAGAAAAAAATGACTGCATAATCTTGTAAGCGTAATGAAAATCCAACTGAGAAGCGAGCCCAGGGTATCGCAACTCTGCTCGGGATGCCCTTAAATCCAAGCTTCTGACCCGCACGTTCAAAGCTGCTCATACATAACATATCAGCGTGTCTGTTTTCTTCGACTCCCAAACTCATAACTAATTTTTTTTTGTTGTTGTTTTCTTTTTCCTGTTGTTCTTGGGAGTCATGACGGAGCAGCAGGCCTTGCTTCTGCCTCTGAAATCCTGCATTCCCTGAGTTCTACACTATCCGGCCAAAAAAAAAGTGACACATTCTAACATTTCGTTGGACCGCCCTTTAGCTTGGATTAGGGCCCGCATTCGCCGTGGCATCGTTTCGATAAGCTTATGCAATGTCACAACATTTATTTCCGTCCAGAGTTGCATTCATTTTTCGCCAAGATCTTGTATTGATAATGGATGGAAAAGCTGGACCGCTGCGTAAAGTCTTCTCCAACACATCCCAAAGATGCTCAATGGGGTTAAGGTCTGGACTCTGTGGTGGCCAATCCATGTGTGAAAATGATGTCTCTCTCATGCTCCCTGAACCACTCTTTCACACTTTGAGCCCAATGAATCCTGGCATTGTCATCTTGGAAGAAAAAAATCCATTGATGGAAAAACCTGCTCATTCAGCATATTCAGGTAGTTGGCTCACCTTATTTTTTGGGCACATAATGTTGCTGAACCTAGACGTGACCAACTGAAGCAACTCCACATCATAACACTAAGTTCAATCCAGGTGGTGACTTTTTCTTTGGCCGGGCAGTGTATACGTTTCATCACTTGAAGATCTAAACTGAGAGCTACCGTTTCCTTTTTCTTCTTATCTCTTCATTTTCTTTGCCCAAACATTTCTTATCGTAACAGATGATGCAGATATTAAGCTAAAATACTGAGTCATAACATTTCTGCAAGATGTTTGCTAGTAACCATGCGGCTATGACACAGCTGAGATGTAGTGGAGGAGGGCAGGGAGCGGAACCCCCCTTGCTGCCACAGTTACATTCTGTGGTTTATGCTGAATAAGTGTCTGCTTTGTGTCTTTTGGTGTTTGTCCTGTACTTTACGTGTGTCTGTTTTCTCCGTGTTTTATTACCCGAGTGTGTGGCCGTCCAGCTTGTGTAAAGTGTGTGAGTGGCTGTAGGCTGCAGCCTTCGGGTGCCTCTCGATGCCTCTGTTTACCAGTGAGTGTGTGTGTCGGTGGGGTGGGCGGTGTGATGTGCCGAAGTGTTTATGCTCAGTTCAGGTTCACACCCCCACCCGCCCCGGAGCTACACACCCCCTTCAGAACGCAAAAAAAAAGTTTATTTGTTATTTATCAGCAGACAGCGATGAGGAATTGGCCCGTGCAGAAGAGGACGTGGGAGAACATCGTGGGCCGCAGGTAGATAAACCAGAAAAGCCGCGATGAAGATAAACTCCGATCTGAAGAATCGGCGGCTTGTTTGATGTCAGCTCCTCCAGTTGAGAACTGACATCCCTCAAAGCCCCGTTCAAATAAACACTTCTTAAAAGCACATGCGTGGCAGGATGCATTAACCCGGCGAGGGACCTGCTGAGGGTGTGCGCAACTGTCTCTCCCGATAAGATGTTCTTGCTTCCCTTTGCGTCCGCCTCCACGATCAAAATGCAGCGGGAGGGCCGCGACTCGCCGCACCTTTACATGCGATGGAGGTGCGTTTACGTCGCCACCCCGGTAGGTTTCACTCTCGCAGATGCGCTCGGTTTCTAGCAGCCCCTTTTCTCGCCCAGCTCATTTTTCTGACCGTGCCTGTCGAAAGGACCCCAAAATGGAGGTCCTAAATCTCGCTGTGTGTATCCCTCCGTCTACCTTCTCCCAAGCCTGGATGGGAGAGCGCCCTGGCACCCGTCCAGCAGAACAATTAAGCGTGCCTTCAGTCCATGGGAATGTCGGCCCCCCTCCCTCATTAATGGGCCCCCGCCCCCCGGACACCCCTCCGCAGGCCCAGGCAGCTGCAGATGGCTTTGGCCAAATCGTCCAAGTTTATTTTCTCCCTGGTGGTCTGGCCAGGATGATGTAGCCTCTTGCCACATCGCTGCCTCGCGTACGAAGCAGAGATGTCCAACAGGAAGTGCGAGGGATGACGCTCCGGTTCCACACATTTCACCTCGGACCCGCGCTTTTCCGAGCGCCGCTCGGGCGCTTGGCCAGCAAGCCAAAGCGGACCAAAACGGACCGAACCGCAGACCTCGGACCCCCGAGTCGCCCCCGAGAGCTGCTCCTTAGTGAGATACGCGGTTTAGCAATTTGTGGAAATTTACGATGCCAAAGTCAAAGGAGCCGCTTTGCCGGAGATCGGTTTTCGATTAATCGCCTCCCTGACTCCTCGGCTTCCTCATCGCCCGTTGCCTGAGCTCTTATTAAAAACAGCACACCTGTAATTCTATCTTCCTAAACGCGGCCCCCCCCGGACCGGACATTTAAAAGCAACAAGTGTATTTTAATTTCATTTACATCCACGGATTATCCGATTTTAAAGTCAAACATTTATTTTTTTGTGTCGGGGTCTCTGTTTTTTTCTTCCGAGAACGGAGGAGTAAATTAGGAGGGGGTCGAGATATTTGAGGCCCGGTGGCGAGAAGGCGCGAACCCCGAGGCCTCAACGTGGGACCGAACGGCAGAGTTTCACGGCAGGTTAACGCGGAGGGGCCGGAACGACGCGAGTTCCGGTCCTCCGGCCGCGGCGCGCTCGGCTCTTCGCGTTTTGGTTCGGGAGGATGCTTCGGCTGCTGGTCTAGCAAAACACGGATGCTGTGCCGCACCCCCGTAACCCGCCGGCCCCCCCAACACAAGTCAGCACCCTCGGTACCCCCGATTTACCCCGTGACTCCAGCATCCCCAGCTCTCCCCGCAGTCTGCCTGCGGACGAGGAGCCCATAAATAACTGTCTGCGCTGTATAAACACTGCGGTCGTAACCTTTCAGAATTAAACAACGACTCTGGCCAGGATTAAGAGCTGTATAGCTTTACAATTTAAAAAAAATATCTGAGCATAAAAAATGACCATTTCTACCAAAACAGTTTTATAATTATTATATCATTACTCAGTGCAAAGTATTTGCCAATTAATAAAATAAATCAGCCAAACAAGTTAGCTATTTTCTAAAAACACACTTCCAGCCACGTTTAACAGTTCGCTCCCGCGAACAGGGATTGTTTAACCGCGCTCTGATGTACTAGGCAACGTATGCAAAATTGTTGGGCTGTCACCGGCGTATTTTTCAACACCGAAGGGCCGCGTGTTTGTTTATTCGGGCCCCGCGCTATGAAGATAGGAGCCTTTCCTCTAATTAAGAAAGCAAATATTCTTATCTTTCCGACACTTTGGCCTTTTCGTCGAACTCTGAGGATTAGAAACCGAGAGCTTGCGTGTTGTAGACCCGGAGATATGTTCACGCGTGATAGCAATACAAGAAAAATGGCCCTCGTTGATGCACATATATTTTATTTACATAAATTCTATATAAAATTGGACTGTAAATTTTAAAAATCGAGCCCCTATTTACAGCGACGACTGTCAACGTCATCTGGAAAATACTTGCAGCTACATAAAGTCACTCTTTCCAAAAAGCTTTTAAATGTCACAGTGACAACAAAAAGATGTGTTTAGCCCTTGAACCTGCAAGGCCTCCTGGGAATGTTTTAAATACAGCGATGGCTTGAGGAACCCTTGGAGAGGCTTCGTTCCTTGCTTGCTCCTCTCACGTCTCCTCCTCCGCACACCTCCAAGACAAAGGCATCTCCTCCTTCGAACAAGAGGGAGATGAAGGCGTCTCCTCTGAAGATGAAGACGATAACGTCTCCTTCGGACACGATGACAACAAAGTTGTTTCCGAACCGACAAAAGTAACGATGGTTCCTCTAAACTCGGTGAAGATGGTTCTTCTGATCATGATGGAGATGTCCCCTGTGGATATAATGTCACTGAAGGTGTCTCCTGTGGACACGATGAAGATTGCTCCTCCAGACACACGGGTCTTGTTTCCTGCAGGGGGGTGGGGGTCCTTCTCCAGGTCCTCAGGAGGCCGTGGTCCCACACAAGCGTGCGGTATTCAGCACATCTTTGAGCTCAGAGTCTGGCTTCCCCGCCACCATGAAAGGCCAAGTCTGAACAGCAAAGAGAACCAAGGAGACACTTTAAACCATCGGCCATCAACAACAATCGAATTCCTCGTCTTCTAAATCCTGCTCGGCGTAAAATCGGGACACAAATGACGTTAACCGTATTTAAAAAAAGGATCTGACAAACAAAAGAAAATCTCAGCGCAGAACATCATCCAAGCAAATCATTTCTCCTTTAACCAAAACTTTCTTTTACAGCTTCACCCACCCCCCCCTCACACACAACTTACTGCTATTTTAACGCGAATAAAAAGAAAAATATACGGAAAAGGCAGCACATCCCCTTCCGTTTCTTTCGCACCCCCTTCCGTTTCAGCGAATTTTAATAAAAACGAAACTGGCGGAAAAAAAAGATTTGCTCCTTGGCAACTCGATCTCATCCAAAGTGGCGTCAGTGCATGAAATAAATAAAGACATACAGTAAGCTGTTTATTAATTTAAATTTATGTGGGAAAAGGTAATGTATGTTTTGGGGTTTTTTTTCATGCAGTAAATAAGATGCAAATAAATCATTTTGGCTCAGTCGCTGTGGCACAGCTAAGCACAGCCAAGTCGTGCTGCTTCTTTAATGTTAAAAGCCCGTGCGGCAGCTTTTTTCCACATCAGCCTACGGCCTGACCGCGAACCAGGTCTCCGCTCACACCTTCTCCAGGGTGACTGGACTCCTCTCAGGCAGTCAGGCGGCAGGACTGTGGGAGGAAGCCCAGGTGAACGAAGGGGCCAGCAGGCCAACTCCGAGCCCCCTGCTACCCCACCGCCACGGGGACAAGTTTGCTTTCGTCCAGCCAAGTGTTTGAGGCGCCCTGAGATGTTCTCAGAAGTTCAGCGATGCTGAGATGCTCGCAGATGCTCTGGCATGCTGTAAACGCGTTCGCAGGTGTTGGCGCATGCGCTTAGACGTCTCACCAGGTTCACCGGGTGCAGGTAGCCGTTCTCGTACTTGTCGTTGGCCAGGATCTGCCTCAGGTGGGCGATGTAGCTGGACGCCAGGCGCAGGGTGTCCAGCTTGGACAGCTTCGTGTCGGGCGGCACCCAAGGCAGGGTGGTCTTCAGCCTGGAGAAGGCCTTGCTGAGAACGCGCATCCGCGCCCGCTCCCGCGCGTTCGCCGCGTTCCTCTGGACCTGCTTGCCTTCGTGCGCGGCCCCGCCGGGGGGCGAGCTCTTTCTGGACGGCGGCTTCCTCCTCTTCTCCGAGGGGCTCTTCTCCTTCCTGCGCGCCACCGGGTCGCAGCTCGAACTCTCCTCCGTGCTCTCCGTGGACGTGCCCGAGTCCTTGGCGGAGCCCAGCTTCAGAATGTCCTCCAGGAGGTCGGCTTCGTGGAAGTCCTCGGCGTCGCTCATGGAGCCCGTGGACATCTTCGGGGATGGAGGAGTGCAAGGGCGATGCTGTGCACGTCGTGGAGAACGCCTGCCCTCGGAGCGCAGGGGCTGAAGCTGGACTCGGATCTGCCGCGTCCTCGCTTCCGAAGTCCATTTATTCCGCTGGTGCGGGGAGGGGGGGCGTGGCTGGGGGGCGAGGGGGTGTGTGTTTGTGTATGGGGGGGGGGGTGAATTCGGATGAAGATCGCGGGCATTTCATGATCTGATCTTCTATAAACTGCCTCGGCACAGTCTGCGCTCTCATGTCGGACCGGGAGCAGAGTTTTTTGGAGCCCCGACTTGGGAAGGTGGCGGTGGAACAAAGTAAGATTCAATGGTTATTGTTAAAAAAAAAATAAAAAAAATAAAATAAATAGATAGATAAATAAATAAATAAATAATAATAATAACAATAATAAACTTCACAGTGAAGCCGTCAGCATCCCCCGGACAGCCATCGTCATCTTCATCGTCATCGCCGTCCCTGCCCGTTTCCAGGTAGGTCTCTAAAATAACATCCATCTTTTATCCGCGGTAACTACTGACTTATAATAAGTTTTAAAAAATACTAAAGCCGTTATTAAACCTGGGTAAACCCTAGTATTAAATTAGGATTTTTTTTTAAAATGACCTTTCGATTATTTCGTTATCATTCATTTTTTAATAATAATACAAAAAGGAGAAACGGTTTCTGGTGCTTTGTAACCTGCGCGAGTAAAACGTTTTCACGACTTCGTTTCATTGAATTTTGGGTTATTTTCTGTTAAAACACTAGCACTGAATAAGGTGCACAATGTTGCGAGCGCTGTTTAAGATGAACCTTTTATTATTTGAATTCGTAATATTTTTTCATGAAATTGCTGTCTGTCAGTGTACATAAATGTAAATGTACAGCATGAACCCGAACTCTTGGCTGGAGTAAATAAATACTGCAAATGTTGCAAATATTTGGAAAAAAAATATTATTCACTGTATAACAGCTATTTTTTAAAAAATAATTTCACCACTGTTCTATGTCATTGTGTAACTGAAGTTTTAGGCAAATATAATTTCACTGTTTATTGAATAAATGTTTCATTCACGCATTTTTGTAAGTTTGAATTATTTGCACGATAAAAATTGTTCGAGATTTAACAACAACGATCACTGTCAGTTCTACGATCGTTGCGTTCTGCGAAACACGGCGTTGTATAAATTCATGTAATAAATGTACAGTTTCAGATGTGGAAAATGAGGTTTCGAGCACATAAGGTCCATCCATCCATCCATCCACCCTTTTTGGTAACGGCCAAGCTACAGTAACCATTCTTAATACGAAAATGTCCAAAAATGTATTAGAAAAAAGTGCAAAGACCACCGATCTCCTGATCGATTGTAAATAAACGATAACGCTCGTGAAAATGCCGCAGCCTTTTATTCCTTCATTTCTCCAGGTTCCGTTGCAAGGTTTTATCCTTTCTTTTTGGAGCCCACATGGACACAACTTAACTGTAACAGCGCTGTGCATCAAAGCGTCAAAAGCCGAAGTTGGCGCGAATGGGATCGTTTTTATGATAAAAGCCCGCGGTTTCCAGCCTAAGCAGGCGAAATACCACACATTTTATGTTTTTGCCATAATTTTGACCGATTCCTTCCTTCCGTGAGATACACCGCTCTTATGCACCTGTCCCCCCCACACAGACACACTTAGAGTCACCAGTGCACCCCTTGGAAAGGTGGGAAACGTGCGAACTCCTCACAAACGGAGCCGGATTCAAACCCAGGACAGAACCCAGCCCGGTAACTCGAGGGCACCAGTGCGACCCACCACACCTCTCTGCAGCCACATGTTTGGTTTTGGCTAACCAATCCTAGTGTAATGTCTTTGATGACCTAGGTTCACAGCAATGGTCTGGTTCATTTACCCAGACTGAGGCAGGTAGGAACCCAGGCCACACCTCTACCTCCTGGAGAGGTCAGCACACCTGAGGAAGATGGGGCACCTCAAGGTAATAAAGGTAATTCAGCCAAGAGTGACCTGCACTCTGAGTCTGCTGTGCTTCCGAGAGGTTTCGTCCTTCCTGTAGCGCCTTTCACTGTTCTTTAAATTAGAGCCATTTTCCCTCCTTTTCTTTTATAAGAGGAACCGCAAATACAAATAAATGCTCCGTCCTCTGGTCTCCTGACTGCCTGGACCGGACCCAACCCTGCTGTAATGTTCTCATTAGCAGACCCGCTGTAAAAATCTGTTTTCGGTAACAAACTCCACCACCAAGTCAACCGTCCAGTTTTAATTTACAAGATCCACTATCATATTTGAACAACTTGTATCTGCGGCAAAGTTCGACATTAAATAACTGGGTCTGCTGTATTGATCTGTTTCGAGCAATGAGGTGCACTGCGATACCCTGTTTCACTGTAATGACCAGTGTAAAGTAACCAGATTCTCTGCCGTATTTTAATAACCCAGGCCCACTGTTATTATCCGTTTTACTTAACCAGATCCGCTGTAAAAATGTAACAACCCAGATGTTCTAGAACTATCTGTTCTTTTTGTTTGTGAGCTGCACTGCAATACTTTGTTTCGTTGTAAGGATCAGTGCAAAGTAGCCAGATTCACTGTAATTTTTTATTTTGAAAATCTGGCTCCATTGCAATAATATCAATACCCAGGCCCGTTGTAATGTTCTGTTTTGCAGTAGTTAATAAGGTACACTATAATACTCTGTTTCACTGTACCGATCAGTGTAAAGTAACTGTATATACTGCAATTGTCTGTTTTAAATACCCGGGTCCGCTGTAACACTCAGTGTTTGTGTGAGTGGCTCTAAAAACTGCTCTGACACCTGGGTGTGTTTGGGCTCCTAGACTTTCACCACTAATGACACACGGAGGGTCTCAAATACCCCTTGGCGCCTGTGGAAAAACTGTCCTGTAACTGATACTTGGCGCCTTTAACACCACTGTTGTGCTTTTATTATCAATCTGCATCACTTCCACACCAAACTCAAAGCGCAGCCAAAACAACCTGGATCACCGGGAGCCCCAGAAGAGCGGTTTGGGGTTTTAAGACACCTTTATCTGGCCTGGCGATGGCTCGGATTCACCTTAAGGGGATGAGGAGCATCGCAGGGACCGCCGTAGAGGGACAGTGTTAGAGCGCAGAATTCGGGAGATTATGGCGAGGTTTGCTTCTCATTAAATGAATTCTTTGACTTTTTAAGGTGTTACTTTTTCAGGAAGTGTTGTATTTTTATGCCTTTCTGAAAAAGTAGAGGTTGGTATTGACAACCGAGACTAAAAAGTGGCTGTTGAATACAGAAGCCAAATCCTTCTTATTGCATTTTTAATGTCTGCTAAACTGTTTCATTTATCCTCTTTTGAAAATTGAAAGGTCTGGTTCCTTACCTTCCATCCATCAGTTACTGCTTCTGTATCCTGCTAGGGTTCACAGCGGTCTAGAACCCATGCCAGAATCACAGAATGCTGAGTCATGAACCTAAACTTTAACGGTACGCCAGGCTGTCACATTGCTCCTTACCTGTTTTACTCAAGTTCACAGTCTGTAACTTAAAAGTTGCTACCAGATGAATATAGAATGACTTTAATTCTAAAGCAAATTAAAATTTTGACTCTATATTCTGCATAACTAAACCTTGCAGAATCTCTAAAATATTTTAGTTTTTCGTAGTTAAATGCATCTGAATCCAGATAGTTTTTGCAAATTGCTTTAGTCGACTAAATCCAGCTGAATTCAGTCAGCATTCCTTGTCTAAATTCGAAATGTGGGACAAAATAAATCTGGTAAACATGTCAGCTGGATCAGAAACTGCAGGAAGAGACAATGGTTGGCGACGACTCATAAAAACGAGAAAGACAATTGGAAGAAGGACCGCACTTTCTTCTCAGGGTTATTGACAACTTCGCTGTGCAGATGCTCCACATCCTCCTCAGTCAGAGAGAATTTTAACTTGTCACCCCCCCATTTCTCACGGCGATGGTGGCCGTTGGCCACGCGGCTGCGGGACGGCCTGTGAAACGAGACAAACGTCGCTCCTTGAAAACCCTTGCTATGCATTTTACCTTCCCAGATGAATCCTGGAGCCCACTTGGTCAACAGCAGCAGGTGACTCGCACTGGCAGTGTGCGGCTGTGTCCCTGCGCCCCAGGTTGGTGTCAGTGTCACAGAAGAAATGGCTAAATGACGCCGCAATTGCGAGAAAAAGAAGTAAACTGTCAAAGTCAGCTGGGACTAAATGCACGCGAGCAGGTGACACATTAAAGGGCCGACGTTCTGAGACCCCCCGTGTTCTGGCGAGACCTTCGAGGAGTTCTGGAGATGTGTTGCTAATTAGCTGACTGGGGCCAAAGGCCAAAGGTGCAAAAACACCGATCACCCTTAAGAAAGCACTCCAGATGGCCTTCACTCTTGAAGGCACCGGGGCAGAGGGTGGAAGGCCATCATCCACAGCAAAGTGGAGTCTGAGATGCTCCGTGTCAAGCCACATGACCTGCTGGGTTTAAGGGAGGGAGTAGTGGGATAAATTTGTATGAAACAAAATCACCGTGGCTTACTTAGAAATTATGTTTCCTGAAATTCGGATATAAAATATGTATGCGATATATTAAGGGCAAAGAATAATTTAAGCATCTCAGATCTTATACATGATCTAAAGATCCGATCTGTGTATTGTCAAATTTTATTAAGGGTCATTTCCAGGGTCAGTCAGTGCTTCTTCAATAAGCAGGCGAGCTATTATAAAATCCTCCCAGCACGATTAGAAGTGAGAGCTCTGAGTCGGCCGCTCAGAGGGGCGCAGAGGAGGAGAAGGGTCTTCCTGGGGTCAGCTATCAGAGCATGTGACATGCTGTGTGTTATCTCAGCCAAAGCACGGCGTGCGAGGAGACCGGAGCAACAACGTCGGTGATAACGCAGCTAAGGGCAAAGGAGCAGAACCCGCCAGCAGGACATCCGCACCACAGTGACTGTCTGCATCCAGAATCACAAGCACCGCGGTGCGCACATCTTGGCGATGTTTCCGCCAGCGTCGACAAAAAGGAAAAAACAAACAGTACAATATCTGACCCCCGGTATCCTTATGAAAATGCAAGCTATTAAACATTTGGCTGCACTAATAACTTGTAACACATGACATGCAATTCTAAGTTTGCTAACTCGCCGAGAGGACGTCACCATTTTATTTGTGTGGGTGTGTCATCTGCAACAGTTGACCTGAAATTGGGGTATTGTTCTTCAGAGCCGCAATGCGACAGACAAGGAATGCACTGAGGGTTAACAGAAGTGTGGGGGGGGGCGCGTGTCATCTTTATCCCTGCGGCCCACAGATACGTAGTGGAGGACCGGCAGTGCCAAAGTGAAGGTTTTACGGAAGGGGGCGTGAAGACCTCCAGGCCCTGAACACCACAGCTGCTCCTAAATCAGCCCAGACACCCAGCTTTAGAAATGTTCAGATTTCACGGATCGGTACTGCAGGCCCGCTCATTTGTACTAATGCAGGGGGTCGCACTCCTGCCATATCCCCGAGTAGCTGTTTGCTAGGACCTCATTTCTAAACACCGTCTCTCAACAAGACTTTTGACAAAATAATTTTATCGTTTGGCAACTGTTGGTTTATGCGGAAATAAAGAAGAATACAATAAAATGAGTTTTTTGTCTTCATCAGAAGAACAGAATGGGGGCGCAACAGCGACACCGTCAATGTTCTGTAAAACAGTGCAAACACAGGGAATCCTTGATGTAACGGACACCGATTTAACCGATTTTGGACGGACAAAATTTCGAGGTTCGTTTCTCAGCACTTTCTTGTTTTTTTTTCTCGTGGACACCTCAGCTCTTCAGTACCTGCCTGTAATAATCTGGTTCAAAATATCCTTCGATGCGTATCATTTGTTTGTAACATAATTTTCGTACTCTATTGATGCTATTTTGGAAAAATTTCGATTCAACAGCCATTCGACAGTATCAGACACCCCTTCCCCCAACTGGTCTGTTGAATCGCGCATAGTGATAAATATCAAAAGAGCAGTGAAACAATAAGCCCTGGATGCAACTAGACAAGGGTCACTACAGAGTAAAATCCCAAACAAGAATTTTTTTAGAGATTATCAGTAACGCATCTTAAACCCGACAGCCAAAATACAGTATTTACTGCAGTATTTTCTATCAGCAAGTTTCAGCTAACTGATTTATATAAACCGAGACTACAAATGAGAATGTGAAAATGCTTCAGAGCTGGGTGTTGACTGCGGCTCCCTTCTTAGCCTGTGCGATGCAAGTGGCACTTCGCTGCTCACAACACATTCTGTGTAAACAGCCTGACTGTGAAACAGTGCTGTGTGTGCAGTGTGCCGCCACGTGTGTGTTTTCTGCAAAACGCTTCCTGCCATCACTCATATTCCTGGGACCGAGAGGGGGTGTGCAGTCTCACATGGCAGTCTGGGCCACGATGGGATGGAGGGCCATGCGAGAAGCCCTGTGCTCTTCGGAGTTGTGTTAGTAAACATCAGTCAGTCTCCGAGTGGAGACACGGCTCACACTGAGCCGCCCGCTTGCAGCTGAGATGGCCTGAACGCTACTGCAGCTCTGCTTGTTATGAAATAAACAGCCACGATGCATCAAGAAAACAGTTCAGCCATCAGCTTTTGTTATAATTCCATGAGTCTGAGATGCAGTTTATCTGTGTTCAGTCACACATTAGCACGCCGGGTGCAGGGAAGATAAATAACATAGTGCAGACACTTCTCCCTTCCCTTTAAACAAATACAACACAGACAATAAATAAACAACGCATTTTTGATTCGCACACTTTGAAATAAACTTTTCACAAAATTCCTCCCCTCGCATTCCCTTCCAATTTGGTTGTGTTCCAGGGTTGCGTTTAAGGACCAAACCACTCGACGGACTAAAACTCAAACCATACTGACCTTTTCCAGCTTGGGCCTCGGTGTTTAATTCTTTTGCGCCGGTTGCTCATTTAGTCATTTTGGTTTGTGTTGTTGAGCTCATGAAAATGGGGAGCTCTGTGGCGGTCTTATATTACAGCGAGGACCGGTAAAGCCGCCTTCTCCTGGCAGGTCACGTGTCTGTCTAGGATTTAGGTTTGTTGTTTGGATTTTAAAAATTACAGTGCACCCCCACAAAACCAGTACTCATATTGTCAGAATTTTACACGTGCATCAGAGGCTCATGACAAGAGGGATTCGAATGTTCGGTGTCGGTTTATTCTGAAACCCATTGGCTGAGGGAAAGTGGATCATAAAAGGTCTCTGTCTCATTACATCTCGATCCAGAGAGAAGTTATTGCAGACAGAAGAGGCTTCAGTAAGGGGTACCATGACAGCTGGGTATTGGTTGGCATGGGGTTTGTATCTAGGTGTGTGTGTGTGTGTACCTGTGAGAAGCCCTTTAGTGAACTCTTCTTTCTCCCTGTGTGCCACAAAGCTGTTAACTCCCTCTCGTGAGCCTTAAGAGAATCGAAATTTCAGTCCGAAATGCAGGTCTTGGTCATAAATGGCATCACATGGGCACGAGCGACAGCGTTGTCCTAAATTTTCGTTTTAATTTAAAAACAGGAAATGATAAAAAAAAGAATTTTCTTGAAAGACAACATCACTACCAGCGCAGAAAGTTTTGCAATCTAACTTTTCATTGATGACAATGCAAATACCTCAGACAAGTTATGAATTTTACAAGCGAGTACAGTCATTACAGTATTAAAAAGGCCGAGTTTTGTGGCACGGAAGCACAGTAGGTAGGGCTGGTGCCTCAAAGCTCCTGGACTGAGTTGGGACATGGGTTTGTCTGGACACGGGTTTGAATAAGGCTTTCTACTTTTTTAAAAGATGAGGAAAAAATGGTGTGGGTTGGTGAAAGAGTGGAAGAATTTTCAGTACCGAGGAAATATTTTATTTCTCCGATTTAGGTTAACGTCAGGTAAGAGTTTGCGTTGCAAGAATTCACCTAACTAGCAGATCTTCGGCAACAAATTATGGTCATAATGCAAGGGAAAGCTGTACAATAGTACCTCATCTCTGCCAATCCAATACTTCATTCTTCTTTGAGGCACTGAACAGCAACACAGAAGTTCACTGAAATGTTTTCAAAAGTTAAGAAATCCAAAGTTCTGCTGATCATCTCTTTGCCTCTCTGCCTCTTCTCAGTGCAGCTTAGCCTTAATCGGTTTTCCTTGTGGAAGAAAGACATTTTGGTGACACCGGACTCCACGTTTCCCTTTTCACCCCAAATTCTGTATTTCTTTCTCCAGAATCCAACTTTGTTCATTCACAACTGTTAGGAAGAAGCTTCAGCGATGCAAATATAGGTGATGTTCTTCAACCCTTGGTCATGCCCAATACTCCACAGACCCGTCTGGCAACCTGGTCTAAAGCCTCTAGGGTATAAATGCCTAATGGTGCATCTCATATCTACGTGATGGTCAGCGTGGCCTTGAAGGTTGGCTGTGTCCCCACACCACTATGTGGAAGCTCTAGACTGGGGGATGTGTTAGCCTTCCATCTGCTGAAGGGTGTTTGAAAAGTAAGAGCACAATGTTTACTCTACTGGACATAAAGTAAAAAAACGACTTTGAGCCATTTGTCTGCTCCCACAATGAACGGTGCAGTATGTAGTTTACAATACCACATCGGGAAGCTGGGCTCTTGAGGCAAACCTCATGGGTGATATTTATGGTAATCATGCAGATGTTGCCAGATTTATTTATGGGAAGCCAGGAGCACAACTGTATTTACTGGCAGCCTCAAAGCTCCGATCCAAATTGTTGTCACATGCTGTGTTTAGTTTGACGGCCTTTGGACGGTCGGAGCTTCCTCACTCTTTGGTTCTCCATCACTGGTCTCTCTCTCTCTCTCTCGCTCTCTTTGGAAGGACAAGCAGTTGACCCCGAGCTGACCAGGCCGGTGGTCTTCATCTGGACCAAAGCATGCTGGGAACTGGCTGTTGGAAGCATCCTGCAGCTATTGCTCAGTATTGTTGGAGATAGCAGATTAGAGAGAAAATGATGCAAAAGTTCACTGCAGCGCTGGACAGAACCGAATGAATAAAGTATGAAATCCACACCAGAGGAGGTTTTATGGACAATATTTGCTCCTTCAGCTTGACCGGATTAAAAAAACTTTTAGTTGAGTGAAGATGATAAAATTTTTGCAGTTTCCTTCTGGAGAAAACATCTTCTCCCAGAGGTTCCAGTATCAGAGGAAGTAAGAAATAGCGATTGTATGTTTGCTTTCATACATTTAGCAGATTAGCATCTGGTGCTGTGCTGGTGTGTGTGGCACTGCGGCATTAACACACACACACACACGCGCACACACACACACACACACACACACACACACACACACACTAAAACACAACATGCATACAGACATCCTTTGACCAGTCTTCACCAAGTCCTTGTTCTTGATATTAAACAGAACTTCTGGTTTTATATTTATTATTGTGGGATAATTGTGCCGCTTTTGAAATATTGGCAGTTTTCTAAATTCTTCTGCGATTTAAGGAATGTAGACTCGCACGTATGTTTGACGCACTGTGTGTAGTGATAAGGCCGTGGTCACCTGCACGTTGCGGTGAAAATGTCTCTTACACTGTTTTAGCCAAACTCCTCTAAATAAGGGAACTTCTGAAAACATCTTGAGGCGCTTAAGAAAAATGACCCAGCTGTACAAATAGGTAAATCAGTGTAAGCAGCTTAAGTTGCTTTGATAAAAGCATCAGATAAATGAACAAATAAATAAATGTCATTCCCAATAGTCTGGTTAATTATGTTTGAAGCATTTGCCTTGTTGTTTGCCGCAGGAACACTAGAGTATTTATCCCATACCAACGGGTCGCTGGTTTGCTTCATTTTTCAGGAACTTTCCTATCACCCAGAAAAAGATACACATATCAGTAATATTTGATGTCGTCACTGCAATAGTTTTCTTTATCATTTTTGGTGTATAATACAAGCTAAAGAGAGGTATCTCAGAGGAGGCCCGAAAGCAGGATGTCCTGACAGAATTGCGCTGTTCTGGAGCTGATCTTATGAAAACCACACCACTACCCTGGTGCCTGTCCAGTTATGAGCTCAAAGTTGGACCAGATAAACCAGCAGACATGGGCGATAGTCGCTCATGTGCTGACTGAGCTTGAGGCTGAAAATCCTGCTTCCTGCAGGATGACATTCAACATGTCACCCCTCCCAGTGTGTCTCCAAATGCATTATCAACTTTGAGGGGAACTATGTCAGAATTATGTGAACTTTTTGCCTTCTCTGGGGATCCTGTGGGGGCGAACCCCAATCTGTGCTCTGCCCCTGGGGACACCCTGCTGCAGGCCATCAGGTAAATCCCACCGTCATGTCACTATTGCTTGTAGATCATGTGGTAAGACAATGACCGGTAAGTAGACCTGCCCCCAATCTCTTAGCACGCCCCTGTCACACAAGTAGTGCCAGGCTGCAGATCAAGTGAACTTGCCCGCTGCCCACAAAGCAGTGCAGCACAGCATTGCTGGTAGTGGTGGCTGCAGGATGATAGGAGTTGGCTTGTTGATGTGGGTGTTGGGAGGGGGGGGTGCTGACGGTGGGGTCCATTCATCAGGCCTTGCTGTCAGCAACGGCCCCCTGGGGGTGCCACCCCGGCCCCTAGGGCAGGAAGCACACAAGTGCTGTAATACAAGCTCACCCGATGCCCTGAGCGGGAGCACTTGGTGGGACAAGGGGCCCCTAAATTGAAGGAGCTCCCCCCAATTCCATAGCATAAGCTGACAACCCCTACCCCCCCACGCACACACCGAGCCTCAACTCCCAGCTTTATTGTGGGGGAGTTTACTTTGTGTAAAACAGAATAAGGAACCCCTGCAGTCAATGCGGCTCATTTTATTTACTATTACTCACTTCATTTAAGGCACGATTTACCATAAAATTGTAACTGCAATAAACAAGAGGAACAGCGCTATATAAATAACAACATAAAATATGTAAATATGTCATACATGAGGGTCATTTGTTTAATTCTTTTGCACCACCTGTAATTTTGCACTGTAAAATTTATTTTCTATTGTTCATCTTTGTCGTCTTATGGCTCATGCCTCAAAGCCTCCCTCTTTGGCTCCCTCACCGCAGCAATTCGCAGCATCACGCCGTGCCCGACCGTGCCTGCTTTCTGCGCGTAACCACACACGGCTCCCCTCGGCCTTCGTCAGCCTGTTTGTTTTGGCAGCACGGTCACTTCTCTTGTTTATTGCTGCCGCTGCTGAAAGCTCGAGAGTCTGCCTCCGACCAGCCAGCGACAGCTCCTGCTCTCCAATGCTCCTCACGTCGCACTTATTTCCTGTCTTAAATTCCCTTGTCCAGCTCTACCCTCTCATGTGCTGATATTGAGATAAAGTGGTTGAGAAGCATGTTTTGGCCTATTGTTTGCAGTTGTACAGAACAGCTGCCCAAACAAGGTCTGACTGTTAAGAAAGTGCTGGTTGTGCCTTTGAGATAAACAGTTTATGGCACACTTGTAGAAATAATGCTGGACATCAGAGTGTGGAACCTGAAGGGTTAGCTAACATACGCACGTATGCTAATGGTTAGCTAGCATATGTTAATGCCATGTTCCAACATCCTCATGCTGTTATTGTCCTCCAAACAAGGAGGTCTGGAAGACTAAGGAATGGTGGATGAAGGAAGAGGAGGACTCAAAGGGGCAGCAACCGATTTAATGGTTTGAGCTACTGCCTTCCACAAAGATCCAGGTTTGAGTCCCGCTCATACTGTTGGTCAGCGTACTTGCCCTTAATAGTGGTAGTAAAAATTAGCCTGGCTTATGAATGAGAAAATCGGTGTAAGTTTAGCACTGTATGTGGATTTGCTTACCTGCTGTGTCTGACAGCCAGAAACATTCTTGGTTGTCAAGATCAGGCTGAAAACCTGCGTGTTTATCTTTTTATATATGCAGGGCTGAGTGTCAGACTGGAGAACTGTCACTGGGGGAGGTTTTGGTGCTGGAGACTGTCCTCCTGTCTCCCCACTGTATGAAAGCCACTTGTCTCCAAGTCGACTTGCCCTGTGATAGAAGGAGAGCGATGTGGAACAGGCTGAGCGCTCACAGCCATGTGAGTCTTTGGAGCCGAGGAAATGTAGTTTCCAAGTGAATAAGTGTATATATTCCTGTTCCAGGTACATTTGAAAATTCCTCTTAGCAAAGGCCAGTTAGTATAGCTACTGGAAGACCACACAGCCACAGTTCGCAGAGTTCACAGTTTCACTTACAAGCATCAAACTGCAAACCAATGCAGCTGTTTTGAGTACACACGCAGGCCATTTACTACAAAGAGTAGTCAGGGAGCCCAAAGAAAAATCTCTGCGTTTCGCTGTAAGCACAGCAAGATGGCAGCCGACTCCACCTTCCAGTAGGTTACGTCCTGTAGATGGTCAGCAGACTCCACCCCCCAGAAGGTTACGCCCTGTAGATGGACAGCAGACTCCACCCCCCAGTAGGTTACGCCCTGTAGATGGACAGCAGACTCCACCCCCCGGAAGGTAATGCCCTGAAGATGGACAGCAAACTCCAAGCCCCGGTAGGTTACGCCCTGTAGATGGACAGCAGACTCCACCCCCCAGAAGGTTACGCCCTGTAGATGGACAGCAGACTCCACCCCCCAGTAGGTTCCACCCTGTAGATGGACAGCAGACTCCACCCCCCCAGTAGGTTCCGCCCTGTAGATGGACAGCAGACTCCACCCCCCAGTAGGTTCCGCCCTGTAGATGGACAGCAGACTCCACCCCCCAGTAGGTTCCGCCCTGTAGATAGACAGCAGACTCCACCCCCCAGTAGGTTACGTCCTGTAGATGGACAGCAGACTCCACCTCCCAGTAGGTTATGCCCTGCAGCTGGACAACAGACTGACTTTCATCAGACAAACTGGCTAGCAGTTGTTTGTTTGAATTGCACATTTTCCTTCCACTCTGAAAAACCCCTCCCTTTTCAAGGGCTACACAGTTAGCATCAGTATGTTCTCCGTGTTGCATGCAGCTTGCCATCGTCATGCCAAAGCTCTGCAAATGTGTGTCCCATGTTACTGGATCAGGACTACACTGGGAGTGTAAAACTCATGGTGAGACCTTCAGCTCTATAGAGACCAAAGAACATTTTGTAACAAGAATTAGGATTTTTTGTTTTAGCCAGAGGTTATTAAACATTTAAAATATATTCTAAACATTTGTCTAACTTTTTCTTTTGCAAAACACTTCAATAGCTGGGGATGCTTTCAAATCGCTTGATTCTTTCTCATTCGTTGAGATTTACTGTGACTGTTCAGCGATTTGCTTGTTGGGATGGCCCCAGTTTGATTGGCTATTGGTGAATGACTGTTATTTGATTGGCTCTTTGTGACTGGCTGTTGTGTGATTGGCAGCTGTGTGACCGTTCCCTGCACATTTCATGTGGGACCCCAACACCCAAGAGATTCTCCAGCAATGCCGGTGTGGTCAAGCAAGAACACGGGCCTTTGTGCATGCCCCTTGTTCCAGCACTTGTGCTATTAGTCAATAGAGTCAAAAGCAAAATAAGTAGTGTGAGATAGAACTAAAGGTAATTCATTGTAATATTTATATTACAGTTAATTTGTGCATAACTGGACCTCAGCGACCAGATTTTGGAAGAACCAGAAGAAGAACCCCGATCAAATCCCGTGGAGGATATGCATGCTCTGTGCAGTTCAGTTACGGTTGGTTCTGAGTTAATCCTGCTCGCTGTGCCACCCACATTACAACGTGACATTGTATTATACCGCACAGTAATATATGTATTTTTAAATACTTTTTCATATTTTTATTTAAAAAACCAACAAAGTGCATACAACTTTTAATAACACAAGATACTTGTATTGCTAATATAGGTTTGGTAAGAAAGTGGGATAAACACTGTGATCCTCCTTAAATGTTAAAGATTTCTAAGGTTAAACCTCCTTATATATGTTAAATAAAATATTTTATTTAAACATGTCAAGATTACTATCAAGATGAAATCATGCACATAATATATTTGAACGGCCGGACCCCTCTTCCCAGTACATATTGTTATGAAAGGGTGAACGATGCATACTTTTCCATAACCTTGCTTCACATTTTCAGTGACGATATGCATTTTTGCCCGTCCATATTTAACAGCGCTGTGTCTGTGCTCTTTGTCAGCCTGGCCCTTTGGTTAATTCCAAACCCCCCACGCTTCGCATGGGCGTACCTTCACTGTGGGTGATATGTGATACCTCTCCAAGTGATGACTTAGTGCTTCCTTTACAGAGTGACCTCGGTGTCACTGAAGGGTTTATGGTTTAATGAAAAAAGCTCTTGTTTTAATACCCCCAAGACCAGTTCTTTCTGCAACCAATTGTTTTATATTTGAAACGGACCCATTATGGGCCCAAATGCAATAAAACCTTGTTTCTGTCTACTTTTAGGAGTTCTGAGGAACTCTGCCTTGGCAGGCCTTTATTTA
This sequence comes from Heterotis niloticus, assembly GCA_018136845.1. NCBI lineage: Eukaryota > Metazoa > Chordata > Actinopteri > Osteoglossiformes > Osteoglossidae > Heterotis > Heterotis niloticus. The sequence goes on along the minus strand of CM030904.1, from coordinate 22,549,875 downwards.
CAATGGAACAATAAGGGAGAACAAATCGTACCATGGTAATGGACACAGCTCCCTCATAAATGCAACATTGCTGAGGGCTGTTTTCACCAATGTCTGTGTAAGTTAAATGTCCACAGTGTGATGCTGCGCTGCGCAAACACACTGTCTCGCTCACGATAAACAATGTGGCATAAATGGCTTTTTCAGCAGCACGCAAAGCATAGCAGCTGCAGTTAGAGGAAAAACATTGGATACACTGGGATTTACAACTGTACGCTCCAGCAATGCATTTACTTACTTAGTTTTCTCCAGTACTCCAGTCCAATACTTGCAATTATTTGCCAATTTATGCATTTTTGCTATATCGGTTCAGGGTTAAGTACTTTGCTCAAGGGTACTGCGGCAGGAGGTGGGATTTAAAGCCGCATCCTTTGAGTGCAAGGCAACAGCTCTAACTGCTGCGCCACCTGCTGCCCGAGTACCCAGTGATATTTATAATCACGCGTATTTCATTTTATGGCCCTGCTACAATGTGGAAATTCCACCATCATGTCCCCATTTCATAAAAGTAGCACAGAAATTGCGTTTATAGCTCTTAAATATGTCAAGTGAGGGTGGAGCTGAGTTACAAGAGACTTAAGCTAATAACAGAGTGGGTGCTTGTTAAATAAAATTAAACTAAACTGATAATATTGGGGTGGAAACATTGTAAATCATTTTAATACAAAGCCACATAGCTTAATCTGAAGCAGCTAGCATAGTGACACAGTGGTTGTGGGTTCAAGGAGCTCTAGAATTGCTGCCTTGTGTTGAGACCTTGACAAAGTTAACCAGATTTAACCAGAAGTGCTCTGGCAAAACTGTCCAGCTGTTGGAAGTGCAGGGGTGTGAAAAGTGTAGATCACATGAGCGCGGCTAATAAAAATGTTTGCTGTGCACCAAAATCTTCATAAAAAATCTGTTATGCTTAATACTATCAAAATATCCTACGGGCAGGAAAAACCTACATTTCCTGAGTTTCAACGTTATCACTGTGTGGAATTAATCTTTCTCTCTCCACCTCTCTCTCTCTTTCTCTCTCTGTCTCGACACACACACAGAGACAGAGAGAAAGAGTTATCATATTTCCTTATATTTGAATATTCTTTTTATTACTTCTCAGCCCATACAAACAGTGGCAGTTATTGTACAACAAAGTTTCTTTACTGGATTAAAGTGATTCTCCTTGGAGGAACGTTATGAATATTTGAAAGCAAAATTATAAAAACACCATAGAAAAAAGCACTGTGCTAATACAGATGAATGACATTTCAGTTTAATCTGAGGCCGGTCGGAGATTTGTCACAGCCCTGTCAGCAGAGAGCTGGAGAGGAGATGACAACCGTTTATGAGTTAAAGGTTTAATAACTTCCTGCGAGAGTTAAGCTCTGATAGTTAAGTGTTGCCCATTGGGGTTTACTAATGAGAGGAGCCTTTGCTCAGCCCCCTCACGCCCATTTTCAGGCATATTTTCCTAAAGGCTCACAACCTTTGGCTGACTCCCAGGGGGACCATTAATCCCATGGCGGGATGCTCTCCGAAATGTTAAGAAGTCAGAACATCTTTCTTGAAGCAGCTCATAACCTCCATCATGAACTCCCCATAATGCGGAGGGGCGGGGAAACAAATATAGCATCTCACTTATCAACTTCCGATGGCTGGCATATTTTCGGCTTTGCCTGGGAGGATACAGGCTCTCGCTCTGTGTGTGTGTGTGTGTGTGTGTGTGTGTGTGTGTGAGTGAGAGAGCCAGCTAAAGGAGCTCATTGAATGTTTGGAGGGCAAGGGCAGAAGCTTGTAGCAGCTTGAAGGAAGGGTCTACAATAGATGAGGGGTGTGCAGGGGGTATAAAGCAATAAGAACGTTGTCCAGTCACACCCTCGGGAATCCAGATCTTCACAAAATTGTGGATTTATACTTTTCAGCAAATGAAAAATTATTGGCATTACCAAGCAATGGATCGGTAATAAAGAATTTTGATGCATGCCAACATTTTACCTGACTACACCAACGACTGCACGTGGAGTTGATAGGAAATACAGAGGTGATGATGACAGTCGGTGTGGTACAAATTCATGGAGCAGTGAGGAGACCAAGAGAGAAGTGGTTTTGAAAGAGATGGGTTTTGAAGTCCTTCTTAAAGGCTGAAAGGGATTCAGCAGCTCTGAAGGGCAGAGGAAGCTCATTTCAGTATATTCTGTCCAAATCAAAAACCGATAAACTATTGCATTTGGACCCCCTGTAAATCATCTTTATCAGCTAAATAGACAGACAGAGAGACAGATAGATAGAGAGATAGAGAACGTGGAAATCTGCTGAGCTCCCCGACCTGACGTCACCCCCGACATGTTCCAAAGACCACGTTTAAGACAACAGGGAGATTCATACTTCCGTTAGTCACCATCTGTTGCTCATGGTTACTCAGGACTCCCAACACCATACACATTAATACACATCAATTATTCTACCCTTTGGAAATTAAATGCAGCTTTCTGTAAGACCATCTGCTGTGATGATGTGATAAGAAGTTATTTGGAATGATTGTAGACCCAGCTTGAGTTTATATTAGATCTTTTATTTGTAACAAAGAAATGGTTTAAATTTCAGTTTTTCTTTTTATAATTTTGGCGCTCTCGGCATGAAGCATCGCGATAAGACACAAAATACGCAGAAAAAGTTAACAGGGAACCTCTGCGTGAGCAAGAACAGGAGCTTTTCGGCCAAGGTCAAAACCGTATGTTGACATTGCTCTATGCTGTATTTGTATTTGAAGTTATTCTTTTATAGTTCTGTACCCTGAAACCAGAGTCAGACTGTTCCGAAGGTGGAAGGAAGCAAATGACAAACCATCATACAAAACACATATTTGCATATTGTTTATTGAAATAATAGGTGAACGTAAAGGAAATAATGAAACAAGTTACTAAAGATTAAACCATTACAATATTATACACAAATGCAGTGCATCAGGCCGTATCCTGAACGTATGGTTGGTGAAGGGACGCCCTGAGGCTCAGCACCAAAACCTGTCAGGTGACGTGAGGGGGGCCCCACTGAGGTCACAGTGCCAGTGATGTGTGCTGGTTTTGTCCAGCAAACGGTACAAAAAACATGTGCGGACCACAGGGATGGCTCATTGGGATGGGGGGGATTCACACCCCTGCAGAAGAACAACAGAGAAGCCACCTAAATCAAGCAGCTGTTTTCTTTTTAAACACGATCGCCGGCCACCCCGGTTACAGCCACACTGGGATTAAAGCGGGACTCCGCACCACGCCCCCACTTGATGGTACAAAGCACCGCTGCACAATTCCTCTTGGTCGCACACGGTGAAGTTCACGTGGGGTTTGACACCACCCTACCGCAACCCTTGTGTCATAGAATCTTAAGGTACATTTAGCCATAAAACTAGTGTGCAGTTCCACATTACTCCAAGTAAAGAGGTTCGAGGGGCCGATGCTCCACCTCTCCCCCTCCCATTTGTCCAAGCAGTGACCGAAAGGTGTCGAGGCCGAGGCAGCGTCCGTCGTCTCGGTTCTTCCTCTAGCACCTCGACATCAACACAGAACTTTGCTATTTGACAACGACAAATGAATCATTACGGAATTAACAGTTTGTTTTTCTCTGCCGCAAAATTGCGATCGACATCCTGAAGTGGCTCCTCTGCCAGAGTCTTGCACTGGACCCGGGATTCTAAAATCATCACAGCTGCATCCCACTAGAATAATGGAATGAAACAGTACTGCGCGAATCCTTTACCTGTTCAGCTTTTATAATAAGTGACAAATGAATAAAAAAAGTCATTATTATCGTCATGAATGGAGTTCCGAAAACAGCTGCGAGATGGCGTGGAGCCGCAGATCCACTTTCCAAACATAAATTCCCACTTGATGGTTGTTTGTGTTTGTCTGGTTGCCTGTAAATTTCGGGAAGGATCTCGGGTTGCCACAAAGTGCTTCTGCTTCCACAGCACTGCCCTAGCGCTCACTCATAACTGCTCGTTCTCCAGGGAACGTAGGTCGCGTCTGAACATCTCCGAGCATCTGAAGGTCATCCACGGTGCCTCCTGTGGCTCTGTGGTACCAACTAACATTACCAACCTCTAGCACGAGCATGCATCCAGCAATATACAAAAGTCACATGATCATACAGTTGCATGGAGGCTATGTTCAGTGTTTGTAAACAAAAGCAGATTTTGGAGGGGGGACACCTCTGCGGGGCAGATCCACACCTATGGCGAGTGCCTCAGAAATGCTGCAGTTAGACTAAACCTTTGACATATGGGAGAGCACTTCCAAATGATGATGTCACTGCAAATGTGCGGCGCGACCAGCCCATGAGGACGGCTGGAGTAAACACTGCGAGGTTCCCACATCTTTGTTTATAGATTGTCTAAAACGTCCACATTCCTCTGAAGACTTGCTCACTGCTCATACGTCTTTGTCCTTTTAATTCATTGTGTCAGTGTAAACCAGAGAAGAGGCTGCAGGTGTGCACTTGAAGCACGCATCCTAGCCTGAATTCGGAGCAAAGCTGCCTTCATCTCTAGTGCATCTTCGCTCGTGCTTAATTTGTGTCACGCGTAACCATGTGCTAGTGCTCAGGGCTGTGTTTGTGCGTGAAGATGTGCTGCTAACATGGCCAAAGTTGCCGGATGTCTACATTTCAGCATCCTTTGGCTGTGTCTTCGGTGGAACAGGGAGTCTCCAAGGACCCAATGGCACAACTTGTCACAGTTCCATAGGGCGTAAATGGAGGGCGGATTCTTAGCAGAAGGGAGTTGGGTTCTTCCCTTGTTTGCCTTGTTTGTTTAGTAGACACTTTTCTCCAACCTGTGGATTTTCAGCGTCGGACCCCTTCTGCATAACGCCACTGAACAGAGGAGTGTAGCGGTCTTGACCGAACGTAGGGAGGCAGACCAATCCAAATCAAATGCAGATGTGGGGTAGCACAAGGCAACAACACACTGGAATACCAGTACCTGTGGTGAGATGCATGAGCGAGTTTTACCCGACAGCCCTCGCTGATGGACTGGCTCACTGTGAGCAACTGGAAGATGATGGAGCGTAAATGGGAGGCCATTGCCCAAACCAAGTTCCCCGGTTTAACCCTGCACTATCTACTGCTGAATCACCACGGTGAAGGAAATGATTATTTGTGTCTGCTGAGTTGCGTGAACCCCGATAGCATCGGCCCAAGAGACACCCACCTCCTCCCCGAAAAAATATCTGAATTCAGATTTAATAAAGCAGTCAAACAACCTGTGTATTTATAGAACAGAAAAGATTGAGCATGTGGCTCAGAGGCAGCCTTGCAGGTCACTCTGCGGCCTCTGGCCGAGGGGCGGTGGTGCTGTTCAGGAGGGAACGTCCTCACGGGTTCATCGCTCTCAGCACTAATAAATAACAAAAGTGCAACTCGGCTTTGACTGCATTAAACACTAAATAAAGGGCCTCTGATGTGAGCCCAACATAAACAGGCGAATGAGGTCCCGATGGTCCTGCCCAGTTTTGAGGGGAAGCTGGGGTCACTGGGCCGAAGGGCTGCGGAAGGGCCGCAGGGTGCAGCCAGGCAACGCCAGGAATCGCAGGGAAGCTCTAATGCAGAGTGGCATATGGCCACTCAGGTGTCCAGGTGTGTTCAATTGGACCTAACACTTCAAAGAGCACCAAAGTTTGAATGGTTGGACAGAGTAACCCCTAACATTTCGGGGAAAGATGCTTCATAGCTCCTCATCTTCTACAGACAAACAACCTTTCGCCTTGCATCCAATGAGTCCATATGGAGAGACAGTGCCAAGGACCAGCATGGCATGATGGTCAAAGCTTCTGCTTTTGGACTCAGATGATCACAGGGCTATGGTGCCCTTCGAGGTTCTTACCTGGAAGGGAAACAGTAAAAATGGCCCACCTGTATAAATCATCTGAAATGGCTTTTTAATAAAACTGTAAGGTAAATATACGTACGCTGAACTGCATAGGTTTTACACCTACGGTGAGTTCAAGGAAGGCCACTAACTATTAAGCAAGTACCAATTCAAAGTAAGTTTAGACATCATAGATATCACAAAACTTTGAAACTCAGTTCACCTTTCAGCTGAATTTTAGTAAAATTCCCCTGGAATGACAAAACGCTGATACAACTCAAACCAAATATAAAAAAGCTGAGTAATACCCTAGCATTACTACCAGTCCCTTTTTGCTTGTTTTACTGTTTGACAGCACTAAAACACAAAGGATTTAGTCAGGCAATTTTGATGCTGATGGACAAAAATAATATTTTGCATCACATTTCTACTTTTCAATGAATTATAGATGCACAACACAAAATAACCGAGTGTCCAAGTATAGTCAGTACTTTTATAAGGGCTGCAATTCTTTAGCCAAGAATGGACTCTTGTTAAGGATTCAAGAGTCTTGCAGAAGGTCTATGTGCCACTAATGGGTGCTGCCACCGGCAGCACTTTGATGCATCTCTTAAACAAAATGACATGCGACTGGGTGCGGCGACGCTGCGCACCATCGGACGTTGTGTAACCCGCCTTAAATCTCCGTCTTTATAGTAAACAGCACAGAATGTCTCCAAAGGCCTTTCAGTGCTGAATTTATTTTATTTACAGAAATGTATTTCACACAGACAAGCTCTTGAGAAGACAATCTGTATCCAAGGAGGCCCAAACAACAACAGTGAATCATGGTCAAGTTATGTTGTTGTTTTGCTTGGGCAGTGGCCAGTCCAAAGAAGGGCCCAGCGCTGAGCGAAAGCAGGCCATCATGTGGACAAACTGAAGGGCATCGTCTGCAGACGAGTTACTCTTTCCTTCCCCTGTCCAAAACTCTGCTTACAATATCAGAGGCCCCTGACTGAAGAGAAGAAAGAAAAAAAAAAACGGGTTGGACTCAAAATCTAACAGCTGCACAGCTCAGACAGTGACTGGTTTCACTCCTCTCAGGGATCAGCCACAGGTCATTCGCAAACAAGAAGTGACCTCTGAGCTGGATCCACTGGCACTGAATGCTGGTTCCTAGCACACTTCTACCAGGACACATGCTCTACTGTGATGCTGTGGAACTGATCAGCGCTGTGGATCTCTAGAGAGCTCTCTAGTGAGGCTTCGCACTGCTTCAGTAAAACATATCCAACTTCAGTGACTGGTAAAAGCAGCAAGATACTCCTGCAAATGCTACATAGGAGGTTTCTACATAACATTTGCAGCCCCTTATCACGATCATGATAAGTATCTCTTGCAAACTTTTCCAAATCCTTTGTCTTTCATCTTCGGGCTTCTGCCTTCAAGCCTCTCCAGATGATACAAGTTGTCTTTGACCTGCCAAGCCATTCCGATGTATCTCTCCTCCTCTCTACTGGCTTCCTGTAAATGTCCATATTAAATTCAGCACTCTGGTTATGGCCTACAAGACGATTGAAGGATCTGCATCCTGACACCAACAGGATGTGATCACTCCTTACGCCACAGCAATTGCTCTGTGCCCCTGCTTTTGGGTATTTGGTAGTCCTACTCACAAGAGGTGCAATGATGAAAGCCTCCCAGTTCTTGATTTTGACTCCTTCTGTCCCCAAGAGTTGTTAAATCCTTCCCAGAAGGATTCAAGAAGGGTCTCAAAACCCATCTCTTTTAAAGTCATTTCTCTCCCGATCTCCTGCCAGCAACATGAACAAGTCCAACGCCACCTGCTGCGATGATCTATGCATTTGCTGCTTCAATGTCACGACTACAAGCAGCGGCTCGAGGGATGTGAACCAGCAACGTGGGGGTGTCAGACAGACAAGCTGCGCTTTGATCACCCTTTATGTCTAAAGCCTTTCATTTGTTGCTGATACACTTTTTAAAACTTGTTCTGGAGACGAGCATCTGCCAAATGAATAAATATAAATATAAATAAAAGTGTTTGATAAGCACAAAATAAACACTTTGGAATAATAGTGATAAAGCGGGACGCTGGAGACTAAGGAGAAAGATTGTTGAAGAAAATCCAAGCATTGAAGATGCCGTCTGAACATGAATCCACTTGTTTTCAGCAATGAGTCAAAATAATAATAATAAAATAGAGGCATAAATAAATAAGACAAAGATATTTAACACACAGACAGGGATGAACTCTCCTGGGCAGCCACCAGAATGCAGTTTCCTCCATCACTTGTACCGAAAGCACAAACAATGCACCAGATGCGTCTGCGCAAAACGGAGCTGTTAATCTGAACAACTGTCATTATGACAAGCAAAATAAATGTGAGCTGATCTTAATGTAAACTAGTAAAGGTACACAATGATGCATCATGGCTGCAATGGGCTCTCAGGAAGACAGCGTTAAGAGGAAAACTGGAAGATGGGTTGGTAAAAACAAGGCATATTAGCATTTTGCCAGATTCCACATCCTCAGCGGTTATTCGGGCCATCTGTGTGCTGGGATGAGCCCTGTTCACTGTTACACTGAATTTGGGAAAGGTGGGATTCTTCTGCAAGCCCTTCCTTTGCACTCTGACTGGACTGTGTTTACCAGTTATGCTGTCGCTAACATGTTTAGTCCCTCGGTCCAAACATGTTGCACAAATCGGTTAAATCGCTAATTTAAGAAGGTACCAGACATGAAGTTCCTTTCATTGACTTAAGAACTGGACAGAATTTATTTCTATATTTGCATTTTTAAATCAAGATTACTATAGGATGTTACTTCAAAATTTCAGATACACTTCTGTGCAGTTTATTATATTAATACCACACGACAGAGTCTCCACAGCTGTAATACATGGAAAGGATGCATTTTATTAGTTAAATTTACAAAGCTAGTTTGCAAAAAAGTCATTATTGTCTCCATTTTATTTAAGCTTTTAAGAGGCAGCTTTCAGTGTGAACTGATGGTACGATACATGCCAGGAAGGGGCTGTCGTGTTCAGGGCCTTTGACAGAAAATGAACTCAAAGAGAATTCTGCGGTCTTGTCTTTGCAATTCACTAAGAGGTAAAGCAGAACATATCGCATGTTTATGTTCGTATCGATGCAGCAGGGACACCTGCGGAACTCTGAGCTACCTCGGCACGTGGGCAGGAAAGATATACCGGGTCACAACATGGTGGGAAGACTGCTGGTGTTCGCTAGGGTGGTCACTGTCAAGTGTTTAGAAGGGCAACAACAACACATTTTCTGGGAACATGTGTATCTGATCAGTTAATATTAATACCCTGTTGGGTTTAATCACAATAGAACATTAAAGAAGTCCTGGAAAGGCTGCTGTTCAGTACTTACACACAGTTTTGACACCTCGAAGGCCCTGTGCAGCTTGACCGTGTCTGTCGTAAAGTATTAGTAGTAGACTGAAAAGCACAAAGCGCTCCACTGAGCGTCACAGAAAATCCTTCCTCCCCACTGCCATCAGACCTTACTTCTGGTTATTGAAATACTTAGATGTGCTATAACTCGTTCGTTGCTTTCCATGTGAATAACTTTGCTATGCAGAATGTGTGATATTTCACTTATACTTGCAATATTTTGGATGAGGATTTACTGTAGTTTATTTGATATTTATAGTCTATTTTATTTTATATTCTATTTCATTTATATGTTTATCACTAGAGTTGCCCTTCCTGTTGTTTGGGTCTTTGTCTATTTGTACAGTTGCAACATAAGCCATTTCCTTTGGGTTTTCTGAAGTTTTGTAATTCTGATTCTTACCGTGAGGTTGCCCCCCCCCCCGCCCCCACGCTGCAGTCTGACGGCGAACATTGACGTCGCCAGAGGGCGAGCGAGCGTCGCTATTGAGGGTCCGGTCCTCCGCTCCGCTAGAGGGCGAGCTGCTCCGCGGGAGGGGGTCACACGGCCCGGGCGCCCTCGAGAAGCGGACGGTTGCTCGGCACCCGGCTCGGATGTTGTGGCCAGGATGTCTTTTGTCTAGCGAGAGCGGTGTGTTTTGGCCACTAAAACATGCCACAGCGGGCGAACGGCCTGTTTTAACTGTGGTTTGACGCACGGCGCTCGGACACAGAGCCCGCCGACCTGTTTATTCCCGGTCTGTTGCCTGTTTGTCGTGTTTGTTGTCTGTTAGCTCCACAGCGGCGCGACGCGCTAAGCGACGTTGCTCATGAACGGGGTCAGCTTCGTTGAATAAACTAGCTTTTGACTAACCCACCGGTTAACTAAACAAGCAGCAAACTGGCCGGCGCTCCATAGTGCTTCCTGGCTCTCTAGTAGATGAGGTAAGAAATCGATCCCAAGAATCGTACATTATTATGCTCTCATCCGGTGTAATATTTTTGCTATTTTGTTCTGAACTTCGTTTCGCAGTACATGGATCTTTCGACTGTAATCGTTGAGATCGCTGCTCACAAGCTAGCTAGTCAGTCCTGAATGTGGAGTTTACCCTTCAGGTGGCTGCCTTCGATGTGCCATGTCGATATTTGGCAGAATTACAAAGAAAATAATGAACCCACTTACACCTCCCAACGGAGATACTAGTTATCCAAACTCGGTGTGGTGGGAGGGTAACCCAGCTATCATATAGATAACTTGGTTAAGAGCCCTAGTTGGCAGAGTTTGGTGAGGAAATTCAGTCAGGCTGATAGCGCCAGCAGCCTTTCTGTGGGATACCAGTGAGCTTCTGGGCAGAACAAGCAGCAGCATTGGCGTGCGACAGACGTCCACTGTAGAGGATGCCGTGTAGGTGGAAGCGCTGTACCCGCACGCACATGACGGTTTGTTACTCGTGTCCGTGGGCAGGTTGTCCATCTCCTGGTATGAATCTGTGAGGCTCTGAAAGACTCCGTCCCCGATGGAACCCAACAATGACGTGGCACTGGACATCATCATAACCAACGTGGTGTCGGTTTTCAGAACCAGGTGCCATTTGAACCTTCGCACTATCGCCCTCGAGGGCACCAATGTCATCTACAAGCCAGAGGTCGGGGTGAGTCCTTCACACGTGACACGCATATAAAGCGTCCGTCCGTCCATCCGTCCATTTTCACATTATAAACCAGCTGATAGGTAGAGCTGCAGCCACTGGACTCAGCAGTCACAGGTTCAAATCCCACCTCCTGCTGTACTACCCCTGAACCATGGTACTTACCCTGAATTGATAGAGGTACAAATTTCCCAGCTGGCTAGACCGGTAAATCAGTGTTATTAGTGTAACACTGCAAGTTCCTATGGAGACAAATGTCAGATAAATGAATATAAAGTCATCCAGAAGGTGATTATATCCTTTGTACTGTTCATATGTCCAAACCATCAATAGGGGGCTTTATTTGGAAGCATTTTTCCAATACCGAATGGGTCCCCAGCAGAGTTTATATGTCTACAGTGTGCTATTAGTCTGCATTCTTTTTAAATTCAGAAAGTTGTGGTGTAGTACTGCATCAAGCACAGTCATATGTTGTACAGGTACTGCCATTCACTCACACGCTTAGACGCAGATGGACATAAGAGTGTCATTGTTTGCATGTAATGTGAAATGACAGAGCTCTGTGTTCCTCCACAGAAAGTTCTAATGAAACTGAGGAAGCCAAGAATCACGGCGTCAATATGGTCCTCCGGAAAGATCATTTGTACCGGAGCTACGAGGTGAACTTTGTGTGATGGTCTGCCTGATGAAGCTGTTAAACATTCACATTTGCAGTTTTTTCACATTAGTGTTCAGTGCGGTCCAGTCGGTGACAGTCCTCACTTTCTTAAAACCCCTTCTGATGGTTTTTATGTGTCTTCTGTATACTCAGCGAAGAAGAAGCAAAGCTGGGAGCTCGCAGACTGGCCCGTTCTCTGCAGAAACTCGGCTTTAAGGTGCGCGTCCTTGCCAGTTAATCAGTGCTGATAATGAAATGAGACTAAAGTCGTGTGTTACTTGAGGTACGAGACGCTGTTTATACACAGTGAAGATTGTTTCGTGATGTTTTCTCCCAGGTGAAATTCACTGACTACAAGGTGGTGAATGTCCTGGCTGTCTGTACGATGCCCTTCCAGATCCAGCTCATTGAGTTCACCAAAAACAACAGACCCATTGCCAGGTGACCCCGGCAGTCCTGCTGCTGACTTCTCACCCGAGTCTACCCTTGTGGATCAGGGTGTTGGACAAAGAGCCACTGATTAATTTAAAATTGACATCTAGACTCTTTAACAGTGTAAAAAAATAATTTAGGAAGCAGATTTCAGAATTGTGTGCAAAGTATCTGGGTTTTCCAAATTGTTGAAGGTCTGTGTGTGAAAATGTGTATCTTTCAGTTATGAGCCAGAGCTTCATCCTGCAGCCTCGTACAGGATAAAGAACCTGAAGGCCACAGTGCAGGTCTTCTCCACTGGCAGTATCACAGTCACAGGTACACTAGCTCACAGGAAGCTGCATGGAAAATTCCTGCTTTCAAAAATATTCCATTCCATTATCAAAAATAGCAGTGACGAAATAATAGTAAAATGCAAATATTGCAGATATTATGTGCTGATTGCACCTGAACACTCCTCAGTAGATCAGCACTTTTGCTGCTCCTTATCAGTTTGCTTGGACATCTTGGGCTATGTGGCAGCAATGGGTGTAGTAATATGAGCTGTTGCCTTTGGAATCAAAAGTGAAAATTACCCATCTTGTAAGCAACTCAATATTGTTGCTTTGTTTAAAAAAAAAAAAAAAAAAAAAGGTATAAAAGGTAAATGAACAATGTTAGTGTAATGCTGCTTCTATTTTAATACAAGAGCAAAGGTAGGAAGGGAGGCAGTACATGAAGTACAAATGAGGTAAGAGGTCTGGGGCAGGGGAAGAGGTTAAGCTCATGTTTCTGGGCATTAATTAAAGGTGGAATGTAAGGGTCTTGCAAGGATTTAGATGGCTTAGGAATGTGCCTTATGGAATGGCATCAGGACTGAGCTTGGCGTTTGTGGCCTGGAAAAACGAATGGTGATGCATAAGTATTGTCATGGTAACCAGAGCTATTTTCATAACATTCACCACCTCGGAAATCCCTCCAGAAAGACATTTAGAAAAGGAAAGGTCATTTGCAGTTTCTTAGTTATAAAAATGGATCTTAATAGGGAAACATTTTGCTGTGCTGTTTGAAGTTGATCTGAGTTACCAATTTCACAGTTTACTGGCTTCTGGTAACTTTACTCAAGTTGTCAGTTTTCAGAGGAGACCTCACCTTTCAATACTGTTTTCTCCTCAGGACCAAACGTTCAGTATGTCGCTACAGCCGTCGAACAGATTTATCCCCTGCTGTTTGAATGCAAGATGGCTGTGAGATGAATTGGCAGCAGCAGCAGCGCCTGTCAGGAAGGTGGACGCAGCATTTACTCTGGGCTGTGTGGTAATGTGACCCGCTGCACCCGTCCTCACCGCTCCGCACTGGGCACTTTTCTGCTGTAGTCGTTTTACGTGTAGGCATGTCCTTTTCCTTTTTAATGTCGCCGTGTTTTAGCGCATGAACGCCAAAGAAGCTGTTCAGACAGTATTTCACATAGTCAGAGGATCCCATCTATTGAAATAGTTTTAAAAGGAACACACCCACATACTCACATACCAGTGCACATGGAAACTTGCATCCATACTGTATTTTGTACTTGTGACATGAACCTGGGCGTGACAGTAGAGTTCGACGAGGTGTCTTGTTAAACTTGCCAACTTGTATAACCTGATTAGTGAAGGAATGGCTTTTTCAACTCTTTATGTAATATGTTTACTTTTATATTTTGTACAATAAAATGTGGAAACTGTCACGTGCAGGCAGGGGCGCTTCTGTTTTCTTAGTAATAGGGGTTCATCATGGGAAGAGGATAGTCACAACTGAAGTGGAATGTGGAGGATTTCATGACGACTTTGTTAGATCCTGTACACCTTGACTCCTTTGTTCTGTATGTGAAAACATGAACATGCACTATTTTTCTCAGACTTAACTGTGTTCTGTTAGTTTTTTCATTTATTGTTTTTGCAGGATAACATTTCAGCTTTGTAAACTCTGTGGCACAATATGCAGTTAATGTCATTATGAAATGGTACAAAACAGGTAGAATTAGCTGAGGTAAATAGTGTTGAGGTGAATGAATCACTGATCAGTATATAACCGAAGTCCCCAGTGACAGGGGTTGTCATAATCCCCCTGCTTCATCCTACAGTGACAAGCCAACCCCCTCCCCCCCAGCCACTTAATAACATAAAATATTTCTACTAAATTAATAACTTAAGTCTCTTAAATGCATATGTAGTCTTGGTTACAGTCAGGTTACAATGCTGGATACACTGTTGCCCGTGAACTTCAAATCCAGAACAACATACTGGACATCGTTGTGTCCGGTGCTCCAGCCAGAGTCCCGTGGTCATGCTGGTGGGAGGGTATCCATAGAAACGGCACGTAGCTTCACCATTACACTCCAGGTGGCACCACAGGCCACATTGTCTGGTTTTTTTTAAAAATTTTTTTTAAACATCCCTGGTATTTCAAGTATTGTGTCCAGCAACATTAAAATACATCACCAACCCAGTTCTTTTACACAGCTGCTTTCATAAGTGACAGCAATTCTGAGGTAAACCATTTTAGTTAAGGTTCATTTTTTCTCCCGCTTTCACCATAGTAAAACTGTCTGTTTTAGACCGCACTTTGTAGCAGATTGTGTCTTCCAGATGTTTTCTGCAACAAAAAAAGGCGTGAATGCAGAAAGGTCACACAAAACTCTGGTGATGTTGTAAATACTGAGCTGGGATACTCACTTCCCTGACAGCTCCTTGGAGATCTGCTCCAGGGTCTGGCCCTTGGTCTCAGGGATGTAGAAGATGACAAACATGAGTAGCACAAAGCTCATAGCAGCGTAGAGGAACAGGACGTTGGACAGCCCAATTTTCTCTGAAAAAGGACATCACATCCACCTTGTTCCATCCAGAGAGGCATGTGGAATCATTAACACTTGATGATTGTATTGCTGTTTACCCGGTTCTACAAGTGTAACCCTTGTTGATGGGTTTTTTTTTTTTTTTTACTCTGGATTCATGAAATTTCAGATAATGTATTGACTGTAATGCTTAAATGCTGTATCTACAATTTCACATTTGACAGACAAACCACATCAGCAGAAAGGCAGCGACTATTTCTGGCCGCTCAGCATACAACCTGATAATGAAGGGGCCCAGGATAAATGGCAGTAACTCGTACCCGTCACTGTAAGGAAGGTGAGGGAGATGATGAGGTTTGTGCCCCAGTTGACTGCAGACACCACAGATACGGCTTTTCCCCGTACCCCCAGAGGGAAAATTTCACTCAGAACTACGTGGACCACTAGAGCAGAAAGACAAGGGATGGGGGGGACATATAAAGACAAAATTGGGAATGTTCAGAAAAGCAGATACCATACAGCCATAAAAAAACAGCAAACTGACATCCAACCAAAACAAAAAACACTAAACCTAAAAACCAGCTTTCAAACTGGTCAGAGCACTGAAAAAGCCGCAGCTCTGTATGTGACACACAGGTGGCAAACACAACCGGGACCTAAAATCCATTCTTAACTCATTTAATCACTTGCTACAGAGTCACAACCATTAAATAACAGACGTGACTCTGTTAGTTAATGGTTTAAGTGAAAAATCTGATACATTTATAATAAAAACACTTTTGTTATCTTTCAGCTGCATTAATTCTAAAAATTTTTTGTCCACAAGCAAGTTTCCTATTCAGTGCCGACTGTTGACAGTCCATTCCGAAACCAGTTGTCATTCTCCTCGTCATTGACCTCCAGCACTCAGAAATACCAGGCAAGTTGTAAACACTGTGGAATGCACTGAACTAAGGCAGTCCCACACTCCTGTTCTGATTGGGTGATCTTTACAGCCATCTATCAGCTAAACACAATAAACACAGGCTGTGTTAAGCTTCTGCAGACAGAAATTTCAGAAAGCAGATTAAGTAATGAAAAATTAGAACATAAAATTTGAAAATGTATCTGACCATTCATAGCTCCATTGAGGAGCTAATGTATAACTAACATAACAGGACAACACAGCATCTCAGACTGATTCAGAGTCTCTTGAGTAGAGATTTAAAAAAAAAAAAAAATGAAAAAAGCAAACTTACTTGGTCCAAGACTTATGGAAAAGGCTGCAATGTAGCCAAGCAGGCTGACCAAGGAGAGCCACTTCAAGGCATCAGCTGCCTGTCCGGGTCCAGAACGAGCCCCTGGGACCGTCTCCACAGTCGCTCTGCTCATGGTGTCAGCCCAGTTCTCCTGGGCTGCAGACCAGTTGCTGTAGCGGGGGATCTCCTCAGGCTCCCGAACAACAGGTAAGACATCAAACACCGAACCAGACATGTTGTGCAGCTGGTGGGTGAGGTTCATGTGGATAGGACTTTGGCAGATACGAGAGGCATTGGCGTGACTCTGCAGCGTCACTACACCTAAGGTGCTTAAGGACAACGTCATGCCAGCAGCCCCAATACATAAGAAGTTCCGACTGCCCACACGATCCACCAGCAACACTGCTGGGACTGTGGCGGCCACCTTTACTATCCCGAGACCCGTGGAGGCCAGTGTTGCTGCTCCGTGGCTGTGGAAGCCCACAGACTGCAGGATGGTGGAGGCATAGAAGAGGACGTTAGGCTGCCCCGTTGTCTGCTGGAGGAAGACGAGTGCCGCGCCAATGAGCAGCCGCCGCCGCACGTTGTCCTTGCTGCTAAGTAGGTCCAAGAAGCCGTGCTGGCTCTCTTCACGCAGCGCCGCTTGTATACCAAGCAGCTCCTCATCCACGCCAGAGGGCCGGAGCTGCTCCAATACAGCCCTTGCAGCCTCCTGACGTCCCTTCTTCAGCAGGAAGCGTGGACTCACAGGCAGAAAGCACATTGCACCACCCTGCAGGACTGCAGGCGGAATAACCGCAGCAAACATGTACTTCCAGCCATTGGGCATGGCAGCGAAGGCGTGGCTAAGACCAAAGCCCAGGAGGACACCAATGACGACCATCAGCTCATACAGAGACACCAGCAAGCCCCTACGATCCTGAGGGGCCATCTCAGCAATGTAGAGGCAGGAGGCTGTGCCTGAGAGTGCCACTGCCATGCCTGCCAACAAACGGCCCAGGAAGAGCGCAGTGTAGGAGGCAAAACCAATGAGCACCACGGTCCCCACAACAATGGTACCAGCAGTGACAATGATGGCGAACTTCCTCCCATACTGATCAAGCAAGAAGCCCCCGACGAACGAGACCAGCAGAGCTCCCAGCAGAAGTGCACTCACTGCTACTTCCTGCATCTGGCACGTCAGCGAAAGGACATCCCGCAGCTGCAGCAGTGCCCCAGAGATCACGCCCATCTCATACCCCAGCATAAATCCGCTGACAGCTGCCACCACTGAGGCCAACACCAGGAAGGTGCTGCTCCCTGGGTGACAGAACCCACCTAGGTGGCCAAAGGTACATGTTAGGTACATGTCACACACACATCAATATGTCACAGACTGGAAGATTTTAGGCAAAGCCACCAACAGTACTCATTTTACAGTCAATAATTCATTGACTCCTTATGTTAATCGTGAATTTTTAATTTATGGAACAAGTAAATAATTATTGAATAATTTATGCTCGGATGGCCCCAAAAAACCTTTAGAAAAACAATGAAACCTGTTGTGTGCCTGTGGCCGCTTCAAAATAGGAACGTAGGTGGTCCCTCCACCCGTCTTCAGACCGATTGATCGATTGGCTTAGAAACCAATCACTATCGCACCATCGTAAAATTGAAAAATCGTAAGTCAGACCATCGTAACTCGGGGCCATCTGTAGTTAATGTTTAAAATGGAATGAACACAAGCTGTGTTTCCCCAAAAGATCGCAGTAAAGAGCATACAAAAGAAATGTGGGACCATCTTAATCCAGCTCAGTTCCACAGTGTTTCCTGGTTTTGTTTGATGTTCTTAACCAGTAGTCAGTGACCTACAAATGTCAGTATCAAGGCGAGCAATGTTGCACATCTTTATGAGATGAATTGGTCAAGACTGGCAGGGAACTAATTTTAGAGGCTTACTTTATTCCCAGTCATTAAATGTTTTAATGTCCTATACAGTCATTAAAATAATCCAAGTGTTAAAGTATAGTTTTATCTGTTATTTTGTTACTTCAGATTTTATTATAGACCCAAGCCCAGCAAATAAATGGAGCAACTTCTGCTGTTAACCTTTTAATGACTGTGGCTTAGTGGTAAAGGTGTTTGGAAACGCAAACAAAATGGGTTATGGAGAGACTTCTGGTCCCAACTGTGTTTCTAAGCACAGAAGCTATTGCACATACAGTTTTAAGTGAATTCAAATGTTATAATTGAAGTCCATTTCTGACACTTCCTCCATAATTTGTAAACTATACACCACACACAGAAGTTTACAGAGCAATGTATGCCAGCCCTTATTTCAGCTGCATTGTTCTCTTATTTTCACATTAAACTATTTTACAGGAGAAGCACAACATTTTTAAAAACCTGATCTACAGATTAGCTGGTGCTGTGCAGACTAATCGGCTTAAAGGACCCAGCTGGAAGAATACGCCCAGCGTGAAAATAGTTTCAGGGCTTAAAATGTGATAGTTTCAAAGTGGCAGAGAAAACACATTCAAACATTACATTTGAACGTCAGACACTGTGTTCCACTTTTCACTCAGGTTTAACCTTCAACAACTACCTGGCAGTCTCTCATTCTCCAGTGTCTTAATTCCATTCAGGGCCAAGCTGGCATAACCATTGGCATATCTTTCACCTGCCCGGTCCAGTCTGGACACCCACAGTAAACTGACTAAACTGTATACATTTTTGTAAAAAGTGAAATAATGACCTCTGGCCTTGGTGGCTTTCTCTGCTGGGCATGTTAGGGTGTTCGTCTCCGAAATGCTCTGAAGTTGTGAGCGAACCCTCCCGTCCTCCTCCAGATCCATTCTCCTCCAAGTGCTAAAGGTGGACATTAGATGAGTAATGTAGTATCCACAGTGGTGTTACAAAACATTTGTAAAAAAATTTAATGTATATATTGTAACATCTTTTTAAACAAACATTGCTTTACTTACACTGTTAAGACACTTTGTGACTTGCCCAGTTACACCATTTTTACTGCATCACTTCAGAGTCAACACCTTGATCAAGGCTGCTGCAGCAGGAGGTGGGATTTGAACCCGGAGTCCTAACACAGCAGCTCTATTCGCTGCACCACCTTGCTGCCCATGTAACTCCTGCGTAATCTCATGTTTCTATTTCGGGGGGGTTTAGGGGTTCCTTTGCATGCATCTCTGGGTAGGCTGATGGGTTGGAACACAAGCGCTTCCCTGTATCCACCCATCACCACTAGACATCTCCATCCCGCTGGGAACCTCAATGAGATGCAATGACCGCATGAAGAAATGCTCATGCAGGATTAAGATTGCCGCTACTGGTCAGATTGGTATGAGTTTAAGATAAAGTTGCTGTGGCAACCAGAGAGATGTGAACCACTAAGCTGCTCCCGTACCCCCCCCCCCCCCACACACACACACACAAGCCCTGTATGAACCCTCTCTGAATTGATACCTGGATTTTACCAGTGTATTTTTAATACGGTACATATCTATGTAGCGTGCTTCACTCACAGTAATTAAAATTATTAAAGTGTTTTAAATACAAGTTGCACAGAAAAGGCCGATCCATATGATTTCAGCAAATGTTACTTCTCTAGAGTGCTATTTCTGTACTATTGTATTGTACTTTACTTTTTGAAACCCTTGAAAACCTACTTTATAAGTACTGTTGCTCTGTTAGACGTCATGTGAATAGCATGGGCCACTGTGAAGGAGTTTATTTAACCCTTTCAGGTAACTTTGTGCTATTTTGTTCGCACTTTTTATTTTACTGTTAAATTCTAGCGCGTCCTGTTCAAGATGCACGGGGCAGTTTCGCATGAAGCTGCAAGACTAACAGATGTGGATGGCTATTGGCGTTCTACCACGGTAAGTAAAACAGCTTTATTACTCTCGAACTGCCACGATTTATCATTTCTGCACCAATAACCAAGTTTGGGAGACGCCGGCGACCGCCGTACGAACGCGCGTTATTCGCGTTGTCAGCGTCCGCTGCCGGCGAGCGCACGACGTCACGTTGCGTTACGTCTACGCGGTGCGCAGGAGTTTCCGCACGAACTTACGTCAAATGCGACGGAGGGACATAGAGCGCTGCACAAAGTTGCGCTAATTGCGTTGGCTTCGTTACGCTACTTACGGTAGCTAACTCCCTGATTTGGAAATGCAGCTGCTTAGTCGGAATCGGTGAACCGCTTTAAACAGCATGAAATTTGACAAGTCGTACCTTTCGAAGCCACTTCGCTTTGATGTTCTCTTTAAAAACAGCATTAAGGAACACTGACAGTAAGAGAGACACAAGACTTTGTTCGTCTTACCCGCGAGTGTCTCTGCTCAGTAGGGTGTCCGACTCTTCAGCTCATGTCCTTTAAAGTCACTCATGATCAACAATGAGTTGCTGGACTTCGTTCATCTTCACGTTAACTTTGCTAGAACTTCGCTCTGCAGGTTCCTTGTTGTGGAAACTATAACTTCGTGGCTCCGCCCACATTGTCAAACCCCGCCCGCGGAACAGAGCCCCGCCCACACGACGGTCTTGAACAGGTTACTGCAGGTCACAGTTATGGTCACTTTCGCCATTAAAATGGACTTTAATCCACTCACTTCACCTGATTCTGGACTTTATTTCTACAAGAAGCAGACATGAGATGTGCTGCTCGTCTGTATGTTGTTTTTATCATGCCCCCTTTTGGTTATTTCTGAAGACTGTGAACCTCACTGTCAATGCTTTTCAGTGATGTTGCTGCGTTCCCACCCTGTATGTTTTTGCACTCGGACGCTGGAACTCTTGGCGGATGTCCGGTGATGTGCCACGTTCGGTTGTATAAGTCATGCAAGGTACGAGCCGATTGTTATTGCTCCCGTTGAAAATGTTGGCAGATGAACTTTCCCTTTCTTTGGTTCAAACCCTGACAGATCCGGTGGACTGCTGTGGGTATAAAAAGGAAAGGTTGCAAAAAATATGATGGACACATGTTCTGCCAGAGCATGTATTAACTTACAGCCTGAGCTTCCTAGAAGTGACTAAGGGTTACTGTGAACCCCAAGCATGCACATGCTCACTAAGACAGATGGAGCAGAGCCACAAGGCATCCCCAAGACCAGGCCAGAGTCTGTTTTGGTTGCCTCACTTCAGGGTTCTGGACTTCATGCAACATGATCTTCTAGTAGCAGGTTGTTTACGTTGTGTTTACAGGTTCCAGGTATATGCTGGCCCAGCTTTGGAGAAAAAACACTTGACATTCTAAGAAGCCTCACTCAGAGACTTTAGCTGCCTTCTACAAAGGGGGTTAAGGACCGGTCTTTTGGCTCTTTAGGGTTTTGTGCACCAGATCCAGCAGAAACTACACTTTCTTTTCTCTTGCACATGTGCACAAGTGCCGAATGACAGCAAAGTGAATCTTCAACCTTAAATTCTCAGCTGCTAAGACATTAACATGTGATATACAGTGGATTTTAAAAGTCTAGACACCTTTCATGAAATTTTTTGATGTAAAGGATGAAATCAAAACAAATTATATTACAACTTTTTTCCTATTCAATAAAATTATGTAGCCGACAATGTGACAGATTTGTAAACATTCCTTATGAAGAAGAACCCCTGAGCAGAAAATGGAGAAAGATCAGAACTGAAATCATAGTCAAAAAGAATGTCCCTTGGAATAGATGGGATTGCTATAGAACTTTTGTTAGCAAAAGAAGAACAGAAGAACTGTCATGGTGTTCACAATCTGCACTGAAGAATCTGTAGAGCTGCAGTGCTCAACAAACTGGAAAAGACAAGTTCACATCCCAGTACCAAAAGATGGAGATACAACAAATAGTTTGTAACAACAGAGTTACAAACTATTACATGTTTTCCCTAACTTATAAGCTCAGGGAGGTCATGAAGGTCATTCAGCGTAGGCCACAGCCTTACATACAAAGTAGATAATTGAAAAAGCAAGAAAATATCAAAAGGAGCTCTACATGTGCTTTATTGACCCCAGCAAAGCCTGTAGTGGTGTTGGCCATGAAGAAATGTGCAACATACTGAGAAGAATGGCGTACCAGCTCATCTGATGGGCAGGAAGCTGCAGCTAACAGCAGCAGCCAGGGAGAACATGAATGGGTGGCTGCACACTTGTGGCATACCCGTTCATCTTGCACACTGAACACAGAATAATAAAAGAAGTCAAATTGGATGAAGAGGAAATCTAACTGACTGCTGGCGGAAAGAACAGCACCTAGGTCTAATATAGTAACAAAATGTCATTAATAGCAGAGGATGAAGAACACCTTAGAATCTTGTTTAAAAATTCAAAGCTCCCAAAATTAAATCTGAAGAAAACCAAAATCAGCTGGACAACCAGAGCAGCAGCAAATGTTAGTGCTGATGGTGAAAGCTTCTGCTTCATGGCATCAGTGACCAACGACATGGGATCCAGCAGTCCAGATATGCAGATCAGGATTTTATTATTTATATTAGGGTTAGGGTTAAATATTATTTGCATCAACAAAAGCTTAAAATTCAGTATCGCGGGGCAGAATTCTGACATTCACTGTATGTACAGTCGTGGCCAAAAGTTTTGGCAGTGACACAAATGTTGTGTTTTGCAAAATTTGCTGCTTCAAACTTTACTTTTAGATTATTTTTATACATGTTTCTATGGTATATTGAAGAACAATTATAAAGGCTTTTATTGGCAAATACATGCAATTTTTGAGAATTGACCACAGGTTCAGTTCATCAAGTTTTTGTTATCACATGAGCTTCCAGCAGGAGGCAGCATGGCACTGTTGTCTTTATTGTATCTCATGGTTACTTTAACTCATTTCAATTGACATTCTTCTCCAAAGCGACCTCACTGTTAGTTCTGTACACTTAACGCCATTTGCCCATTTTTACAGCAGCTACATTTTCTGTATCAGTTCAGGTCCAGTTCCTCGATCAAGTGACCTGTAGCAGAAGTGGAATTTGTACGAGACCTTCGGACTGCAAGGAGACAACCATAACTACCTACAACACCTGATAGCACAGAAACAAATTGCTTCAAGGTATTACAGAATTTCTGAATTATCTCTCTTCTACTTTCATAACTGTCCTTGAAAGCAAAGTCCAGAAAGTGCCACATCGTTGGAAGGAGTGCAAGAATATTCTCTCTCTAACTTCAGTTTCAGCTTTCACTACAGATTAGTTCATATGCAAGACGGATTCATTCCGAGTTCAAAGCACGTACATCGGCGTTTACTTTTGCACATGGATGAAATAGGTGTTGAATAACTTTGGTCCTTGAATAAACTAAGTAATAATTTAAGAACTGTGCATGATGTACTGTATTTGTTCAGGTTTCCTTTGTCGAACGTTTTGCCTGAAAGCAGATGTCAGTGAGACAAATACGCAATAATGGGGAAGATCAGGACGGGGCACAGAGACTTTCACTGCACTGTATGTTTTTGAAATGGAAGACCAACGTGATCTTCTTCAAAGGTCAATTTATCTGTTTCATCACCAAGCGTGTCTGTTGGAGAAGACTTTGTCCAGTCGCTCTTTGTGTGACCCGCCAAGAGGACCCACTGCCCAGCTGCGGAGAACAAAGAAGCTGTTCAGGATATCCAACGCTCCTCTTAGGGCAGAATTACACTTTGGTGACTTCTCAGATGTTGTGTGTTATGGAAACAATCTATAAAGGTTCACCACGTGTTTTGGAGAAGAGTTTAATGAGTTTTGCCAGACGTTACACTCAGGTCTCAAATGCAGAGACTTCATCTTGCAGAGGGAAGCGTCAAACCTGGGAACATTTTTATCAGTACTGGCGTGCAAGAGGTATGAAAGTCAAATGTTCAAGACCGGCACATCTTGTTCATGTGTCGCCACGTTGTCAGAAGTCAGGTGTCATTCCTTGTGTTAGTCAACATTACTCAGGATGGGCGTACTGTACATTCCTGTAGGTCCTCGCCAGTCAGAAAGGGTATGGTACTAAGGGTAAAGCTGCAAAGCTGCGGTGATCTTCTGACCTCGGTGCGCAAACGTGACGTGTCTGTGGGTGTCATTGCGTCAGTCGCCTGGTAAAGGTCCCGCGACATGTTTACACTTTGTTTGCTTGTGGTTGTGGTTGTACACACGAACACGTCACGCACGTCTTGGCATCTCGCGTGTGTTTGAAGTCTAACGTTACACACGTGTGCGTGTGTTGTGACAACTTCAAACAATCGGAACAGATGACGGCGTGAGGAAAATAACATTAACTTTAATGCAAACCAGACCGGGTCACATAAATGGTACATTTTACAATTTACAGCACGCTTTGTGTGAACAGTTATAAGCATACCTTTGTTTGTTTACCTAATATACAGCACGTTAAAGTGAAACACAGACTGTACAGATGAACTTAAATAGAGGCACAGCAGTGTTACATGGAATGAAGAGTTCAGACACAGTAATGCCCAAATTGGCAACATTAATACATAAATATGCCATGGAAGACTACAGGAGGTGGGCTGTGGGGGGTTGGGGGAGGGCAAACGCTTGTGTTTTGGTCCAGGTCCTTATTTACACCACCCGGAACAACAAAAAAATTTTCCAGCACCTGAAGCAGAGCGAGGAGCCGTCCGGCAGTCTGGGTCGTGAGATAACCGAAGGGCTCGAATGTTGACATCTTCAGATTCAGATGGAGTCCAGCAACTTTCGTCGGACCAATGGCATGGCGACGTCCTCCAGTTTACATTCGTTGCAGGTTTCCTTCTTTCAAGGGTATGGAAACGCGAGAATGAAAATTGCAAGAGTGGGAGGTCCTATCCATGAGATGTCATCTGTGATGACGCCTTGCACAGGTCCTGCGTGTTGGGGGTTGAGGACTCTGTCAAAAATGTTCTTTCCATCCAGCCAAAATGCTCAGCTGCCTCAAGCAATGTGCAAATGTTTGCCCTTGTGGGGCATCCAAGTGAACCTGCTCCCCTGCTCAGGGCTCAGTCAGCAGGTCACTATAAGAACGAGTCCATGGATGGTGCGTAGGAGAAGCCCAGGAAGGCCTCAGCTGCCTCCTGGTTGCTGGCTGTGATCAGGGTGCTGTCTGGTGAGCAGCCAATGGAGCTGGGAACCGGCTCATCTGTGAACTCGGGGTCGAAGTGGCGTAGGTCATTCGGGCCACTCTGTTGGAAAGGAAACGGTGGGGTCATGAATCTATGATGGACCTTAAAACGTGTGACTGCTGGACCTTTGGACATTCATCAGAACAAAGTGTCATTCTGGTTTCCGTTTCACATTTGGCAAACACAGCACTCACCACATTTGGGTTGAAAGGAGGGGTCAGCTTCTTGGCATTCAAGTCATCCCAGTTGATTGGAGAGAAAAATACGTGGTCTCTGATCTCAGTCTGTTGAAGGGAAACAAGAAGGGGAGATAAGCAAAGCTTCCAGGGGGCAAAGAAGTTCAGGTCAGCGCGATGGAACGGAGTTCAAGTTCTACTTACAAAGTCATGGCTGCAGCCCAAGCGCTTGCTCCGGTCCTTTTGCAGAAGCCCCTCCAACAGGTTTCGTGCCGCATTCGAGATATTGGGCTTCAGCTGCAGTGGCTTGTTCAGAATGTTGTCGTACATCTCGGCGGTGTTGCGGCTGTAGAAGGGAGGCTGCGAACACGATAAAACCCAGAGTTACCCTGCTCTTGTCCTAAAAAAACTACATTCAAGGAAGTAAGCATGTTTGGGAGTGGGTCATCATGAACTCACCAAGCCATAAAGCATCTCGTAGAGCACGGCTCCCAGGCACCACCAGTCCACAGTGCGGTCATACGGCTGTTTGTGCAGAACCTCAGGAGCCAAGTACTGCGCAGGAGGAAGCAGGTGAGCGATTACTATTTGAGGGCTTTTCTGCACAACCATGAAAGATCTTGCAAGCTACCACCATCTCTCTCACACACACACACACACACACACACACACACACAACTTTGAACTTGTGAATGACAGACCGGCTCGTACCTCAGGGGTGCCGCAGAATGTGGAGGTGGTGCCGTTGGGCTCAATGTTCTCCTTGCAGAGGCCAAAGTCCGTGAGCACAATGTGGCCCTGGGAATCCAGCAAGATGTTCTCAGGCTTCAGGTCCCTGTAGACGATGTTGAGGGAGTGCAGGTAGCCAAGTGCGCTGGCGATCTCTGCTGCGTAGAATCGTGCGCGTGGCTCCAGAAAGCAGCGCTCCCTCTGGAGGTGGTAAAACAGCTGGAAAATAGGAGGGAGACGGGACTCAGAAGCCTGTCCGCATCCGGGATGGCGGCACACATAATTAGCAGCCCCGACGCTGCGCTGCCCAAACAATTGCAGGAAATAACCTTGAGCTCCACGTTAAACTTTTTCTTCCCTCCTAAACACACCCCCTGTGCCCCCACCGACCCTCCCAGTCCACCAGTCAAAGCTAAGTTGCTAAATCTGGAGAATATGTTCCTCATCCACACCCGGGGACATCCTGAGACAAACTCTCCATTTAATGATTGAGAAGCAGAGAGAGCTGCTCTGTCAGGGCTTAACCAGACAGGATTTCCCATCTTGCGTCCTATGGCCTCTCACCTCTCCGCCGTTGATGTAGTCCAGCACGAAGTAGAGCTTGTCTGTTGTCTGGAAAGAGTAGTGAAGTCCCACCAGGAAAGGGTGCTTAACATTCTTCAGGAGAACATTTCTCTCCGACATGATGTGCTTCTCCTGGAGAAATATCACAAGAATTAAAAAAAATTCATTCACTTTCTTTCTGCTTCAGTAGACGCAGCGGAACAGATGGCGCAGCGGTTAGAGTTGCCACCTTGCGATCGAAGGAGCCAAGTGTGAATCTCAGTTCCTGCTGCAGTACCCTTGATCAAGGCACGTATGCACAATTGATGCTGTAAAAAACAGCCTGCTGTACGAATGGGCAAGTTATTGTAAGTAGCTTAACTGTTTAGAAAAGCATTAGCTAACCAAACACCTAGCTAAAAGTGCAATGACCACAAGGATAACCATGTGGTGAATTGGGATTGATGTCAATGCAAAAACTGAAAATGTAGAGAACATGTTTTGTGGATCACAGCATTTCTGCAAGAGTCTCGCAAGGAAGTTGTAAGTGGAATAAACAACCTGTTAGTCCATTTACCTCTTTCTTTTTCAAGATGGCCTTCTTCTGAAGCACTTTTACAGCGTAGAAGTTGTCATCTGTGCGGTGGCGTGCAAGAAGTACCTTCCCAAAGCTGCCTTTGCCGATCACCTTGAGGAAGTTGAAGTCTGAGGGCTTTGCAGTGGGGTTTGAAGATGGTCCAAGGTTGATCTGCTGAGATGGACTAGGCTGCAAAGTAAAAGTGTGTTAGCTACCTGAAGCTGCTGAAGTGCAACAGGTGCCTCACAAACTCATTGAAACAGGCACTTACAGGAGGGGAAGGGTTGGCATTCATGAGCTCCGCATCCTGAGGTGTTCCCATGTTCAGGATGGACTGGACTTCTGGACTGCACAGGTAGAAACAAAATAAAAAAAATGTCAACTTTCAAATTCTGAACACCAGCTGCTCAGATTTCCATCAAACCCCAACAAAGTTAACCCTTCTGTTCAAAGCCCAGCTTGAGACCCAACCCAAATGAGGACAGCATCAATTTCCACACCCAAATTATTGAACGTCAATGGTTTTCTGGGACCAGCAGGGGAGGAGGCGACAAAACAAAGCACCCTCTTCTCCTCGGAGGCCCCAGAAGGAGGTTCCGACGGGCAAAACTCAACAACTCACTGTTTGCAGGCGTAGGAGGTGGTGGCCAGCTTTTGGATGAAGTCATTTAGGCCCATTCTTCTTTGTTTCAGGAAAGCTGCAGGAGAAATAAGAAAATTCTGCTCAGATACATGTTTTAAGGGTAAAGTCACCTCTTTCGAGAACAACAAAAAAAATTATAAAGCACCCATTCATCCTACCAGTAAGCACTGCAACAATCCCTCTCATTTTGGAGTAAGTCATGGCAGAGGGATCAGACTCTGTAGGGACGGTCATTGCTGCTCCCCTTGCCTTTCACTCTGCTCACTCACTGATGGATGCACACTGCTGTACACTGGTGCCGCACACCACCACACTGCTCACTGTACCTCACTGTCCCACAGCTCCTTTCTATTTATAGGGCACGAACAGCAGCCTCACGCTGTAAGCCGACCCCCAGGCTTGCGTTCCACGGACGTCACCGTCCCGCCCCCTTCAGCGCTGCGACGCCATTGGCCACAACCAAATCGTAGCCCAATCAGAGGGAGGCGCTATTCGGCCGGTTCCGTCCCTCGCCCCGCCCACGGGCCGCGGCGCGACTCCCGAACAAACACCACGGGACTGGACCGCCTGTACTTTCCACACCGTTGGTGCGACAAAATGACACGTAAACACATTTTCCGGCTTCGTCACGATGGAGAAAATGTGCCAAGTGTGTCGGTTTCATCCAGAAGTAAAACAACGAGCAGTCGGTCGAGAAGCGCGTTTTAAATCGCATTTTTATCCTCCGAAGTTGCAACTCGGCGCCTTAAAGCAAAACCGAAGAGGTGGCAACTTTGAAGCAAATTCTAACAGAGATTGAAGTGAATAAATAGTTAAATAGTGCGTGTAAAGGTCCAACAACGGGTTCGCCGGGACTTTGTTGCTGCCTTAAGATCAGACCCGAACCTGCGATTCTCTGTCACTTCCGCTCAGCGACATGCAGGCAAGCCTTGTAGGAGTTCGGGCCACCCCTGCCGGCACTTTTGCTCACTTTCGTGGGGAACTGCAGTTCACGACAGGACAGCGAGCGGAAGCCAGCCACGAGTGTGTCTGCCGGGGGTCCACAGGCCAAGCGGTTGGGTGTCAGCTGGCTGTGACCGGCTGACAGGAGCGAGTGTGACACGACCCCCCACCCATGGGCACACACACAAACCCGCAGGCAGAGAACATAAACTGCGTGAACTCGGAAGCGGATAAACTACGGTGTTGACAACTTTGTGACCCCTGGCGACACAAACTGCCCTTTGCCGACATCTGATGTGCAGAACAGTGGTAAAAACTGAATGACCCCCTCCTAGGATCAGTTATATAGAAGAAACTGCATACCTGCAACCGGAGCAGATATTAAAAATGGTGATAACAGCCACACGACCCCCACCCCCCGCCGCCCAAAAATCAGATTCAAAGTAAAGCGATATGGACCGTATGAACTCCCAAGAGTGGGTATGACCTCCCCAGGAGCGGATCTTCACATCGTGACGCCCCCGGGACACGGGCCAGGTGGGTCGACCAGGTCTCGGCGATCCTCTCCCGAGATATGGGCTGCCTTTCTTATGCGCAGCTCGCTTAAGAAAGCCACGTTAGTTGACAAATAACTAAGAAACTCGGAGACACCCCAAGACACCGGGCAAGACGGAGAATTTGCGCCGCCATCCCCGCTGACCCAGAGCAAACCGCACCTTCCACCAGGCCACCTTCGCGAAAGAGCGCGGAGCCGAAGCGAGCAGAAAACCGACGAACCGGGCATTCCTGAGCCGACACACGAACGCACATTTCAGGTATATGTACCGTTTTAAAGTAAAAGAAGGAGAAATCCGACAAGGAGATCGACGCTCCTTCGTTTGGCAAGAATTAAAGAATAAAAACGAACCTTTAAACTGAGCGGTCGCTCGCATTCTGGACAGTCCGTCCACACGGAGCTCCGCGAACCGCCCCGTCCGGTCGCCGACAGCGGACTGAGCGACCGGCACAGACACAGAGGAAGATCCCACATTTATGAGCCCAAATTCTTTATCTCCCTCCATTTACATGGATAACAGGGCAGTAAAACCGGATCAACGTTCAGAAGGTGAGACTTAACCTCTCTCGGAACCCGGCGCGTTTTCACAGATCGCACGGAAGGAAGGCAGGAAGGTAAAACCGAGCGCGGAGGGGGGGGAAAGAGGTTAAAGATGAGATCTGCGGCGATAAAAGCTCCGAAATGAACTTACAAACGAGTGTCGAGGTCTTCTCTTTCATATGGAAAAATAAGCGAAAGGGTCAGACAGTGACCTGTGATGAGTCAGACTGCTGCCTCCATTCGGGGCTGAAGAAAGGAAAAGCTGGAGTTTGCGCAAGAAGGAACTTTCCACTGATCGAGTGAGAGGCAGGAAGGAGGGCAAGAAAGAGGCAAGAGAGAAAGGGTGAGAAGAGGTGAAACGGAGGGCAAGAAAGAAGGAGCCGGGTAGAAAGGAAAGGGAATAAGGGCAAGAGAGGATTGAGGGGAGGAAGAAGAACTAGAGAGCGAGAAAGAGGGAGGGAGGAAGGAGGGCAGGGATGAGGGAAAGATGGGTCAAGAAACCCTGCAGGAATTGTCTACTGCAGCCCCTTCTGTGCTCCCTGGACCCACAGTTTCAGCCACCGGTGTCTAAAATTCACAGTCGCAGTTTAAAAGACGGATTTGTTCGATCGGCCTGCATGAAAGTGACCCAAACATAAACATAAACCCAGCCCAGCCCCCCAGCAGCTGCCGAAGCTAAAACCTCAAACTTTTTCTGTTTAACTTACCGT
Organism: Heterotis niloticus; assembly: GCA_018136845.1. NCBI lineage: Eukaryota > Metazoa > Chordata > Actinopteri > Osteoglossiformes > Osteoglossidae > Heterotis > Heterotis niloticus. The sequence continues at coordinate 22,519,311 of CM030904.1, read as the reverse complement.
CTGCCCGAGTATCAGCGTTAGTGATTAAAATGATATTTTTGCTATACAAATACCAGAAGTGTGTGTGTGTGTGTGTGTGTGTGTGTGTCTGAGCATGTTTCTCCCTCAGAGGCAGGGCTGCACAACAAGAGGTTACATTGTTAGACGAACAATGACTGTGTGAGTAAAAAGTCAATACTTTCGCTCAAACTGTAACAAAAGTTGCCACTGTTATCGTGATAACCATGAGAATGACCACTGCTCAGGTTTTACAGATAAAAGTCCTACAGTCCCTGTTTATGTTGACTCTGTGCTCAGGTTTCTATTGAAGGCAACCTGGGTGGGGGAGGGGCGAGCAGGTTTTCTCTGGTTTTTTAAAGTGTTGATGAAACTGCCTTTTACTGGTGCAATATAACTGCACGTGTAGTTTGGTTTTACCATGTACTACAGTAAAGGAGCGGGTCAGTGAACTGTTTCCTAAGGAACTGTTAGAATGTTATTTGTTTTTAACTTGCGCAATGGTGGCATTGGCCTCAGTAAATTCCAGTTATTATGTGTTTTTTTGGAAGGCCTTCTGACTCCGGCGGTGGACCGAATGTAGGCGTACCAAGGTGATTATTCTTAGTTTTCAACCACGTGCGGTTACATCCCCTGTAAACCCCGTCTGTGAGCATCTCCCGTGTTTTCGCTTGGTCTGTACGCTTTACTCACCCGACCCAAACTGTAAAACAAACCTGACCATTGTTCAGGATGCCAATACCGGGAGGACTTCTGTTTCAAAAAATGAATTTTTGGACACAGTTGTTAGCATTCGTAACCGATTATGACTTTCTGAACTGCAGTGATTTTATATAAAATATGCTTGGCAAGGAGACCAACTGCACTGAAAATGATATAAAAGCTCACAGCTGCTCAGCTTTCGGTGACTACAGTGTCACGTGTGTGTTAAGCGCTGCACTTTGGGTGTTCTGCCGCCACTGAGTGTTACACTCGCAGGACTTGATTCCCGCGGAGCTACAGTCCCCGCAAGCGTGACAGTCCAACTCCTGGGAGCCCTGGGCTCGTGAATGGGTGGAATGTGTGCTCGAAACCTGCGTTGCATAACAGGGGCGGCCATTGACTGGTGCCAAAGCTCCAACCGAGACCCACCGCTTCCTGTTCAGCGGAAGGACATTAACACTTGGTGCTCGACTCTTTCCTGGAGTGCGACAAACTGCCTTCCTTGTTTTCCTAAAACAAAAGAGTAGGCTGTGCCTCTGAAAAGCCATCTCTAGGCGACTCCTTTTTCGTTTCATAGAAAGCCAACTTTATGACACGTTCCTCATTTTTAGCCGATTTCTTGAGCAGCTTCTCTGGAAAAACTGCCGGTGTCCTGCTGAAGGAATGGCAGACTGCTGAATGAGGAACTCGGGCCGTCTTTCAGTTTCTCGTGACTGCGATTTCTGACGGCACCACGGACTCAGCTGCCTCGGGGGTGTCAGCGCCCTGCCGTGAACTGGACACACGTTCTGCTGCGTTGCTGAGAAAAAGACCATGCGGGTTATAGAGAAACCAGTCAGGGCCAAGTGTTTGGATCCACAAAAGCACACGTAACTCATTCTGAAAACACGCGATTCCTATTTTTTAAAACCGAACGTGAACAAAAAACCATAGATTTTGAGATCAAGCTCATGGCGCACGTTGCTCAACTGTAGCTTTGATGGTTAGCAATTTGCTAAAATATTTTTGCCGAACAGCAGCCCTGTTGGCTCCTCTGCTGCTCTGACAGCGAAGGCTCATTGTATGTGTTTCTCTGCTGGAATGAAATCACGGTCATGTGGTTAAGAGGACGACAGCAGAAAAACAAAGTGATGCTATCTCTATCGGGAAGTCAAGAGCATGAGCCAGAGCCTCACTTTGGCAGAAAAGGTTCCTTTCTGCACAAGGGTATCACTATTGTGTGTGAAGATGGGCCGCTGTGTGTCAGTGGATTATGAACAGTAGCACTAATGTTCATTACGTTTCCTTCTCTCGGTTGTGTCAACAGCCACAAAGAAGAATGAAGGAGGGTTCACCACAGCCCAGCATGTAGGACATGCTGAGCTGAGATATGCAGGAAGTATGGCTGCAGTGAAGGAGGTCAAGGTCAGAGGGGAAGATCAGGGGCCATGTTTTACTGTGAGGGGGAGGGGTGGGGACTTGTTGTCACACGAACAGTGTCCCACAGTGTTTTTCTCCAGTGGTAACAGCAAAACAGCAGCAAAAACAGTTATTAACCTTTCCCAGTGTAGTCATACTTTCTCGACGAAGAGATGCAGGTGCGACTCGGTCTTACCTGGATCCGTGGAGGAGCTGTAATTTATCTCTGGGACGCCGGAGTAGTACAGGTCCATAGCCTGCAAAACAAAGAAGCACCATGCGGGAGGTTCTTAAATGGTGATTTGGCTCCAAACCACAGTTGCGGAGACAGACCGGGAGAAGGTGTGCGCGAGGGTCGTATCTCCAGGGTGGGCCGCTGATATTCCAGTCCGGTTCCCAACTGAACCTCGGTTTACGACCGTGCCCAGCGAACACGTGTCAGTAGTTTATCAGGCCTCACCTACAACTTGCTGGATGGCACATGAGAACTGGGACTGGACTGGGAATGAAGAGAGGCTCTCCTGCCAAGTTTCCACACTAAATCAGACCCCCTGGTCCCAGGTTTGAGACCAGCGGCCTGCGGAGCGCAGCTTAGAATGCTGACGCTACTGTAGCGTTGTGGGCAGTAGGAGAAACACAGTCACACGGCGTCACACAGCTGGATGTCAACCACATACTGGTTGACATCCAGGAGTTCGCTGTTAGGAGTGACTGTGACAGTGCATCCCTGTCAAAGGTCTTACGTAAAAAGTTAAACTGAGCGCTAAATTGTCAAAAACTGCACAATATTACAATCATTCACTCATCCTTATAGTAGAGCTATGATACACACTTACACACACACACACACACACAATATAGGCAATTCAAAATCACCAATTAATGTGAAACACATGTCTTTGGACTGTGGAAGGAAACCCACATGAACACTGGGAAAGCAAATTCCACAAGGACTGACTCACATTCGAGCTGAAGCGCTGTGCAGTACAAAAACTACCTGTTGTGGTGCCATGCAGCCATGTGGTCGTAGTCATAAACTGGTTACATAATAATTATAGCATTAACACTGAAAATGCAAAGCACTTCTCACAGAAAAACACACTGACTCATAAGACAAACACTTGTTTAATATGTGCTTGTGCTTTAACGTTACTGTACTTCATCTCGAACAACAGACTCAGGTGTTTCGAGAGTCTGTGCTCCTTAGGCTAATAAATCATTTTGTGGAATGCATATCTTCCCATTCATTTTTGGCTGATCATCAGCTCGCTGGCTCCAGGTCCCAAGGAACCTTGAACGCACGGCGCTTTTCCTTTGCTGCAGCTCATTGGTCAACAGGCCGGCCAACCGTCAGTCGTCCGTCAACGCCGCTCAGACCGGACCGACTAATCGGAGCCGGTCCGTCCCGCATGGTACCGTGCCAAGTTGGCCCCTGTCCCTCCGTTTTCCATTACAGCCCTGAAATGGATCTACAACACTGACACCCTTTGTCCTGGCCCTGTAGCCATGGCAACTTCAAACTGAGACTTTTTTTTTTTTTTTTTACTTCCTTCTAATTCTGCACAGCACTCGGTGCTCGAAAGTTATGGAAGACATAAAATATCGAAATCCGTCATTAGAAACCATTTATAATTCTTTTGCTGCAGCTCAGTTCTCATGAGCAGCTGAGGGTGGAGCAGAAAGGAGCTCCGGTTTACCACAGTAAAGGGCCACTTGAACAAACAGCATGACAACGGCGTTTGTCCTTGTCCAGACAAGTTAGTATTACTACAGCAAGTATGGACATAAACAGTCTCATACTTGATCTAAGGTAAAACAGTAATATTATTTTGGCCAAGGGCTTTGAGCAAAAACATTTAGTCATGACTTTGGTGTGCCGCCCGCTGAAAAGTGACGACTGCTTTGAAAGCCGATCTGTTGTTGTTTTTTTTTTGTTTTTTGCGTGAGTGTCTGCATCACTGTCAGTGTTTTTTTTAACAAATATCCTTCGGAAACTGTGATGCAATAAACTGTACCGATTTGCATTCTGTCTGTGTGGCAACTTCCCGTGTCCTATGTCTTTCCCTTCTGGGGATGATGTCTGTCATTTAAAACCTGCCTGTCTTTATAAAATGTTTACCACTGAGGAGTGTGTGTGTGTGTGTGTGTGTGTGTGTGTGTGTTTTCTATATGCCACATCATTTTACACGTCACCTTCATTACTGGTCTCAGGGTCCATTCCAGCTGTGTTCAGACCCCCCTCCCCGAGGGTTTATGTTTCATGTGGGGGGTTGACTGGGGCTCACCTGCGTACGCTCTCTGGGCTGCCATGCCTCTTCCATGGTGTAGGTGATGACAGGGCCGCTGCAGATGCAGCACTCCATCATGATGGGGGTGGCCAGCAGTGGGGTGGCCCTCACAGACCAGGGGCACATGGCATTCTCCTCTACTTCCTGCTCCTGGCAAACAGTCTTCTGCTTACCATCTCCATGGTGGCGATTCAGCATCTTCCACTTCCTGACCTAAGGGAGGTAGGCAGAAGTGCAAGGGTTACAGACAGAACCATGCTGGAGTCTCTAAATATGATTTGCTCAGAAGTTCTTGTTAGTTTTTCTGCTTCACATTAAAATTATCTTATTGAAACACTGATTTACAAATCACCACAGCATTGCAGCAGTTTGTTTTATTTTATCAGCTTTGCAAACAGGTACAGCGTGGTTTGTTTGCCCAGTTAGATAAGCGCTGGCGCTGATGGAGCATGCAGTTTAGCAATGCACACTGTTCTCCTGCCGGCAGAGAAACAGTTACTGAACTGACTCAGACTCAAGGCAAGTCTGGGTCACATCCCACCATGAAGGAATGGTTGCATAACCTGTGTCTTTGGCTTGTGAGAAACGGGTGTAATGCAACAGTAAGGGATGGTTATCTGCATGAATGTCGCATGCTGCTGCTTCTGGGCATTTAAACAAGAGAACAAGGAGCACATTGAGGGTCTGTGGAAACTTCCTGACTCCCTGCAACAGAAGATGCCAGAAAACATATGAGCGTTTATCTTTCATTAGAGTAAGGAGTAAAGCAGGAGGATGCAATGTGAAGGTTAGGTTAACTGGTAAAGGAGCAGTAGAGATGAAGCCGGGAGTGACTAGAACATCACACCTGCCGTACACATTCCAGACTGTGAGTTAGAGGACTGTGGTCTCCCTGGCCGTCATTTAGAGAACAGCGCCGACCGCATGAAACAGAATATGCGGCGACCAGGCTGAAAAGCAGGAGATGGTCCCAATCAATTGTGCTGCTGCGATGTGGTGGAAGAATACAAAGAAGCCAAGGGAGGAGCCCCCACATCGCAGGGTATCTGATCCAAAAGACACGCAGTGTTGACATCGCGTGAGGGTTTGCAGTAATTCACCCTATCCAAAAAACAGCGCAGAGGTGTCTCAAGTTCTGTCTGCATCACTTGTTTTTCACAAATGTTGATTTTCATAAGAAACCTGCCATACGTATGTGGAAGAGACAGGTGGTGTAGAAGTCTGAGCTGGTGCCTTGCAACTGTTGTTTGGTTGGATCTGAACCGGAGTTCAAATCCTGCCTTTTGCTGCGGTGCTCTTGAGCACCATACTTACCCTGATTTGATACAGTACAAATCTCCCTAAGGTAATAAAGAATAACAAGAAGCTGCAGGTGGAGACATGAGCCCTTCGTATGTTCACATCTCCTGGAGACGCTTCACACAAACATTCATAGGGAGTTTGAAGCTTTGCAGGTGCAGACCAAGTCTCAAGAAACTAGCTTGACAATAAAACGTCATTATGTAGATAATAAATTGAGATCAAACTCCCTTTTAAGTTTTTTATTTCAAGGCTGTTCTGATGTTTTTCTGTCCTGTGCACTGCGTGACTCAGGACTTCGCGATGACAAAACCGTACGTGTTTGCACTTGTCTCTGCCCTCACTTGCGAAATGCGTCTTTGCTCAGTTCTTCAACTGTTCACACTCAGTCCCAGCAATTCTGCGGTACACCATGCAATAGGTTATGGGGATCTTAAAACAATTTACTCATTTAAAAAGCTGGGTAATTTTTACTAGAGTGATTCATTTTAAGTGTCTTACTTAAGGGGACTATAGTAGAGGCTGGGATTCAAACCTAACCTTTACACCACCTATTGCTGAAGCATGGTAACTGGGACAAAAGCAGCTCTACTACGGTAAGCAGAGGACCCCGAGTGAGAAGGGACATTAACCATTAGTCACATTAACCACCAGGCCATGGGACCCAACAAAGAGAACAAAGAGGAGATCAGCAACCCACAGGTGGAGGACAAAGACCTGAATGGGAGTCAGACTGGAGGTTTCTCGCATGTTTTGGCACTTGCGTCAACACAGGGTTACCGTTAAATAGCAATGAGGTAAAAGGGGTAAACAAGCTCTGTGAAGGCACGCCCTTCTCTCTTGCCTGGCAAAGTCCAAGATAAACATTGACCTGCGTATGCATCCCCAGTGCCTGTGCCACCTTCATTCTAGGAAGCAGGACCAACATTTGGAGAAAAGCTGTCAAGCCTTGGAGTTATGGCTCTAGAAAATACACAGTCACTGATTTAGCCCATACAGCGTGCCTCAAGCCACCCAGGCGCTGACAATGGTCTACCGTGAGGGACACACAGACATACATGGCGGCGTGTGAATGTTCACCATCAATAACAGGAGGTCACATCCTCCCCAACCTCAGATCACTTTCACAGCCTTACAGCAGGGGGCCTGATGCTGACTGATGACATTACATTTATGTCACACATTTCCCCACCAAAGTGACACTGCTTTACCCATTTATACTCCAAGGGGGCATATCAGTTTAGGATAAGCACCTTGACTAAGGGTACTGCAACAAGAGCTGGGATTTGAACGCAGGTCCTTTAAGGCCAGACAGCAATGCTAATCCATATGGTACCTTGCTCTTTAGAGGAGGCATTGGAGAGCACCCTGTACAGTAGATAATGAACCACACCAAGGTTCTCATCCCCTCAGGATGTGGTGCTTCATATGAAAAAAGTACCTGATCAAGTGAGCTGCTCGGGGTGAAAGCTTCTGCTTAGCAAATTTTCAAGAAAGAATTCAGTTTCAGCGCATTACATCATATATTGCATGATGCGGAGCAAAGAATGAGCACAGAAACATCTCGGAACAGATGGTGACACACTGTGTCAGGACACATAAACAAGTGCAGAGCAGGACAAGCAAGACACATCAACCCCTGTTCACGATCACCGAGCAGGAGACACAAACCGCATCAGGACACACGTACGATCACAGACGAGGGACACAGATAGATCAGGACACGTCGACAAGCCCTGAGCAGGAGACGTGAGATATGCCAGGACACACGGACGAGGACTGAGCAGGACACACTTTACTCTCGAAGCCACAAGCTAATCGTGCAGCCACCTCCTGGAGATGTGAAACTTTGCCCCAGTGCCCACGTCAGCGGCCGCCTGCCTGTCTGACCTGGAGCGGCAGCAGCTCCTCGGGACATTCACATATTGAAAAGCATCCAGAAGGGAACCGCTCACATGTACACCGGCAGTGTGGTGTCTGGCTGGGTGACTCTACAGAAAGGGTCAATGAATCAGTGTCCTTGGTGCCATGTGTGAACGGCGAATGCTGATTTGCTGCCACCACGATTTCTGTTGGAATTAATATTAGCAATAAGTCAGACATGTAAAGGAGTTATAATGTGAGGCAGGAACAGGATGTCTCCGCTCATGTCCAGGTGTCATAAAGGACATTTTCTGCATGTCCCCTCCCATCATCTGTGTGTGTATGATAATTGTCGGTTGCCTGCTTACTTTGACAGGGAGTTGCTGTTACAAGAACAAGCCTGTATTTTCCACATCAGTCTGTCAGCATCACAGCAGAAGAAACCTTTGTGTTTTATTCTTGCATTATGCAACAAAGTTGACTAAAGGATCTGCAGGCTAACACCTTCAGAACCCGATCATTCACTGCACCTCAGCAAGAGTGCTGTGTTCCTCCAGCTCTGGCTGCATAGTGGCCCCGCTCACGGGGAACCCGAAACTGAAAGCCTGTCACGTCTATGATTTGAAACAATGGACAGAATGTCCTCTGTCCCTCTGAGCTACTGAATCCATCATAGCATTCAAGAAAGCTCTCAAACCCGTCTCTTTCAGCCCCATTCCTCTCCTGATCTCCTGACAGCTGCGTAAATGAGTCCAACACCACCCGCTGTGGACATCTATGTATTTGCTGTTTGAATGTCACTCCTATAGGCAGCTGCTTCAGAGATGTGAACCAGCAGCATAGTGGTATGGTGGCTGTGCTTTGATCATCCTGTGCCTGTGTCTGCAGATCTTCATCTGTCTTTGATGCACTTTTGTTCACAGTGAGCTTTACGTGTCTGATAAATAAATACTTGTGTAAATGTAAAGTCAGTGCGCTTTACATCACGGCATGTGATAACCTTGCTGGTCAGTGTGGCCCTGTCGATTATTGTCCTCCTGTGTCCCTGTGACATCAGGTGTGCGAATCTTTCGCCGCCGCAGCACTGGATGACTCACTGTCCGTTATGCTGCTTGGCCCCATTTAGGGATGCACAACGTGGATCATGTGATGGTCGCAGCCCTGGTCGTGCAGTGGGGGCTCAGCTAGATTTCCGGCTGTTTCCCAGACCCAGATTGTAATCGGGTAGAAACATGTGGCTGCTGTAGGCCATATCCATGGATTAAAGTATAAAGACAAATCTGCAGCCTGACAGCCGTCCATCCTCCCCCCCGATCCTCCCATTCGTCCATCCAGAAGCCCTAGAGCATCCTCTGTTACGTAAACGTAACTCTTGAGATGAAGTAAAACCGCAGATTGCGTTTTTAATACGTGTCCCCAGCGTCAGGCTGAACTGTCTTAACCTTCAAAACAATATTCTTGAGCATGTCTATGAGATTTAATCCCTGAGAAAGCCTGAACTGCTGTTATATAACAGGAAACGAGAGAAAGACATTTACAGCCAGAAAAATTAATGCTAAGCGCCTCTGTTCTTCAAAATGTTTTCATGAGCAATGAAAGATGCATTAAACCCCAAAACCATTATTTTTCACAATGTTTGGGTGTAATAAATACATTGAGCAGAAAACTGAAATTTTTTAAATATAAGCCCTATGGACCTCACCTGGAAATGACATTTCATTTGCAGTGAGTTTCTCTAAAAAGTTATGATGTCATTGTTTTTGTGCTATTTTTAATATTTTCCATTGACACCAACTCCAGCTGGCAAGACCCATGAAGAGAAAAGTGTCCCTACTTTGCAGCTCTTGCTCTTGTCCTCTGTGCATGGGGGCTCCTCCTGTAGGCAGTAACCATGGCAACAGCCGTATGGCGGCAGCTGGGGGCACCAGAGCTGCTGCTCCAGGGGACAAGTTGGCTTAGGGTAAAGGAAGCCTGCCCTTTGTCCCTTCTCCATGTTCACCTTGGGGTTGCGGATCCATCGGCGCACCTGCAGGAGAAGCACAAAGCACTTTAGAAGATCTTGGATGCCCAAGGACAGGTGACCATGGTCAACTTGAGGTCACGGCAGGCAAGACACCTGAATCTCTTTAAGCATCAAACACTATGATTCCTCAGTCCTTTAAACATGATGTGCTGTGAAAAAAGTATTTGCACCTTTCCAAAAAAACATAAGTAAAATAATAAAGACTGATAAGCTCAGATCCTTGGGCAGCCAAGAATAACATCTAGGAGTTTCAGGCCTCCCTTGTCTCATCTAGACTCAGTGTTCATGACTTCACTATAACAAAGGTACGAAATGGGATACATTCAACCCTAAGGCCAGGAGGAAAGCACCATTTGTTAAAAAGAACATGAAAGCTTGTATACATTTCACTAAAAAGCACATGGATGTCTTTCAAGCCTTCTGGAAGAACGTTTTGTGACAGATGAATCACAAGTAGAAGTTGTTAGATAGCTTGGGCTCTGTTGCATCTGGCAAGCACCGAATGTGACGTTTCAGAGTAAGAACCTTCTGACAAAAGTCAAGTGTAGCAGTGGCAGTGTGACAATCCTGGGAAGTTTCGCTGCCACAGGTCCCGTGTGGCCTTGCCATTGTGGAAAGAAGAATGAATTCCTTTTTGTGTCGGAAAACTGTAACAGAGAACTTTTAGCCATCAGTCCACGAGTTGATGCTGAAGCATAGCTGCTCATGCAGCAATACAGTGATCCCAAAAATACAAACTAGTAAACATCGGAATGGCTCAAAGAAATGGTTAAACTGAAAGAACAGCCTGGCCAACGTCCTGACCTGAACCTGAGAGCGATTTGGAAAGCTCCGACAAGCAAGCAACCAAAAAAACCTGCAAATGGTGCTGAGCTAAGGCAGGAGTGGGCTGCAGCTCCTCCACAGTTACCATCCATGATACCATGGTCAACAGCTGCAGGAAGCATTTAGTTGCACGCGTTGCAGCAAAAGGTGGCAAACCTGTTATTTGCTGTCACAAGACAATTACTTTTTCACACCTATGAAGAAGCCTTGCAGAGGGTGCCATCTGAGGCTCCATATATGCAGCCCATCCTCCAGCTCCTCCACCTATGCATCACTCCATCGCGGCTGAATCAAACTTGTCTGTAACGTGACTCTTCAATACCAGAGAACCACAGTTCTAATTCCCTGGCACTGGTTGCATATTAAATCTTTGCCTCCATCCTGTTCTCATTATTATTATCACGTACAATAATTCACTCATAAATGTACATATTTAACGTTTTTAGAGGAACGTCTCTCTCTGTAGGACACCGCTGGGCGATCAAGGATACTGGTTCTGCAGCCCCGAGGAGGGACTGTGGCCTCACCACACCTACAGACCCTCAACTGTCCAAGTGTACGAGGGCACGTGCTGAAGGACATGCTCAGGTGCAAGAAGGACATCCTCTCCGTTACTGGGGGGACCATCATTATCTCATTTGTATATAAGTTCATCCTGGGGCGGGGGGGTGCACTTGGTTGTGCAACTGAGCAATTCTATGCTATCATACATATGGTTTTTTAACAATCATTTTGACACAATAGCAACCTTACGTAAATAAAATTTTTTCACAGAACACAGCACAGTATGACAAAATAATTTTTTTAAAACAGTTTGTATCACTATGCTAGTTCCTGATAACTATGATGTCATGTAGGAAGATGGCTCGCCGTTTGCAACACCTCCTTAACAAATCGGTATTTATGGCAAAATGTTTTTTTTTCCCACTTTCGTACTAATAAAAATTTAAAGCAAGAAAAAACTTCAGATGTTAAAATGAAGATACATTTTTTTAAAAATTTTTTATCAATTTGTACACCACATTGCAGATTTTTTTACCTCTGATTTTTGCGTGAAAATTCTGGAAAACATATTAAAACACAATGCTGCGATGCACTGACTTTGTGGTCATAATTTCCGGTCGTGCATAGATGAACTGAAATCACTTTTGCGGTTATTCGACGTTGTGATGGCCTTTAACTATGACACCACCCCTGCAGGCAGAGTAGCTGCACAGGTTGTGGCGCTCTGCTCCGCAGTTCCTCGAGAAGTTGTACCCCAGTATTTACGGTCGTCTTTCTTTAACATCGGCTGGCAGAACAGCAAATAAAATGAAAAAAGTCTCTGCCATTTGCATCAGAATATGAAAGGATGAATGGCCGCATTAATAATTCACGAGGAACGCGCAGCCGCCGATTGCGTCATGTGTTGGTAAACAGCCTCCCGTGGAGGAACATCCTCGGAAATGCTGTAATGATGTCACTGTTCTCCAACCCCCCGCGTGTCCCCTCCCAGCCTAACAGAAGCTAATAACCTGTGCAGGCCGACCCCCCGCCGTCTCACCTTTCTTTTGACGAACTGGAATGCCGAACACTTCTTGAAGGAGAACCCGCTCTTGTCACCGCTGACCATCTTCATTGCCACGTCCTGAGGGCCAGAGCACTCCGTGGACCCCAGTGTGCCTGCGTGCTGCTGCAGCTGCCACACAACACAGGAGACAGTCCTGCAGCCCTGTGTCATGGGCTGCTCACGGGGTGCCCACCCCCTCTCACATGCCCTCGAGGCAGCCAGGAGATGCGTGGAGCTCTACAGCATCCCGTGTCGGGGTCGCGGTCCAGATGATGCGTCACAAACGGCCGGGCAGCGATGATGTCTCTCTAGGGCCAGTGTGTGCAGCGCTAGCGTTAGCTACACGATCTGCAGGGCTAGCAATGGCATACGGGACTCGCCTGGACTGAGCTCAGGTACTTCTACTTTATCAATGAATGTTCTGCAGAGAAATATATATGCTCCTGCACGTCACTCGTCTCTGCTTGCCTACTTGCGCTCTCTCTCTCTCTCTCTCCTTCTCACGCTCTCTCTCTCACGCTCTCTCGCTTGTCCTCTCCCCCTCCCTCCTCCCATCGTCTGTTTCCCTCCTCCTTCTCCCATCTCGCTGATGCAACTGATGCTCGGCTTCAGTCAGCGAGGGGGATGCGGAAGGCAGTGCTGCGACCGGTTCTGGCTGCAGGCTACTGTCCCTGGGTCGCCCCCGTGGCTGCTCCCGAATCATGCTCCATCTCACGGTCAAATGGTTGGGGCGGAGTACTCACTGCAGGATGGCCCCTGGAACTGAACAGGAACAGTTACCTGGGATGGTCAAGAATGGACCGAGAGGATGTTCCGGAGGGAGACAGGAACAGGCCCAAACACAACACAGGAACAGAGCTGAAGCAAAATATTGAACATTCTTGAACCCGAACAGAAGCTTGGCCAGACGACAGATCCAAGCTCTCAGGGAATACAGTACCAAGGGCAGGACAGGGGCCGTGTTTGAGGCCCTAAGATCTTCCAGCACTTGTGTGGATGTCCAGGTTCTTTTTAGAGGGCACACGCAAGGCTCTGAATTTCATACCACAGTAAACGAATCCATTGGCACAATACAGCCTCACAGAGACACTGAGGCATCAATGGGTCATGGATGAATGAGTGAGTGTCTGTGAGTGACCGAGTGAGTCTGTCTATGTGAACAGGGGAAAGCATCTTTGCGACCGAGAGCGTCCTTGTAAATGAGTGAGTGTGTCCATATGAAAAACGTGTTTATGAATGAGTGAGAGTGTTTGTATGATCTGGGTTGAAGAATCCGTAGTGTGCGCGGTTGTGGTTCTCCTCCCTGGGGAGTGAGTCCGTATATGAATAAATGAGAGTGTCTGTATGAACGAATGAGATTGTCTGTGCGGCTGATCACATCTGTCAGAGTGTATTGAAATCACCTATCGGCGCGAAGGGTGTACCATACTTTCAGGGTTGTTACATCATATCCTCCCTCTCTGGGTCTGTCCGAGCCAGTCGAGATCCAGAAACACGGGATCGGGCGAACAAGACCAAGGCCACACATCTCCAAGCGGTCAGATATCCGCCAGGTGTCATAAAAGTTCAGTACCTGGTCAGCTACCCCATACATGATTCATATCATTGGCAAACTGGTTCTGGTTTCTAGAGAAATATAAGCATGGGCTGAAAGTATACATTATTCATTTTTCCATTATCTATTATTCTCTGACTGCATATGGTTCATTAAATAGTTGGTAGCATAGCAGCTATAAGAGTTGGCTTGTCATGTGCATTTCCCACTTGAAATCCCCCCTCCTGCTGTAGTGACACTGCAACTGCTGTCGTCTGAGCCAGTAAAAATAACCCAGCTGTGTAAATTGGATTCCTGGTATGGAGGCATAGTTTCCAGAACTTAAAATGAGAAAAAGGGGCCAGAAATTGTAAAAAAAAAAAAAAAAAAAGTCTCCGTATGCCAACATTTATAGCGATTTATTTGCATAAAACTTTTAACAATAGCACAAAATTGGTTTTATTATAAATGCATATTTGATAAGGGAGGGTTTTAAACGCTGCTCCATCTTCCAGCATGACATCATCATTATCACAAGCAATTTTTCTCCAGCCGTTGGTTCATCAGCAAAATGAAATCCAAACTGTTTTAAAAATCTCTGAAATGATTTCAATCCAGCATAAAAAAAAACTATGATCCAATGGAGTGATTGGTTAGTTACAGAACAGGATGCTTCTTCCCCAACTGATCCAGGCATGCGAGGATGGTGCAGGCCATGGAGACCGAAGAACTTACTGCTCAAGCTTTAAAATCAATAAATAAATGAGCCTACGCATGCAGACATCAGCACACATGCACACAGATGCACACACAGGATCTTGCAGACATCTCAAACACTTAGTGCCTTCTCAGCACCTTCTCTTTGCCCCTTCAGCAATCTGAAAGTTAACGTGAACGTCCTCGAAGAATCAAAGAGGCCTTAAACGCCTTCAGTTATACCATGGGAGGTGCGTGCGTGTGTGTGTGTGTGTGTGTGTCTGTGTGTGTGTTCTGTGAGAGGTGGGTAAGAAGGACAGCATCCATTCTGAAGGAGGGACGTAGTCAGTGTCTTGAGGCAGCTGGATAGAGGGTTCCAGTTCAGCCATTGGGGAGATCTGAAGTAACACCCATGTGACCAAGTGCAGAGTCCACCGGTGCATTCAGTCAGGCAGACACAAGGACCATGTTTTCCCCCATTCTATTGCAAGTTCAATATCGGTTAAAACACGAAGCCTAGCAGGTAGGTGTGATAAGACACATGTAAGCAAAGAAGAGGCATGTTTTTAGAAATGCGGAATCGGAAGGGATTGGCTAAATGACTTTCCCCAGCCTCCTCCCTCTCATTCAAACTATTCAGATGCTGGTCAGAATGAAACAGATTGTTTTATTTATTGCAATATTCAGTTATCTGTGTAAAGTGTAAGTGTCTGTTTTGTAATACTATGCTGTGTTTTGTTAAAGTGAAACATTCAATTTATGCATAACATGACTGCTACCATGTCAAAATAATTTTAAAAAATCATTCACAGCATTGCAAGTAATGAAATTCTGTCTGATGGCAGCCCATCGGTTGCCCCACAGTAACAAAATATCATTGCATATTCGTCACACTGAATGTTTCAGATCTTTGGACAAAATGTAATATTGGGCAACAGGAACCAAAATGAAGACACAGCACAATTGTAAAATTATTACTTAATTTATTTAAGAAACAAAATTATCCAAAACTCTGTGAAAAAGTATTTGGCTCTACTATTTTAATATATGGTCATACATCACCAGTTTACATTCCAAATTGATTCTTAAAAAGACTTAAACCAGGAAAAAGTAAATATGAAGACTGTTACATATTATTTCAAGCAGGAAAGAATTATGCCCCCCGTTTGCCCCTCCCAGAAAAAAATTCACAACCACTTTTGTCACCACATATCACGAAACACAGTAAAACACCTGTATAACTGACATGATCACCCTCACTCTCTTTTTTCTTGTACAGTAACAGACATTTGCCAACAATGACCTGCTTTGCACAGCTGACTGGACACAAGGCCACAGCAGATCCCCTTCACTCGCACTCCACGTGCTGCTCCACGTGGTACTCCACATTCCTGCAGTCGTGGTTTGGATGCAATGACAAGTTTTGAGGACATAGATGGCGTAATATATTACACATTACATTATTTTTACACATAATAAGTACAGGGGAGGTTTGAATTTATTGCAGGACAGACGCTGCAGACACCCAGCCGAGACGAGTCCAAGCAAGACACATCATCAAGTGTCGTGCTTGAAAATAAAGCATAAAAGTTTTTAGCCGCACAGCCCGGATGGAAAATATATCATGCATCCAGAACATAAACAAGGATTTTGTACATGGTTAGGCTAAAAATGTTATGTGCAGCATTGAATTTTTCATTTTTGATGTAAGAGGGAGGACATAAAATGGGGTACATAAAATATTTCTTACAAATCGGCATTATATGCAACCTTGTGACTGCACTTTAATGATGTCCTCATAGTAAAGCCGTACAAAATAAATCATACTGTACTGTTTGTATTTCCTGATAAACAAAAAGAGACACCATTACTACACACGGCAGATGAACTGCTGTGATCACACGCATTCGTTTCTCTCACTTCAGATGAAATGTGGGGTGTTTGGCGCATTGGGTGTGAAGAGAACCTCTCTGGTTCTGCGTGGGACCCAAACCAGGGCAGTGATGACGTCTCCATTGCACAGCTGCACTTTACACTCAACTAACACATAATCTGCTCCATGCACACGCAGTTTTTCCGTGTAAATGAGTGCCGACGACTGAATGATGTCTCCGGTGCCAGACGACAGGGTGTGAACCTCCCAGGGACACTGCAGGTCATCAGCACTCGCTGACAGTCTCGTGGGCTCAAACTTAGGTGTAAGGGACACCTGGAGAGGCGGTTAGGCCTTCTGTCTGCCTCCAAAGGGATCCCTCATGGTCACACAGTCCAAAGACATGTGTTTCATGCGGGTTGGTGTCACCACATAGCTCCCTGTGTGAGTGTGCGAGTGAGCGAAAGAGTATGTGTGTTGCCTGCCGATGGAGTGACTTCCTGCCCAAGGAATTTAATGGAAAGAAAGTTTTCAACACTTCTGGTGCTGCCAAAGCACCATTTAGAGGAAGAGAGGTGAGCAGAAACAAGAGGGAGCTGCTAACATGAAGCGTTCGCAACAGATGAATGGAACATGTCACAGGCAGCCTTTGGAACTGGGGAGATGAACGTAACAAACATGTCCTCCTGCTCACGCTTCCTGCTCAGCGCAGCACACAACCCACCCACAACGTGATGTCATGGTGTCTTTGCTGTCTACAAGGAGGTCCTTGGGCAGATCTTCTGACTACAGGTGAGACGCCCCTTGCAAGTAAGACGCAGGCACAGATGAGAGAGAACTGGGCTGTGGGAGTGAAAAAAATTGGAATATAATTTGGTCTCCTCTGCCCCCCTCAAAAGGGTCTCAGTTGTCACAGACATTTTCAATTGGTCACTAGAGCTGTTCTTTGTTCCTGGGAGCCTTAAGACATGCAGTGTTACTCCATTGGCCAAGAACGCGAAGACATTGGGTCTCAATATCTGCAGGCCACTGGACCGTGTTTCTGTTGTTATGAAGCCCTCTGAAAGGCTGGTGATGTCATTCCTCATATCCACAGCTCCCCATCTCTTAGATCCATTGCTGTTTGCCTACAGAGCCAGTAGATCTGTAGACGATGCAGTCAGCATGGGTCTTCATTTCATACTTTTCAACATCTTAACTCTCCAGGTACTGTATGTACACTAGGATCCTGTTCTGCTCAACCTTCAGCACCGTTGTCCCTGAGCTGCTTTCTAGGTTAAATGTACCAGGTCTGCATGTGGATCATAAACCTTCTTATCAACAGGAAGTTTGTGAATCTCAGCAAACATATCTCTAAACCCTGGTCAGTCAGCACTAGAGCAACCCCCGCTTCTAACAGCTGTGCTTCTAGTGATCCAGCTGTCAAACTGATGAAGTTTGTGGACGACATCACTGTCATTGGCCTAATAGTGACGAATCCCAGTGCCACCAGGAAGCGAGTCTCCTAGCATCCCGGTGCCACTGGATCAAACTTGAGCTCAGTGCCCTTGAAACAGTGGTGCTATGTACTGATTTCAGGAAGATCATGGCTCCACCTCCATGTAGTCAGCAGTGTTTATTCATTCAGCTTCAGAGGACCTGAAGTGGGATATGCATTTCTCCCACATTCACACAAGGGCCCAGCAGAGGAGGTACTTCTGCTGGTACCTGGCAAAGTTCCATTTACCCCAAGATATACTGGTTCGATGTTACACTGCCATAGTCGAAAGCATCCTCACAGGGAAAGAATGAATTACACGGCACCATCAGGGCGACTGAGAATATCATTAACTGCAAGCAGGCTTCACAGCAGCACCTGTATGTCTCCTGAAAGCTGAGGCATGCAGGTAAAAAAAAATTGCTGATGCTTCCCCTCCCGGACAAAATCTATTCCAAGAATTTTCATCCGGCAGGCTCTTCCGATGACCGGGAACAAAAGCTTCACACTTAAATGTTTCTTTCCTCAAGCGGTGACGCTTATCAGTCACACTGAGCAGATAACATTGTGCTCCTCCTTTTACTGTTCACACTGTCACCCCCCTCAGCTGTGCTGAACTGTTAACAGCAGAAATTATGCACCAAGCACAAGTCCGAATGATCCATATACATGTCACATGTTTTTATATACCATACCTCTACCCAGGTTGTTTACAACAGTGAGTACATGTACATTATGCCAACTTTGAGGCTGTATTTTGCGATACACGGCCTCTCAATGAGGCAAATTCCTAATATATGCAAACGCGTACGCTGGCACGAAGCTGGAGCTGGGTTTCGAACCTGGGTCCGCCAATGGCAAACAAAGACTCTGAGCCACTACGCCACCTGCTGCCCAGTCCTATAGGGTAAGATTTTATCGATCCCGATCGATAAAGTCTTTATCGATCCCTCTTGGGAAATTTGCTGTAGAGCAGCAGAACAGATAGGACACATGACAATAAATAACAAAAGTAGGCAAAAAGAATGAGATAAATGGGCAAAAGAATGGCAGGAATAAATTTTAAGCACAGTAAAAGTAGCGTGTCTGTATATTTGTGATGCCACTGAGTGGTACTGCTGTGTGATGATGGTGCTGTCAGCCATGACTCCACACTGCGCTGGTTTTTCCCTTTGCTCAGACTGTTAAAAATGAACACAGAAACAAGGTATTGCTGCAATATTGACCACAAACCACTGAACCCCACCCACGGCAACGCGGGACACTCATGCCTACATCTGACCACAGTGTATCGCTTTTCCTGGTATCTTTGCACAAGCGGGCCTCTGCTACATAATGGCAACGTGAGAAATATCCACATCTAGGGACTACCGTGTAACTCTTTTCCTTCTTTATTGTCAGCTTTGTCGATCCTGCAGCAGAATTAATCTCTGTCCCGCAGCAGTACATTGTGGGATTCCGGTGTGTGTGATCTCCAGGATGGATCTGCATAAGGGCCTGCCCTCCCTTCCAGCACCACCGGTTTCTACTGTTCTCCGAAACAATGACAAACTCATTGTGGACAAAGCCGGAGCATTGTTCGATAGCATCGCCACGGCGACGCCCCTGTGTGTCACCACATGCGTGTGCGTGTGTGTATGTGTGTGTGTGTGTGTGTGTGTGTGTGTGTGTGTGTGTGTGTGTGTGTGTGTGTGTGTGTGTGTGTCTCTGCTGGAACTCCACGTTCAAAGACCAGTAGGAAGTGTGTGGCCCCACATCCGCCCGTGTGTCAGGAAGCATCACATCAGGGCCATCGTATACCTTTCTCCAAGCCATGCTCGCTCCGCGTGGCCTTATCGTACGTTTCTCAATACTTCTGCAAGCCTCTAGCGCGGCTCCTAAACTGGTGCCGCTGATGGAAATGCGAAAATCACTTTCAAAGAGAATTTCTACCAGCATGAAACATGAATGAGACGCTTTGAAAAAGCTGCTGTTTGAAAAGTGCATTGAATATCAGCGCGTTTTCTCAGGGGATGCAGCCTATTTTCATCACCATCACTAAACTCATTCTGAACTTGTGCTGGCTGCACAGCCGTGTGAACCGTGTCTTACTTCTGGGCGTTGGCACCCTGCGTGGCTGAGCATTGCTTCTGCTGACATTCTCAAGCCGCGTGCCCATCAAGCCCGGCCGTTTTGGCCGCCATTCTGAAAAACTTAACTTTGACCACAATTCGATTGTAAAACATCTCCAGTTTGACCGAGTGACCTTTTTTACTCAGAAAAGGCTGCGCAAACATCTCAGATAACAAGAAAGTCAAGAACAGGAAGTGTGTTGAAGTAGCAAAGTACAAATAGATTACTTATACAAATGCGTTACATATGACCCTCACACCTTCTCTGGGTAACCATGGAAGGTCAAATTGCAGAGTTAGTTTGATTCTCACCGGCATTCCCTGGTGTGGCCCATCTGGCTTCGCCTGTGACCGGTCAGCTCTCAGCATTGGCAAGGCGTGGGACATCAGCACACGTCCAGAGCCTTGCTGGCAGAATGGCCACGGCGCCGACCGCTGCACACCATGACGACAGAGCTTTCGCACCCGAACGAGTCTGACATGACCGCGGTGCCATTCTATGCAAAAAAAAGTCGAGCGTGCGCACCCAGATACATTATTTACCAAACGTATTCCTGGCCCGACCCAGCGAATACCTCAGCAGCTACCGAGGCTTCTCTACGGCTGTGCGCATGCATACATTTTCATGAACTTCTCCTTTCATTTCCCGTGCAGCGGATGTAAGGATTTGCGAAGATTACTTTAAAAAAACAAGCTTTATAATCCTAACTGTCCTCAATCCAAAGTAACAGTTTATCAGATTTTGGGATTCATGGAGCTACTTATGTAACCGGTGTCAGCTGCCCCTCGATGGGGTGGAGAACCTGGCGCCCCCCGAAAAGCCCCACTGGCGGCCATCAGTCAGCGGTCATTTCAGAGCATGAGCTCCCACGGTCTTGGTGACATGCGCTGTGTGACGTTCATGTCGGTTGGATTTGTCCAGGCCACTGCTGAGGCCTTGAAGGTGCCATGCTCATCTGACGCAGCCATCAAACCGTCTAGCAAGTAAAACAATACGGTGAAACGAGAAGGTTGTGCAGAAGGGAGCAAGTAAAAATGAACTAAATGAGTGTTGGTGAGAAGCACAGCGTTCACTGCTCTCACAGATTACTTTTATTTCATTTATTAGCAGAGGAGAGTGACGATGACGATGATGAAGATTATGACGAAGAATTAGATACTGAGAAAATGTAACATGCAGACCCAGAGAAATGTTGAGGAACGGGGGTAGCCGCCGAAAGCTGGAGGCTGGAGGCTTCACAGAGCATCTCTGCCTGTCTCCACGAGCCGTGTCCTCGATGCTGGGTTCACGAGAAACTGTTATAAAAAACTTTTATTCCGGCAGCCTTTGAAATGGAAATGTGATTTGCACAGCACTTTGTGGCAAGAGCCACAGCCAAGTCCAAAAGACATTAGCAGAGCTTGGCTGCTTGGTCCACTTCTCATGTTCGTGGCATCATTGTTGGAGGCCCCAGTATGGAGGATGGCGGAAGATGTTCAGACAGTTTTCATGTTACCCTGGGCAGGGGGTGCTACAGCATGTTTTTGGCAGCACAGATTTTCCATGTGCTTCTCATTGTCGTAGGGATGTTTTTGCTTCTTGAAATTTGAGTCTGTGAAGGTCTATGTGTGTGTATGTGTGGGAGGGGGTAAATGTATCTGTGAATTGGAAAGAGTGACCCCCCCGAGTACACCAGTGTGTGTTTATGACTTTCTGCTCCTCTGTCATTGATGTTTCTTTCATACCACTGGGGCTGGCTCGCTTTGTCCATCCTTCACAGTTCCAGCAGAAGATCAGAGAGGCAAACCAAAGTTAACTTCAGTCACTCGTGCATCGGCGATAACTCCTCATGCTAAGAAAGGGAAATTTTTATTTCATTATTAATTAATCATAGTTATATTAAATTATTAACCGATACAAGGATACTCGCATTCTTGTCATAGTTTCGAACCCAAACATCTGCTTCGGCACGATTGTAACGTAACCCAAAGAGGTTTTGCCTACAGGATCATACACTGTCAGTCATACTTATCAGTACTTCTTTGTGTTTCTTCATTTGTTCATTTCTTTGCGTCATTTTTTGTTTCTCCACTGAAAGAACTGTTCTTTATGCACTGGGCCACAAGCACTATGGTATGTGTACGTGCGTCATTGTGGGTAGAAGGAGCTGCAGTGGTTTGTTCCAAACTGGGTACTCATTGGCTAGATAGATAGATAGATAGATAGATAGATAGATAGATGCCAAAAAAGTTAACCTAATCGAATAGACAAAATTACAAAGTGTGACTTTAAGTCTGACAGTGTCTTTCGATTCGGCCTGGGGACTGCAGATATTTCTTTTGTTTATGTTAAATGTCAGCTGTGTTCACATCACTGAGCTGAATCAAACCCTGAGCAAGATGAAGCCTTGCACAGTGTATTCCCGGGACCCAAACATTACCGAAAAGCACACGTGAGGAGCAGAAACCTCACCGATGACTATTACATCACAGGTTTCTCCTGCAAACAGGAGGGTGTGCCTCTGTATGTCAGGCCATGAGTCAGCAGATCATTTTCTGATTCCTTCTTTCTTCCCATTGCAGACAACACTTTCCTGGAGGAATTCAACATGGCTGCTCTTTCACCGTTTCTACTACAGTAGTCAGGCTGCTGACAAAGGCATTGTAGTGAGAACATTTGTAGCAGCAGGGGATGTAGTGGTTAGAGTGACTGCTTTTCACTCATAAGGCTTGAGTTCAGCCATACAGATGAATGAAAACATAAAATATTTCTAACTAGGCAAGTGGTGTTTACAGTGTTTTACCATGCTGAAGTTGTGGGTCGATGGTTATGCAGGTATTTTCGGATGGGTGGGCCAGGAGTGCATTTTTTCCACCTTAATGGGAAAAAATGGGAAACCGGCATTCGGTATTCGGGACATTTTCACAAATTACATTCAAACACCAAGGGATCCCCGTACATATTTTTTCCAACCATTTCTGTCAACCACAGATAATAGCCACACTATTAAAAAAGTTATGATTTTATTTTAAAATTTTAATGGTATCCAAAATCAAATACAAGCACTTCACACAAAGTTTCCATCTATTTATTTATGAATTTATTACACCAGCATTAAAAACTGAACTCACAAAAGTACTCATAGAAAACTGTTCTCATAAAGGCTCATAAAAAACTGTTAATTTTGGTATTACCTTTATTTTGTACTACAAATATACAACATTTTTTTTCATCATCTTGTAATTCCATAGCATAGATAACATAACTCACATGAAGGAGAAAATGAAAGCCCTGAAATGTTTTTTCAGTACCAGGGTAAATACTCTGATAATGAATCTTACAATGACCTAGGGTAATTCAGACATTTTTGGAAATATTTATAGCGTAATAATATGGTTCATATAAACTGCTGGCCACACACGTTGTGAAACAGCCACCTACTGTGGCCCACTGGCCAGCAGGCTGCTAACCACCAGGCAGAGTGGGGTTGGGTCATGGAGTCAATATGCTTTTGCTGTCTTCAAGCAGTAAGTTGCCCTTTGCATGCTACCATGAGCAGCTCTGTCTGTGTGTGTGTGTGTGTGTGTGTGTGTGTGTGTGTGTGTGTGTGTGTGTGTGTGTGTGTAAATGTGTCAATTACTCTAGGGAGTTCAGTTCCACGTATCTAATATTATTAGCCTTCTTGGACAAAGGTGTTACATAAATGCTAGTTAATATTTGTTTAATATTGCTGGAGATGTGGAGATGTGCTGTTGTAGACAAAAGAATGTGCTAAGTGAGTAAATGAAGAATCGGGTTTATTCCAGTTCCCCACGGTGACTGTGGGGGGTTGGGGAGGGGGTTCTGTATGAGAAATTCCAGGAATTTCTTCCATATTTCTTGCCCACAGAACAGTCTGGAAGAAAGAACTGGCCTATCATTCACGCCTGTCTCACTTTCAAACACTTTTCAACTCCTGAATCAATATGACATTGTCACCAGGCCACTGGTTCCTAAGGAAAAGAAAGATTAAAGATCTGAAAGAGTTTACCGCTCTGTCCCCTCACCCTGCCCACGTGCCCAGTACTGATTCACCACAGCTACTGTAGGATCAGCATGCTGTTCTCCCTGTTTTCTCCCCCACTCGCATTTGATGCACTCATTAAGAGGTACAGAAACCTGAATCAGAACCAGCAGGAGGTCCAGGAAGAGGTCCTACCCCATGAAGCAGACCAGGAGAGGAGAACAAAGCTTTTCCTCTGCTCTGCCAAACCCAGACCTCAAACCTCAGACCTTGAACCTCAAACCAACCCCACATCAACCAAACCCAAAATATGAAAACCCCTTACGTGACCCCAAGTCCATTATCACACCATCAAACCTCATATCCCCCCATTAGAGTCTTTCCAGCTCAACCCCAAAACTGCCCTAAACAATCTGATCACCACCAGATCCATCACTCTCAGCATGCTCTCCCCATAGACATCATCTGATGCTAAGAAACATGAACGCTGACTTGCAAGTCGTTTCCTGGCACAAAGTAAAACAAACAATGGAGCAATAAAAAGCTCACATCATTGGGGCTGAAGGCTATTGTGTGAGAGTGGTGATAAATGGCCGACCCCCTGCACTCGCCCTACTGAAGTGCCCGAAATAGATGATGCTCCAATCATCAAAGAGCAGGAAACAGGGAATCGGAGAGTCCTGTGGCCAGAGGAGACATGGAGGCGGCCGTCCGAGACGCCCATGGCCGGAAACGCTCTCTGGCATGCTGGCGGCTGCTTCCTGCGCGACTCGCTGGGCATTGGTGGTCTTCGAGGACTGCGGGCTCTAAATAGTCACCGGAAACAGTGGCTTTGACCTTATCCGTCGGTGCTCCTGAAAAACTCTTCTTCATCATCATGGAGACCTACAGGATCTGATCACTCCCTATACCCGAGGAAGAGTGCTGAGCTCCTCCAGCTCTGGATGCCCCACGCTTAACATTTCCAGTGTTGAAAGTTGGTAGGTTCTCAGTTTCAGCCCTGATATGGTGTAAAGACTCCCTCTGTCCGTTTCATCATTTGGGAAAGGACTTAAATCCATCTCTTTCAGACCCACTTCTCTCCTGATCATCTATCTGATTCATAAACTTGCAGCAGAACATCTGTCATGGTCATCTCTGTGTTTCCTATCAATTCTATATGCAGCTGATGTGATGTAATAATAAAAAAAAAAAAAGGTGTTGGATAAATGATAATCATTTGTATCTAAAGCGCGTCATCGCCTAAAACAGGACAGTAGCTGCTATAGCAGCTCCAGATTGCAAGTTTATTATCTGAAGGTTGCTGGTTCAAATCCCGTCCCTGCTGCAGTACTTTGGAGCAATGAACATCCATTTCTTATGTAACGGTCAGTTTGATCTGTAGAATCAGCCTGTTGAGTGCCAGGGTCAAATGGACAGTTTTTCTTCAGCAGAGGAGCAGCAGGTGCACAGAGGTACTGACTTTGGATCAGACGCGACCCATGTTTAAGCCCCGTCTTGTGCTGCAGAACCTTTCATCGTGGTATTTGCCCTGAACTTATAATAGGACAGTATGGCAGCTGAGACACATGACACATAACACTCTAAAGACATTCTTAGCTCATATAACAAGGAATAAGTAACAAAAGTTAGTTAAATAACAATTATAATTTAATTATAAATATCAGTAGTAGAGAATACAATCTAGCCGTTGGCAGGCCCTTGCATTGCATTACGGAGGTGGATGGCTGTCGGTAAGAAGGACCCCCAGGACTGCTTCTTGCTACATCTCAGTTGAACAACCTGGTGGCTAAAAAAGCTCCAGGTGATCACTTCATTTGGGAGATGTGATGGACAGCAGCTCCCTCCTCAATCTGGTCTCTTCCACGGCCTCTCCAGAATCAGGGCTCTGAGCCACGACAGAGCTCAGATTTCTTGATGAAGGCCTAGAGGAGCTTGTAGGATTGGACCAGCTCCACATCTACCCCCTCAACAGTAACCCAGTGAAGATCAACCGCCAGCTCCATCTTTTTGCCGATACTGAGCTGGAGGTGATTTAACCTGAACCACGAAACAAAGTCCTCAACCGGGGACCTGCACTGCACCTCATCACCTGTCTCCAGACACCCCAACTGCTGCAGTCACCAGAGAACTTCACCAGAGAGGTGACACCACCAGAAACACAGTAATATAATGCAGTAAAGAAACTACTCGGCTGTACAAATTACACTGTAAGCAGCTCAACACGATACACTGGAGAAGAGTGTCAGATAAATTGAATAAATACCAAGGTTTGAGAAAGAAATAGCAAGAAGAAGCCTCGGGTGGAAAAAGCAGTTACGTCTTTTGACATGAAACTCACCCAGGTGTCTAAATGGACAAACTATAAGCTGCTAGAGAGGAAAGTTTCAGTTAATAATAATTTCAGCAAGTAAATACAGTAAAGAGGGAGCACTACAACTGAGCATCACTCTGACTGTCCCTGCGGTTATCCATAATAATGCACTGATTTTATACCAATGGGGGGGTAATTCGCTTTATTGAAATAACCGTGTACAAGTACAACAGTCTCTGATGTCACCTGAGTTACGTTTAGGATCTTTAATTCAGTCAGTGGGGGTGGACAAAGGGGTGTGGAGCGAGACCGGCTGGAGTCAGGATGGCTCGTGTATTGTTTGGACACGAGCGGGACATGGGGGTGGTTTCCTCCCCCGACACAAAGGTCTTCATCTCCACTCTTTGTTTGTCTCCAGCGGTGCCGCGGAGTCGCTGTCTGTCGGCCGCCGACCGTGACCGGCAGCTCCCGGCGTACGGCGATCCTACACAGCGGTGCTGTTGCGCGCACGCATGTCGAGGGCCGAAGTCCTTGTTTGCCTGCTCCACGCAGGGCGTCACTCAGGTCTGTGCCGCACTGCTCACACGCCGTATGTGCGGCTCCCTGGTCAATACCCAATGCCTTGGTACGAGGTCAGAGGTCAAAGTGGTTCCACAGAGAGCTGTTTGCTATTGGAGCTGGTGCGATTGTGATGTTTTTCTTCTAAAATGAGCTCCGCTCATCTCAGTCCTTCTGGGAAACAGGTGCTTCTTCGGCACAAAGGATCTCGAACAAAGCAGATCCTCACACTTGATGTGCTCTGCAAGAACGGCCATGCTGGTTCACATTCAAGGAGTTACATGCAGCTAGGAGAACAGGGCCGTACCTCCTTGTCCCAGGCCGTCCTCGACACCTGGAAATGAGTACCAGGTAGGCCAGGGAAGTCTAACTTAGGACCTTATTTAAAGGGATTGAGAAGGAGGAGAGCTGTTGAATTGGGATGTGAAGAACCTTCTAGACTGTGGGAAAGGGATATTAGCGGGTAACATGAACATGAGAAATGTTAAAAACAGCTGACGCTGAGTAAACGGGATTAGGAACATTAGGTCGTGTCATGGTTAGGGCTGTCCCCGCAGAGGGCCTAGGGTCAAATCCCACCTCCTGCTGCAGTTCCTCTCAGAGGGATACGCTAAGCCAATACAGTAAAAACTACCCTGCATAAACTTCAATGATTTTAAGTTGCTTTGGAGATAAGCATCAGCTAAACGAATACATGTAAGTCATTTTGGAGCTGTGAGTTTTGAATCTTGATGATGGCTGTAAAATCTCACATCTGGACTTTTTTCTGCTCAACAGCTGCAGTTTTGGTCGCACAAAGACAGCGAAGGACACACTTTAGACTTTGATACCAGCAATTGCGAGGGGAGAGAGCCAGAACTGAACACTTGCTTGGCTCATCGCATACAGGATCTCACTTCAGCATGCTGCCTTAACACAGTCACCCTTTCACGAGTGCTCGGGTCTTCGATGTTAAATGGGCACGACCACTGAGATTTAACATTAGAATCCCTGAGACTTCCTGACAAGAAACAAACCAGTTCCTGAGAACCGTCTCGTAATGCTTACACCTGAGACATCCTGGTGGCAGGTATTTCTGTTCCCAAGACCCCCTGCTAACCACATTCATACCTCGTGCAAAGCCGCAAAAGGAGTCCTGGAGGCTACTGGCAGTCAGGCCATAGGTATCGGACTTATCGCTCCTCAGCCTTTTGACTAAGATCAAAGCACGGCATCCACATTTTGTTGATCACATTGTTTTGGTTCTGTTCGGTTCTGCGTCACTGTCATTTCTTTTCATTTGTTAACGTTAATAGAAAATATAGTTAGAACCCCAATCGATGTAGCTGTTGCTGCCCCTTGCGCAGTTTCTGGCTCACTCAGACACTTCCTTCAGGTCATGGATCCTTTGTGTCGTCTCAGCCCCGTGGCACGAAGGCCACCTCAATGGATGAACCCCAGCCGACTGTCCCCGCCCTGACCGTACGCTCCTCATCCCGCCGCCATGCAGACGGTGCTGCCTACGTGCCGCTGCGGGGCTGCTGCCGATGCCTGTCAACGTTCATTGAGGCAGTGCTTCCTGGCGTGGCCGAGATCGCTCGGCCGATGCGCGCGTCCATTCGGATGCCCTCAGGACCCCGTTTGATGTTTTCTTTTTTCTTCAGGGGTTCCGAGTCCCTGATTGGGTGAAGATGCTGAAAAGGAAGCGCCACCCACCTTGGCTGCGTGAGGACAATGTCATCGCATAGTCGCTCGCTGCGAGCCTCACCCAGGAAGCGTGTCGCTTGGAGCACTGCTTCCTGGTCAGATTAGTGAAAAATTTTACAAAATATAAATCACGGCCTCAGCTTGGAAACTTATATAATTTGTTTGCAGAATTTTACTGGATAGGGAGGCACAGTGGGTAGCTCTGGTGCCTCACAGCTCCTGAGGTATGGGTTTGGATGTGGATTCGATCCCTGTTCAATGCACCGGACAAAGAGTTATTTATAATGGAAGCAGTTATCAGAATCAGAATCCTATTTTTTTGACCAAGTATGCATGCACACACAGGGCATTTGTCTTCGGTTCCCATTGGCTCATACTGTACATATGCATACATACACATATAGACATACATACATGCAAGTGCGAGGATGCATTGAAAGTGCCTGAAAATGTGTGAAAAACGAGGGATGGAATAAATAGTGAGGGGGTAGAATTAAAGTAATGAGGAAAGGAATAAGTAAGAGCGAAAATAGTGCACAGACTAACAAACTATCAGCTGTACATGGACGTAAGAGCGTGGGGAAAGAAACTGTTTTTGTATCTGGAAGTTCTGGCTCATGGTGGTCTGTAGCTCTTGGCGAAGAGGTACAAAAAAGCTGTAGCCCAGGTGAGAGGGGACGGTCATAATTTTTGCTGCCCATCTCCTAATTTGGGAGGAGTACAGGTGCTGGAAGCAGGGCGGTCTGGAAGCTTTTCTCCAGACCCGACTATACGGTACAGCCTGTTCTTCTCATGTTTGGTGGCCAATCCACACCAGACTGTGACTGAGGAGCTGAATACCAACTCAATGACTGCCGTGTAGAACTGGATCAGCAGCTCCTGTGGCAGATTCTTATCATATTGTTATTTACATGAATACTGTATTATTTATTTATTTGTTTATTTGTTTGCTTGTTTTTTCAGCAAGTCCATCACCAAGAATAAGGTACACAGAGTGAAAAGCATGAGAGCTAACGTACTTCACTGCTGGCATTTATACAAGGCAACTGTACCTAAAGATATTCCTGTTTCGGCTACAGGACAAAATTTGACTTTACAAGGACTTCTTAATGTTCTTTCTTCAGGGCATTACTTGGCTTTTATGGGATTGGATTTGCATATCAGATGAATGGCTCAAGAGAAGCCATTATGTGGTCTTCTTCGCGGTAAGGGTTAGAATTTAAGTTCTCGGCCTCCACCCCCCATTTACCGGTTTCACGTGTTATGATCTTGGCGATCTTGAGCCCCCCCAAGTGAGAACATTCAGTCCATATCAGCTTGTTCCATTTGCATTGTTTTCATTGATTTCTTGACTTTATCGCTCAGTTTTTCCATTGAAGAGTTAATAGACTAATGCGTAATGCACGGTTGACTCTGTGTGTGTCACATGTATGCATGATCTGTGAGTTTAAGAGTGACGGATGTGCTGAACCAGCACAGGTAGGCAGCCATGCATTATTAGAGAGGAAGCCGTCTAAATGAAGACCGCTCATCCCATCAGACGGCTGTCCAGAGGGTCGACAAGTCAGCGGCGAACAGCCACGGCGAAAGGGAACTGCCTTGTTATGTTGACGGAAGGAATCGTGTCAGTTTAATGCATCTGGTGATATTTTTGCATGAATGGAGTCAGTTCTGTGGCTCAGCAACGCATACATTTTTCCTTTAAAACTAAAGGGACTTATTTGCCTGGTGATTATAAACGTCTTGCTTCACTTGTCAATTGCTTATATAAAGGCATGGATGAGTAACAACTTCGTATCCCTGAATGCCAACAAAACCGATGTCCTTCTGGTAGGTGCTAGCGATACAGACCGCAACGAAATCGTGTCACTCCTTCAAACCCACGGCCCGAATTTTTCTATCTCAAACCTTGTGGGAGATTTGGGAGTGCTTCTGGACATAAACTTGTCATTTGTGTCTCAGACAACAGCTTCAACAAGCTTTAACATGTTGGTTACAGTTAAGAAACATAGCTAAACCAAGGCGCTTCTTGGACAGAAAAGACACAAAGAAACTGGTTCACACCTTTATCTCAAGCAGGACTGACCATTGCAACTACTCCCTGCTATCTGGCCTTCCATTCCAGATTATTTCCAGGCTACAACTACTGTATGGCTGAATACCGTCGCAGGGATAGTCACAAGAACCAGGAAAAATGACCACATTACACCGGTGCTTCAGTCTCTGCACTGGCTACCAGTCAAATATAGAACTGATTATAAAATTCTGCTACTGACATACAAGGCAGTGAGGGGCACGGGACCAGCCTACCTCAGTGAAATAACTGAGGACTATATTCCAGGTCGAAGCCTTTGATCGGTGGAAGCAGGTTACCTTGAGATCAACAAGGTAACCGTAGGCAGATGTGCATTTTGTTACAGAGCCCCAAAACTCTGGAATATCCCGCCAGACCCGATACGTAATACGACTTCCCTACCTCTTTTTAAATCTATATTAAAAACTTTTTTGAATTGGCATATCATGTATATTAATGGTGCCTATTGTCATGCCCTTTGAGTCGTGTACGTAGCCCAATACCCCTTCTGTTCTCTGAGCCGACTGTGCTGTAGAGCGCCTTGGTCTAGCTGCTACTTCAAAGGATTGGCCTGAATTGAAAGACCAGGGTTGACGTGAAACAGGAACGGACAAGTGCGCAGGAGACGGGCAGACAATTGAACGACCAGACCTCATCGAATTACAAAGATCCATGAAAGACCAGACATTGCGGACACAGATGGATTTACCTGGACTGTGAACCGGAATTTGTCATACCTGTTTATGCAACAAAGACAAAACTACAATTTCTCACTATTAGCACTGCTTAGAATGCCCAGGAGGGGTGGGCTTCCACTGTCACATGGGTCCCCAGAGGTTTATTTTTCTCCTATTCCCTAGTGGAAAGGAGTCTTTTGTTTCCCTTTCCCGTGTGGCCAACTGGCAAACTACTGTATATAATATTACCTGTTGAGCTGCATGTGAATCAAAACCCTTTACATGTCTGTTCAGTGCTGTGTCACTGCAGCGAGAAGAGCGCTACGTAAAAACTAAATTGAATTGAATTATTTATCAGCATTTACCTTATGGGGGGGCTTTTCACACCTGAAGTGTTTTCATAAGGTAGCAGGGGACTGCATTTGCACTTGTGTATTTGTTTAATTTGGCGGACATTTTTTTCCAAAGCAACGCTCGTCTCCTTTAAGCGGAAGGCAGCACTTTTAGCCACCACACCACCTGCTGGTGCCAGGAGGGAGCGCTGCCACTCTGCAGCAGGCAGGGCAATAAACAGGCAAATGACAAGCAGGGCAGAGAAAGGTGAGGCGCAGGAGGTCACCGGGGTATTTGGCAACAGAGGGATGGGATGCTGGCAGCGCTCCAGCACGATGGTCCCATTCCATTCTCTCAAGGGCACTTCTGCTGGTGTGCCGCGTTTAGACCAATTCGGTACGGGGATGGAACCAGCCTCCTGTGTTCAAACACAGGGTTGCACAACTGTTATACGGTCACCTGTCACGGTCAACACAGAGCAAACAGCTGAGTGTCCCACATGGCAAACAGTGAAAACACACACAATATGGGATCAATAAAGACACCAATCTGCAGAAAAAAAGGACTGGGATTTCTCCACTGGTGGCTGAGATGCATTTTGCGCTCTTGGTCTTGTTTTTACTGCCACCTAGCACAGGCGTGGACGGATACGTTGTAAAATGCCGACGAGAGAAGGCGTATTGCAATTCCGAGTTTGAGTTACGAAGATGTCTATGTTACAGGGGGATAAATCAACCGACAAGATTGCGCACATAAAAAGACACCACTTGTACGACTGAAGAGCTATGCTGGCTCATGAAAACATTTCATACAGAGGCCTTCTTCTTCTGCACAGCCAGGTTGTCTTTGGCCCTCAGGGTGATTTGACACAAGGAAATAACCCAGTTATGAGCGGAACACCGGTGTCGTCTTTCACAGGCGTATCTGTGATAGAATTGTATTTAGGGTTTTGAAGGAAATCTGGATTCATATTGCTTTGCCTGTCCTGTTCTGCAGATCCTGTGTTCTGTGACAGCCCCCACAGGGGTGGGGGCCGCTGAATCACCTGTTCCCTCGTACTGAGGTCCAGACTCCACTGTGCGCTCTACTTCTAACCCACTGTCATTTCAGTTCCTCTTTTTTACATCAGCACTGTTGTTAAAGTTCCCTCAGGAGCTATTTTTACACCTTTAATGACACGGCAATACTTTTGTCCTGTGAAACAGGCCAAGAGGCAGTGCAGCGGTTAAGGTCACAGACCCGTAAAGTCGAGATTTAGCCACCACTCCCTGCTATTCTCGTAATATCACTGATCAAGGTTCTTGCTCTGAATTACTCTAGTAAAAAGGCTGTTGTATAAATCCAGAGTAATAGCTTTTAAACACAGTTAGAGCTGAAGCCTGTTTAAAACTCGGTTTGTGTGAAAATCCAACCACTACATCACAATAATACACACATCAGCCAATTTAGTCACAGGCATAGGTTAAAAAAATCACAGATAAAGCTTTAAACAGATGAAAAAATCCTTGTAAGGCTTTTATTTTACTTCCTTTTCATTTGCCTTTGACTCTATGCAGGAGTGCTGCGCTAAAGAGGTGACAACTGAAATGCAGGGCGAGCAGCAGACAGTAGCTGGCATGCCAGTCCGACGCAAGACTTTAGTTTCAGCATCTTTTATTAGCTTTATTTTTATTTTTATTAAAAGTCAGCATCCAGTCACCTTCCATTTGCTATATTATTATTATGTTTGTTTTTTCATGGGAAGATTCTCTAAAAGCGTCAGGTGTAGCTATAATAAATAAAAAATATGCTTGAAGACTGTTAACACTTATATTGTCAATTAAAATAAAAATAATTCAGAAAGACTTAACATTTTTGGTTGCCTGCACAGATATGATATTTAATGCTGTTTTCTGAATCATTTATTTCACAATTATTATTATTTTTGTTAACATTAACACTCAGGAACACAAGACACAAGCTGTAAATGAGTTGTAATATTATAGTTTCAGCCTCATGCTCCGTCCAAGTGCTTTTTATTGGCGACAATGCTGGGACATGAAAACACAGCTGTTCGCCTTGTAACAGGCAAATTTTTTAAAATAGACAAGTGATGAATGCTGAAACTAAAATGCAACTAAAACTGAAAAAAAATGTTTATATCTTCAAAAACATTGGTTAAAAAAGGACCGAATGCAGTGCTATCTGCGCAGTTACTTGCACATTGACATCTTGTCAGACTGCCAGAGGAGATGATCCTCAGATAAACATATAAAATATAAGACACGCGGATCTTTCATGAGTCAGTGTGCACAAGGGACGTGACCCCATTCAGGGTTGTGGTCAGTGGCTTCCCCAAAAGGTTATCAGGGCCAAACACAAGGAGAACGGTTTTTATTTAAATGACAATATTTATTTATTGACATTTTCTCCAAAGCTGCTTATAGTGCGATGATGGAGAAAAACTTACATATCTCTATCAATGGGTAAATCACCATAAGGTTGCTTAAAGTTGCAAATTGCTTCGGAGAAAATTATTATACAAATGAATTACCGAATGCATAAAATAAGAAGGATTTTTAAAAATGAGTCCTCTGTGGTTTTGTTTATCAATTTATGCAACAGGGTAATTTTTACTGCATTTATTCAGGGTGAGTACCTTTATACAGGATACTACAGCAAGAGCTAGGATTCTGATCTGGGTTTTTCCAAGTAAAAAAGCTGTGGCTCTAACCACTACGCCACCTACGGCCCATTTCATAGAAAATGTTTGTTTTTTGGTCGCTGCTGTGCTGTCCACCAGCAGAGGAAGTCAAACCTGGAGCATCGTTTTTGTGGCCAAATGAATAAATGCCAGCAGCGCCCTCTAGTGAACACATCGGTTAATTCAGCCATCGAGGGCTCAGATGCGCTCCTCATGCACAACTTTTAACTGAAAGCTGATGCTTAGCTGCAAAAGTTTGATAATAAAAAAAATAAAAAAAATCACCATAATTGTTAATGATATTCATCGAGACCCTTTTTCATTTGTGGACCCCTTGGAATAAAATGCATTAGCAGAAATGTTTTTAGCCATCCGGTAACTCATAGAGTCTCTGGCACTTCGCTTGAAATGTCAGTCATCCTCAAAAAAGTGAAAGAGGAAACAAAATATTAGCGATCCTAAAGCTTCATGTGTGAAGTGTTTGTGCGTACACTGACAGTTGAGCTCTAGGGATCTTCATCTTTGGTGGCGGGACACTGTCACTCAGCAATAAAAAAGCAGCACCAGGTGACACACCTGATCGACCTTGCAGTGCACTGGAACAGGCGACGCTCACATTGCCGTGGAGACCGGGATCTCGACTTTGGGATGAACGATGCATGAATGACCCGAGGGGGTGTGTTTATGGAGGTCACTGCAGGTGACTGTGTCCAGACACTTTTATTTGAACTGTAAATAACTGCAAAAATGTGGAAAATTGAGGCCAATTAAACTGCTATGTGTAATTTTCTGGGCTGAAGCGCAACTGGAAGTTAATGTTTTATAAAAGACGAAGGTAGGAGGTCTGCAAGAAGTCACCACTCAGTTACACAACTCCGCTCGAAGCTGACACACTTTTGGGGGTTTGTTTGCCGAGACAACATGTTAGCTGAAAGCCACGACTTTGGCCTTCTTTGGCCCCCAAACCACTAACCTGTTTCTGGCTGCAGGTGCAATGCAGGACCAGCAGTCATTGCAGCGGTTTCCACTCGCGTCACAGCCGTGCCACATACTTTTCTCTTGTTACGCCTCTGTTTTCAAGTTAAAAGTTGCTCATCTATTTGTTTCTCTCTTGTTCCTAAGCCATCTTATACTGGAGAGGCCCTCGGGCACACATTTCTTGCCGCCCGTCTTTTTCTCTTCCTCTGTCAATTCAGACTCACTTTCAGTGGGCTCCTGGCCTCACCAACTTTATACCCTTGTATTATCACAGTAAAGATTGAACAATTTTATGAACAAGAATGTTCTACAATGAAAAAGACTTAAGGTGCAAATACTTGCAAACAAATATATAAATTCATTACAGAATTCCATAAAAAAACTAATACATTAGTAAAAATAATTGTGTGTGTGTGCGTGCGGTTGTTCCTCTTTTATGACAGGTATGCATGCACTCTGGTGGCAGTTTCACATACGTTTTTCTCATAATTCACATACCAGGTCGTTGTCTCTTCTCTGGAAAATTCTGGGAATTTGGGTCAGTAGCATACCTATAAATGTAGGTCAGTATTAATCTCTTATTTTTTTAAATTAGCTAGTTGGAAAGTCTGCCTCTTTCTCAGCTTATGAGGGATCTGTATCATGAAAGAAGATATGAAACTCCAACTCTCTGGAAACCCGTCTGACTCACCAAATTCCGATCACTGGCTGCTGTCACTCCCACGGCCCCCCGCGAGGGGAATCGTGCAAAGGATGCTGGGCCAAAGGTAACACGGTGGCCTGAGTCAGGAGCACCTTTCATTTGTGTAGGATTTTCCCATTTGTGTGCCAAAGTTAGAGTACAGTCCTGACCTCTGACAGAAACATTTCGGCCTACGATGTCAAAAAGTAATATGATGTTTGGCGGAAAACAAACATGGTGAGCAGGAGAAGAAGCGTGGAGAAACATGTCCCCTGGAGAACAGAGATACGGAGAAGATCTCTAGCATTCCTGGGGTGAGCGGGGCTCCCTGACGGCTATAGACGAACAGGCTGCCCCATCCAGAACATCCTGTTCCCTCCAGCACAACACCAGTTCAGGAGGACACGGTCTGCGACTCCACATTTTTGGCAATGACGTGAGTCATTTCGGCAACACCGAAGTAGGAAGGGCAGACAGCTGGCAGCTGAACTGCTGGGCTTCACAGAAACAACAGTGCCATCAGAAGCATTAACTGTGAGGACGTGCAAAAACCCAGCCATTAGTTCAGGAATTCAACACATTATCGAGCAAGTAAATCAAAGTAAAAAGTGTGTAAATTGAAGATGAAGTGCGGTGCATGGATATTCATATTTTTCATGTATCACATTAACAGGGTGATTTGCACAAACAAAAGGGAAAAAAATAACCACGAGGGAGACACAAAACAAGCTTTCTAGTCTGGTGCGAGCTGTGTATTCATGAGCAAAATGAATGATCATTTCAGACGATTAAAAACTTTGAGGAAAACTGATATATGGATTTGAATGCTTCGTATAGCTGCGTTCTTAAACCGGAACACAGTGGACTGCACCTCTTCCCGCCCATCCATCCATCCATCCATCACCTAACCAATAAACCATTCATTCAGTCATTTAACAAAGCAACAAAGCGATCCATGACTTAACAATGACAGTGCACTCCGCTTATAAACCTCATCTGTTTATTTGCAGGCTGCATGGTGGTCCCATCTGGATTTCAAGCACTTCGATGGCAGTAACTGTTCATGAGCACCGGCGGTAAGCGCAACGTCCAGCTATAAACGCGGTCATTTTGGGTCCCGCTTGCACATCGCTTGGCCTGTTCACCTCTGCCTATAAGCGCCAATGTCGGAAGCCAATAGGTCAACCTTATGTTCCACACAGACCATCCACGGCCAACGCAATTCTAGAATTGCTTTCTAGAAAACTTTCCGACCCCCAGACGCTGCACGGTGTCAAAGGTCACTTTGCGATAAACGCCAAAATATGGCGTCAACAAATAAGCGCAAGTCGCTGCCGCTAGTTGAACAAGTCAATGTTGTAAAGAGACTGAATAGCAAAGAGAATCGGGTGTTTATTCCAGACAAAATATCACGTATGCTGAAGAACAAAGATCGCAATCTTAAGAATTACGGTAGGTAATGACGTTCATTAAACTTTTTATTCTGCGTTCTGTGCTTGAGAATAACTGTTTTCGGGTAGAGGTATTAGCACAGCGCTGGTTACAAGCGTGACAGTTCTTGGTCCGGGGTGCACATATAAACAGAGTGCACTGTAATATAATATACAATGATATAATATTATATTTATAATCAGCCAAGTGTTCAGCCAACAGCCAATAAACCACTCATGTCAACCACCCACCCTGACAGCAAACACTACAGCCCTCAAGTGCAGCCATATCACAGTGTTGACTCCTCAGCGGTCCAGCACCCCCTCTCAGTGTTTGACTGTGATGGTTTTGACCTCCGTGAAGAAATGGTACGAATCCCGGCCACCCTCGCGCCCCACGCCGGAAAGCTTCATGCCACCGAAGGGCAGGTTGAGGTCACGCACGAGCCAGCAGTTGGTCCACACCAAGCCGGCCTGCAGCTGCTGGGCCACGCGGTGCACGCGGCCGACGTCACGAGACCACACAGCAGCGGACAGGCCGTAGCGGACGGCGTTGGCACGGCGCACCACTTCCTCCTCGCTGTCAAAGGGTGTCACAAAGGTTACCGGCCCGAAGATCTCCTCCTGCATGCAGCGGGACTCGTCCGCCACACCGGTGATGACCGTAACGGGCATGAAGTAGCCGCTCTTGTTGCGTTCGGGCAGAGCCAGCTGGTCCACACCCTCCCCACAATGGACCGTTCCACCCTCAGACACTGCCAGCTTTACATAACTCCTCACCTGGGGACACAAAGAAGCTTGTGTGTCCAGAAGGTCTGCATGTGACTGTCACACAGAGCAGCTCAGACAGCAGTCATGATGTGCAGATCCAAACTCCGTTTCCTCGAGCGTTACACAGTCCCAGAGACCACCAGTCAGAACACAGGACTACAACTGAAACCTGGATCTTCTCCACATGACAGCAGCAAACTGCTGTTTTATCATCATCATAATCATCATCATTACTTCTTAAAGGAGGAGGCTGTACCTTCTCCAGATGCTCTTTGCTGATAAGGGCTCCATTGCTGTTGCTCAGGTCTGACGGACATCCTGTCTTCCACAGCCGGGCAGCAGCCACAAACTTCTGCAGGAACTCTGGGTAGAGGCTCCTCTCAACGAAGATCCTGCTGGTGCAGAGGCAGATCTCCCCCTACAGGTCACAGAGAGACACTGCAGTCCCAGCTATCGGAAAACAGTCCAGAAGATTCTAGTAAGAATAATATTGTACAATTAAAGTTCTGTGCCCGAAATAAAATAACAGTGCAAGAATTGGAATCCAATGTCTTAAACAAGGTACTTACCGTGTGGTGATGGAGAAAAACTTACACATCTGTATAAATGGGTAAATAAGGTTGCTTACCGCTGTAAATTGCTTCGGAGAAAATTATTATACAAATGAATTACTGAGTGCATAAAGTAAGAAGTGTTTTTAAAAGTAAGTCCTCTGTGGTTTAACATTAAATATCATTATCTCAGAGGTTACAAATCACAGGTCTCATTATTGCACCTTGAATATACAAGTACAAAAGCTACACCGTGTCCTCAGCTGTGACACTGACACTGCTGCGTCACCCAAAGACCCAAAACCCTCATCACCAAAGCCCACGTGTCAGCAGAAAGTGTTGAAGCGATGTAAGTGTACAGAGGGGGGTGGAGCACAGCCTCTCACCTGGTTGGAGAAGCTGGAACGCACGGTGGTGGAGATGCACTCCTCTAGGTCTGCATCCTTGAAAATAATGGCCGGGTTCTTGCCACCCAACTCCAGGGACAGCTTCTTGCAGTAGGGGGCGCTGTGCTCGGTGATGAGCTGAGCTGTGGCTGTGCTGCCAGTGAAGGAGATGAGGGGCACCTCTGGGTGGGAGACCAGTGCATCCCCTGCCCGGGGCCCAGTCCCGAACACAATGTTCACCACACCAGGGGGGACATCTGCAGGGACAAAACCGGTAAGAACTGGGAACTGCGCTGCCCCCTTGGCTGTGGAAGGTATGGAACTGCTGTACCTGCTCCTTTCAGGAGTTTGCACATCATCCAAGCTGTGACGGATGTCATCTCGCTGGGCTTGGCCACCACAGTGTTGCCAACGGCGATGGCCGGGGCGATCTTCCAGGTGAGCAGGTACAGAGGAAGGTTCCATGGGCTGATGAGTCCAGCTGAATAAGCAAAGCAGAAAAAAATATCACCGGGTGTAATGCTCAACAGAAACCCCATGAAGATCCTAAACCCAACTGCATGAACGTAACAGTAAGAAGATGAAAAAAAAGATGAGCAAGAATATGAGCAAGAAAAAGAACAAAAGCAATAAGAGAACCAAGAACAAGAACATAAAGAAAAAGATCAAGCACAAGGAGGAGGGGAAAAAAGAAAAAGTTTTGGTCCCCTTGGCTGCATTTGTCGACATGGAGACCGGGAACCTTGCAGTGACCAGAACACTGTAAAGTGCGTACCTACACCCACGGGGCAGCGCACAGTGTAGCTGATGCACCCCATATGAGCCATTTGACTGCACTCAGTTGTATGGTGCAGGATGGACGACGCAAAGAAGCGGAAGTTGTACGCCGCCCTTGGTATGTCCACGGTCCGAGCAAATTTCACCGTCTTACCTGGAAGAGAAACATGATGTCAAATAGTGCTTGTAGTGCTGTACACCACACTGCAGGCTATGTGCTACTGCAAGGGCAGCCCAAATGGACAGGATGAACCATCTGTTCATTTAACAAAGTGTAGGAGGTGTCACAAACAATACATTTGTGGACAAGCAGGACCACCTCTTGTCTTAGTCCTTCTGGTGCTGCCATACAAGTCCTGCAAGATTTAGATCATTGGCCAATAAATAAAATTATCAGTTCTATGAGGGACCAAAAAAGATGGAAATCTACACAACTTTTTTGCTCCAGAATGTCTCAAACTAACTTGTTTGTCTCTGCTGTTATCCTGGAGTTGGACCCATGTGTTCAGGAATCCAGGAAATCTTTGACCAGTCAAATGGATATCCGTCTAAATTAGCGATTTGTTATTCCACCAAAAATTCCCTCATCGTGGTGTCAGAAGATCTCCAGTCTGCTAGAACTGCCTCCTTCTCCTGAGTTCTTATTCATCTCAACCTCACTCTAGCATCAGACAGTGTCTAAAAACCACATCCTTCTTACATCACTACAACAGTTTGGGATCAAAGGATCATTATCATTCAGATGGTTTGAATGTTACTTTTCAGGTATATCTTATTGGGTGGTTTGGCATGGCTCCACATCTTCCTTTCAGCTTCTCTCAGCTGGTGCTCCTCAAAGCTCTGCACTCAGTCCTTTCTCTATACGGTTCTCCTTTAGTTGAGTCACAGTCTCTCACGGGTTCTCCTATGACTGCTGCACTGCTGATACAAACTCTGTTCATGTCTTTCCCTGACTGACACAAACATCTTTTCGTATTGCAGCGTGTCTCCTCACCTCTCTCCACTAACTTCCTGTAGCTGTCAGTATCAAGTTCAACCCTCACCCTATGAGATGGTCAAAGGATGGCCTGGCATGAGCTCTCTGCTCCTTTACCTCTGGCTGCTCAGTGGATTTGCTTCACTGGGGGTCCAAAATCAAAAGTCTGAAGGTTCTGAGTTTTGGTTACAGTTTATACAGCAGAGTAAACTCTGTCCCTTAGAGTTGTTGAATCCCTTACAGAATTTTAGAAGGGTCTTTGAGCCCCATTACTCAGGGGTTCCAGTTTTGAGCTAATTTTTTCAGGCTTATGCATGTTCTCTTGGCAGTTTTGGATCCAGGAAGTTTCAAAGTTGGACCTTTGTGAAATTTACCATGTTCTATTTTTAATGAAACTAGGACATGGAAGTGGCAAGCCAAGCTTGACCTATTTTTTTCCGAGGTTTTTAAAAAATACTCTGTTAGATGTCAATCAACTGTTATTGGGATGCTGCAGTTCTGAACTACATTTTTCAGGCCTTTTGCCCTTCTTGGGGTTCAGGGTCATGATGTTGGGCAGCGATGGCCATCAGACCTGATTTACAGGTATTTGAGCTCACATTGCTTCACTGTGAAGCTGCTTCTCAGACTGATTTGGTTAGGCTGAAGTTTGAAAGCTAAAGAAAATGTGCAGAATATGGAAGGGTTTGGATTGAACTCTGCCTCCGGGGCAGGGTTTACCTTGGTCTCTGGACTCAGCCTGCGCAAACTCCTCCAGGTGGGCCTCGATGAGGTCAGCCAGCTTGTAGAGGATCTGAGCCCTGTCTGCGGGGCTGCGGGCAGCCCAGAAGGGGAACGCTTTCTTGGCTGCATTCACTGCCATCTCCACCTGGGAGGAGGACCATGGTAAACAGCACATAGGCAGGTGGGCAACGCAGCACAATATTTATATTAGGGCAGCTTTTCACTACTGTAATATTAAAACAACTCACAACAATCCCACTGCAATAAAGACAGAGTTAGCGCTCACTGAGCTGATGCTTGTCTAAGGCATCCATTTTTGCAGGAGGCCAAAGTTCACTGCATTCATTCACAGTAAGAAAACACATTTATACAACCTGCAATTCCTTTTACTTCAATATTTGGTCTCTTCAACATCTATGTCATTATTTATATAATAAACAAATTTACTTTTTTGTTTTCATTTACCTGCTTGTTGGCAGTTTATGTTCATAAGGGTGTTGTTTTCTATTAAACAGGGTTTTTATACTGCAACTTCCTTCTGCCCTAGTTACCATGTTTCATTCCCTTTAAAATCTCATAATATAAACAAATATATAGTTTACATATTTGCATGCCCCATCAGATGCAACGTGAAATTATTAAAATAAAAATACAGAAATGTGTGAACGTACTGCTGTGCCAGTAGTACAGAGATTCTGGCAAACAGCTCCAGGTAGAGCACCCTGTGTTGACTGTGTAAAGTTCAGAAGTGCAGCTGTGGCTCGG
Organism: Heterotis niloticus; assembly: GCA_018136845.1. Lineage (NCBI taxonomy): Eukaryota > Metazoa > Chordata > Actinopteri > Osteoglossiformes > Osteoglossidae > Heterotis > Heterotis niloticus. The sequence continues at coordinate 22,477,329 of CM030904.1, read as the reverse complement.
CGCTCCTCAGTCGCTGCAGGCCAGAGCGAGCTGATGGCCACTGGTGGACTTTGAAACAGCATGGCTGTACCGTGTAGCACCGCGCAAGTACAGGATTGCTATTTATCGGTTCCCATAAACGCTGTATTACTGTCAATTTATCTGATGCTTTTCTCCAAAGCAGCTGATAGTACAGTGCTTTATAATGATGAACCCATGTACACAGCTGGGTTGTTTTTACAGGTAGGAAGTGCAACCTCAAGAAAACAACAAACAGTAAATATGCAACACCAGCAGTTTCTGTAGGGTCTCACCTCATCCTGGCCGCTGTCCGGTACCTGGCAGTACACCTCCCCTGTAGATGGGTCGTATGAGTTTATATGTCTGGAACATGGAACAAACTCCCCCCCGATGTAGTTTTGCAAGACCAAGGGGGTTGTGAGCTCCGCACCTTGGGCCATGGTTGCTTGTTCAGTGTGTGTGTGTGTGTGTGAGTACTACTGAAACAAAGTGCAGGACTGGGGTCAGCTCTGCCACCTATATATAAGCAGAAAAGTACCACCCCTCCCCGCCCCCTGCCCACCCCTTTAAGCAAACTCTATCCTCCATTTTTAAGAAGCACTGCCCCCTGCCTTCAGCCAAACCCATGGAGAATGATTAAAACGAGAAGGCTGGCGCTCAAATTCTGTTCTGTACCTGGATGAGTCCTGGTTTCTGTTCACAGAGGTCCATGTGGAGACCCATTGGAGGGAACCCTGCCATTCATAATAATAATAAACACAAAAACAAATAATTTCTTGTTTACTTGACACTTTCATCCCATGTGCCTTACTGAATTTTATTCAATTATACACTTGATCAATTCATGGTTATTACCGATTAGAGCACTACAATAGCATGTAGAAATGGGAGCCAAACCAACAACCTTCAAATATTAAATCCTGCCTCTTACTACCACCTTGGGCCAGAGGATAACTCTTCAGCTGCTGTTACACAGTGAACCCAGAAACTAAAAGGTAAAAATAACATGAACTGCATATTTAGGGGAAGAGTCAGAAGCAGCTCACAGTTACAAACTTCTGCTCACCCTTAAGTTCTCTTACATGTGACAGATCTTCCAAGCTGATACGACAACCTACGTGACCTTGTGAGGTCAGAGTACTGTACCTTGTCAATAGGTAGGGGAATGAGGGGTGACCAAAACCTCTATTAAATGGTTCTTTTCAATGCAAAACAAGATCATGTGAGTATGGTGGATACTGAGGAAACAGCCATTTCATGGCTATAATCTAATGAGATACAGAATCAGTAAGGCTAAAATGGTGGTAGCAAGAACCTGAAGACCCCTGTATGGTGCAGTACAGTGCCTGAACTGTGCTCACCTTCTCAGCAAGACCTATTATTTCCAAAGGAGATGCACACAAGAGGGCCGAGGGGATCGTGCTATAGATGGAAGAAAAACTGGGGTCCCGGCCTGCGAAAGCCCAAAACTATGTTCACCTTTTTTCACTTCTGATATTACTGATGTGCGATGGCCCAAGAGCCCAGGACGATAAGACAGGATGGTGGTGGTCGAGCTTATGAACTGAATCACTGTTGTGAGAGCCCCTGCACACAGTGACACCAGCACAGTAAATGGTGTAAAACACCCTCTGGTCACCCAACAGACTGATGTAATGCATTTATTCTTTATCAGTATTTATCTTTTTTTCTAAAATGGACATTTCACTAGTTGTGCATGTTGCTATGACACTGCAGCACTGCAGAAAGTGCTAGAAACTTTTCGAAGTTTCAGGACAAAGCAACTTATTTTTCCACTCAGCAGATGTGTGAGACGTTGATGCAGCCGTTTTTAATCTGTGATATTCCAAAAACATCTTAGCAGTGTGTCAAGGTGTGCTGGTAGGAGCAGCAAGCAGTTGCCCTTGAAGCATTTTTCTGTGTGCAGAGGTATGAGCAGCTGCTGAGGGTTTCTATCTGAGGAAACTTTGCAAAAATAAAAGAAAGCCTTCATTGGGCCTGACTGTCATCTCTCAACAACCAGAATAATCGGAAAAAGGTTCATACTGACAAAAAAAAAAAAAAAAAAAAAAAGGCAGTACTTTTCGTGTGTAGAAAACAGTGCAACCTCTGAAGATGACCTATGAATGCAGGACCTTCATCCCTGTAATGTGTAGTCTTTTAGAGACTTGAGATGATCCACCGTGTCCTTTTGTGGGACAGAATACAGTGGGGACCGGGTTCCAAACCTGACCTCAAGAAAAACACTGCAGTTTTATCTCAAACATGATACACAGCATTGGTATAACACTCTCACCAGACTGTCCAACACAGGGAGCACCGCTCTGACTATAACTTCTAACTATTTGTCTTCTTTGAGCTTCTGAAATAAAACAGCACAAATTCAAGCAAAAATAATTTTCATTTATAAGCCACCAAATAGCCTTTCCTGAAATAAAATATTTTCATTAGAAACCCTCAAGATTACTAGAACACAAGCAATTTCATCAACCTACAAAACCAAACTCCTCAAGTTATAACCGTTCAACCAAAGCACAATATCTCTACTTAGCCCTGCTGCAAAAAACAGGAGCAGCAGCTCATGCAGCTCCACAAATGAAAGCAAGAAGTCGACAAACAGCAAATTAACGGCACCTTCAAGATAAACAGAAAACGCAGAAAAATTTGAAATAATTTCAGGAAAACTTTCTCTAATAGGCCCATTTTAAAATCATATAAAGCATTTTTTCTGGAGAAAAGTTTGTTAGAATTATGAGCAGCCCTAAGCATTTAAAAAAAAAAAAAAAGAAAAAAGAAAAACTTTTTACCAATTTATCTTAATAAACCATGACCTTCCATGCTCTCTTTAGGGTGCACAAATAAAATATACTGATGTGAAATACGTTTGTGCATCATCACCAGGGATAAAAAATGATCAGGGGAGTCAGAATTTTTAGAATATTCAAAAATAAAGTCCGGTTGGTGTAGTTTACCAGTGCCCGTATGGCAAGTGATAAAAAAGCTTAAACCTGCAGGATCGGTAGGTTTAAAATATCTGGATAGGAGGCCATTAAATGATAAACTAGATAAAACTTGAAAAAAAAAAATAAAATAAATTAAAAAAACCCTCCACACCTTCTGTGAAAGATCAGAGTGGACTGAATGCTTTGTTGTGAGGCCCTTTTCCACATTCCAGGATACTGTGGGTAAAATCACTGGACCCTCTTCACATGTGGTTACAGATTGATAACTTTAACACCCATACACAACATTTGGCTGAAAACAAGGATGCCAACAACTGAAAATAAAGTTTAGTAAATAAATAGAAAATGTTATTTTGGTTTGATTACACTAATTATGTTTTTAATGTACAACACATTCCAAATGTTGGATATTTACCATCTTTAACTCAATGGTCTTCACCAGATGTGCTGTCCAGCAGATGGGTCATGGGCAGAGCCCAAAGTTTGTCTGCTTTGTTCACTGTAAGTGTAACTGTCCTCATCTGGAGTCCAAAACACTGCTGGACAACTTGCCAAATGCCACAAACTGGACATTTAGTGAAACTGATAGTTCAGCTGCATCCTCTGTGGCAACAATATTGAAATATTCACCTGTTCATTTTCACATACATGTGCAATTAAATATAGAGCACAGGTCCACATTTCCATACCAAACAATAAATACCCAAATTAAGGTATGCTGTCCTTATTTAAATATTACAATTAATAATGGTCATTAAAATGACTCAAGTCCCCTGGATTGTCCGTTGTGGTGTGATATCTACGTTGGATCACGAGTGAACAGCAGCCTGTGAACCGTGATGGCCACGAAGAGCTTCTTTGTCATGAAGTCTAGCGCAGGTGGAGCTGTACAGCATCTGCAGATGTTCACAGTGAGGTTAGCTTGTCTACATATGTATGAAAAATGTAGAGGACAGAATGTTTTCTGTCAGCAATTTGCTTCTCTGTCCTCCAGGGGGCACCACAATGGATCACTCCTTGATCTGTTTAAAAATGAAAATAAATAAAAATGGTATCAAACAAAGAGGGCCATAGGTTGGTAGCAATACATGTACTCTTATTAGTGATTAAGCAAAAAAAAAAAAAAAAAAAAGTCCTTTACAACTCTTTTTACTTGTACTCAAGTACATTTATAAAGAAAAATGTACTTTTATATCATCTGTCATCATTGTTTCACTACTTCTTAATATTTTAAAAATTACCTTTTCTCATTTAAAGCTACTCAAGCCACTTCTGCTACACATCATTTGCAACTCTGCATCACTGTCAGCTAAGGTGGCTGGATTTCACTCGCCATTGTCACAGACATTTTTACGATGAAAAAGTAGCTGAAAAATGTATCCAAAGCTATTTTTAATTGTTTACCTATTCATACAGCAGGTTGTTTGTAGCAGAAAAATGACGTGTGGAGGATTAGAAGTAATTCACTAACGTGACATCTTCCCAGCATTCTTACCTCTGTCACAACTCCAGCAGCTATTGTGGAACCCACATAACGCAGCATGAAGCGGCCTAGTTCCTTGAAGTCCTTATAGAGTTCCAGAGCTACAGGCCGTTGGGTTTGTATCTCCACGATGGCATTCTGCCCCTTGCTCAGGCACCTGCAATCACAAGAGACCAGTAGTAAATGATTAGCTTATTGCTGAAGGGGGTAAACATGAAACGACCCAGTATAAACTAGAGCACCCTGGTTCAGAATGTGCATCTATGATGCCTCATCCTTTGCCTTTGGTCATTTGGCACTGAATGCTCTAAAGCTGCTTGCGTCCCTGTCACCCTCCTGTCGAATGTTTCTTTCATTGTTCACCTATGTTTACCATGTCTACACATATCTGGAGAAATTTCCCAGGAGGCACTCACTTGGGCTTCTTCTTGATCACCTCACCACTGCTTTTGTGCAGAACACTGACAAGCTTCCGGATGGTGGCTGGTTCACTGACCGTCTGATAGTGCAGAAGCACCTGCGTGCACGGCAAAGCAGTGTGAGAAAGGAGCACAATACCCTTTGCAGACAGATGCTGACACCCAACCACTATGCCAGAAAAGTGGCCTTACAGGGAAACCCTGAGTCACAGGAACCTCAATGTTGAAGAGCAGGATTCTGGCTCGGAACCTGGAACAAGCCCTGATCGGCTCCTTGGGGTCACAGAAGATGCAGCCGATGCTGTAAACATAGAGCAGCCAATGAGAAAAAAAACCAGTGTAGAGCTTCCTTGTCTGACTTCAACCACTAAGTGTTTGCAAACTGACAAACCACAAAGTCATCTTTCGGGAAATAAAATATTCTAGATATGATTCACATAAAGAGTATCAATGAAATTAAATCTATAGCACCAAATATAGAAATGTGAGCTGCCAAACTGCAAGTGGGTGGTTCCTCAATCCCCTGGCCCCCTACAGTGACTTTCCTGTTCAGGACACCAACATAGAACTGCAAGAGGCGGATCTGACCCAAGCAAGCTCACTTGATTTTGATTATATCCATGCCCGTCACAGTGAGGCTGATGTGGTCGCCAGCCGCGGCCCAGTCGATGGGCTCTTCATGCAATGCAATGCCTGGAAGTGAGCAAGAGCAAGAAATGGCTGGTCAGAGAGCGCATGGATTTTGAGTTGAAAACAGAGCAGCTCTTTCACTATGCTTCACATTTTCTGACTCATCACTTCTCACTGAGAGAAGAGAGAGTGCTGCTTATATTTGTAAAGTCAGCCATTCATCACAAGCCTGCACCAGGCAGAGCCCATAGAACAGGACCCAAAGTTCAACAGCATCCTGTCACCAAATTTTGAACTGATATAGAAATCCTACAATTGTGAATATCTGTATCCATTGTATAGAAAATTGCAGAAAAAGTAGGTAAAAATGCTTTTTTATGCAGTGTGATGCGTGTCACTTTGGAGACATGAACCTGGGTAAATTAATCGATGTAGATGCAAATGTAGAGCAATAATTTTTTCTCCTTGCCAGAGGAGGGCACTACCTCTGTGTTTCTAAGCTAGAGTTCTAAAGGAACATAGCATGCAAAAGAGCTAACTGTCTGATCTCACATTCACTACCTAAAAGCAAAGCAAAGAACCTGCTGAGACAGCAGTTGGCACTATGATCTACACCTATGCCAATCAAACCTCCGGGCAGACAGGTGGGTCTGAGAACCACCTACCTTTAACAGTGCAGACCTCATTAGGAGGCATGGCGAGCATGCGGTCCCCGACCTGTACATAGCCGGCCTCCACTTTCCCTGTCACGCAGAACCCGGAACCTTGATCTGGGGGAGTGCACATGGAGGTGTCAGCACAAATACATTTGGAGTGTGCTGCAGGTGAGTTACAGGTATGCTACTAGTTTTTTTTTTTTTTGGAGATGACCACCAATAGATGATTAGCCCACCTTTGAAGACATCAGAGACACACAGACGGAACGGTTTGTCTACTGGTCTCTGTGGAGGTTTAAAGGCATCTGGAAAAGAGAGAAGTTGTCAAAATGATGCTCCATATCTCACCCCTGGTCCTGAGCACCAGGAGACCGTCTTCTGCTACTTTTCAAAACAAGCGTACAGGTGCTTTTCACTGCAAACCATTTCTCCAAGCAAATAAAGTAAACCCCTCCCCACAGATGACACCCCCTGCAGAGCGAGTCCAGGATGTATACCGATCTGCTCGAGGAGACAGGATCCTTTGTACCAGGCTGTGAGCTCAGGCACTGCACTCTTCACAGACAGGTTCTCCCCAGAGAGACCGCTGGTAGGGATGAACGACACGTCCGAGTCCTGGGAGGGGCCCAAACACAGACATGAGGAGTACACAGCAAAACAGATGTTTCTGCACAGCCCCTGCTGGCCCACAGAACCCCTCTGAGCATACATGTTCACACATGATCAGGGGCAGCAGGTGGAGTAGCGGTTAGACTCAGAGGACCTAAGTTTGGTCCCACCTCCTACTGTAACCACTCTTGATCAAGGACTTCTCCTAAATTGATGCATGACAAGTTACTTTGAAGAAAAGCATCAGCTAAATTAATAAATACAAATGAAAAAATAAACGTGACGCACCTTGAAGCCTGCCTGCTTCAGGAAGTGGCCGAGCTTATTAAGGATTTCCTGGAAGCGCTCCTGCTGCCAGCCCACCTGTCAAACAGAGCAAACGGCATGTGGGGTGTGAGCAGTAAGAACCTCAAACAACATAACTCCAAAACACATGCAAGATAGGGAAGCAGCCATTTGCAGGGGGTCTCACCTGGTCCATCTTGTTGACTGCGACGACCAGCTGGGTGACCCCAAGTGACCTAACTAACAGGCCGTGCTCCCGTGTCTGCCCGCCTGCCTCAAATCCAGCCTCAAACTCTCCACGGCTGGCGTCCACCACCAGCAGAGCCACATCGGCCTGTAACATATGAACCCAACAGAGCCACCTCACAATGTCCTCCATTTTCCATAATGCCCTGTTTTGAAAGCTCCGTGCAGGCCTTAAAAAGCACAACTCATACCTGCGCAGCTCCCGTGATCATGTTGGGGATGAAATCTTTGTGCCCTGGTGCATCCATGAGGGTGATCACCTTCGTTGGGGTCTCAAACTTCGTCATTCCCACATCCATAGTGACCCCTCTGAAACATGACAGGCTGATAAGGAGGGTTTCCATTTGGAAACCTAGTACAAAAAAAAAAAATCACCCTTTCACAACTGACAAGCACCTGTCTCGCTCCTCGCCTGTCTCGTCCAACACCCACGCGTACGCAAACGATGCCTTGCCCGCCTTCCTGGCCTCTTGCTCATACTTGTGCATCGTCCTCTTGTTCACGTTTCCCAGCAAATACAGAAGGTGGCCCATCAGTGTGCTCTTGCCTGCATCCACGTGGCCTATAGAAACATTAGGAAAGGAAAATTTTACTACAGTATGAAATTGTTAGAGAGCAGTAACATGAAGGATATACTGTAGAAGAGCTATACCAATCACGATCAGGTTGAGCAGTGCTTTGCCTCCCTGGCGTCTCTCCAGCTCAGTTTTGACATTGAGCTGCTGCTTAGCCTTGCCAGGGGTTCTGCTGGGGGTCGGCACAGCCTCTTCAGCAGCTGACTGAGCTGTTGAGCTCAGCAATGCTGGGGTGGGGCTCTCCTCACTGGCAGACACTTTTCCCATGGGAGGGGATTGAACCCCACCTTCATCTGGGCTGCAAGGAAAGACAACAAATGAAGTGTCATGAACAACAGAACAAAGATTCACAGAGCTTTACGTACTTCTCATTTTAACTCCTATTGATAGGTGGTATAAATAAGTGGTCCTGTAATTAAGGACCAGGTTCAAATCCCTCTTCCTGCTATAATATGCTTGGTTATGTACCCTGAATTTACATGGTACAAACTGCCAGGCTTTGTGAAAGAATAAAATCACTGCAAATAGCTTAATACTGCAAGTTACTTTTTTAGGAAGAGAAAAAAAAAAAAAAGCTTAAAGTATATATCATGGATCACACCAAGGCTAAGATCTCATTAACATTTGTAATTAAATGTGATATTCTATTTTATGGCATGTTATGAGCTTTATAGATGGAGATTTTCTTAAACTGTTTGTTCTTTATGCACATCTGTGTTTTTCAAGCCACAGACTTGAAATTTGGCACAGTGGTACTTCTCACTCTAAGTGAGGTTTATGCATAGTCAAGTTCATTAATGTCCAATATAACTGCTTACCACTATAAATACTTAAAATAGTCTCTGACTGAAGAAGTGGGGGTAGTGACATCACACACAGAGGGTACATAAAGACGCTGATAGATTATTTTCCCCCAGACACACTGTCATACATGGTGTTCAGATTGTCTTGCAACACACACACACACACACACACACACACACCCCAACAATTTAAGAGGTAATAAAGTTTGGTGATAAATTACTGTGCACACACCACAATGGCCAGCACACATGTTGCCACCAGTATCATCTGTGAGTTTGACCACAGAAGCTGGAAGGTGTTATATGTGAACAAATAAAAAAGCTAAAAGTAAATGAGAACATACATGACACATACGGTGTTGCCCACATTACTGATGAGTGGCTACACTTTACTATAACCAGCAGTCATATGCGCCAGTCTGGCAGCACTAAAACCACTTAAACACTAATTACAACCACTTTAGCGGTAAAACAGTTTGGTGACTATGCATAGTGTGTTACTTCTTACCTTTCTACTGAAACGCCTTTTAGATGGGGCAGTGCTGGGTAACTCAGTTGGTAATACATTAAATTGCATGTGCAGGCAGTTGGTAACAAGTGTTAACTGTTAAAGACGACAAGCATCTGGTAATTGAATAAATAATTAAAAACGCCACTACAGGCAAGATGTCCACTGATTTTTAATGTGGATGGAGGCTCTCTGCAATGACATTTGAGCTGAGAAAATAGAAGCCATGGAAAAAGGTCAGTGATTCTCACTGAACTCCTACGCCTGTGAGCAAAAACAGGAGTGCTGGCTAGCGTAGTGCGTGAAGCTGAGTGTGCCATTATCTGCAAGAGCACATCCTCCGAGCCAGCACTTCACCGTATGTTTGTCACGCAACGCCAACAATAATGGTGACACGGTGAAACTTGCTACGCTCAAAAGAAAACTGAAAAAGGCTACTGCTTTCACACAAAATTTGGTAATTTTTGCACACATTTCATAAACAAGCTACAATTTGCGCTGAGAAGTCTCCATCAAGCAAAGCTTCAGAAGATGACTGTAGAAGAGTCATGCTTTATGACTCTACAGATAGGATGAGATGCTCCTCAACACACTGGGGCTGATCATACCTGCAGGAGATGGTGGGATCTAAGGTTCCGACTAGTATTAAACCCCAGCTCCTGCAGAAGCTCATCTCTCTTTCAGAATATCTACAGATGAGCTGCTTCAGGTACATGTCTGATACCAGCCAAACAATTTTACCATGAGGTCAGACATCCATGAACCCACTGGAACCTTGCCTTTACCACATTGCAATAGTGTTCCTCCACTTTACAAAGGTGATGCTCCTCTGGGGGGAAAAAAAAAGCCAGTTCTCAATAAATTGGGCAGGGGGGGGGGGTGAATCACCAAACCCAAATAAAATTGATACTTTTACTATAACAGCATTACAAAACATTTTCCTTAGCCTCGTAGTCAGCCTACAAAGGGAGCAGACTTGCTTCTGGCCTGGTGCATGCACAATAATCTGGCTCTCAATGTCAACAAGTCTAAGGATATTACTGTTGACTTCAGAAGGACCTGAACAGCTCACACTCCTCTATATAGGTGGTTCGGCAATGGAGCTAATTGACAACTTCAAGTTCCAGAGAAAGGACATCACCAAGGACTTCTCCTGGGCCAACATAACCAATCTAGTGAAAAAGGCACAAATGCCAACTTCTTGAGGTTGAAACAAGCTATACGTCTCTCTTCCATCCTTACCAGCTTCTACAGTACCATACAGAGCATTCTGACCTCCTGCATCTTGGACTGGTATGGGAACTGCACTGCCTCTGACTGAGAAGCTCTTTGGGGATGAAGACTGACTTCACTACCTACCATGCATGCCAGCTACAACAAGCATTGCGAGGTCTCCTGACACACCATGACCATAGACTCCTCTCACTATCTGTTTTCACCAATGCCATCTGGGAGACACTGTGGCAGCCTGAGGGCCAAAACCACCAGGATCAGAAGGGCTTTCTTCTATAGGCTGTCAGCTTGGTTAACCCTGTCATCTCAGGCCCGATCACCATTACTACATCACTGCCATGCACAGTATTTACCCATATGTTTATATTTATCCATCTTCTATGCACACAGATTTTTAATCTTATTTATTTTTCTTTAATGTAGTAATTACTCTGATAATAAATATTACTCTGGTAATAAATAAATATAAAATAATAAATTGAAAAACAAAGCAACTAAATTTAGACTTGGTGAACAAGTTGACATCGTATGAATGGTCCAAACAGGGGCCACAATTAAGTGAAAGGGGCAAACAAGGGGTAATGGAGGTTAATAACTTAATGCAACTTAATTCAAACAATAATTGTGAAGCACACCACATGGTGACACTACTCTTTTGCTCCTCACAGAATACAAAATCCTGTTTTTGTCAAGGCAAAGAAATGCCTCATGAATCAAAGTAGGGGTATTAACTCCCTCTCCAAAGCAAAACTCTCATAACCTGTATGAGTTTTTCTGGGCATGGCTGTACTTACTTGGGGATATCAAAACCCATGGTCTGCTTTTTTCCTGAGACAGTCATCCTGGTTACTTTTGGAAGCACTTCCGCATCCAGCTTACTTACAGGTGGCTCTCTTCCTTTCCCTGATAACACAAAAGGACAGCATGTCAGGCTTGGCAACGTGTTATACTGTTCGTGTTTGTCTCTGTCCAGTTCAAATACATTTGTTTCATTTTGACTTTGTGAGAATATGTGACGTTATACTTTTAACGGGGCCTCACACACTGCTGTATATGGAACAATTTGCTACTACATGCAACAGACTTTGCAGACATTTCACTTCAGGAAGAAAGAGAAAATATTTTGTAGAAATGGCCAAAAGGCACTGTGGGAACAAAAACATGCCAGCTGGGAATGCTGCTGCTGTATGTTTCGTCAAGTTGACTTTGACATTGACTTGTTGCTCAAGTGAAAATTTTCCGCACTATCGATATGCTACACGCACACCTTTCCTTCAACCTCAATGAACAGCTTCTGAGCCTGTGTCAAGGACACCACACTTGGCACGTAGGAAAAGAAGTGGCACTGAGACAAAGGTGACTCTTAGCAACCACTTGCACCGTTTCCATGGCAAGGCAAGCACAGAAGTGGTTTGGCATCACCATTTTTTTTTTAATATATATATATTACTGATGTTTCACCTGGGGGGGGGGGGCAAACAACCAAACTCCACACAGCGTCAACTGGACTTCACCACACCACACTAAACAAGCAGCCTGAACCATGAGGCCTCAGCTTAACCAGCTATGTTACTGCATGTCTTGGCACCATACCCAGACCTGTAATACCAGTACATGCAACAAGCATGCACCCCTGGCTTGCAATCACAGTACCATCACATGGTAGCCAGTCTTAGAACTTACTGAATGCACATCATATAAAACATGGAGAGTTCCAAGCATATGCACACAAATTTGTCCTTAACTGCATCACTAGCAGACATAGGAACAATAAACAAGGTGTTCCTTCACCAAAACAGGACATCTTGTGCAGCTGTCTGCTTTCAGAAGGCCAGGGGTGTGAGCTGAGCTAGTCATAAGGCCACTGTGACTCAAAAGGGTGTTCTGGAAGGTGTCACTCTGGTATTGGGTCTGGTAAGAAAAGGGTTAATGCAGAACACGCCCATTGGCAGTTAGGGCTCACTTTTAAAATGGAAGGTATCACCACCCTGCACAGTATGACTAGCAGACTTTCATCTTGCAAAGCAGATAAAAACAGAGAACAGGGGAAACAGAGGGTCCCAGGGAAGGATGTCAGAGGGTTTTTGGAAGACCTGTGAGCAACCTGCAGAGCCTGAGAGTCCAGTGATGGTGCAAAGAGTGCCATAAACCTTGGTGTTATTGATGTGACATAAGAGGAAGTGGTTCGAATGAAAACAGCTTGAATGGTGCAAATGAAACGGAAAGAAGTCATTTAGTAAGTAACATACAGGGCGACATCCTCGGGCAGGTATGACTCAGGCACCTGCGACCGCTGCATCCGTGGTGTAAACAGTGTGCAGGAAGTGAGCAGGGTGCCCGGGTGGTACGCAGGCTGCATCGTATCCCTCTCACACAGCTCTGATTTTGATGAATCATGCTGGGCTGCTGAAACACTCCCTGTATCTAAACATGCCATTGAGGAGCATCGGAGTGACTCCCAAAGTAAACAGCAGGGTAATGACACCCCAGGGACTGCTTTCACACCAAATAGATGCCCAATTATAATACAAAGAGAAGAGGTCCACCTCCAGGTGTCACTGTTTTCAGGAACACGGAGCTGGAAGAAGAAACTAAGTGAAGAAGTGTTGGGCCACAGTGAACAGCAACAGAACCTCCATGCAGACAGCTAGTCAGATTTAAACAGGTCTGAGTTAGCTGTCTGAACTCTAGGTGGATTTTATACCCTTTTAGTTTATACCAGATTTTTTTTGCCCAACTTAAAGAGTGCAAAATCAAGGTCTGAAAATTAAAGGATGCAGACAGGGGTTTCTATCACTTTTACCCATCAGTTTCTGCTTGCTCTTGCAGGTGGTACCTAGTGGTTTTGGGTATTCCAGGGTCTGCTGGATCTCAAAGGAACTCTGATTCACCCCACCCATATGGTGAATGCTCCAGTTAAATCTAAGTAGCAAATAGAGGAGAATCGCCACTCAAACAGAATGCAGAAGTGTGTTTTATGTTGAAAATGACAATGGTTAGAAAAGCTGCTGAATCACACAGGCTGGAAGATAGAAATCCCTCCACTTCTCTGTTCACACTTCTCAAGCTTTTGCCATCTCACTAGATTGCCTCCTGGAGGAATAACCATCTTTCTACCTTGCTTTCAACATCTGCAGCAGGAGGTTAGGTGATGTTAGCCGATGTTTCCAACAGCAACTGCACTACCACCAGCTCCAGCAGAATGACATCCTTCTTATACAACAAGAGACCAGTAATACCACCAGCAACATTACCAAGTCAACACAAGAACTATACCTTTGTCACCTAATTGGACCACCACAACAGAAGTTCCACCAATAACTCATCTTCACCCCATATGAGCACTAGGGAATTTCCACATTATGTATTGCCAGTGAGAGCGCAGGGAATTTTTTCTCGTCTGTGTCACACTGAACAAGACCAGCTCTTCCAAAAATAGATGCTGCGAAGGGAAAAGGCGACACATCACCCTGGGGCATTCCCTGACACATCCTTCAGCTGGATACCTCTCCCAGCAACACATTCTCAGGTTGTCAGAGTCCAGCACAGCCTTGAAGTACCTGGCGGATCAGGTATGCTGCCAAATATTATTATACTCATATTCACATAACAAGACAAATTAGGAGAAGGGCACCCCATTATTCAATTGATAGTATTCTGTGTTTGACTGAAGCCTTTGACTAAAGTGACTTAATAAAATGAGGACATTGCATCCAAAAAAAACAAACAAAAAAAAAACCCCCTCCACCTGCATTTAACTTAAGTGTTATGATGTGAGGTTGCTTCAGTTGGTCAGGTCTAGGTTCAGCAACATTATGTGCACAAAAAATGAGGTGAACTGACTACCTGAATATACTGAATGACTAGGTTTTTCCATCAATGGTTTTTTTTTCTTTCCTGATGGCACGGGCATATTTCAAGATGACAATGCCAGGATTCATGGGGCTCAAATTGTGAAGGAGTGGTTCAGGGAGCATGAGAGACATCATTTTCATACATGGACTGGCCACCACAGAGTCCAGACCTTAACCTTGTTGAGAATCTTTGGGATGTGCTGGACAAGACTTTACGCAGCGCTCAGGCTCTCCCATCATCAATATGAGATGTTGGTGAAAAATTAATGCAACTCTGGATGGAAATAAATGTTGGGACATTGCATAAGCTTATCAAAACAACGCCACGGTGAATGCGTGCCGTATTCAAAGCTAAAGGCAGTCCAACAAAATATTAGAGTGTGACTTACTTTGGCTGGGCAATGTAACTACATTTCTGCAGTTAATACTTTGTTACGCAGAACATACCATGTTGAAACTGTGCTCAAGACACCTGTTATCCCTGATCATTGTAGCCATGGTAAGTGTGGTCTTGTCCAGATGTGTCCACCCCAGTAGTACTGTTTACGCAGGGCATTTCCACCACAGCTCTACATGCGTTGCCTTTCAGTCAAGTTTCATTTCTGAGTGTTTCATTAAGGAAGTCCACTGCTACTGCTTCGCCGATTTCCTCCTGTTTTACGCTGCCTCTGAACAAGCCATTCACAGGAACACAAAACTATCCCAAAATAACCATCCTCCTAAAATTGAACAGTTCCACCCCAGAATCAGATTCACTAAAATTAGCTTTTTTTCCACAACAGCAGATATAAAATGATGAAATACACACGGGACTGTACTTCTGGGAAAATTCACTGGATACAGTCCTTTCAAATATTACATTTTTCTCAAAAGCAACTTACAAGTAGCTTAAAATACACTAATGCATTTATACAGAAGGGTGATTGTTATTGCATAAATTAAGGATCAGTACTTTAATCCCAGGAGATAGTCTTCCAAGTCCAAAGGCGGTAGCTTTAACCACAAGTCCACTTGTTGTGTCATATTACCATAACATTGTCATTTAGGGACACCTCAAATTAGTGGCATTACTGAATAACCATAGTAATGGACAGTAGCCACTACCAACAGCAAGAAGACTAAATCACCATGAGGAAAGCTTCAACAATCTGATGACTGAAAGCCTTTGGGCATCATCTGCCATTTCAAATCCTCAGTGAAAATGAGTTGGCCCTGATGGCAACCTTGTATGGAATTCATGCAATTCACCAACCATGGCATTTTCTTCACACACCATCAGGGACCAGTAGGCCCCACTCTCTTGATTTATGAATGAATGTGTAAGTATTCTTTGGCCTGAATAAAGCAGCTCACTGGGAAAGTTGATTTTCACTAAGGCTTCCCTTGCTGTCATGCATGTGGATTTGCTACATATTGCACATTAATGAATCTGGGGGGGGGAGAAAAGAAAAAAAAAAAAAAAGATTAAAGTAGATTTACCACCTGTCTGTAAGTGCTCAGCCTTATTGCCAATGGTATAACAATGGACAAGCAAGACAGAAAATAAAAATTCCAAAATACAATCTAATACTGAGAAGTGGGAGACTTGTATAGGGAAACTGTGAACCCTGTAGAGTGACAGGGAAAAGATCACGGGGTCACCCCAAGTACATCTCAAGAACTGCAGTCAGGTGTTTTGTGGCATGCTGCAGCCGTTCTTACGGTATTATGTCTGGTGAGCAGGAAATCCCACCATTCACAGCAGGTATTCAGAAACCATCGCACTTTCTGCAAGGCAGGACTAGAGCAGACTGCTATGGTAGCTATAGGCTTAAAAAGGAAATCTGAACATGAAACTGGTGTAACCCAATCACCGATGACAGTTTCCAGTCTCATTTTGACTATCCACCTCCTTCTTGGGCTCCTGCTTATCTACTCTGAAACAGCTTGATCTTTCATCTCCTCAGTTGTTTCTGTTCATAGGTTAGACTTGTATTAACTTCCTCTTAGACTCATATTGCTGTGAGCCTCTGTTCTTCCTGAAGCTCTTCAGTCTCATCAAGTTGCCTTGGATAATTATAAAAGCTGAAAATGGCAAAAGGGATGCATGAAAAAGCATGGAAGAATAAGAGGACCTACACATGGGTAAAACCAGTGAAGGGGGTGGGCTCAGTGATGCCAAGGTGGAACTGCTTTCTGACCACATTGTATACAGTGGAAATGGAAGCAGTGCATAATATTCCCTCCAAATCCAAATGAAACTCCACACAGGACAGTAATTGTGAGAAAGCCCCAGGAACCCTCTACTCTATAGAGGCCATAGAACTGCAGGGTTTTAAGGGCAAGGAGCATGATAGATTTCACCAGCTTTCAAACATGAGCATCACAGTCAGCTGAGTTCTGACTAAATGAGTCATTCTCCAGCTGAAAAATCAACAGCAGTCACCATTTGGCTAAGCAGGAGATGTAGTGATTAAGGATCTGATCAACTATAAAAATTGGCATGCAGGAATGTAAAGGGGTAGAGCCTAGACTGTAAGGCAAAAAGGTCTGTGACCAAGTGATATAAGATTAAAGTGTCAACAGCTCCACTAAGGGTAGCTAGCTAATGCAAGTCAAGGTTCACTCATACTAGTAAATCTGTACCAAACAAACGAGTAAGCATCAATACTCACACATAGGAACTGAGGCTACTAGTCTTAAATAACACGTAAAAGTTGAGCAAAACCAATTAAACCGGACCAAACTCAGCAAGTCACTGTGACCCAAGGTCCACTGATCACAGACAATCTGAACCAAGGGTTGTTAGTCAACAAAAGTCAAGGTCTGTCAACTCCCACAAATCCAAACCAAAGGCAGCCAAGTCAGAAAGGTCTACTAATTCCAACAAATCCAAAGTAAGGCCAACTGCTTGCAACAATCTGACACACAAGAACAAAAGGTAACTAATCTCAGTGAGTACATCAAAGTTCAAGAACAGATTATCTGGATCAAGTGGGGCTAGCTGGTACAAGTTCAAGTCCACCAATACAAGCGCTAAGGCAACTAGGGGCAAACACCATTAAATTCTAAGCTCAAGGACAACTAGTTGCAGTGAATCAACATTTGAGCATATATATTGTGCTTAATAGTACAACGTCCTACCTCTGAGCTTTCCCTTTATTGTCAAAAACTTATCAAATCTGTCTGTGACGATGACTAAAGAGGACGCGTTCCATATTTTAGCATAACTTGCTATGACTCATTTCACTGACAATGAGATCCCTGAACTCAAAAATCCTTTGCGAGAGGAGATGTACTCCATTCAGCTGGCCTCGTCCTTATCAGTGCATCACACCTTACGACATGGTTTACCTTTTCATCGACAGAGGAAACTGAGTGAGTGGAAGGTGGTTACAACCTCAAGCCACCTGGGCTAGAGAATGCCTTCTGTTCAATGTACACAGCGACAACCACAACTGCCATCCACGGAACGTCTGAAACACTCACTTCTCACTAGGCTTGCAGCAAAACTTCAGGAACTGAGTGACAATGGAGAGATGCAGACCTACACATTTCACCTTGTTGGCTGCTGATGGCGATCGGTTTAGCTACTGCTCTCATTGCTAAGAGAGTGGAGGCAAAAGTGCACCGTTCACCCTTGGACTGGAAATACAAACCCAAAGATCAACTGGAAAAGACCATTGAGAGAGTAAATAAAACAGCTCAGATACACTTCCTGCTGTAAGTATCTATAATATAATTTAGACATGACTCATATTGTCCAAAATTTAACTTTCCACCTTAAAGGTTAATTAAATAAACAAAAAAAAATAAATAAAATAAAAAAAAAATGAAAAGGTAAATCATTAAGGCACAAAAACAGCTTTCTCCCCCCTCCCATCAGTTCCCTTAACATGTGAAGCACACATAATAATACATCTTCAAATCTGAATGGGCATTAAAGTGGCAATACCACCATTAGGCTATTAATTACCTGTGTCCAGATAAAACTCCTCATATGGTGCCATTTACATATTTATGCACATATTACTTAAACATACTTAAACCTTCCAGCAAGTAATTTTGCTGGACTGTGTGGAGTTACTTTTTATGCAGTCATTCCCTTTCCAAAATTCAAATACATCTGATGTCATCCTGCATGTTAAATACATCTGAAGGAGGATCTGCTGGTCAAAAACATACATCTAAAAAGCCAAATTTTGAACAGAAGGAAAATGTGCCTGAAAATTTAGTCAACGAGCTTCTCTGCCATGTGAACTCAATAAAATTTTAAGAGTTTAAATGTGATTAAAGACTGAAGATTAATTTGTAATTAAACAGCATTAATTCATAATAAATATGGCTATGGAAACAATGTTTATTTTTAAAATATGAAAATGTTGAGCTATGAAAAAAGTTTAAAAGGATTCTAACATTCAAAACAACTTGCACACAAAGTTTTCGTTCGAAACAACTAAAACCAGAAAATTTACAGTGAAGCTAAACTCCAGCAAACAGACACAGGCTCGACAAGGAAGTAAAGGCAGACAGCTCCAGAACATCCTGTTTACTTTCCAGATGTTTTCTGAGCTCACTTTCTTTCCCCTGTACGCAGCCACACCTCAGAGGCAGCCATGGAGCCAAAGCGGTTGGCAGAGAAGGCAAACAATCCACATGATGGATTATGAGAAAGGATCAAATGCAGTGCTGAACAGGATATGCAAATCAGCTGCCTGTCCAGCCCAGAATGTGACTAATCCTCCCATGGCTTGGGGGATGAATCAGGCCCTGACGGTCAGGGACTCTGTGTCATGCTGTTCTTCATCCACAAGATCCTGCAGATGGGGCACAGGCCTAGATTTGAACACTACTGCTGTGGTGCACACCACCTCATTCACAGTTCAGTTGCTTTATCTGAGTTTGGTGGTGAATGGACAGGCAACAGGAATCTATCAGTGCACACAGACGTAGGGCTGCACTATCGCTCTCTGCCTAGGGGGCCACCCTAAATAAGCCTGATATCTGCACACAAGGGGATGGTCAAGCTTTACAGCAACCTCTGAAGTTCTTTGCTCAGTAACCCACAGGGACACTGATATCTGTAGAAATAAAGAAGACTCTAAAGCATTTCAGAAACACAAGTCAACAAGGAGTTTAACTCCAAATGCAATTAAACATCAACAGTTTAAAAAAAAAAAAAAAAAAAAAAAAAAATCAAGATTTTAAATATCAAAAGTTAAAGCTTTTTACTTTATAAGAGCAGCGGATTGGAGGGCATCTTGGATTAAACGTCTATGAGTAGTGGTGTGAGCACCAAACATCTCCTGCACCTGGTTCTAGACAAATCAGGAAAAAACCAAGCCATGTTCACATAAAAGAAGGCCAGGAAGTAAGAAGTCAGGAACAATTCTGAAGAGAACAAAATTTAAAGCATTTAAGAAAGAGCAAAACAGTCAGCAAAAAAAAAAAAAAAAAAAAAAAAAAGAAGTTAAGAACCTCTGTATTACATGAGCAATATTTTGACAGGCCATTAGGAGTCAGAAGAAGGCACTATTGTCACTTGACACCAAAATTTATACCAAAACCCATCTCAACTGAAGATAACTGCCCAGGGAGCATCTCAGTGTAAAATTAAAGACATTGGCTGCTGCTGATCACAAAACAGGTGTTGTTTTTTTCTCAGGGAGAAAAAAAAAAAAAAAAAAAAAAAAAAAGGGACTGCTTATTAAAGACCAGAACCCATAACACTGCAGTAATGTAATACTACAAATGAGGAACTCAGCATTAAAGGTTTCAGAAAATTTGCAGTTACAAGTTGTAAAATTAATACTGGTGCCTTTTCTAAAAAATGAATTAAGTGAATTGCAGCCACTGATCTAGAAAAAGTTAGAGCATGCTGGTTTCCCCGGGGATTCCCCTGCCTTCACACACATGACATCAGACTCAGGCGCCATCCCGAGCGACAGGGGACTCTGGGCAGCTGCAGGACCCTACTAAATTTCACTTTGACTCAGGAGAAATTTTGATAACAAATGAACAAAACTGATGGGATGAAAATAAGGGTTGAGAACAAATGTAGCACAGAGCTTGCAAACATGGTAGATAAAGCACTGAGGAACACTGAAGTAAGCAAGTGCTCAATATGAATAAATACAGTAGTTGACATGACAGACAAACTGAGAATGCAGGGAAGTGATGGGGATGATGACAAACTGCCATTACATGCAAAGTTTTCAAAGTGCAACAGAAACAGAAGCTATGAGAATAGTCAATAGTTTTCAGAAAATTTGCCTCTCTTTGCATAGCTTCATGATGCAAAAAGCCTGTGTACCTTCTAACTGAGCGATCATACAATGAGGGTCTTCTGTGCAAAAGGCACAGCCATCAAATGACCCTCATCTTATTGTCCTAAATAACATCTGTAATTTCATCTCACATAACACAGAACTGACATTCTGCATTCAAAATTTACGTTTCCCCAACTCCACCATGTTTCAACCAAAAATAAGAGAGATTTCCCAACTTGACATTTTACAGACCATGCAAGTCCAGGCGCCAGAAATTACTGCACATCACAGAGGAAAAAGTGAGAAAACTAGTGGAACTGTTGAAAAGTTGCAGGTGCTATTTTTTCTAAGATTATTTAGTTGAGCTCATTGATACTGAATCATTCTGCAAGCACCCTGGGTCCAGCCCAAAGACCCTGCACCTGAGATAGATGGAAGCAGTTTAGACTGCTTTATGCCATGCTCAAAAAGAAATGACATAACATCCATAAAGTAGACAAGATAAGAAGAATAAGCAACACAAGTTACCAGTTTTTCAAGGAGATGCATAAAGTGTTTTACTTACTAGAATAAAAGCACACAAATTCTTGCACATTGTGCAAGTGAAAGTGGCATATAGCAAAATAAGAATACATCAAAGGCCAAATGTTTCTTATCTTTTGGAGCACAGGCCAAGTGAGTGGATCACTTTTTCCTACGTAGGTGGTGTAAGGCAGCTCGGGGTACACGACACTGCAAGGCTGCCATTCGGGCTGCACCACTTCCTGTGGAGCCCACACACTTCTCCGTATAGCACAAATTCAATTAGCAGCTGTCTGGACCCAGCGACATGAGGGTGGCTGCAGCTGCAGCAGCAAGTCCTAAGGCCTGGGAGGGCTGGAGGCCAAACAAGAGCAGCCCTGCCCTCTGACTGATTTAAACATGGCTAAAGAGGAGCGTCAACAACACAGCAGCAGTTATACTATTTGAAGGTTACTTTTTTAATAAACAGGACCACATGCTGTGAAGAACGCTGTCACCTTTGGCTCTCAGCAGATACTTGCTGCCTTGCAACATAACCAGAGCCACACCTGGTGCTCCTCTAGACCTAAATGACGCCTGGCAGTGGAACCTCAATATGGAGGAAGAGGAGGGAAGAACTCTTGACATCATGGCAGGTTTTCAGTGGAGAGGAATGGGGTCACCAAGCTGCAGAGGATTATGGTCCTTTTGTGTGGCTGTGAGCCCACACCCTCTCAAAATATCTCTGTTCAGCTCTCATACCGCTAGAACCAAACTACACCAATGTTTACATACAGCACTGACATACACTGCACACAGACACACCACCAACAGAAACAAACTACACACTCTGCCAACTTCTGTATTTCAGTATGTTTTTTTTATTGAATATTACCATTCCAATGAACGCTTTAAAAATGTTTATTCACTGATGTCATACTATTTACAGGTATGCTTAAAAATAATAAAATGTACAAAATTGATTCTGGAAAATTAAAAGTGTTCTGCAGTAACAAAACACACCGAGTGACACTCTGGGCCTGACGTCACCATAAGGGAAATACTTCAGGTGTCCATGACGCTGGTGAGCTGCAGTTGCAGTCGTAAACCAAAGGAGCACACCAACTGATTGGCCTTTTCACTGCCACACACCTGCGCACACCCCCTGAGCCACTGTACAGGGGATCTTAAATGAAACCACTGCTTTTTGTGATTCAATATATAACAGGGCAGGACACCGTGCCACCAAAATGCCAACTTTTAAGATGAGTGTCTGCCTTCCTTAGAATAGCATCACTTGCAGTGGGCAAAAAAACCCTCCTAAATCCTACTTACAGTTGAAACACTTTCTGGCAAAAAACAGAATTTAGAGACCAAAATCAATACTAATAATTATGTTTAAGAATTACTACGTTTGACTTATCTCTGAGCTGATCTACCGATGTTAAAGGGAACTACTGGTTTGTTTATAGCATCCTCAGTTTCTCAGAGGACCAAAATTTATACCAAAACCCAACTCAACTGAAGATAACTGCCCAGGGAGCATCTCAGTGTAAAATTAAAGACATTGGCTATTGCTGATCACAAAACAGGTGTTGTTTTCTCAGTTTAAAAAAAAAAAAAAAAAAAAAAAAGCAAAACTACAGCAGTAAAAAAAAATTCATAATACTGCTATCATTTTTAAAATACTCACTGCAAAAATGAAGCATTCACACGCTATTCCCGAGTAAAAGCCTTCTTCTGATTAGCTTTCACTATGTCATCAGGGGAGGGGGACAGGAAGTCAAAAGGGCAGATGTGGAACAAAGGGCCCTGCTCTTTGAGCGTGGCCACCTGAAACTGCCTGCTGTAGAGGAAGGCTTTGTGGGCCACATTAACTCTCTGCTTGATGACCCGCCCTGGCAGTCGCACTGACAGAGTAAGTGCAAATGTGGAGGGTTTGGCAAACACTGAGCTGTCGAGGCTTTGCTGAAGATGTGTCTGAGGGGAGGTCAGGAGAGCCCCAGGTTCTGAGTGCATGGCACCATGGTGTTTGGAAGCTGCTGTAGCCTTTGTGGACCAGTCCAACATGAACGAGCTGGGATTAACACCCAGATGGATACTAGGTTGAGAGTGTGAAGCAGAACTATTTCCATGACCCTGAGAAATCTGTGTTAGGTTGTTGTTGTGCAATAATGCCTCAGTCATCTTTTGGCATGTGACATCATCTTGGGTTGGGGCCTGGGCCATGTGGGCTGAGGCTAGCTGAGCCAGTGATACTGAGCCCAAGTGGGCAACTGGCAAGGGAGGTGGCTGGCTCTGGAGCCCACCAAGAGAACTGTATAAAGTGGGACTCTTGCTGTTATGCTCCTGGATCAAGGCAGCCAGAGATGGCCCAGCCCCCTGGGCTCCAGTCCTATGCTGCACATCCACAGGGCAGGTATGCACAGTTCCACCCACAGACTGGAATGGAAGGGGGACTTGGAAACTGTTTGGTTTCTGCAAGTCAGCCAATGACAGCTTCCCAAAAGAAGATGGCAAGGGGCAGGATGCAGGTACAGGCCCCCCCAGCGTTAATGTGGAGAGTCCACCCAGGGACAGTGCATTAAGAGGATCAGATGCAAGGGCAGGCAGGCTCCCAGGAGGGAGCGCTTCAGGGAAGCTTTGCCCTGTCTCTCCAGCACAGTTTGGCATGTTCCCTGAGTTCAGTGATGTGCTCTGATCACTCCGTTTGTCCTCAGGGATGAATTGGGCCAAACTCCTGACACACTGAAAACCAGTTCCATTTACTGGGTTTGCTTTTGACCCTAACCCACTCTCCACAGATATGGAAGACTCTAAATGCTTGTGAGCATGAGAGGCCATGACTTTAACCCGACAAGAAGTTTCTGATTCCAGGTTTGAGTGTGCTAGGAGCTCGCTGAGATCTAAAGCAGCTGATGTATCTTTAACTGCTTTAGGAGATTGTTTTTTCATATGCATTTCATTGTGTATGGAAAAAAACAAGGCGCCTTACCTTACAATAGCCAGGGGTATCGGTAC
The DNA here is from genome assembly GCA_018136845.1 of Heterotis niloticus. Lineage (NCBI taxonomy): Eukaryota > Metazoa > Chordata > Actinopteri > Osteoglossiformes > Osteoglossidae > Heterotis > Heterotis niloticus. Next base: position 22,453,295 of record CM030904.1, on the reverse strand, counting down.
AAAATTGGGACACAAGAATCCCATGGTGACGAGCCCAAAGGTTTGATGAACAGTGCAAGCCAAAGAGAGAGGGAGGGAAAAAGGCATTTCATTAAATACACCTGGAGAACAACATGCAAATATCACTTCAACTACAGCCATGACTGGAACCCTAAGAACACTGGTGTGTGTGTGTTAACAAATATCAAAATGTCAATGTGTATATTAATCCTAGAATATAGGCCATGAGTCTTGCGAGTCAACACAACCGCTGCCACCATTTACAAGTTAATAGTCTAGTCTACCATAACTCAATTTACATCAGAAGTATCTCAAAGAGGGGTAAAGAGTAGTATTGGTCTCCTAGCAGCATGTCAGCCAATGTGAATAATGATACTTCTTTCAGTCCCAAGTTATTTCTCCTCTACATTCCTCACATCCTACAGGAAAATCAGAATGGAATCTAACAGGTGCCATGAGTGCTCAGAGCTTGTTTGTGTTCCCAAAGACCACTCCCTCCCTCTAAAAATAGTAGGCAGCATAGATGTTTTATGTTTGCTGCCCATTTTCACATATTCATTTTCAAACCATCAACATTTTACTATTGTAGTAACATAATTCTGTTTGACTCATACATCATCCCACTTCCCAGAATTTGTTCTGAAATCACCTCAGCTCATCTCAAACACCAAATAAGAAACTGTTTAGCATTTAATCCAACAACAAGAGTAAAACACTTGGGACTATAGATGTTTCAGCAGTTTTATCCTCCACAACAGCATTTCATCCGTGACTTCAGAACATTGTGTTTTACACGTTTTATCAATAGTGTTATGATGCACATGGTAATTTTATTACTAATTAAACATATTATTAAATGTGCTAGTTTGTACTTAAGCAAAGATCAGAGTGGGTGCGGCCTGTCACTGTGACCCACACAAAGTACCGGGCTGCTGCTTCAGCACCTCAGGGCAGAGTGAATACTCGCGTACCTTTGTTAGGCCTCTGGGGAAGTGGCTCTGCTGACTGGGTCTGTGACACAACGTTCCTGCTGTCCTCAGAAAGCACGGAGTCCAGGGCACGCTGTGGGTCAAAATCTGCCTTCAGGGCAGCATCCACCAGAACCGACTCTGGAGTGGAGTCCCCCAGCACAGCGCGCATCTGGTCGAGGCAGGAGTACAGCCTCCCTAGAGGACAGGGACACAGAACAGCAGTGTCAGCAATCATGACTGCAGTCCTAAAATTACACTTGTACCCATACTGCTTCCACGCTCTAATCTTGGTGTCCAGTGGAACTTCTTGTCTCCCTTTCCCAGTGTTACTGATGAACCTCTAAAGTAAACATTTACTAGTGAAGACGTTAAATAATTTTCTTCAATGTTTTTTGGAATACTGAGGTAGCATAACTAAGTCACATTTGACCACCCAAGTGGTTTCAAGTTAAAGGAGGGTGCAAACATGGTGAGAACATGCATCCTCACAAACACTGACCTGGATTCAAAGCTATGCCGAAATACAGAGTAGTAGAATTGAGACATTAGTGTTTCCTACCACACCTCCAGGTTCTAGATTGAATTCAGTTCTAAATTTAATAAAAGCCATTTGTATTAAATTATAACAAAAAAAATGAAGTTAAGCTGTTGTTGGACAAACTGAAAATAAGCAGAGAACTACTCTAGGGAGGTGTTCTGAACAACATGATGAGCAAATGCTCAGGGCAGGACTTCTTGACACCCCGCATCACACAAGCACTCCTGCTCATACCCTGGTCCAGCGGACTGAGTGCGTGGCTCAAGGCGGGTGAGGTGGGCATCTCTGCTTCGACCTCATAGTTCTCCTCTTCAAGTGGCTCCACGTAGGCCACCTGCTTCTCATGTCGTGAGTATATAAACTGAGCAGCTGTAAAGAGAGGGGAGGACAGAAGTTTCTAAATTAATGACATGTCTGCAGGTAACAGCTTGATGCAAATGTCAACTCAGCCTGAACACCACAAAATGTATAGTTTTGACAAAGAATTAATGTATTTTCTTTTACAGCAATTGTGCAATTTTCCTCAAAATAATGTATAAATATTAATCATAAGCAAAGTATGTACACTTTCAATGCTGAGTTGAAGTTCAGTTGGTGATAAATGCATAGTTGGGGACACACCGATGGACCCGACCAGACACCCCCCAGAAGTCTAAGCAACTGCCACACCTCCCCAATTCACACCCCATCCACAGACCTGTGGCCGGTGAGATACAGTAGTCATCATCCACAGAGTGCCCGTACACGTCGCTGTCGTCGAAGTCTGAACACACAAGAATCATTTCAGCCACTTTTCCGAGGTTTAAATTGGCAAAACTTGAGACAAAGCAACTTTAAAAGTGCTTTTTCCTAAATTAATGAACAAGGTTAGCAGTTGACAGACTGCCAGCGAGCCGTTACACTAAACTGTATAAAAGTTATTCCTCTCATCTGACAGTGTTTCTGTAAAAGAAGCTAACGTTACTAATGGTACAAACACAAGTAAACAAAGGCCTACAACATTGCTGAAAGACACCCAGTTCTCTACAGTTAAACCCCCTCAGTTCTCTGACTATCTCGCTACAGAGATATTAAGGATGTTTACTGAGATTCTCCAAGAGGTTTACTGAGCGAATCGAGGACGGTTTCGGGGCCCTGCTCCCGAGCTCTCACCCACCATCGTCGTAGTTGTAGCCGCGGACGTTTCTGTGTCGCGACATCGTGAAGGAGCTCCTTGTGGCGGTACTGCGTCTTCTTCGGCTTCCAAAGGCCAAAAGATTGCCTAGTCTTACCCCCGAAAAGTGTCCGATATTATACCTGCAAATACACAACCGAACGCCGCAGTATCATTTCACTGCACCGCCGCCATGTTGATGTGGCCCGCGCACAGCTCTTCACTAGGCATGCTCCGTAGGGGATGGGGGGGTGTAGTCACGTGTCCGCAAGCGTCTAGGCCGCACGGCTGCTCAATGCGCATGCTCTGCGGATCACGTGGTTAGACCTGTCCACGTGTGCGGTGGTAGGGCCTTTTGAGGTCATTCTAAAGTACATTCCTAAAACTTTCATTTGTCTGAATTTTGTGCTTCCGTTCACAGTTCCTTTTGTCCGTTTACACGTCAAACATATAAAATTGCGCAGTAAAGTAAAACCTGCCAGTATCCCAAAGATGGACAGTGGTTTTGCTTGGTTCACTTTGGCTCACTTCAGCCCAGGATACTAATGGCTCAAGTTGAGACACCTGAGCTGTTCTGCTAATGAGGGAGTTAACTGTATTAACCATCTCGACAAAATACAGGACTGCCCGTGTACATACATGGATGCAGGCAACTTTAAAAACCAAAAAACTCAAAATCACGGTCTACAACATCCTCTAACTGCCCCCCCCTTACTGTCACTGTTAAGGTCTGTTTAATATTTAATTTTATTCAACTTTATTTATTTTTTATTTACTGTTTCATTTTTTTGCTTGTCTATTTGCTGTGTGACTTAGATTTCCTTTGAGTGTCACCGTGCACAGTCTCCTGTCGATTCAGTGCGCATTTCACTGTATGGCATACCTGGTTACCATGTATGTGACAAATAAATCTCTTTGAATCTTAAAGTTAATTCTTAAAACTGTAAACCTAAGATTGGCTGTTTGTATTTGCATTCTTGCAATGTATCCTCACTTCACCTTGTCGAAGAAATTTTTACTGAAATCCGTCAAAAAATACAGAGAAGTACAGTGATGTGGTTAAGAGGCTGCACTGAGCTTCAAAAAGCTGCCAAAGTTCCAAAAGTGAAACAGCTGTACAGTGAACCTCACATTGCTTACATAAACATGACTGTTGTTATACAGGGAGAAAAAGGTTTCTGAGAAAATTAACAATAACTTGCATATGGTAGAACTATGTTATCATCCTGCAAAACAAAGTGACGTACAGCATTAATATTTACGTAGTGAAAGTAGGCATTTGCATATGAACCGGTAAAGGTTTATCCTACTCAGAAAAAAAGGGCTGCTCCACATGCAGACATAAACATGCAGGTGATGTCATCCAGAGAGGTAAACAGTTGTGTGCCCTTGTGTTCAACTCTGGGCCTTGAAAAGGTGAAGGGTCACAAGTGCGCCCACAGAGCTTTCATTTCCTGTACTTTCCTCAGCAATCTTAAAAGTGTTAACCACTAAGGGTCATACAGGTGAATTAAAGAACAGTTTTTTGAACAGTTAATTATGCTTAAAGGACCTGTTTTCATATGTTTGGACCACTTCAGAGTGTAATGAATAGTAAACAAGTGTTGTTACTCTGTACCCACCTCGAGACCTCAACAAAGTGATGGTTTACCTTTTGTTTGTCTCATTTCCAAGCAACCCCTGAAAAACTCTGCACTACAGCTTTTACCTGTGTCTTTCAGATCAGTACAGAAAACTGTAAAGGCTCTCTGTAAATAAAGTGATGTCTGAGATTCTCTGTGTGAGAAGTTGAGGGTGTCTCTAAAAAAACTGATAGCAGCGTGGAAAGATGTACATGTTCTCTAAAAATAAAGTGACACCAGCATGTGATCCGTAACTCTATGTGTATTTATCCATGCCTTCTATTCAGAAGAAACTTGTGTCCTGCATCATCTGCTTGCATTCAAGTTCTGAACACAAGAAAGAGCATCCTAAACATATCACTAGATGAGCAACTTCCTGAACTGGAGAGAGCAAATCTTACCCACCATCTTACCAAATGTGTTTGCATACATGGTCAGTAGTTTATCACACTTTGGTTTAGCGTATCTCTCCCCAGGATGGTGCATTAATGATGATACTGTAATTTGTTTTTCTGATTGTTTTTTTCTCCAGAATGAAATGTCTGTGAAACCACTTCATAACAGTACCTGATATATGAGAGCATTCTACCCATGAATACCTTGCATAAAAGCCAGCTGTGTTTCTGAGTGGTCTGATTCAAACCAGCACTGAACCTCTCTTAAATTAGGCATGCATTTACATTTTCGGGCTTTGGTCTGCACAGCAACTGTACTATGAATGTACACTATCTATAAAAAGTTTTCAGCCCGCCCGGGATTTTTCAAGTTTCGATGTTTCCAAATCACAATGAATTTAATTAGGCCTTTTTGACCCTAATCCATAAAAAAAAAGACTCTTAAATCTGAAAGTGAAAACAAATTTCTACAAATTTATCTCCATCTATTACAATTATTAGGCACAAAATAATGTATCATCAACAATTAATTCTGTAACAAGGTTTTTGAAAAATACCACTCAGGGGATGGATACCAGAAAATTTCTAGTTCATTAAAAAAGCCCTAAGCACAGTTAAGTCAGTAATTAAAAAATGGAAAGAATAAGGCACAGCTCTAAATCTGCCTAGAGGAGACCATCCTCAAAAACAGAGTGACCTTGCAAGGAGAGCACCAGTGAGGGAGGAAAGAGCTACAAGTTGTAGTAGCTGAAATGCCAACAACTGCTGCCTGGGTGCTTCACCAGTCACACCCTTATGAGAAAGTGCCAAAGAGCACGCCGCTGCTGAAAAAACCTCATATAACATTTTGGCTTGAGTTTACCAGAAGACATGTGGGGAAACTCTGAAATCAAGTGGAAGAAGGTTCTATGGTCTGATGAGACTACAACTGAGCCTTCTGACCATGATACTAAACACTAGGTTTGGTGTAAGCAAAATGCTGCACATCATCAAAAACACATAATCCCCACCGTAAGGTATAATGGTGGTAGCATCATGCTGTGGGGCTGCTTCTCTACAGCCAACCCTGGAAGGATTGTGAAAGTAGAGGGTGAAATGTATGCAGCTAAATGCAAAGAAATTTTGGAGGAAAACCAAGACCTGCTGCAGTCTGCAAGAGAATTTTGATTGGGATGACCTAGGATAGCCAAGTCAGTTCAGACCACAATCCAATTGAGAATTTGCGGCCACACTTGAAAATAACTGTTTGCTCACAGTCCCTGTGCAGCTTAACAGAGGTTGAGTAGTTTTGAAAAGAATGGGGAAAACTGCAGTTTCCAGACCCATCCACACAGGCCCGAGGCTGTAAATGTGGCCAGTTTTGCCTCTATTAAAATGCTGAGGTGAAGAGGGTAAATACTTGGGCACTCAGTTATTTTGTGTTTAATGATTGTTATAAATTCAGATCAATTTGTAGATATTTGTGTTCATTTTGACATATAAGAGTCTTTTTAATGGTCAGTGTCAAAAAAAGCCGCAATGAAAAGATTCAGTGTTGCAAAACAATTAAAAAAAATGTAAAGTCCGGGGGGGGGGGGGTGAATATTTTGTAGGCACTGTATGTGGCATGCAGTATGGAATGGTATAAACATTCATACAGCAACATGATACGGTGTAGATGTTTTGGTAAATAGATACTGGCATGTGAAGGTATAAACAGTCTCTGTAAATGAATTACTCTAATACGGTTATAAGAAGCTGTAAATTAAATGTGTAAATGTTCTGTGTAAATAAAGTGAAATTGGTATTGGATGGTGTTAATGTTTTCTGTAAATAATATATCAATATGATGCATATAAGAGTTATGCGTCAAAATGAACACAAATATATATATATATATATATATATATATATATATATTTGGGCACCTTTATATATGAATATCTTACACCCGCATTAATTCTTACCGGTATCACTTTATTTAGAGAGAACATTGACAGCATCACATTGATATCATATTATTTACAGAAAGTAATATATCATATTATAATATTTCATATTATATATATATATATATATATATATATATATAGACAGACACTGGGAGTGTTGATCAGCCAACACCAAGCGGGTGTTACCTAGTGAAAATGAACCCATGATAAACACACAAAAGGCAAAACACACGGGTGTCCACACACAAATTGTCACTTGTGTTTACAATAAAAACACGTATGTGGAAACAACGCGTGGATTCCGAGCGGAGTTTTCACTCCAAGAGTCACGGCAGAAACAAAAAGCAAAACAAGAGAACCGCGATCGCTGGCGACATTGTACAGCAATCCACTGTGTCGCAGTAACATAGTAACATGCACGGTAGACGGCGAAACGGTGATACGGAGTAAGAAATCATCACAGTATGGAGGTGAAAGAGTGAAAATGAATCTTTTAAGCTGCCTTTGAGGAAGACGTTAGCTAAATGAATGTGCGCAAACTGTAACTGTGTAAGACGTTACAAAGAAGTGACCCGCGAGTGACACGTGTGTCCAGCAGCGACCGGAGCCCCACGGCTTACCCGCCACAAAGCGCGCCTCTGGGCCTCTCCTCTCACGCATGCGCGCTGGCCACGGCGCCAAACTGAGCGCGGAGGGAGGCAAGGAGGGAGGGGCGCCTGGGGGGTGGGGGGCGTGGGGGGGCAGGGAGGCACTAAAAGCTTTGTTATGCGGGATGTGTTTACAGTCCGCGCGCCACGAGCGAGTGCTCATTAATGTCACTGCACCTCCTCCCGAGGAGGAGACGCTGAGGAGAAGTCCTTGTGCTGACAGGAGCGTTTGTGACAGGAGTCCCCGAGTGTCGCTCTGTCACCCGCACGATGTCCCGGCGCCCGAGACACAGGTACGGAGCTGGTGACACCTCTCGCGCTGCACCTCGCGACACTTCAGCGCACTTCGCCGGACCCCGTCACGCCGTTCCACGGCGCTCTCGCGCTCCGTTCACGCGCGGTTTTGTGACACTCGTGACGGTTACATTTTAGCTGCAACGCGGTTCGCGGTTGCGTTTGTGTTGCGGCGCTTTCATTTATGCACTTTTTTTTTTTTTTTTTTTTTTTTTTTCCTTTTTGCGCGCATTCGATCGAGCCCGTTATTAATTTTTCGCGCACGTGCTCGCGGCTCCCGACGGACAGAACCGGGCGAGGCGCGCGAGCGGCGCAAGGGCAGTGCGGTGCGAGGAGAAAGTGAGCGTTCGCGCGTTTTGTTGCGGGCTTTTCGCACTTTAGCGGGGAGGTGTGTGTGTGTGTGGGGGGGGGGAGTTCTCGGTGCGCGTGTGGCGTGTGACAGGTGCACGGGAACGGAGAAACGCAAAAACGCACTGAGAAACGGGACGAAGTGCCGGGAAACGCACAGAGAAATCGGACGAAGTGCCGAGAAACTGAAGAGCTTAAGAAAACGTGAAACATCCAGCTGGAAATTTCACTGCCTTTCATATTTCATTCATCCCGGAAGGTGGTGGTAGCGCAGGAGGGGCGCGCTCAGGTGGGAAGGTTCGCATGTGGACAGGTGGGCTCCCGCTGGGTCCTTTCTTGACCTCATCGCACGAATACCTCCGCACTAGGAGGACTTCCATCACTTCATCGCGCTACTCGTGCTTTCCACCATGTTCTTCACTGTCATCCGCCTGGTGTCCTCCATCGCGTTATCTGCTGAAATGAGTTCATTTCAATATTTGACGCATTTCTTATTTTGCTTGTATAATGACTGAGTAACTGATGTTCGGGGCGAAGTAGCTGCATGAGGAAGGGAAGAGTTTGACACGTTTTCAAGCGTTTTCTCAGAGTGATGATGAGCTGAGAGCATGATGACGACGATGGAGAGGCAGTGATGACAGGAACGCGTGGTGACTCACCGCCCTGCCAGTTCACTCTCACTCCTCGCACCACGGGGAGCCACCGCTCACACTAACGCTCGCCGATCACCCCCCCGACGTTCGCTCCTCCGTGTTTCTGTGCGATAACCTCAATGGATTTGTTTTTCGTTCCGCTGTATCCATTGTAATTTCATCTAATACTAATAAATTACGCACAAACTACACATCCGTTACACACGTTAGGCGTTCGTTCAGTTCTCTCTTTTTTACCACTGATTCATATCCCTGCGAGATAATTTGCTAATAACACAGATATAAATGTTTTAAATATAATAAAATGACCGTAAAACATTTCACTAGCAAATTCTTATGCTAATAATGCTAACAGCAAAATATAAAAGTGCATTAATACATAATGTAGTGCAAGGAACATTGTAATAATTTACAAATAGTTTCTTTTACTAGGTAATCGGTAAAGTAATGATGTGCAGTGCATGGAGGAAAGTGATGAACAGTGAGAAAACGCAGCTCGGGGTGTGTTTTTCCTTTGTTCGCCGTTTCCTGAAGTGTGTGTGTGTTTGTGTGTGCCCACACTGTAAGGGTTAAACTCGTGTGGCCTTTGCACACAAAGGGAATTATCTCGCGCTGCTCACTGTCCTCCACGCCGAACCCCGAGCTCCTGCCAAACGCCTCATTATCTTGCGGTTCAACAATAGGTGCGCAGGTCTGGACACGCAGAAGTCATGAAAAAGTAATTAACTTTGCCAATTCCTCTTCATGTATCTGTGGAAACCAAAAACATCAGAACCAGTTTTTCAAAATATGCACCTTGCCTCCTGCTTTGCAAAAACCTGAACCTGCAAGATCAACTGGTTTTGTCGGTGAACTTTTGGCTTTTTGTTTTGTTTTGTTTTTTGGCCAGAATTATCATTCCTGTTTTATTTTATGGAAGCAGGATCTGTGCCTTTTGTCTGATTTAATGCTGCAATGCTCCTCTCCCTGGTGACAGTGTCTACAGCAGCGATGAGGATGATGATGAGGTGGAGCTCTACGACCACGACTACGATGGACCTCTGCCAAAGTCAGGGAAACGCCATCTGGGCAAAACCCGGTGGACGCGCGAAGAGGTGAGCAGGGGGCGCTCTGCTCCATCCACGTCATCACACAGCTGCATGTTTTATCCACATAAATGCATAGATACGTTTGTGGCTGCATGACTCACACCAAAGAGCTCACCTTACATGAGCAACATCTAGAAATAAGTATTCTAGGCTCTTTAAAGCTTTTGAGAGGAAACCTTCAAAACAAGTTGAAAAGATCACGTGTGTTATTGCTCTTGACACCGCTGACTGAATGTTGCTTTTTCTGTTGCAGGATGAAAAATTGAAGAAACTTGTTGAAGTTCATGGCTCTGAAGACTGGAAAGTTATTGCCAGTTTCCTTCCTGTAAGAAGAACATCTTTCTCAATGACCGTTCTGCTACGTTTTGGAACCTCAGCAGCTTCTGTCTCTCTTCCCTCATTGCTTTCGGGATCTTCACCTCAAATCGAGCTTTTCCACTTTCCACGTTCATCTAACGCCGCCCCGTCCAGGAGCAGGCAGGGGGCGTCGTGGGCAAGCTACGTGGACATGCCATTCAGTACGGTGGCTCTCCGTGGTAACGTTTTGCGGAGGACATTTGCATGTTCTAATGCTTCTCAATACGGGGTTCGTAGTAGGTCACAGGTTTGCTCATTTGCATGCCTATGAAAAGATTTGAGAGGTGTCATTCACTTGTGCAGGTTTGCAACGTGTACATTTTTGTTTCATGAAAGAGGGATTCTATTTTAAAAAAAGTGCACTTCAGAACCACAGCACACCTGGCATCACGCATACATGGCAGTGCTTGTGATTTCGTTTCTTCAAATAAAAACTCTTCATCGGGGTGGTGGACAAGAACGAGAAACTAAGCATGTTTCATTTCCAAGTAGCCAAAGGAGATGGGGCACCTGCTGTTTTCACATGTGGCCCGTAGGCTGTAGATGATGCTCTGTGCTGCCTGGGACCTCCTCAGCTGAGAGGGTGAGACTCAGAGCAGCACAGGTGTATCTTGAGAATGCTGATCTGGAAACCTAGTGGCTCCAACTGTGCGGGAGCACCTGCACCTGCAGACTGGTGAAAGTCGGAGAATCCTTCACTGAGAAACATGTGGCTCTCTCCCCTCCCGTGAACAGAACCGCTCAGATGTTCAGTGTCAGCATCGGTGGCAGAAAGTACTCAACCCAGAGCTCATCAAGGGACCGTGGACCAAAGAGGAAGACCAGCGGGTAAGACCATCCAGCAGCATGCTGCAGAAAATTCATTATCACAGAGTAACAGAAAGAGATGTACAAAACATTGCATAACTAATAGCAACAATGAAAACAACTCTGTGAAACAGTTATTAGGTAACAAATGTGAGGGAATGAAAGCTCAGGGCTATTCAAGGTAAGCTGTTTGGCCAGTGCTGTTGGGAACACTGAATCCGCATACCTGAGGGGAACATTTCTTGAGATTTCAGATGGTTTTACACCCCTGGTGTGGTAACCAGGGGGTCTCTAGCAGGCCACAGAGTACAGATCCCAGGTCCCAAACACAGCAACCAAGGGGTTATTTCTACTACTGCCATGTTGGCACCATGCAATGAGGACAGGATGAAATATTTTAAACACTGGAGGAATTAAGTGTAGACCATGCAGCATGGGTTAAGTGAAGCACCTTTTGTTCCTGTGCTCAGGTGATTGAACTTGTACAGAAGTATGGGCCGAAGCGCTGGTCAGTCATCGCCAAGCATCTGAAGGGTCGCATTGGGAAGCAGTGCCGTGAACGCTGGCACAACCACCTGAACCCCGAAGTGAAAAAGACTTCCTGGACGGAGGAAGAGGACAGGATCATTTATCAGGCCCACGAGAAGTTGGGCAACCGCTGGGCTGAAATCGCCAAGCTGCTCCCTGGCAGGTAAGTCGTGCAGACCAACTAAGGGGGAGGTATCCTGTTGTCGTGAGGTCTTTCTTTCGTTTCTTTTGTATTCAGCACTGATGGAACTGTTGCGAGACGTTTAGGTCAACTGCGTGTCCATCGCGTGGCCTGGTGCTTACTCCAAGTGAAACTCGCTAGAAAACCTTTGTCCACATGGCACGGTCCTCTGAAAGGTGTATCAAGAGAGAATCTGCTGTAGATATTTCTAGAACATCTGCCCTTAATGGTTTGTTGTCATCGCAAAAGCCTTGTGGACGTCTTTCCTGCACAGGACGGATAATGCCATCAAGAACCACTGGAACTCCACGATGCGACGGAAGGTAGAACAGGAGGGATATCTACAGGTGTCACCCAAAGCTGGACCCCCAGCACTGGGCGCTGGCTATAGCAAGAGTGGCCACATCATGAGCTTCAGCCACCCTTCACCACCTGCCCAGATACCACCACCATCCCCTGTCAGCGCTGACTACCCATACTACTCAGAGGCACCTCGGGTACCAGTTCCGATGTCCAGCTTCGCACGAACATTAAATTTTACACGAACATACAGCCTCGCGTGTGCTGTTCTTGCAATGAGCTCTGTACGGGGCTGTATATAATGTATGCACTGTACGTACTGTGTATCTACCCTCATTGTGCCACGTTATGTAAGTGTGGCAACACAAAGTGCTAAATCAGAAACCAGTTGCGAACACGGTCATGATCGTGCGACAGAGAACGTGCCCAGGCTTGCCTATGACAAAATGTGTTTTTTGTGTTCATTAGGTGCCCTTCTTGCACGTCAACATATTGAACGTTCCAGAACGCAGGCCTGCTGCTACACAGGTGAGTGCCTGTCAGCCAGCGCACCTTTAAGAGGGGCTTCCTTAGTCTTGGACATGGGATAGTGTCTTTTCAGTGTGATCACAACCGTTTTTGTTTTCAGAGACACTATAATGAGGAGGACCCCGAGAAGGAGAAGCGAGTGAAAGAGATCGAGCAGCTGCTCAAATCAACCGAGAACGAACTGAGGGGGCAGCCAGCATTACCGGTAAGAGCGCCTCCCAAGTGCCCCATTCATTGGGTATCTCTGTATCAAGCAGAACATGCATGCGGGTTTGTGTGTTAATAACCCAGTAATACTAATATAATAGTATTTTTTTTTTTTCCAAATATTCTTTTAAATTAAAAGTGATTATTTTACATTGGGTGGACCTGCTGTCTTATCTGCATGTGTTACAGCTTTTAGTTTCATTTGGGAGTATGTAGTGACTGGTGCTGATATTCAGTCTGCTTTTTCATTACTTTTATTTCTCTGCCCACGATCTGTCCCATGAAGACCCTGGTTTCTGTCGCTCAGCACCAGACTGGGGATCGTAAAGGCCCTAAACGCACTGAAAGTGGACTGAATGAGTGCTGATGTTGTGCTGTTGCAGCACTGGGTTTCACCGAGGCATGTGGTTTAAATTGTCCAGAATTTGCCATCTATTCAGGCTTCTTCAGTAGCGCTGAAAACAGCTGCGCTGCAGAGAGGCTCATCCTTCCGTACCCATATGAATAATCCATTGGTTTCTGTGTTATCACTGCAAGGAAACATCTGGGGCGATTTCACATGCTAACTGCCCCAAGTGATGCAATCGCCTTATCCTGCCTCCAGTGGTCTCTGGCTGCTTGTGCAAGTCTGTGGCTGAGTTCCCCTTCTGTGCTGCTCCGCAGGGCCACATGGCCAGCTACCCCGGATGGAGCAGGCCTGGCCTGGCTGATGGCCCCACACCTCACAGAGAGGGTGTGGCTACTTCCTGCCTGGTGGAGCAGCAGCAACCAGCCGTGCCGACCCCTGTCCAACTCGACCACGGCTGCCTGCCAGAGGAAGGGGTGTCTTCGTGCCGTGGTGCCACGTTGCTGCCTGAGTACATCGAGTCCGTCTTTGACTCTGTAAGTTTGGCTGTGTACGTGATGGAGTTAGGAGCTTGTAGGAGTTGGGCTCCGTCGCACGGTGCGCTGACCAGAAAGGCAGGATGGAACAGCCCGGGAAGTGCTCCTAAATGCTCTGTAACGGCCTCAATGTTCCAGGACCCCGGTGCCTGGTTGGCTGCAGGGAGAGGAATCGAGGGGTGCGGCTGGAGCCTCAGTGGTTCCCGCTCCCGTAGGGCCTGTCAGGACACTAGGGGCCGCGTCTCACCACAGGAGGGCGGCCGTAGTGATGACAGTGGCGTCTTCTCCCTGTCGGGTGCGCTGTGCTCCAGCCCCAAGCAGTCCCCTGTCAAACACCTGCCCTTCTCCCCATCACAGGTAGCTGGCCTCCCACAACAGAGGAGGATGGGCATTACATGCAGAAACTAATCAACTCGTAGGAGATCCCTCTGTAATTGATCAAAGGCTTATCGATCGCTGTCCGAATTGTTAACACACCTCTAGGGTTGGCATGCAGCTCTGTCACACTAATTCCCTGACACTACCAATTTTACGTAGGAGTAGATCGCACGCTCTGCCACCATTCATGGCCTGGGCACCATATTCTCAGCCTTTTGATTTCTGTGGATATGACTCTCGTGTTCCTCCCTATTCTTAACCACTCACGCACAGCAACAAGTTGAGTTTCAAGACTTACGTCCGTCTGTGGTCAGTGTTCTAACTCATGAAAAAATTATGCCCGTAAACAGTATTTGAGGGCAGAAATATGAAACCAAGTGATTCAATGTGAATGCTGCTGCCGTGTCACATAATTATGGCAACTGCATCGAAAATCACAGCGAGCTGAGCCATTGTGTATCTGCCAGGTTGACCACAAGAGACTAAGAAGTCATCCAAACTCAACTTGTATGATTTATTGTGTTTCATTGTCTTCGAATTAGTCACAAATTAGGTTTGTCTTTGGTGGTTTTTAGTTTTCTTTAGCCGACACTAACGTTACAAAAATATTCTTTTGCATTTTGCAGTTTTTAAACACAACAGCAACTCCAGAAAGTCCAGAAATCGACCACCTGGCATTAAACACCACCCCGATTTGCACCCAGAAAGCCTTGTTTGGCAACGCTCTGCATCGTGACCATGTTCTAAAGTCTCAGAAGGAGAATGATATGTAAGTGGTGCGTTGGGATTGAGAAGAAATGTTGCATGTGGGCGCCTCCGTCTGACAGCCCACCTTCTTGTCCTCCGCAGCTTCCGGACCCCTAACTTACGGCGATCCATCATGGAAACCTCTCCTCGAACCCCTACACCATTCAGATCTGCCCTGGCCCTGCACGATTTCAAATATGGCCCCCTCAAGATGCTGGTGAGAGGAGCACAAGCAGTTCTTGTAAAGAAAATTAAAATCACAAGACTGTTGACGAACCCATTCACGTAACCCGACTCCCCGCAGCGGAGGCCAGGTAGCGTGGTGCTCCTCTCATTGTTGGGAAATGTTGGTGTTTTCCAGCCACAGAGTCCCATGGAGCCTGACCTAGCTGAGGTCATCAAACAGGAGCCCCTTGAGCCCGAGCCTTCACCTGGCCTGCAGTCGGACGACCAGCCTGCCCTGAAGAAGATCAAACAGGAGGTACTTTCCACCCGGGAAATGTACGCGGTCCTGTGGTACAACACACTAAAACACAATTTACGCTGGTATAACCTTCTGTCCTTGTGCTTTCTCAAGTTACAGATAAAACACATGTCCGACCAACGCATATAACACAAATTTATATGAGCATGTATGAAGATAAAATTACTAAGACAAGGAAAATGCGGACAGTTAAATAAGTGAATAAATGCCCCAATAAATATAGGAAAGGTAGTCCCATCACCAGTGTATTTTTTGATAGGTAAGTGATGATGAAATGATTATGGAGCGGCCAACCTGGCCTGGGATATCGTGTGATCTGACTGGCTGAGCGTGTTTACCCACTGTCCATGTGCTTCCAGGTGGACACGCCCTGTGGACGGAGCTGTCTGCAGTGGGAGGAGGAGGGACTGCAAGCCCAGCTCTTCCCGCAAGGCAGCTCGCTTGATGACATGCCTGTGAGTACCACCTGTACCCCCGTCACTCACCCCTGCATCGCTGTGCTGAATTTTACGTGTGGATCCATTCCTTAAGAGGAACTGGAAGTGGTCCATTCTTCCGCTGAACTGAACTAGTTAGGTCCTTTTCTTCAGGGGGGTCTGGTTAGCGGAACCTGGCCAGTTTGGTCACTTTAATTTGCCTAGGAATTTATAGGAGCGTGAGCCTTTTTTGTTTTTCTCTCTCAGGACCTCCTCACAAGTTCAGTGTTAATGGTGCCTGGGTCCGAAAAGGACAAAGACAAAGACAGCCACACCAAAGCGTATCACCTGCCACGAAAAGCCTTGGGAAGTCCCATACAGGTGAGGTGTCTGCAAAGTGAGGCTTTGGGCAGGTCCAGACCGGACACTGATTTTTTCACAAGGCATTAATGCGAACGGATCCACCACGAATGGTCCATGCAGAAGTCACCTAGCGTTAAGAAACGATCGGAATGTGTCGCCATGGTCCGTCTCGATTCAAAGGGGCGATCGGATAACTTCCGATCATAAGACTAGAAACATTTTCTCTGACTGTTCTGTGAGGATGTTGTACAGTGTTCAACCTGCTTGGTCTGAAACCTAACTAGATGTGACATCGGTACCATATCTCCAGATGGGTCCATGGCGACATAGCTCTGAAGAAGGTTCTGGACCGTTTGGTGATGGATGTATGACTTAATTTGTGATTTTTTTCTTTGTCTCTGCTATGGTTCTAGATGAACACATGGGAAGCGGTGGCTTGTGGGAAGACGGAGGAGCCCATGCTGGTGTCTGAGCAGAGCCACAAGTATATAAACACTTTTTCTGCCAGGACGCTGGTCATGTGATGCCTTCCAGTGATAACATTACAAAAGTGACAAAACACTTCACGTTGATTGTAGATCGTTGGCCCCACCTCGCTCGAGGCCGGGGGCTTGCGGCACGGAGTTTACTTGTTGTGGTACAACAGTTGGGAGCTACCTTTTCTTATACACTTGTTGGATTTCAACCAACCGAAGACATCTTTATTAATTTTTTATTCAGTGAAATGCAACACAACTAAATTCCCTGGGTAAATTGTTTTTATTATAACTGTTAAATGTATTTTTTATTAATATTAATATAAAGAACAACGTGAATAATTTATTTTCCATGAGGTTGACTTTATCCTATTGGCAAAACAAGCAGTGTTTCTCCAGTATTGGTATCCTTGTCTGTCTTCTTAGCAGGAGTTTGTACTCTAAGCATTATTGCGTACCGACATTAAATCATTATAAATTCTCTTTTTTCATAAGCCAAGATTGTGTCTCACGATGAATGCCTTCTGAACACATGGTTGAAAACCGCAATTGCGTTGTCTTGAGTGTTTTTGTTATTCAAGTTGTTTTTTTTTTATTGTCAGCTCGCCTTGAATTGATACTGTATGGAAAAATATGGTCTTTGAACAAATGTTCTTGCTACGTCGTCTTATTGTTCGCGCATGTCGTATTCCTGAAAGGATCCGGATGTTCTGCTGCTATTTAGCACATGTTAGTAAAGTTGGGAAGGCTTTAACTAACAAGATATCGGAACTCAAGCACTAGCATTGGAAAGTCATGGTTTCTGTCTTGCAGTAAACACAGTATCACTGTTTCTGTTCAATGAGGAATCAGAGTCTTGTGACCAAGTCTGAGCATTTAACTGAGCATGTATTACTTGTCATTTTTGTACCGTATGAATCTTCCAAATTTTTTTTATACTAAATTTGTTGCCTTTGTAAATAAAGTGCCATTTTTAAATACTTTATGTGTGATTTTGTGGATGTTGCGTCATTTCAAAGTTTCACAGCAGTTTTTAATTTGCAGGATATGTGTTTTCAAAGCGCAAATGCTTTGCAGCAGCATTATGGCAGGAAAACCAATGGATCACGTGACCAGCGGAGCTCATGTTCTGTAAATATGGCAACCGAAGGGGCACCGCGCTGTGTCCATGTGAATATGCAGGATGCAGTGTGATGATTTAAAAAGATGCAAATGTGCACACTGTTGGCTCCGTCCTTTGGGGGTAAAACTTGTCCTCATTAACTCATTCATCCCTGAAGGCAGTAGATTTGCCTGAAGTGCCTCCGTGTATTTGGCCAAAGTCCTGGGGGGTGAGATGGTGACCTCAAAGCCATAAGATCACGCATTGACATTATGTGCATTACAGAATAAACACGAAGGCAGATAAGGTCCTGGGTTCGTGCTGAGAGACTCGCGTGGTCTTTGGTTCCGTGTGTGAGGAGCATGAGGGCAAATACAGAGATGGGCTTCACAGGGTATTTCCAGTGTTTTCGGAGCAAAAGGCAAGGCATCTAAGTTTATCCACACACGCATAGCAAGGTTTACACCTGTCAGGCTGAGTTCTTTATGACTTCCTCCCATTGGCTGAATGCCACCTCGCCGTCTGTCCCCAGAGCGCCAGTGCTGCCGTGCCGCTTACCATCATGACATTATGAAGTCCGGCAGAGTCTCTTGAGGCAGCACATTTCCTCGGAGAGGAGAGGCCAAGAGCTTGACAGTCTATATTTAAAGCTCCCTGTTTTCACATCCCCATCAGGCACCTGCCCCCTGGGGTCATTCCTGCAGTGCCTCCTCCCCTGGGGGGGTCTGGCAGGAAACCCAAGCATCCATGGGATACTGCCTTGTAAGTAGAACTGTTACTGTGAGACACACCAAAGATACACAACATTCAGCTGGATTTTAGTGAGAAGTGTGAAACCATTTGCTGATGTATCTCTGAAGGGCTTCAATGTTCAAGAAGAAAATATGGTTTATGGGGGTGTTAACAGACTTTAAAAACATAGAGTTAAATATAGAGCATTTGAGGAAATTATTACAGAGGCCTCATAAATATCATGCTTGCATGATGGTTGTTGGCGGCACTGAATTTAAAGCCAACCCTTTACTCGTGAAGGCTCCAAGCTCGAGTCCCACCTCCTGCCGTGTTACCCTTGACCGAGGTTTGTATCCTAAACTGATGCAGCAAAAAGAACCTTACTATATACAGTACATTGTTAAATGACTTTAGTTAGTTATTTTGGAGTGCGGTGTGCAGAGCAAAAAACAATCTTTGTTGAGTACAAAAGAATTTAAACTGTTAGAAAAAAATTGAAATATTATTAAATTTAAAAGTGTAAACTATTATGTATAAAGTGTTACTGACTGTAGATACAACTTGGATGGCGAATATCCCATGACAACTAGGAGTCAGCAAAACAGGTGACAAGATACCCAAGACTGTATGACATCTTGCAGTCAGCAAACCTGTTTTTGACATTTATGATACTGAAAACAGCGCCTGGGGCGAAAACAGGGGTGGCCGCAGAGGGGCTCAGTGTTTTGCTCACATCTCTCGGCTATCAGCCATGCGTGGGGGGTGGGTGGCATCGTTCATGCAGCGCCGACTACCACCCCGTGCCTCCCTGGCCTACAGATGTCTGAGAGAAGTCAGCTTACAAGTGAAAGTGTGTGTGCTTGTGACATAAACAGTTAACAATTGAATTATGGTGTGTGTGTGTGTGTGTGTGTGTGTGTGTGTGTGTGTGTGTGTGTCAGTGGTGGAGTCACCTTACGTGATGATGAATATAATTGTGTTTAGAATGTATGTGGGAGGTGGAACCTTTCTGAAAGGGATGTCTCCCATTAACAGGCCATAAACACACTCTCACACACAAACACACACACACACACACCTGCAGGCAAGACTGGAGCAGCAGCTGGCTGATCAAGTGGGTGACGGCAGTGTGGGGGTGGGGGTGCTTTTCTCTGATGCAAACAAAACAGCGGGTCGCAGGTGCGCCTCCCTGTTCTGGCCCTTTGTTTCGGGAGAGGAGTGCCCCTGTAACCTTTACACGTGCACCGAGCGCTCACGGAACCGCGGCGCACACAGCGCGCTGGATGCCCTCAAAGAGATCCAGGCCATGCTGTCACGAGCCTCATTTTCATACTCACAGCCAGATCGGCTATCAAACCCGGGATCCCTCTGAGAACAGAGATGGAAGATGGGGTGTGTATGGGGATCAAAAGCAAACACCTGTAGATTGTTGCTTTTGTCCTTGATGTGGCACAATAAGCTCCCTCCGACACTCGGAACTGCTGAGCTTCCCCTAGCATTCAGGAAAGCTCACAAACCCATCTTCTTCAGACTCCTTTCCTGCTCTCCTGACAGTTATAGAAATGAGTCCAACACCAGGATTATTTATTTGCTATTCGATTAAGCTGTGTTTTGGTCTTGTTTCCTTATTTCTGAGTCTAAATTTATTCATCTGCTGATGTTGCACATTTTTCACTCCGAGTTGTACATCACTTTGGAGAACACCAAGTGTCCAGCCAATGCACTGATGCAAAACTAAATTAACACTCAAAAGTTTGGAATCGAGAAAGAATGTTCATATTTTTGAAACAAACTGATCCTTTTACTCACCAAAGTGTTGTTACAGTAAAAAATACAGTTGCTATTAATAGCATCTCTGATTAATACAGTATTTCTGTTCAAAATGACTGTTTTATTCTTCATGCTTAGTGTTTATCAAAAAATCCCCCATATCCAACAATGATGGCTTTGCAGACTTCAAGTGTTTAAGGTGTCAGTTTCTGAAAATATTCAGGTGAGGTTTCTGCCGGCTTCCTGTAACTCTTCCCGTGGGTGCTCGTAGGACGTTTTTTCCAGTCCATCAGAGACGCGACTCCGGCCAACTGCTCCTTCCCCAGGTAGCTCTTGCACATCATTCAGGTGCACTTTGGACAGTGGTCTGGCTGCCTGGTGAAATTTTCACCCATCAAGAGTTGTCCACAGGGGATGGTATGCTGTTGTAAAATAGTGATAGCAAATCTCCTGCCTTATCAGTACCAAAGCAGCCAATGCCATTACATTTCCTCCACTTTGTTTGTCAGATGGTGTAATGCCCTCCTCCGGCATCCTTTCATTTACCCCTCATCTCACACATGTTCTTGTCTTTGATCAAAACACCTCAAACGTACATTAATCCGTCCATAAGACTCCCTTCCAATCATACTATGTCCAATCCTTGTGTTCTTTAGCCCATTTTAACCTTTTATTTTCCACCGGTTTCAGATGTCGCGTTTCTATTTTTATTACCGTGAACTGTTAAATGAAGCAGTCAGCTGAGGACCGATGAGGCATCTCTTTCTCAGACCAGACACTCCATATTAATGCCTCTCCTATAGTATCTGATCAATTTAAGGATCATTTTCTTCCAAAAACATGACAATTCCTTCATGATTTCACACTTTTGAACAGTATTGCAAATGGAACAGAACCTACCTGGTCAGCAGCAGCAAATCTGTACCCAGGATGGAGACAGACAGAACATAAAGGACAGCAGAAAAAAGCAGAAGATGAAAAGATGACCCCTGTAGCACCCAGTGGAGCGATTCCTGCACCTCCAGCTGCACAAAACATATTTACAGTAGTTTCATTTTATCTGTTAAAAATATAATCTCTGCCATGTTTGCTATAGTGACTCATATCAGAAGTGCTTGAAACTTCATGGCCATAAAAGTCATTTTATTTTTGTGGAGAATGGACTTAAACGTGAAATGAAATGTGGACTGTGTGACTGATACATACTCAGATGAGGTTCACAATGAGTGATCAGCGTTTGAGCGGCGTTTGCACGGCCTTTGCTCAATTCACGGTGCAATACATTGACTCAGAAGGGAGAGCTCGGGCCTGCTTCTCCTCATCTCAGAAGAACAATGTCATCTTGTCTTATCAGTGGAAAACGCAGAGTGTTTTGCAAGTGCATTGGTTCAGAAGTTCGGTTTGCTCAGCCTGTCGCAGTGAATTAATTGCCGGATGTTGCAGAAATGGCTTTCTTCAAACATACTCAACTTCCATAGGTTTAATATAGTGTGGTTTCTCCATCCCTCGGCTCTGCGGTCTCACTCCTCTCCCCTCTCAGCTGCCAGCTGCAGGTGTACCATGGGCTCCGTCCTCAATTTCACCACTGCAGAGGTCAGGCTGCACGCACACAGCACCAGAAAATTCACCCAGAATTCAACGCTGAGGGCTCCCGGTTGTGCTGGTGCACGCACCGTGAGGCACGAGAGCGTCACAAACATAGCACTTTCTTGCCAACAGAAGTCAGAGCGGAGGGTCGCGGTTTTCAAACTAACAGACTAGAGGTACAAGCGATAGTAACACATACTATTATCTGGCATTTTCATCAGGAATATGAAAAGTTTGATGTGTTTATCATACATCTGCATTTGGAGTTTTGTTTATTTCTGCTGTTCATGTAAGGAAATTAATGATTCTGAATTAAATCAATAATTTGATAAAGCAAAAAAAAAATTTATACTAATAATAATTACATATTTGCTCCCGGAATGTCAGTTCAATATACACATAAAAATGATTAATAATGTAAATAAAAGTACTGATTCTGTAATGGACTGGCATCCGGTTCAGGGTGTTTCACAGCCTGGCACCCAGTGGCTTCGGGTTGGACTCCAGATCACCGCAGTTCTGACCAGGGTACAGCAGGTAAGGACAGAGCGGATTTGTACAAAGAAATCAGCTCTCATCCTTAACAGGTAATTTTAATATAAATATTTCTGCGCCACATTTCATGGTCTTTATTTAACCAATGCTTTTCTCTAAAAACAACGTGAAGCTGCTTGCATGGATTTACTCATTTATACATCCAGATTGTTTTTACTTTATCTATTCAGGTAGGTACTATGACGAACATTACTAAAGGAGATGGGATTTGAACCCAGGACCTTCTGAGTGCAAGGCAATGGCATTGAGTATATTTCAGTCAATTATACAGTACATCTTTATGAACTTTGGCCATTCTTCACCTTCACCAGCACAGTTGTATTTTGTCAAGCCGAACTGTGTTTACCCATGTGCCCCCTAATCTTTTACCAAGGTAAACTGACCCAAACATGGTGCTCACAACTATAATCAGAGACCAAAAGTCGAGTACAGTATCTTGCCCAAAGCGCAGCGCGTATGCCCTCCAAGGCCCACGGCCGGCAGCGATAAGACTCTGGGTGAAGACAGACAAAACAGAGAGTGGGTGTTCACCGCTGATGCTCCGACACTCTGCGGAGTTGGGAGCTGTGGACTCACACGCGCTGCAGACCTCGCACCGCCACGGCTTGTTTTGAAGAGCGATCGGTGGGGCTGGACATGGACTGTTAAGGTTAAAATACGCAGAGGTGTGATAGGCATCCTTCAAAGTGTCCCCGCTGAGCGCAGCAAGAAGGATGAATGTATGGAACAATGTGGCAGCAGCAGATAATGGACACAACGGTAAACTCTCAATACGGGGGCGGCACTGCGCCAGGAGACTCGGCAAGTGGACATCTTTTGAAAACACTTCCAGGAACACGACCGTGTTTACATCCAACTTTTGAGACGATCCTTCAGTGCAAAACAAGCGGACGATGTGCGATATAAATGGAAGATGGGAGGTTTTAGGAGATGATTTACTGGGTCAGCAGGCGGTGCAGTGGTTAGAACTGCGGAGGGTCCAGCGGGAATCCCACCTCCTGCTGTAATAGCTTTGATAAAGGTACTCACCTTGAATTGACAAAATAAAAATGCCCCTGCAGTATAAATGGCTGAATCACAATAAGCTGCTTTTCAGAAACATGCCATTTAACTGAATGTGAATAAATAAACCCTCAAGTCTTTTGGCTGAGACATTGCGTTGATCTTCCTAACAGCCGGGGAAGACAAACATGACATTCTTCTATTTTCAATGACTGACATCTCCTGTTTGTCTGCCATGCTTCCCATTTAGATTTGCATGGAAACTTAGAGGGTAGCATCGGTGCCTCAAAGCACCAGGGCTATGCAGCTGGACAATGTGTTCAATCCCTGCTCAGACGCTGTAGGATTTTCATGTTTTCCTGAAGTTCTGTATGAGATTCCTCCAGGTGCTCTGGTTTCCTGCCACAGTCCAAAGACACATGTTTCAGGTGGATTGTTCACTTTGAAATGCTTTTAGAGCGTGTATGTGCAATGTTGCTCTGCTGTATTGATGGGTGAGTGATCGTAGAGGTTGAAGTGTAATGCGTGCAGCGCTGACAGTCACCTCGGACGAAAATTAAGACAAGTTAAAAATTACGGTAGGTCGATTTGGAAAAAATAATCTGATAAATGAATACAAGCCAACATTTGGGCTGTAGATCTCCAGTTGCTCTCTGCTCTCCCTCCTTCGATCCTGCCGTAGAGTGACACACTGTGCCATGCTGTGTGGTGCCATGTCACGCTGCAGCTCGGTGTTTTGTGGTCTGCTGACAGGAAGGCTCCATCCTGGCCAGGCCAGGCACACTTCCTCCATGAGACTGCTGTCTCGACAGCGTCTCTGGTCCTTTCCCACGCAGGTGAACCCGCTGAAGAAATGTGCAGGGATGTCTGCAGTGCAATGCTTTTCATAATGTTAAAAATGGCCATGGTGCAGGAATGGAAAACGTTCTTCATTTAGAAAACAGCTGCAGAAAGTGCTGCTTTCATATCATGTCAACTTTTCCATGATTGAAGATAATTTACCTTAAATTAAAATAACAGAGCAAGTTCTTCCTTCCAGCATGTTCTTATGTAGAAAACACAGTTATCTGATTTCCAAAGCAAGTTTGATAGGTTTAGAAGAATCGCTATATCTATATCGATTCTGTTTGTCTGTTTGTCTGTTTGTTTGCTCTCTATGCACGACTTTGCTTCTAAAGCCAAAGGCTTGAGATCTGGCACACTGGTACATCTCACTTAATGTGAAGTTTTTGCACAGTCAAGTTCGTTCATCTCCCAAAAGACTACTTGCTATTTTAAAAATGTAAAACTCATTCACTGACATGGCTGGGAGAAGGAGTAATAGTGACATCATAGATCGCAGGCCGAGCATGTATATCTGATGCTGACAGATTTTGTTGCCACACACACGCGCGCACACACACTACATCCAACTAAACTGAAAGGTAATAAAGTTTGGTGATATATATTTTGTTTTTTCCCCTTTCTGCCTGGCTTCAGTCATTGCGGTATTCTCTGTGGTGCCCTCCTGTCCAACAGCACTAACAATGCTTACGTACTGAATGCAGCCACTTATAGTGAAACAGTTTGGCGATAAGGGAAATTGTTTATTACTTTTTAACTTTTCACTGCTATGCACTGGATAACTCAGGCAGTAAATGTAATAAAAATAATGGCAAACAGAGGGTAGCCTAGTGGTCAGAGTTTAACAAAGAAATCCAGGTTTTATTCCCACTTTCTCTTACTGTAGCACCCTCGATCAAGGTACTTAGTCTGAAGGTTTAATGTCAATGTTCAAGGTTCAAGCCTTAGGCTATTGTTGTTCGGTCCTTATGCAGATGGTCAAGGGAGAACAAAATGTAGTTCCTCCTTGGCTGTGGTGCACGACGCATGAAACAGGTAGCATAAAGACATAGCATAACTCAGATAAATTGAGGTAGTTGGTTGTAGATATATAAATAAATAGATAAGAAGATGAAGATAAAAGCACATAAACCCTTGCAATAGGCGATGAGGCACATAATAGTCAAACAGTTGGTAGCAATGGTGGACATGATGGTGGAAGAGCATGTGGTTTGGTCGGTGGTGGTGGTGGTGATCAATCCCTAGGGCTAGTTCATCTGTTTAACAGCTTGGGACAAAGCTGCTTCTGAGCTGGGTGTTGTTGGTCTACAAACTGTGATAGTCTCTTTCAGATGGCAATGGTGTAAATAGATTGTGAAGAGAATAAGAGGGGTCTGTGGTGATGGCAAGAGCTCTCCTGACCCACCACCTGCTGTAGATGGCCAGGATGGAAGGCAGTGAAGTCTCCCCTACCAGCTGCTGTCCTCTCCAGTGAGTGGCAGTAAAGTTTTCGTGCCAGTCTGAGATGCAGGAAGTGAGGATGCCCTTTACTGTACATTTGCTGAAATTGGAAAAGATGGGTGAAAGATCTTTTTAGTCTCCTTAAGAAGTGAAGACACAGTTATCCTTTTATCACCAGCTTATTTAGGTTGTGGTTCTCAGAGAGCTTCTTGGTGAAATGCACTCCAAGGAACTCAAAGCTGTCCATCACCTCCATTGCTGAGCCACCAGTTCACAGAGGAATTTGAGTAGCTCGACTACTTCCGAAGTTAACAATCATCTCTTTGGTCTCACTGACATTCAAAGACAGATTTTTGTCCTTGCACCAAGAATCAAGTCACTCCACCTCCCTCCGTAGGCCGACTCATACTTGTCAGTGACTTGACCCGCAACCGTGGTACTGCCAGCAATGCTTGATGATATGGCTGCTGCTGTAATTGGCAACACAACCATGGGTTAGAAAGGAGTACAGCAGAGGGATGAAGATACATGCTAGCGGTGCACCTGTGTTGAAGACAATGGTGTCTGAGGTGTTGCTGTGGATCCTCACAGTCTATGCCCTGTTGGTCAGGAAGTCCAGGATCCTGACTGTTTAGACTCAGTGAAGGGAGTACATAGACCAGCTGCTCTGGGATGATGGCACCGAATGCTGAAATGAAGTCAGTGAACAGCATTCTGTCATAATGGCATTTTAAGCAATACATTAAAAATTACCCCGGTGTAAAAATGGGTAAATATGCTTTGGGGAAAAGGGTGACTTAAATAAGAAAGTAAATAAAAAGAAATATGTGTAAGAGGCAACAGTTATTTCTGGAATTAAATGCGTTTCTAAAAACTACCCAGCATGTGAAAGATCCAGCAGTCATCCATTTGGTAACAGTGGAGATCATGCAGATCAACCCCATCAGCAAGACTGAAGACCAGGAAGGTCATGCTTGTACGCCAGCAAAGAACTCTCCAGCGAAAGAGGAACAGCAAGTAACTAAAGGAGACTAAAACAAGGAAATAATCGAGACAACAAGTGTGTGTTGGTACCTTTCGGCCGGCTGCGGCTGCTCGCGGCCACAGCTTTCGCGCCTTCTGGTCCATTCAGCTGAGGAAATGGAGCAGAATGAGGGCAAGATGAGGCAGCTTATTGTGGGGAGGGCAGCGAAACTCGCGACCCGGCCTGCAGCCCATGTGATGGCGGCGCCGAGAGGCTGCCAGCCAAGCCCTTGTTGGTCCATTGTTTGCCATAAGTGATCCTGACATTCAATTCAGAGACAAACAATTGGACTGAGGCTGTGGACTGAGGCGGCTCTCCAGAAGGCTGCCACCTCAGCACCCCACCCTCCCCCAAGGAGACCCCGCCTGCACTGCCTACCAGCCAATAATGTGTCTATCAAAAAGTCTTGTCCCTCTGGGGTGGAAAAATGATCTCTCGGATCAGAAAATTCATGTCCAACCCGGTTTTCCTTTGTATTAAATGATTTCCGTTGCAGCTGTATGAAATTGAGCTGTATTTTCAGAACAACATGGTTTTTACCTAACTTGCATTGCAAATGTTCACATTGCAGAAATGCCATTTCAGCACCTTAGAACTTTTTTCTAGAAGCCAAAAAGGACACCAACGCACCACTGGCTGTGTTGGGCACTTATGAGAGAAGCACATTTTAATAAGCTGTAATAAATAAACTCACCAGCTAGGTTGCAGTTTAATATATATGAATAATGTGTGGTGGAATATAAGTAGCAGCAAGTAGAAGTAAGTATAAAAATAAGAAGGGATGAATGAATTTAAGCGAGCCTAAAGCATTTAGATTGAAAAATATATGTCGCTGCAGGCTCTAAATGGGAAGTTTTTCCACCTGCCGGCTGGTTAATGAGTTAATGGGAAATCCGTGCCAACATCCCCCGTGATGGGGCCTGGACTCCTGTACAGCACCAGCTCTATGCAAATTGCCTGTGACATCATCATAAGGTGTTAATCCAGTTGGAACAGGAGTTGGTGGGACAGGTGGGACAATGCAGTGGAACCTGGACACATTCTGCAAGTGGAGATTACAGAAGAACCCAGAATTCAGAGTTAAGAGCACAGAGCCCATTGACCAGCTCCTTCTCATTCCTGCCACTGTTCTTCTTGCAAAGAAGGTGTCCTGCACAGTTCAGTACATTATTGTTATCTCATTTAGCTGGTGTTCTTCTCCAGTCGGACCCGTTTACACAGCAGAGTAATTTTTACTTCAGCAATTCAAGGATACTGTGACCAATGGTACTGCAGCAGGAGGTGGGATTTCAAACCTGGGTCTTTCAGGTGCAAGGTGACACTTTGGGCCACTACGCTGGAAGCTGAATCCTACTCCCCTAATGTTGAAGCCACTGGCGCTTCTGCTCTCACCACCCTCTACGTATTACCTACCTTCTCCACTTTCGCTTCCCACTGCGCCAACAGGTGCGACCCCCAAAAAACAGCACAGCGTACAGGATAGCAGAGCTCTTCATAGCACTACTACAGTACAGTCAAAATGGATCTGGTGAGGCAGAACTTCCTGCTTTTGGTCGATGACATAGCGTTACCTGCAATGTATTCTGTGAAAGCTTCAGTAGTGAGACAAATACAGGGATGCAGAAGTGCCGTGCGGTGTTGACCTTGCTGTGTTGGTCTGTGCTGAGCTGCTCCCAGTTGTGCTGTGCTGTTTTAAATTGTGCTCTGTGGTATGGCGGTGCGCTGAGCTACTTTTGTTGTGTTGAACTGCACTGTGCTGGGTTGTGTGTTGTGTTGACTTGTTGCGTTTTGCTGAGTTGCACTGGGTTGTGCTGTGTTGGTTTGTGTGCTTTGCAGAGCTCCATTAGTGCTCTTTATCCAGATCCCATGTCTGCTGTTGACAATGGTGGCTCAGGTCCAGACACATGGCGTAATCCTCAGCTTTATTGGTGCTTGTGTGGACTGTATGGTTCATTCATTCCAAATCTGCCCAGACTATGCCCAGATACAGTATACACTTAAGTACACCAATGCATCTCCTGCTACCGTTTCTGGCTTCGGACAATGAACTTGCAACTGTAATAAAACCTTAAACTTGTCAAAGCGTACGTTTTTAACACCTGAGAAGAGTTTCTCACGTGAGCTAATTTGAACATTTGAATGTGAAAGATCCATCTCTGGTGAAACTGCAAAAGAAACATGACGGGACTTGAGCAGGACTTGCCAGACACCTGCTGTTTCTCAGATAAGACCTCTTATCACTTTTATGGCCTTTGGAAGAACTCCAGCTCCTTATCATAACCACTTCTCCAGGTCACCACAGGTCACATGACCTAGCTTTCCTCAGGTTCTGGAAGATGCGTGACCATTGACCTTTCAAAGTCTCACTGTGAAATGAAGACATGGCATCTGATGTTCCTGCAGGCTAATCCAAAGGCAAGCCTGACCCATAATATCTATTGTGTCCTCTCTTTTCACACTGCTGGTGCCCCTTTATCTTCTACTAAAATCACTGGATACAGGTATCCTCCCTGAACATTTGGTGAGAAAAGGAGACATTTTTTCTCAGTTCAGTCAATAAAGTTTATTTAAAAAATTCAATGTTAACTGACAACTTTACATTAAATGACTTTTACGTCCCCTACTTCAATGAAGCCAACACTTCTTTGCATTTATGAGGCTCAGAAGGGACCAGGATGACTGTCTTCTCATCTACAAGTAAGCACATTCATACCCGTATGCCCATTCGGGCTGCGGGAGCTCAGCTTTACGAGGAGTTCCACACAACAGCTTTGGATTTTGTGCCTCCTGACAGCTGAGCAGAGTGAAATGGGAGCTGCCATGTGTTTGTCTTCTCAGTTATAGTTTTGCTCAGGTTGCACTAAGTTCTCAGCTTCAGTTACCCCTTGTTTGTCAGTTTCACTTGTTTTAATTTCAGTAAACATGGCCATTTTTTGGACTAAACCTGTCAACTTGTTTGATGAGCGCAACTTCATTCGCGTTGTTTTTGTCGAGTCTTTCTTTTGTCTTACTGTTCTGTTTTGCTGCGTTGCAGTTTGAATTAATGCTTAAATATTGAGCATCATTTGTATCTATGTTTCCTTTTTTTGTTAAGCGTACGGGAAATAAGAGCTGTGGAAGAGATGAACAAGTGTCGGTAGGCAGCCATACAGTATTATGAAATAGTTAATAAAGGGAAATAGCAATTGAAGGAAATGTGTCCATTTTAATGGGATTTAGTGATACTGAATATCCATGAAGCTCTGTTTTTTTAGCTTGTTCTTTCTCACACACACACACAGAAATACACACAAATCCATATTAATTATGGCACTAACTGTTATTAGGTAATAGCTGTTTTTTTTATCATGCTGAAATAGATATTTTAAGCTTTTAGGGATATTTTGAGGAAATTAAGCGGTGTTTCTCGGATTAACCTGGAACAAATCATAACTGTGCTCATAAGAAATAACTGAAATAGCTTTTCGAGCGATATCTAGGAACTGAGGTATAGGTGTACACCTAACACACACAGTGCTGCATACATCAGTGATACAAAAGGGTAACGGTGGTTGCTGATATATATTTTGTAGTACCTTTTCCTTTCCACCTTTCCACTGCACTGTGACCGGCATGCGTGTCGCTTTCTTCACCGTCCGCCTGCTTGTTGTTTGCTAACAATACCGATGTGCTAAAAGCCACCATATTAAGGGTAATATAGCGTGGTGATTATGAAATGTGTTATTACTTTCTACTTTTCCACCTCTATCCTTTATCATTTAGGCCATGCTGGGTAATTTTGCAAGTCTTGGCATAAATGGATGACATTTCCACACTTTAGTAAAGCCAGTTGTGAACCTCATAAACCACAGAGACATATCAGCTCTGAGAACACAGGAATGGAGTTGTTGCCTCATAGAAAGCAGAAAGGTACAGGAGCTCAGAGGGGTCTGAACCCATGGTGTTCTGTAAGAGTGCTGGTCAAAATCTCAGGCGATTCCACATTGACTAGAAACTGGCAGCCCAACTTGAATTGGATGAAATTAGTTTTCTAGTCTAAAACAGGATATAAAGCGTTCTCTTTATGCAAATTCCAACCGGAGAGACCATGCGATTGGACATTCAGGCCTCGTGGTGGGACGCCGCCCTCGTCCTGGACCTCCTTGGCAGGGTCTCGCATGGTGACGTGTGTGTTTACCTGCCAAAGGCAGTTAGATGTTTTGGTCTCTGTGCACCACCTTCCCACAACAGAAGCTACTTCTGTGGCCTCTGGGATCCAGAAGCAACAGCTTCTTTCATGGGAATTAAAATACAACAGCGCAGATAAGGGCAGCTGAGGATAAAAGCAGAACTCCACACTTCCCTTTCAATAGGTGTGGATCACTGCAGGAATGAGACCTGGGTTCTGAGCTTCACACCTCTTAGAGGAAGCTGATGAGGTTAACAGAGAACAAAGCCACAGATGTGTCACTAAAATAAAGCGTAACATGAGCAGATATGAAGGTTGAGATGAAAGTTTAACAGCACTAGACCTCTAGAACCTAACTGAACCCTTTGTCCCATTGCTGCTCTGCTGCAGCTCTCTTCTGTTCATCAGTTTGGAAAGGTTGATGCAGTTGTCAAAAACTATACTCATACTTTTCATGACCAATTCGTTTCCGTTCATGTTGTTCTTTTGTCAAAAACAAATTACTCAAACAGACATACTTGTCCAAAAATGAGATTGCATAAAAGTTAAAAAGTCAGAAGAACTTTTCATTCAAAGTAAGCTTTTAAATGTCTTAAATCACTAGCAGTATTAAAAGGATCAATATATAGTTTTAACTTTTGGGACAAAATGTCAATACATCATTTCAGTAAGTTACATCTGCGGTGTTAAGGAAATTAGATATTGTCAAATAGACTAGACAACACAAATAAAAACACTCTCTGTTATTACTGGTGTCTGGTATTATTAGTAACCATAATTTTCAGGAAGGTTTCTCAAAGGGAATTTACAATGTTAAATTTGTACGTTAAGCTACTTTTTAAGCTAGTAAGCTATTAAGTCATTGGCTTATTTGTACAGCAGGCCAATTTTATTGCATTACTTCATGATCTGTACTCTGACCAACAGCAGGATATGAGGTTCATACTTGTGTCCTTTTTGTGCGAATCACTACATCCTTTGGCAGACAAGGATGGAAACACTCTGAGATGTGTGGGTGGATGTGCAGCCAGCGTGCCTTTTAGGATGAATAACTGCACATCATCAGGCTGCTGGTTCCACGGCAACGCGGCGGCGCGGGAGAGGATGGATCAGGGCTGCAGTGGAAAAAAAACTAGCATTCTTTACTGTAATATTAGCAACATGTGTGCACAGGATTGAAAGTTTACTTTCAACATTAAGCTGCGAGAAATCCAAATATCTTCATAGAGTTACTACTCTTTTATCACATCGGGTGAAAATTTGTCATAACACCACCGTGTGTGCAGAAATTTTTAGTACAGAGAAGATGACTCATCAAAGTGAAATTAAATTCTACTAATTTTACTTTACATTAAAGTTAGTATGAATTGACACAATTCTTAATAGTTAAAAAATTTATTGCTACGGAAATTGTTCACAGCTCTTAAACTAATAAGTGATATGTTTCAGAAGCAGTGCACAGAGGTTGTTTCGACACTGATTTACCACTTACACAGGCTTTACTGGAGCAACTCAGGGTCAGAACCCTTGATCCAGTATTACACATTGAGTCCTTTGAGTAAAAGGTGGAAGCAAAGGTACAGAACTGAGCAATAAACTCTGACTGGCGAAGAATAGAATGAAGAATGAGATCCGTAAAAGCAGCTCACAGTAAGGAGTTATTGCTGAAAGGCTCATGGTATGATACCAGCAGAATTAGATCGATGACAGTGAGGTGGTCTTGCCAATGGTTTGCAGGGAAAAAAACAAGATTTTATGGAATTAAAGTAAAAAAATTAAAGGATAAAAATTCAAATGTAAAAATCTAATCAGTTGGAAGTCTTTTCATTTCAAATTTACTCCAGTAAAACTGAAAAGCATGTATGTGAAAAATGTCAAAGTAAAGTCTCTCTAGACATTCGCTTGCGTAAATGTGCCGGACCCGGTTTGGTGGAGTAAACGTCTGCTTGGGGGAATCTCTCGGAGTCCTCAAAATGCATTTCTTTGCAGTGAACTTCAAGCTGGATCTGCTGATGGAACCATAACATTTCTGCTGCTGTGAGTAAGAAGAGCCAAGGCAAATAGAAGGAGAGTAAAAAATGTACACATTGATACCGTGATTCCCCAAACCTCAAATGTTTTATAGAGCTGCTTTGGAGAAAAGTGTCAGCGGAAGCAATAGCTTAACATATTAATGTGAATGTAACATAAATTATACATGACCCTTATGCCCAACTCAGACTTGTGCAACAGATCTGCCTGAGCCATGGACTCTCTAGCGAACGAGCGTGGTTCCCAGAAAATGTGGGTAATGATCTCAGCCATGTGTATGGACAAGGCCAAGCGCCGTCTCAAAGCCACCAGAGTCTGAAAGTAGTCTGTGTAAAACCGGGATGTTGTTCAGCGTGGTTAAAATGGACACACTGCCCTCAGGCAACCGGGAAAAAATAAAAACACGTCCACCCAGATCAACAAGAATGTGTACATGTAGTATAAACAAAGCGGTAAATATGGCTTTACACTGTCAACATGTTGACCGGCACACAAAATTGGGGCCGTGTGCAGGCAGCTGTGCCAGTTTGGGATGTGACACACACCTTGCGACATGCGGCTCAAACCACTCCTGTTCAGCTGAAAGGGGCCCTGAACAGCAAGAAGTGTAGTGGTTAAGGCTGTCTTGCACTTAAAGAGCACAAGTTCAGTTCCCACCCTTGTTCATGGTACGTACCCTAAAATGATACGGTAAAAGTTACTCTCGGCTTTAAATGTCAATGAAAGTGTCATGTTGAGCAGAAGTTAAATAAATGTGAATGCGAAAAGCAGTAGCAGGACAGGGGGAAATGAAGCTGTCACAGCCTCTGGTCCCATGTGGTAAACACCTACCTGTGACCCGGGACACTTGGTGTGATGGCCCCCAGAAAATTGCCCACAAGCACAAGAACCGAATAAGAAACAACACGCTTGCCAGCCACATCATTAGCAGGAAAGTGGCCCCCAAGCACCCCCCCCCAAGCTAAGTCGACCAACTCAGGGGCGCCCGCCCGGCCCTATCTTCGTGCAACACTTGGAAAAGGTCACCAGGGCTGGAATTCAACTCATCTGATCGATTGACGCTCCTTCGGTGGGAGGGCACAACCTGGGGGGAGATAAGGGGACCGCAGCTTTATCTGGGCTGCCGCAGGCGTGACCCCCCTCCTTCATTTCCTCCTGCAGCTCTGCAGCAGAAACCAGAGCCCGGGGGCCATGGCGGCCTTTACAGAAATCATTCCTCTGTGCGTGCGTGCGTGCGTGTGTGTGTGTGTGTGTGTGTTTGTGTGTGTGTGTGTGTGTGTGTGTGTGTATTTGTGTGTTCACCAAACAATGGTGAGCCCCCAGAGAAGCTAAAGTTAAGAGCGTATGACTGGTACCACGTCTGAAGATGAAACCACAGCACAGTAGATTTACTCAGCCTTCGAAGTAAAGGACACCTGCAGGTGAAACCTCATGCTGCACTGTCACTGGGCCACTCGCATGGGAACCTTACGGTGACTAAAGGGGGGGCTGCAGGTGGCATAGCAGTTGATGCTGTCACCTTGCGCTTGAAAGACATGGATTCAGATCCCACCTCCTGCTGTCATACCCTTGAACAAGGTACTGACCCTGCGTCGATATGGCAAAAATCACCCAGCTTTTTAAATGGGTAAACCTACGTACTGTACGCGCTGTAGCTTAATACTGTAAACTGCTTTGAAGGAGTATTGGCAAATTAGGTACAAATATGGAGGTCACCTGTGGAAAAACATGTTTACTGTAAGTTGTTGTGACTTAAAACACTTCCTGTGTGTGGGGGGAGGGGTGCGCTCACAACATGGCCATGGGACATACTGCTGCAGGGATGACTGCTGTGAAGTGCAGGCCTCAGGAAAAGAGGACGCATTGCTAAGAGCGGGGCCCCCCGGGGAGCACGGATCCGTGACTTAGGTGGCCGCCACCTTCCTCGCAGGTAAGAACAGGTGCAGTGATGGGCACAGGGCCACCCAGAGGGACTGTGACATCACACCCACGAGTGCACGGACTTCCTGAAAAACCTCCGCTGCACCATAGCGCTCTGGTTGAGTACGGCTTCCAGAACGGAGCTCTGCTCGGGGTCCGGGAAATACGCAGGTCACAGGAAACGGACATGGCCCGGCGGAGGGTCTCAACATCACGGTGCCCGCAGCCTCCGAGTCAGACCTCCAGAGCAGTTCCTCGTACCGTTACCACCAGGGTAAGGCTGGGATGGTTTTGCAGGCTGAGCGATTGCTTATTTCTTGTTTCCTTGTTTATTTGCCCTGAGAAGTAGAAGGTGCTTCTCCAACAAATGCATTTTGTGGCTGAAGGGAAAGAACCTCCTGTTGTACAGCAGGGTAAATAAAGCTGCCGGTCAGAAGGAGAGGAATCGACAAGCTGAGGGGAAAGGGAAGCGGTGCGTTGAGCAAAGTGCGTCACACACGCTGTGTCACAGCCTCTAGACTGTGCACGGAAAGCCACGCCAAGAACATGCACTGCCGCCATAAGAACACGGCAACGTAGAAGCCGAAGCCGAGCCCGAACCAAGAGGACCAGCAAAGGCCTCAGTCTCACAACCACTGATGAAGCGGAGAGGAGGAGCCCCCACTGAGGTGTGTCGTGGTGGGGGTCCTGCAGGGGCCGTCCCCACTGCGGGAGACAGAGGATCGTGGGATCGAATGACAAGCTGCAACACCTGACACGACTGTAAATTGTTATAGGCGCTAAATTGGAAGAGAATCAGAGCAAAAAGCTCAAAAAGCAGTCATTTCTGAAGAGACGAGTCAGAAAAAAATCTGTTTTTCGTCATTTGGCTTTGAACGCTAGGTACGACCATTGGCAAAACAAAGAGAGCGGAATGGAAAGCTGTCTTTGTAGTGACAATGGCATGTTCCTTGGAGTTATTGCAAATGTGCGAAAAAAAACTTTCTGAATGAAAAAAAGCTGAGAAAACCTGAGAAGTTTCGGGGTGCTGAGTGTGTTCTCACTTCAGAACCTAAAGTAACTCCGGCTACAGCAAACTTCAGGGTAAACTGCTATATGTATCC
Organism: Heterotis niloticus; assembly: GCA_018136845.1. Classification (NCBI taxonomy): domain Eukaryota; kingdom Metazoa; phylum Chordata; class Actinopteri; order Osteoglossiformes; family Osteoglossidae; genus Heterotis; species Heterotis niloticus. The sequence continues at coordinate 22,417,724 of CM030904.1, read as the reverse complement.
GCAATTGCAATAAATAAGAACATGTAAAATCTTGGAAAGCTCTTATCGTGGTTTATTTTAACCTTGAGCACTTTGTTTAGAAATTTTAATTTACTTTCCGTACCTCCAAGATATCCGATATGACAGAAATGTCGCGGTACATTTATTATGCTGCTATGTTTGTGTGTGTTTTTGGTGACCGCCTGGATTTTCCATGCACTTGTGTATAACACACAGCTGTAGAATTAAAACAGACGAATGTGTTTGCCATGTTAAACTGCGTTACCCACTCCATTATTTCAAGGTAAGTACCTTGGTCCAGGGTATTAAAGCAGGTGGTGAGATTCAAACCTGGGTCCCGTGAGCAGGAAGTGGCAGCTTCAACCCCTACCTCACGGATTTCTACTGATGCCTTGTAAATTCTTCCTCTCCGTGAAAAATTAATGTTGACGTAAACAAAAAAAACCTCTTCTCATAAGTTTGATCAGAAAGCTGTGAAAAAGCGTCATAGATGAGCGCGGAATCATTGCGAAGCTCGGCGATAGTTTTGGTTTCTATATCTCCAGCCCGGCACTTTCCCAAAAAGAGCAAGGAGGCTGAACAACACCAGGCAGCGGTGCTTAAAAATTAAGATTGGAAATACGAAATTAAACAAATAACTTTTTGCCTGTCTATGGAATGAAAATGGGACATATTGGGATCCAGTGCCACTCAGCAGCCTCCCCAGTGTGTGCTGTCCCCCAGCGTGGATTGTTAATGTGGAAAGAACGGGGTCACGTGAAGCCTTAAGAATTAGCAAGACTAAGTCATCGTGTTGCTGCGGTAACCAACATGCCACTTGGTTGCGATGACACGCGTGTGTGGGGAAAGTTCCCAGTGGCTATGAAGAGAGTCATGAAGTGCAGATGCACAGCAGGAAAGTGATAACAAGCGAGGCGCCTGGAGTGGTCCTGGGGTCAACCCCAGACAACTGGCCTGTGCGTCTAAGCACCGTGGACACGGGTGTTAAAAGATGAGGGAGTAAAGCACTGTTACACTCTGAGAACTGAGCACACATCCATTCTTCAACTCTTCACCCATCAACGTGGGAGAATCTACATTTTAACAAGCCGAGGGTTTCAGTTCATCATCTCTTTCTCGCTCTCTTTCTCTCTCTCTCACACACACACACACACACACACACACACACACACACACACACACACACAGGCTTCAAGTTTGCAATCATTGCTCAACAGGAAGCTCCAGACTACGATAGAAGCCCTGATGCGGTGACTGAGAATAAGCCCGGGAAGTGCGGACCCCCATGGTTCCTACAGAAGTAAGAGCTACTCAACAGGACACATCTTCACCACAAACTTCAACCATAGAACAAAACTCTTCTCCTCATCATCACTGGATGCACAGTCTCCCATTGTCACTTGTCACAGCTGCACACACACACGCTGGCTTCATCCTTCACCAACTGGGCCCACATCCAGCTACACCCATCAACAGCTCCACACAAACTAACCACACCATTTACATTTGTGTTTGCTTATTTCTTTGACACTTTTCTACAAAGTAACTTACAAGGTTAATCTTTTTATCGTTTACATTTTTACACAACCTGGCGATGGACACCTTTTGCCACCTGCAACCTCTGAGTCCAGAGGAGGGGCACTAACTAGTACACCACCTGCTGACCATCAGCTAGTATAACAGCGGATAATCCCAGTTGCTGCAGCTAACACCAAGCTATGCTCATCATGTTCTGCATTCCCATGAGATGCACTTATTCCCAACTACCCCAGCAGCAGTGTGCCTCTACTTCACCTGCAGCCACCAACCACACACACTGCGTCCAACAGGGATGCAGTCAGTACCAAAATGCAGTTTAGATTCACATTTAAAATGGTTCATTCAGCAGAGACCTTTCTCCAATGTGATGGATGGCCATATTAGATGCACTACACCAAACTCCTTGCAGTTATTTACTCACTTTTTCAACGGAGCAGTGAAACACTCTCAGACTCCCCAGATATGGGCGATTGACAGTGACAGATCTAACTGAAACACATGTCTTTGGACTGTGGGAGGAAACTGGATCACTTGGAGGAAGCACACACGAACATAGGTTAGAAAATGCAAACTCCATACAGGTTAAGCCAGATTTGGCCTCGCATCCAAATGCGCAGCCCACACGCCTGCTCCCAAGACTGGCGCACACAAATGTATGGGACTGAGAAGAAATGGAACCCCAGTACACTAGGACATTACACTAGGAAAAGAAAATAGAGGCGAGGAAGGGAGGAATACAGGAGCGGAGGATGGGAGGAATATAGGAATAGAGGAATACCGTTACAGAGGAATATAGGACAGTGCTGCTGACAGCACTCTCACTGTCACCAAAGCATTTGAGAACATAGTGTCTGACTTACCCACAGCCTGCTGGGGGGGGGGGCGGGTGGAGGGCGGGATTGGGCATATATAATGGCGTGTTTCTATCACTACTCTTCAAAAGAGTAATTTGCAATGCAAAGAGCTTCAGGTTCAAACAAATTTCAGAGCACGCCCTGCCGGAGATGTGGAGCACCCTCCCAGTTGGAACAGGCAGAGTAAAAATGAACTTGCTGTATAAATGTGTAAATCAGTGTTAAGTTCCTTAACAATGCAAGAAAAGTGCCAGCAAATAATTGAACTCAACTCTATCCCTTTGTTCAGGCCTCCCGGTGTACCGATCCGTATTTAGGTGACAGTGTCATCTAGATAACCGGGCTGACCTGTTTGGGATGAATGCCACTGCCTGTGCATCCTGAGCAATGCTGGGAACTTCCAGACTGATAATGGACATTTGCTGTATACAACTTTCCAAAAGGATGTCACCTTCTCATAACAGAAAGCAAGGGTGAGCTGATGCTCCATGGTTCTTCTTAACATCAGGAAGGTCATCAGCTGTGGTCATTTCATTGATACAGAGGTGATCTTGACAATGGTATGATGCAAGTCGTTGCACCATTTACAACATTAGAAGTGGTCTGAAAAAGATGCATTCAAGAAAGTGGAGACCTTTCTTGAATTTTGTGAGGGATTCAGCAGCTCTGAGAAACAGTGGGAGTTCACTACACAACACAGGGGCCAAAACTGAAAGTATGCAGACTTGCGGATTTGGACCCATGGTGAATGAGATCACCAAGTGGCCAAGTGGTCGAAAGTAGCAAGGTCCTCTAGGTACTGGGCTGTAGATTCTTCTACTGTCGTAAAGGCTGGAACCAGAGTGTAGCACCTCAAAACTAGAGTGTTGTAAACCTTCGGTTTGCACAGAACTTGCCCACACTTTGTCTCTCCAGCATAACCTAACACTTTCTCTAGCCGAACCTTCCTACACGTCCCGTTGTGACGTGGCCTGACCAGCTGAGATCCGCTCCAAAACTTCCCCAAGAATGAGGTTGTTGCTGGAACAGCAGTGCCGATCTGGACCCAGGTGAATATTAAATGCAACTGTGGTAGGGACTGCGCACCGCCAAGCTCACGTCATGTTTTCACATCCGAGCCGGTTCCTCGAGTGCTCTTGCACCAGGTGTCATAGCACGATGACTCAGTGGAGGCGTCGGCCACGATCCCGGAGACCTGTTCCTGTGAAGCTGGGACAAGTTGGATCTTGCAGATGCCCCCTAGCCAGTGAAAACTTGCGTGACACGTCCCAGAGGAGGAGAAACAGGTTCGACTGTGTGTCGCCGCTCCCCAGCAGGCCTCTATTTGGGGAGTGGGGGTGATGCTGACAGGTGAGAGGTAGGAGGATCTCTCACGGATGTGGGGATGCATAATTCATGCAGGTTGCGTTTCCAGCAAAATGAAAAGGTCCTGGGAACGGGAACCTGCATGGGACCTGATCTCTGTAGAAAGGTTGCTTTACCCCCAGCAAAGCAAGCCTCTCCTGTGTACGTGCCGCAGAGCGGCCGCCCAGCACCGTAGCACAGGGTCACGGCTCACAGACGTTCATGAAGAAGAGAACACGCATGGCTGAGCTGGTGAAGCTACATGTGTTTCACAGCGTTCCCTGTATAAGTGCAGGGGCCAGCAGGTGGCATAGTGGTTGGAGGCCCTGCCTTCATATTGAACTCAGACCTCCTGCTGTGGGACCCTTGACCAAGGCACCTACCCTGAGCTGCCGCGATAAAAGTTACCCCGCTGTATGTATATGTTGGTAAATCGGCACAAGTAACTTAATACTGAAAGTCACTCTGGAGAAAAGCATCAGCTCAGCCCGAATGCAAAAACAGGAGCAGGACAAGGAGAAGAGAAGCTATGGTTTTGGAGAAACTTATCGGTTATGTGAATGCAAAAGTATGCTCATCTGTTATATTCTACCAAACTTTAGCAAGCTCAAAAAAGCAGTAAATATGGAGGAGTTTAAGCTAAATGAACGCATGCATGTAAAAGTACAATTGGGATGCTTACCGCACAGTTTGCACATATCTGAATCTTTTATTAGCTATACCTGTGAAATAGTCGGTACATATTAGCTATTTTCATCCTACGTACAGGCACGTGTGTTTCACTAAAGTGTCTCTGTGCAGCTAACCAGCGGGCAGCGGCTGCAGTCGGGGCTGCAATCGGGCGAAAGTGCTCGCAGGTGGGAGCTCGAGGGTAAACAAAAAGCTCCATGTGCTCTGCAAACAAGGACGTGGCCTTGAACCGGTTCAGCAGAACTCACTAATCTTATAAAACAAGACGGGATTGCCGGCGCAGAGCCGGTGCCAAAGGCAGGTGGGTGCACGGCTGACATCATGGTGGAGTCCTGAACAGTGACGCTCCTCAAGCAGCCCCATCCACATCCTGGCTCCACCCCCACACCTGCTGCATATCTCGGCCTGTAACATTTCCCGTAAAGAACTGCTCCCAAAAGCTTTGCTCTCGGTATCTGAGGGTGGCTCACAGCAGCATGAAGTGCTGCTGAAAGATTATCCCACTGGGGTGCGAAATTCAAAAGGCCTAAACCTGTTAGTTGGTGACATTGCCACACAGGTGTCATGAAATTAAACCACAGAGAGGCGATGAAACAGATACGAAAGCTGCGCTCTTCTGCCACAGAGAAAGGCAAAAATACTGTCTAAGGTGTGGAAGAGAGGTGTTAAAACTGGACATAGGGTGTGTTACAGATGGGCAAAAAGAGAGGGTAAAACCAGCCCTCGTGTTGTCACAGAGTGGTGAAAGGTAAGCGTTTAAAAAAAGTCCATGTTTTGTGGCTACGAACAGTAAAGTGAGCTGCATGCTACCAGTCAGACTTGCTCACCTAGGCGATGGGAGGGTTTTGGACACCCCTAGGACACCAAATCCTACATCCAGCCCGATCCCCCTGATCTCTGCCCTGCCGTGGCCTCAAAAATGTTGTCATTCGGCAGTGCCGTGGGAAAGCCGTGCTCGGCATGCAGCTCCGGCTCGGAATCCTGCCTTTCCTGCTGCCGTGTGCCATCCATGTGCGAGGCCCCAACACGTCTGCTCGTGACAGGTTCCTGTATGAGAAGAGTAGGCCCAGGGAGTGGGAGGCCCATTTCTGGGAAACCACAGCTGGATGGACCGCATTCTTCTGAGCTTGATGGGATAATGTGAAGGGTGCTAACAGACGCCCTTGGGATAGGAGACTGAGTCTCAGCACCTGAGCTCGCATCATCGTGGTTCAGCAAGAATCCCTCGGTCAACGAGAAGATGCTCCTCGTCCAAGAAAACCAAGAAGACAGCAGTGTCCAATATTCCTCACCCATCCCAAATGTTCATCGCACCCCTGGTGGTTTGTGATTTCATCCTTGAGGTTTTATAAAGGCAGTTGGGGGAAAAACGTTCCATTTCCGCATAATGGACTTTTTTTCTATTCCGGGTTTCTGTAAAAATGTAATTTTTCAATAATATTTAATACATTTCAGCTGCCACGTGACCAAATGGTGGGCTGAATTCATCAACTGCGAGTAATGCAGCTCTTACTTAAGGTTTTTTTACGCAATCCATCTGCTATAATAGTCTCACTAACACTTTCCTATTGTTATGTCTACACTCCACTGTCACATTAACTACGTGCTTTGCTGCCCAACTGCTCCAATGTCTATTTTCTCACCACTGGCCATCTTCAGTATTACACTTTCTCTATAAACAACTCGCTACCCTCATTTGTCCCTCTCATGCAAACGTCACAATACAGCCATCATCTACCCATATCCGTGTCAACTTACTCCTCGCCTTTCCAAATCCGTGGGCAGCCCAACAACTTTGCTCTGAATGATAGTCCCAAAACTCCGATTTACGATATTTACCACAAAGGGAGGAAACGGAGGCTGTCAGGGTGAGTGATGCTCAGCACCAGGCCACTATGTTCCCGTATGGAGGCGGTGAAGGCCGGCTTCTCCTACGTCGCTCCAACTTGGTTTTCCACGTCCGCTTCAGTGTTCAAAATCCACACACGCGTAACCACGTATGAGCGATGGCTACACATTGAAAGTTCCCTGATGTCCCCGTTGCACGGGTACGGCGCGGTGACCGTGCAGCCGTAACCAAATGAGTGAGGCCGGCCGGCTGACGGCGGGGCGTGGGGATGGCAAGAGCGGAGCAGGAAGACAGTGGACAGCGGCTCACGACCGGCTTCCCGTGGCACACAGTTACACTGCAGCAGAGAACTCCAAAGACTGCCAGAACGTGAACCTCCTCAGACGCAGCACGGAGAGCCGGACAAGAGGACCGGCAAACGGAAAATATGGAACTATAAAGGAGTCTTAAAAGGGGTAGGAAACATTGCTAAACATTAACGCGACAAGGAATGACCACCATGGCTTATTATAACAACAATTTATAAATATAAAATGAAGAGGTGCTTCCTAGCTGCCCTCAGAAATTCATCCTGCGCTCAGTAATGTGCTTCACACCTCACACGGGACTGATCTGACATTCCTCGCGGCTTCAGAGGAACACACAGCTCATGATACAAATTCGATGAATGCTTTAAAAAAAATAGATTTCAATATTTACGCAGCTATTATGTATTAATCTGACTGCTGATCGTTGGTGCAGGCCAAATCCAGAGCACTTTCGACTGCTGGCACCCGAACGTGAGCGCCTCTGACGCGAGACCGATTCCGGAGGTCAAAATGGCAAAGAGAGTTTGAGACGCACACTGCTGATACACGGTGAACTGATGTGCTGGGGTAAGAGTAAGGTGTCAGAAAGCAAAAGGCAAGCAAACAAAATCTGTGTGGAAAGGAGGAAGGGTTGGGGTGCACCAACCGGGGCCCGATAGATACCCAGACTGAGAGCTACAGCCGACCACAGGTGGAGAATGGTGGGTTTGAAAATGACTGCAGGGTTGAACCAACACCTCTGTGACCCACCAAAAACTGAACATGGCAAACTTTTCACAGCCCCGGTCTATGGTGGAACAGAAACCGTAATGTGCGTGAGACCGGTGTGAAAAAAAACACGGTCCACAGAGACAAGCCGAAAAAAGGAGCCGTGAGAGGAGGAAGGGGGTAAAACAGTCAGCAGAGATGTGCTGAGCTCTGTTTCTGTGTTTGGATTTCTTGACAACAAAACCAGAGGATCCTTGAACACAAATTGTCTGCGAGCAGTGGTCTGAACCATGGCAATTCACGGTTTTACATTTACCGGATTTGAAGACCACTCAACCTAGTCATATAGAGGTCAAATCCAGAATGTTCCTCAGATTCCAGAACAACCATAACTCCACATACACTTCAGGAACGGTTTCACGGACACCGATGTGAAATCAGATGCCCGCCACGGCTTCCCAGCCTTCACATCTTTTCACCGCTGGACTCTTTTGGCTGGGTCTAAAGTTTGGGTTGAGAAGCTCAGTTGCGCCTAATTCGACCCCTAAACACCTGGGAGGTTTCCTTCGTGAAGAAAGATCCACAGTCCCCACTGCAGATTTTTTAGGACATGTATGATGGAATTCGAAAAGCTGTTCTGCATGGAAAGGATGGCACCGCTTTTATTAACCGCATCATTTTTTGAAAAAAATCGGCCGGCGGACGTCAGTGGAAGGAGGCTGATCTGACCGAGCAAGGATGACATGAATGCAAACACACATGATATATTTTCATTATTTTCCTGTACACAGCAGTGTTTTCCCACGCTTCAGTCCTTTTGTTAGCTTTTGTTAGCTCCTTCCACCCACTTCAGAAAACCCCCATTTATCCATCCCATAAGCACTTTGGTCACCCATACACTGACTGGGTAGAAAATAATGGTGATGAACAAACGTTCAGAAACCAACAGACGGATAACACTGTTCATGTTTGCTGTCGCAGCCCCTGCGTTGGTCAAAAGCTCCTCATTGTGATAGGCTCTTAATGTGGCTGAAGGAAGGAGGCAGGGCTTGCGACCCCCCCCGCACGAGTCCGCCCTGCGCTCGAACGTAGAGTTTTTCTGAGACACAAAAACACGCTGGCGTGATGAAGTCTTCAATGAGAACGGGCTGCTGGGTTTCCAAATGGTGTAACACCAAACTGTCAAAAACCAAACTCATTCTGCAAACGGTCAGTGCGCAAGCAGGTGTACGCGGGATCGAACGGAGACGGTTTGGTCTGAACCCAAAATATAAAGCTAGATGTGTGAACAATGGGAATAAAGTATATGCATGTAGCAGTGAGCTCTGCCAGCCTTTAGACGGAGACAAAACGTGCACACGAGGCGTGCAGGCAGCGAGGACTGCGGTGGATGGAGCTGCTGCCTTTCACTTGAGTGACCCGGGTTCAAGCCCGGTCTGTGGCTGTAGCACGCTCGATCCAGGTGATACATTTGCCCTGAATTGAAGTGGTAAAAAGAACCGAGTTAGATAAATGGGTAAAACAAGGTGAAGAGATTGGTATTCACCTTGGAGAAATGTGTCATACAAAGAAATGGTGGCTCTGGGGGACTGTAAGCCATTTGTGCTCAGAAAAACAGCGACCATTCAAAAAAGCGGCTGTTTGGGATTATTTATCTGCCGGTAATTTATCTCTACTGCTTCTACTTTGCATTAAAAACCCTTTCATATTAAATGTGATCGATGTAAACTGAAGTTCGGGGGTTTTAATCTCACCGCAGGGGGGCCAAAGAGCGCTGTGCCCTGTCCCCTGTCGAACCCGCATGGCGACACACATGAATTAGTGTAAACAGGAGTGGAGGAGAGAGGAAGTATAGGCAGAAATGAGGAATATGACTGAGAGATAAACAATAGTGAAAGCAATCTTTTATTGCACATTTCCCTCGCTGCTCCACACATTGTACAACTTCCTGAAAATGTTTCACTACTTCATTCTCTGGGCTCAATGAATGAAGCAACTGGACTGAAATGGGGTGGAGGAGGATGGGGGGGGGCACAGGACTTTTCTACTGAGTGACACGTGTGGCAGAGATGGGGGGGGGGGGTCACGATGCAACAAGGAACAGGCCATTAAGAGGCCCTTCTTGCAGCTCTCTGCTTTGCATCGCTTTTCTTATCCATGTCAATGCCATGCAAATTATGTAAATATACACATACTTCTAAGATATGAAATTTCCATGGCAAAAAAACCTGTCTTAAGGGTTGCCAGGAAAAGACGGGAGTTGGATGCGAAGCGGCAGGCAGGCATTCTGAGGAGCCCCGCCCATTCCGGGCCTCGGCGCCGGGACACCTCGGGACCCCGTGTTTGCATGCTCATTTGCCTGGCAAATGAGGTCAGTGTTCTCGGGCAGCCAGAGCTGCGGCAGCAGGCGTGTTTTGACCCACAGGTTACTCTGTATTCAAATGAGGCCCCTCTGGTGCATTCCTGAGCCCAGGTGGGGGTCTGCGCAGAGCTGGCGGTGCACATGGTAAACACACCGCGGGGGTCCGCAGGTAGGACCGCTGGGGGTTGGGGACACAGCTGACGGCAAGGCTTCCTTACACGGTGTCTGTGGTGACACACCTGAAACAGGTGAAGTTACGCAGGGGCTGTAATTGTAAAAACCGCACACACACACAAACACACATGTACGCACGCACGTATGCACAGCCACTACCGGAGCTCTGGAAACGCTTTTAGGAGTTCAGGTTAACATGCAGGTTTCCTCAAGAAGAGCATTAGCACTACTTACATTTGCTCTATTTTGTTTTTACTGGATTAAAATATTATTAAGCACATTCAGAAAAAATATGTTATTGCCTCTGTTATCTGTAGTTATTAAAATAAAACCACATTTTCTTTTTTAGAAGGACATTTCTTTTTTTTCTGAAGAGGGGCTCCATGCATGTTTCCTGGTTCAGTCCCTTGTGCCCACATGGAGGAAACTACAGGACACACACACACACACACACACACACATTATTCACTCTGTAGTAAACAATGAGTTTCATGGTGTTTATTATTGTTTGTAGTCTGTTGTACTGTTACCCAATGAGCTCCATGATATACAGAGGTGAACAACTGGATGCAGCTGCACACCTCCCTGGTTAAAAAACAAAGTAAGAGGAACACACAGTCTGGTGCCAGCAAAGGGAGATGTGACTATGGTGAAATGTGGTCTACAAACAGATATATACTGAGAAAGACTGCACAAATACATACAAGCATATGTGAAAACACACACACACACACACACACACACACACACACACACACACACATACACACACACACTTTACTTTTTCCCACATCACAAACCAGGTGCAGGAACATGACATTATTCTTCTAGGGCTTTGCAGAGCACAGCACAAGCAGATTTGGTGTAAAGAATGTGGTAAAACACAGATGATGCGGTAAAACGCAGTTTAACATGATTATTCAGATCATGTAAACTTTTTACACCTTTGATCTTCAACTCCAAAGTGGATCATCCCTGCCCTGCCATTGGCATGTGTGTTGTGTCTGTGTGTTTGGCTACAGTTACACACACACACACACACACACACACACACACACACACACACACACACACACACACACACACACACACACACACACACGCATGCTATGTGAACAGAAAGGGAAAAAACACCAAGTGCACAGAGCTGTAAGAGAGAAAAGGAGCAGAAAAAATTAACCCCTCATTTACCAAACATGGTGCCATATTCATTTGAAAACCAAGCTTTCTTTTCCTGTGTGATTTACTGTATGGCCCGTGTGGAAAACACCTGTGTCACATTCACATTCTTAGTCAGAAAGGGCCAGCATGGATGACGCTGCACAATTCTGCACACACTGCAGGACAGCCATACATACCCTATACACTCTACACACATCCCATGGCCTTACAGTGCCCGGCTTTTATACTCTCTTCTGTTACTAACATTTAAATTTGTTCATTTGTCCTACATTTTTCTTTAAAAAGACTTAAAATATAAAGCTGCTTATGCTGATTTACCCATTACATATCTGAGTCATTTCTGCTGTGTCAAAGGATGGGATGCAATTCAAACCTGAAAACACTAACTGCTATGCCTTCCGCTGTCAGTTTTATCCCAGCTGATTTACTTCCCAGCAGAAGCTGTCCAGGTTTGCTGTCTTGCTCAAAGGTACAGCAGCTGAACCATGCAGAGATGGCAAAGGACACACAGCTGGGGTCACCTGCCCCTCCATCCTGACAAGACATTCACAGCAGACCACCAAAAGTGATCTCCTGACATCACACATTTAAGCTGGGGGCTAGCAGGTGGCGTGGTGGTTCGAGCTGCCACTTTGCACTTGAAGGAGTTCGAATCCCTCCCCCTGCATCAGTACCTGCATTGAGGATGAGAGCAATATGGGTGGAGTCACCAGCAGGGGGAAGTTTTGCAGTGTTTTCCTACTTCCTGCAAATGTGGAGGAATATTAGGAACATTATGTGCAGTCGGTCAACAGTAACAGACATTAAACCAGTTTTACAAGGAAATTTGTTCTGCTTTTCCATCAGAAATCTCTCAAAGGCCAAACACACCTACAGCAGACCTGTGGGAGCAGAGAATGCTGGGAAGTAATGTGCAGCTGGCTTCCCTGGCACAGACCAGGTGTGAAGGAAGCAGATAAGGGAGGACAGGACCACAGCACGAGCCGAAGGCTCCTCGAGGAAAAGGCCGATGCTGCACCAGGCCTTCGTGGTGCTATGGTGCAGTGCAGGCCTTTGGCTTATGAATCAGCCCCTCCGCTGTGCACACAGATGAAGCGTTTGGCCCCGGGTGACTAAAAAGTAGAAGTGAAATATGATTAACCCGTTCGCTGCCAGACACAGCCAACTGCCGAGTGCAGGGAACTCCTCCATTTCTGAACAAAAAGAGATAACAAAATGACAGCATTTGACCACAGCACTTTCGCAAGAGATGCGGCGAATCCACAAGAGTGACTTTTTGTAACAAAATTAATGATTCTCACAGCGTGCAATGGCCCCTGCGACTCGCTGTGGTTCTTCACAGACATACCGGTAAAGAAAGGGTTAACTGTAAGCTCTCTTACGTCTGCGTTCCCAGTCTCCCTCCCATAGCAATGACACACTTGTGCCTGTGTCTATGGGAAATACATACCAGCAGTTAAAATGTGTAAAAGTGTGTAAGAAAAACACAACAGTTTAAAGGTTTATTGTTCTAAACCCCCTGAGATTCCTCTGCCCATTTCTTGTAACTGCTCGTGTCGGGTTTAACCCCCTGCTTTATAGTCAAAGGACCTGCACCCTGAAACCTACAGGATGTGGTCACTGCCTGCACCCTGGCAAGAGCTCTGTGCTCCTCTATCTCTGGCCAATTGGTGGTCTCACTCATAGGGGTCCACAGTCAAATTTCTTGGTTTTGACTCCAACGTGATGGACTGAACTCCACACGTCCCCCGGAGCTGCTCTACAGAAGATTTACTTTGACAGTGGCTTAAAATACAGTGGCTTTAGGTCAGGGTTAGCAGTCAGAAGAAAAAGTTTAAACACCTGATGAAACTGCAGGGGGTAGGGCACACTTTGCAAAAATCCACAAGGAAAACGAGAGGTCAAAGCATCCCTGCCAGAGAGGAAAACATACACGTTGCTTTATTAAAATGAACATCTGAGCACAATGTGAGGCACACAAAATGCTCTTTGCTATCTGAAGAAGCCATCTTGGCTGTCCCAGCTATGACATTCAGCATGCTGCCCCCACCCCACTGACCTGTAGGGGGCAGTAGATGCAACAAACCCTATGCAGAGGAAAGGTGGAAACTGGTCCATGGGGGGCCGTTGAGGAGCCACAAGGGGCCCTGAGGGCTAGACTAGAGCCACGCCTGCCGCACTGGTGTTTGCAGTGTAAATATTTACGCTGTGCCAGCACTCAGGATGATCTGATAAAGCTCTGAACTCCAAACTCTCCACAATAAACCTGCTCAAAAGGTACAATATGAAGACCGTTTGCTGCTCCTCGTCTCCCGGTTGCAACGTCAGACACAGTAACAGGAGCTCTGACATCCCATCAAACAGACCGTCGCTCCACGCGGTGGTCTGACCCACTGGGGACAGCTTTCACCGTTCACATTCCAAACTCAAACCAGAAGCTTGACCTTGACACTCATTCTTGCTGGACTTGGTCATCAGCTGGGTGAAGTTCCATCTGCAACTCCTAAGCAGCCCATGAAGACGGATGTCCCTGCATTTACCATGCAAAGCAGGAAACATGCAAATGAAGCTCAGTGTGTCCCAGGGTCTGCCAGGGAGGGGCACACTGAGCTGGGGAACCACCTCATCTTCATCACACCTCACATAAAACTCCCAGTGGGGCCTTTTTGTTGGTTCTGACATAATGATCACTTTTTCACCTTCACAGATGGCAAATATACGGCACCTGATTTATAAAGCATTCACCCCCTCTGCTGGGGTTCCAAAGTATTTGCACCATGGCTACATTAGATGACAGCGGAGATGACAGTGGATTTCAGGAGGAATCCCCCCAAGACTGCTTCCCCCTTCATTTTCAACAGTGCAGTATTAGTGGTGGACATCTTTAAGTTCCGAGGATCTACAGCTTCTCGGCACCTAACGTGGGAAACCAACTTGGTGTCCAGCATAAAAAAGGCCCAGCAGGAGATGTGACTTCCTGTAGCAGCTGAGGAAGCTCAATCTGCCGCAAGAGCTGCTGATCCAGTTCTACATGGCAGTCATTGAGTTTGTATTCAGCTCCTCAGTCACAGTCTGGTGTGGATTGGCCACCAAACACGAGAAGAACAGGCTGTACCGTATAGTCGGGTCTGGAGAAAAGCTTCCAGACCGCCCTGCTTCCAGCACCTGTACTCCTCCCAAATTAGGAGATGGGCAGCAAAAATTATGACCGTCCCCTCTCACCTGGGCTACAGCTTTTTTGTACCTCTTCGGCAAGAGCTACAGACCACCATGAGCCAGAACTTCCAGATACAAAAACAGTTTCTTTCCCCACGCTCTTACGTCCATGTACAGCTGATAGTTTGTTAGTCTGTGCAATATTTTACACTTATTTTCCAGCACTGTCAGTGCATCTTTGCACTTGTTGTATGTACAGTATGTATGTTTATATGTGTGTGTATGTTGTATTTGTCTACTGTACACTATGAGTCACTGGGAGCTGAAGCCAAATTCCCTGTATGTAAGCACACTTGGCTAAATAAATTGCATCCTGAATCTACATTATGTTTATATTAATGACTTCATAGCACATTCTCGCTAGATAGATAGATAGATAGATAGATAGATAGATAGATAGATAGAGTACAGAATGTCAGACGTGTCTGTATTATGAGAGGATGCAGAAGAGTGGGAAGCAGACAGTCTTTGTTTGTTTTCTTTTGCGAACCCAGTGTTCTGTGTAATTTAGTTTTTCCAAAATCTTGTAAATCCCTTCTGCTCTCCCCTCATCTGCACCACCCTCCTGATTAATAAGATTAAGATTAATAGTTAATAATTAATAATAATAATACGATAAGGACCTGAACAGTTCTGTATCCAAAGGCGAGTGCTGGTATCCTTCACACCTGGCCACTCATCGGTCCCTCAGAACTGCTGAACAGCGCACTGGACCATAGATTTATAACCGGACCAGAGGTCCACTTGCAACTCGATTTGTTTGTAAATTGACCTGGCTCATTTCCTGCTGTCCAAGTTATTTGAAAAAGCCATGGCTGTTGCAGGGAAAAGGTGTGGAGGATGAGGAGAATGACGGTTACTGACCGGTGAAGGTGTCTCTTACATCTCCTGCTTGCAGAAGCACAAATATGAGAAGTAAAAATAGGAGAAGCAAAGTGAAAAAGGAGAAGCAGAAATACGAGGAGCAGGAAAATTAAAATCAGAAGAAACAGAGGCATAAATAGAGAGACAAAGAAATGGAAGGGAAAACAGAGTTTAAATGACAGAGTTAAAAACGCAATGCACACATCAAAAATAAAGGTATAATAGAAAAGCAATAAAAATCACCTTCATTTTAAAAAATACAAATAAATTTGGATTTAATTGAACTATATGATTTAAAAATACCTGCATATCTAATCTGTCCCATCAACCGGTGCTTTTTAGGATCCATTGTTTATTAATTGTGCCAATAGCCCGCTTAGCGCTGTCCCGTTTAGCGCTGTTTTATTATAGCGCTTATAATAAAGCGTTATATTGCGCTTTTTGTTATTAATCCTGCAATACTCCTACCTGCCACATCTCTCCAGTGCCCCCCACCCCACCCTCATGGAACACGATGTTCTCTGGGCTTTCTACCTGCATCAACCACTACGGTCGGGTCCACAGCCTTCTGCGCACAACTTATCAATTGACTGCTCCCCTCTCTGTCACTGTTGCCATGGCTTTTTCACAATGCACCTTCAGGTTTTATTTATTTATTTATTTGTTTGTTGTTTGTTTCTTGTCTTGTTGGTGTTTGGTTGTTTGTTTTTACTCGTAATTTTTTTCTGGAATGGTCTCCTGTTGAATCAGGGCACATTTCACTACATGGTATACTCGGTAACCATGTATGTGATGAATAAACTCTTTTGACTTTTTACAGGAGTGCACATGACTGGGAGCTGTTTTGCATCTTTTCTTTCTTTTATTTTGCATATTGTGTCATCATATTTTTTGTGCCATAGATATCCGGCAACCGAACAGTGTGTGTGTGTGCGCACACGTTCGCACCTTAACACACATTGCCTAGCACCGTCACAGACGCAAAAGTTCAAGTTTCTGCACTTCTGCACACAGTAAAGAAACGTGAGCACAGAGCGACCCCTGTTGTGCACTCACAGTCTAAAAACTGGGGGACAGCATTCAAACAGCACCGCTGTCCACCTTATTAGCCCGAATATAAGATGATATTTTTCTGGGAATAACAACTAAAAAAGATGGGGTAACTCTTACATTCAAGGACTGGACTTATAAAGGTAAGTTCCACAAGTGGGAAAAGTAGGTACCCCCCCCATTTATCACTACCGCAAATACCTAAAATGAGAATCAGGTGCAAATGACTAGAACATCACTAGAGAGGACCTTGGAGAAAGCTGTCTTTATTAAACCACAGATATTGAGTTTGGTTTGCTCTTTGTTGTGGAAGTGTGTGTTATCGCCATGTCTAGACCAAAAGAACTCGCTGAGGCCTTCAGAAAGAAGCTTACCGATACCTTTGAGTCTGGGAAGGGATTTAAAAAGATCTCCAAACAACCTCGGATCACTCAAGTCCCTGTAGCACAGCACTTTCTTCACCCGTGTCACCGCAAACTCCTCCTTTAAAGATTTATTAAGGGCATCTGCATCTTGTAATTCTGGCTGTACAATGCATTGCTCCTTCAAGGAACAGTAGATCAAGCCTTCTATGGCGCTAACAGCTTATTCTTCACTCAAGGGTTTTGACTCTAGATGCAGAACAGAACTCTCAGCAGGATGCTGTGCTGATGCACCCCCTCATCTGGATGTCCTGACTTCTCTACTGCTGTCAGACAACCTCCCAACTTGCCTGAACAGCAGCTGTTACCCTCAAGCTGCTATGAGAACATCTAAGCATTAGAAACTGTTCTTACTGTCAAGTCGTCCACAAAGGCCCTGACTCTTAACTTGCATGGAGCTCCACACGCAAGCACTTCCAACTTGATGAACATCTTCATGGCCAGAGTGAATAGGATGATGGTGACAGTACAGCCTGTAATGACTGCCACTTCAGCCGGTGCCACTCTTCCTGGTGTGACCCATAACTGTTAGAGCTGACCCTGAGAAGACAGTGGCACTGGATGCCAGGAAATGTGTCAGATGTTTCAGGCTTATAAAAATGTACACTTAGCTGAGGCTAAATAGGAAGCGTAGGTGTCACATTTGGAGGTGAGGTGAAGCCAATTCAGCAAGTAAAGTCAAACCACCACTGCAGCAGACAACTACATGAGCTATGGAGAAATTCCCTGCGAAGTGGGACAGTAAACTGCAGTTCAGACAGGGTAACTCAAACGGGCACTGCGAGGTTCTCTATTAGGCCTGAATGGCCATTGGTACATGGAGGCTGGGGGATTTCTGAGGTGGAAGAGTGATGAAAGGAATGAAGACAAGAAGCAAAGAGCAGTCCACCCCCCCAGACTTATACTGTACAAACACACAAAGACTCACAGGGAATGGTATTTCCATTGAAAAACCCAATTTCTGCCCCTAAACAACAAAACCAAAAACAACAAACCGACGCGGTGTTTAACCCTTTCCTGTCAGGTCGACCCGTGACATCCGGTGTCTGCAAAGTGCCGTTGTGCGACGGATGTGGTTTCACCACGGCAACCAGTACAGATCGTCAGATTGCAGATATGGAAGGATGATAGATGTGTGAACCGCATCGCTCATTATTAAAAATAATGGAAAATATGAGACGGTTCCAGTCATCGTTGTCTGTTTGCTCATTTATTATATTATTTTGCTTATTGTTTGCTCAAGATTCGCGAGTGATTGTTCTCCCTAAGTTTCATTCTGTCACAGTACATTTAACACAGGGGAAACAAGGGTCTCTTTCAGGTGGAGTGAAATTCTCAGAATTGCACAGAATATCTTTCACTGCACAGAAAGCCAGACAGCCAGAAAGACAAGTTTGATTTTGCAGAAACAGATGCAGAAGCACACACCCATGAAAGACACGAAGACACTGAATGCTTCTGCAAAGATTTTACACCAGCAGGGCTAGCGGTGGAAACATGGCCCTTTTTACTGTCACTTTTACCACTTTTCAAGGTTGTGTGTGTGCACGCGTGCACTTACCTGATCCCGCTTGAGAAGGAATTGAATTGAGTGAACTTGGGAGTTTTATCACACTTCTTATATGCAAACAAATCAAAATCAAAAGAATTTGCAGAAAAGAAGTTAAAAACCAAAATCAAGTTCAGCAAGTTTTGAGTTCAGCAAACTCCAAGCAAGCAAAGTGTCAGAACTATCAGGTCTACCTTTATCTACAGTTTTTATTATATATTATACAACTGTACATATACAATATAACATATAATATGCTATGTATTATAGTGATGACCAGCATTTTCACAGAACCTCTGCAGTGAATAATAATAATAATAATTATTATTATTATTATTATTATTAACCTTTCACCATTTGTGCACTTTGGAGCTATAAACTAATTGAATTATGAACAGCCTTCCAATCCTACTAAGTGGCGAAGCTGGTTATTTTATTATTTGTTTGAAAGGTCAGTGTGTTCAAGCCCTGAAGCCTACTGTTGTTCTTATCTACACTGACACACATTTCACCCAGCTTAAAGTGCACAAAGGCCGCCATCTGAACAAAAAGAAAACAGGTTTATTTTATTTTGAATGGCAAGAATTCCGACAACAATAATTTGCAACAATTCCTACAGTGTTTTGAGGGAGACATGGAATGTGATTTTGACATCTTTCAGTGCCAAAGTCTTTCCTGCTTGCTCTCCCTTATACATCCCAGAACAAAACGTCAAACTCATTCACAGGATCTGCATTTCCCCACTATGACTTCACAGAATGTTCCCAGAGGCATTGCACCCGTGTTTTAAACATAAAGCTGTCCGGAGCATTTTGATACATGTATTCTGGGGATGTGACAAGATACATACGAACTTTTTAGAAGCGAGTTCATGCAAGAAGTCAAAAGACCTTGAAAATTGAAATAAAAAAATTAAAAAATTGATTTGGACCCATGTATTTTTGCTGTTAAACCTCTACCTAAATTCTGTTTTTGAGGAGGTTATGGAACCCAGGTTGTTTACGCTGGCATACTTGGCAAGCAAATGTACTTTAATGCTTTGGTTTACACCTGAAGTTCCCTTTGTAAACGTATGGTTATCAGGTGTTTAATTTTCTCCCACTTGAAAAATTAACATTCGACCTACACGATAATTCATAGCAATTTTGGAATTATGAACCCACTTCTGGAACTTATTAGACTGTGGTATCATCATACCTGTGACACTTTAACCATCTGATTCTTCCCCTTTGCTGTGTGTAGACAGACCTGCATTCTCAGTGTACCATTTCTGCCTGACTTAACATTGCTAATAATTAAAACAAACAAACAAACAAAAAAAGCTAATATAAGCCTGCAAATTAAAAACTACTAAACATTTATCAAAATACAGCAATTTTATTTTTCTGGAGGAGATAAATTCCCAATGCGTATTTACAAAAAAATTATAAACAAATGCAACATTTTGAAGAAAAACATTTTAAGTGCAGAAATTACATTGCTCTTCCTTGTCCTGCACACCACCCCTCAAAAATGAACATTACAGATGGATACACAACTTGCACACAGCAGGTGTGTGGGCTGCTTTACCCAGAATTCCCTCTAGCAGCAACATGCCAGCCTCCTGCTCTGAAATTCAAAGGTGAAGGTGTTTATGAGCATTTGGCAGCTGGGGTGTGAAACCTGCAGTGATGCTCCTCAGAGGGACACGCTTGGACTGGACAGGTAAGAATGAGAGTTCCCCTGTGCGGCAGGGAGCTCTGCCGAGTGTGACAGACTGTTCCGACTGCACACCTGTATTAAACCATCCCCAAAAGTACACCTGCAGTAACATTACAGTCCACTAGCAGGACATAAAAGGACATTCTTGACTCTCAGAAACCACACACAGTTTCTCTCTGGAGGAGAAAGTAATAGGGGAAATGTTCTGGAGTTTGTCTAAAAAACAAACAAAAAAAAAAAAACAACATACATTATCAGGCTAGCAGTTAACCCCATCCTGACAGGACAGTCAGAGGAGCAGACACTGTTTGGTGATCGGCCGATGGCTGACGCACATCACACCTGTATCCTTCCCTGTTCATGTCTGATGTGGTGAGGAACCTGGGAGGAAGAAAAAAAAAAAAAAAAAAAAAAAAAAAAAACACAAAATTCGTATAAGAACATGTGCATGGTAGCCATTTGCATGGCATTCCAGTTTCTTCAACAGCCACTACAAACGGAGCACGAAAACCATTTCTATCACACACGTGCAACAGCACCACCTCTTGGATATTAAACGGTATTACAGGCAATTTTGTTCCATTTCAACCTCATATTTTATGAAAGCCCAGTCTAGGCACAGAACCTGGAGACCCTTTTGGAACTTTCTAGTAGGAATACTGACATTCCTTTTTACAATAAACCCACCCACAACACACACTTACACTGGGAACCTCTGGGCTTCCAAAGGGGGAACTCTCAAAGGAACGATTCTCTTTATCAAAAGACTCCTCCTGATGCCAGTGAGCAAACTTTCTCTTAAGAGCTTCAGCTATGACCGCAGCAGGGTCTGAGGATGGGGCTGTTTTCTTCATCTTCATCTTCCTCACAGGAGTCCCTCCTGGTGACCTGTGCGTTTGGTAGGTTCAAAAAACACCCGATCAAGCTTCTTGTGCTACCACACACATTGTAATGAGAAACAAGTAGTGATTCTGGGTTTATTAACTCCACTCAGTTCACAATGATATTATGGTGACTTCTATGAACATCTGCTACAGTACCTCTCCACCACGCGCAGCTTGACCTGGTTCAGGTCCTTCAGCACCTCCAGCATTCTAGGAGGTTTCTCATGCTCGGACTCTGCCGCCTGCTGCGGGTGCTTTGGGACGTCTGGGTGGCACTGTCTAGGCAACTTCTGGGCCTTGGCATGTTTTGTTCCACAGACAGGAGGTGGGGGAGGAAGAGAGGGTGCAGGAGGAGGAGGAGGGAGAGGTGGGCATTGTGGAGTGGAGGTCAGAACTGGAGAAAGTGGAGGCCTTCCAGTAGTTTGCAGATTATTCTGGGAAATGGCTGGCCCTAGGAGAGAGTAACCAAAATGCTCCTGCTTTATACTGTACAATTAAAAGCCACCTTAAAAAACTTTCAAAAGGTAGTGAGATAAACTGCTCTTTTGGCAACATTCTGCTCAGAAACTCTATCTTTATGTCTGTTCTCGAGTTGTTCACACATGCAAATGTCTTGCAAAGACCTATGTAGGTTTATCACTGATCACCTGTTTGCCCATTTTGCTTTACTGTTTAAAAGATATACTGCTTGATTTGTGTGGCACTAATAATAAAAAAAAATTAATGCGATCTTACTAGCAAAATTTCAGACTCATAACAGTATATTTCATGCCAGAGTGCTTCTGTTTACTGTATTTAAAAAGGACGTCAAGCACTATGTCAGCTTGCATCTTAACTTATTCCACTGGTATTTATTTTGTCTTTGTACTGTGTTTCTCTTTTCTCTGCTTGCATTATTAAGAAAAAATCATTTAAATTGCTAATATTTTGGAGGTCCCCACAAATGCTTTGCCTCCTTCCTGGAATCCTTCCTTGACATCTGATATTTCTCACTTTTAACATGATTACAGCTGGACATTTTTAACAATTCCTCTATCATTTTCTATTTACAACATTTTCTGGGACAAAATCTAAAAGTCTTTATCACGGAGTTGATTCTTTAACCACTGAGCCACCTAGTGCCTGTTCTGGTCTACTCGAGCCATTTCATTGTACAAGCATTTAATTTAATTTACTATACAATATAATACTGATAATTTATTGGGTTCAGAGGACAAGTGCTTCAGCTGTGCAGTGTGACCAAGGCAGATACCACACAACCATCACTTTCCCAACACACCTGGTGGAGCACTGACTATCATGGCAATCTGGGCTCGTAATCTGAGGAGCTCATCCTCGAGAGCCGTGATCTTCTTTAAGGCTGCAATATTATTGGGCTCCTCAACGGTCTTCAACTGTGTCCACAAGGGAAGTGCTGTAGGATTCTCCTGAACTCCACCACCTCCTGAATGTTGGACACCATTCCTGCAACATGTAATGGTCTTGAGTGCGCATGAGTGTGTGGTGCATGCGATATACTGACTGTGTGCGTGCTGACCATGCTGGGCTACAATCAGACTGAAACACAGACATGAAATTTCATGCATCTGCACTGAATTTTTTTCTGCATTATCATGGTACAATACAAGGAATACAAGTACAGAAATAGAGAAATAGAGCATAATAAGCAGAGAAGACCAAACAACCAACAGGCTTGTAGAAGGATCTCCCCAAGCACAAAAGAAAGGATAAACATTACCTGAACTTTGTCAAAGGATCACTGTAACTGGCAGAAACCCACATGACATCTGCAAAGGAAGGAACTGCAGGACCTTCAGCAGGACTCTCCTCACTGCCATGCCATTGGGGTGTCAACAGAGGGACCTGCAGAAGCACAAGGGACATTCACATACTCTCCCTGAAGAGTGTACAATAAATATATATATATATATATATATATATATATTACATACACAGCTGAAATACAAATGCATGAACGACACATTTTTGAAAATAATGAAATATTTTCAGTTTATTTACTTATTTGCACAATTAACCAAAAGGTGGCAGTACACAGCACCCAAACACACAATGGGTGTGGGAATGCTTTAATTTAACTCACACATTTTTTTAAAGCTTGGTGCTGGAAATTAATAACATAAGGAATACTGCAATTGTTTATGTGATCATTAGTAAACACTCAGCACTTGTGGACATTAAATATTTTCACTTTGAGTCATTCCAAGTTGGTTTTAACTTTAATGCCCCACAAAGCTTATAACATCAAAATGAAAAGTCCTTATACAAGTTTTAAAAAAAATTATTATTACAGCTACAGCCAGCATCTTTAAAATAAACTGAGGGTCATCTGTAATCTTAAGCTTTTGTAGATTAAGCTGACAGCAAAGAAAGTTGAAAATAGCCAGTGGCTGAGAAACTGCAAACAGTTATGTGA
This sequence comes from Heterotis niloticus, assembly GCA_018136845.1. NCBI lineage: Eukaryota > Metazoa > Chordata > Actinopteri > Osteoglossiformes > Osteoglossidae > Heterotis > Heterotis niloticus. The sequence goes on along the minus strand of CM030904.1, from coordinate 22,394,594 downwards.
TAATCAGAAACTAGAACGAAGCGGTAGGTTGTGGAGACAAAATAATTTCATTTATTTTAAAGTGGTTTATTTTGAATATAGCGTTACAGTTTCAGAAAAATAAATGAATAAAATGCAACACTAGAATGAACTGGCATCCCTTCCATTGCCTTGCAAAAGAGGCTCTGCATTGGACTGGTAACTATTAGTAATGGATGTATAGGTGGATGGAAGGGCTAAAAAGACATTTTTCTTGACTGCAGCTCTGAGATTTTTTTTTAACAGAGCACAAACCATTAGCAAAATGATGGTTTTATGATGTAGCTTTTCATGATCATGGCAGTTTCAGTTACAAACAAAACAAATTCCTAACAGAAACAGAGCCCTAGGTCTAAGCTGAGGAGCCAGAGTACTCACAGGTCTAATGAAGGTGTGTGTAGGACATTACATCCCAGGTTTTTACTGTACCTGAAAATGAACTCGTGGACAAGGAGTCAAGGGTAAGTTGGTGCCAATCATACGAATGAGGCTGCGGTACTGCCCGCACAGCCTGCTCTCCCACACAGGCACCATCTGTAAACACACAGTTATAGGCATGGACATTAACGCAGAACAGAATAAGGTAACAGCGTACTTGGCAGTATTTGCTAATGAAGGCGACCAGGAAAGCAAATGGGTTTACTGTGCTGTCAGGTGAGTGACGCTGTTTCTGCATCGGGATATAACAGTTCAGGTGTGCTGTCCTACCACAATACTGGTGTTCACCCCATTACCTCTTCTTTCGTAGTATGTAACAACCTCAAATAACCAACTTATTACTTAGATATTCCTCAGCAAAACAAAACGCAACTACAGACTTCAGGGCCTGGGCAGCAGGTGGCGCAGTGGTTATCGGTACTGCCTTTCAGCTGAAGGACGCGGGTTCAAATCCCATCACCTGCGATGGTACAGCTATTTGCTCTGAATTGACATTACTAGTTACTCTGTGTAAGTGATATGGTTATAACAGAATAAAACCATTGCAAGTCGCTTCAGGAAAGTGTTATATAAAGCAATTAAACAACTACCCAGCATTCAGTGAGCCGAGTCCTTGTCCAATATTCACGTTTTAAAGCGAATTCCCAACACAATAATTTACATTCTCAAATCTCTGAGTCCATTTCACACTATTTTTTCCCCATCTGGACTGAACTCTGTTCATATAAACAAACACATAAAATGCATCGTATTTACCACGTCTGGCGGAACTCCAAAATATTCGAGGACATAGCGCACGAGTTCGAGAATATCGGCAAAGAGAGCCATTTAAAAGTTGCCTTAACAAAGAAAAACAAATAAGAAAGGAGGAAAAGACTGACGTGAAGCAGACCCGTAACTCAGCACACAAACATGCTCTGCTGCTCGCGTTAACTTCCGTCTCTAAAAACTCAAAAAAGGCCGCGTCAGCAAGCAGCTCGATAATTGGACGGAATCGGATCGCTGGAGAAAAAAAAACAACAAATGAACACGCAAAGACGAAACGTCACGCTTATTGGCCACGAGGAAGGAAGGGATTGAAAAAGTGGCCAATCGTTTTGCACAATGGTGCGACGTTGGCTTCACTCACCCGCCAATCGCGCCATGCCTCGGGCAGTTTTAGCGAAATTTGGATTGGGAGCTTGGCAGGTGAATGGTTGTGGGAAACGGTACGTTTTTATTTATTCTTTTAATTAACATAGTTTTATAGTCGGTAAATTGATAGTAATACCACATTGCATAAAACGTTTGTGCCTATGTACTGTTTTCACGCGAAATTACTTTAGTCGGGTTAGAGACAACGCGGGCTTTTTGTCAAGTCAAGTAGGAGTTTGTCATTGCTCAAGCCATGTACACGGTGCATAGTGAAACGAAACAGCGTTCCTCCAGGGCCATAGTGCAACATAACAACACAAAGCACAAATAAATAAAAGACGTAGTGCAATATACAGGGGTGCGAGACACTGGGGATTGGGGGGTACACTAGATACAATAAATACAACAAATAAATATAAGACAGAGGCAGTACACAGTGCAACTGCGATCAAGTAAATAAATAGCACATTAAAAAGTTTAGTAGCTATTAAATAACAAGGTACAGTATTTTAAGTGAATTCAAAATAAATGTAGTGCGATAATACATACTAAGCAGAACACAATAAATGCAAAATAAAGTTTAGTAATATATCTACAGTACAGTAAAAAGTACTATGGTAAATAACTAGAGTACAGTTACTGGTATTGAATAACTGCAGTGCAGTCATTGAAAACTACATTTAAAAGAGGCATGAGGTGAGGGAGTGGTTACAGCTGCTGTCACCTGAAGGATCCAGATTTGAGACTCACCTCCTGGTGTACTACAGTAAAAAATGACCGTGCTTTATAATCTGGCCCTCGGGTACACCGCTATACCGAGTGGAACACAAGACGCTGTATGGTATATGCATAAAAAATAATCATATACGCTCAAGTTAGACACACCCTGACAGTGAGCACAAATTCTGTTTCTCCTCCAGGAATCTGAAAGGATGATGGATGCCCTTTCCGTGGTGGACCAGCTGAGGAACTTGGCCTCTGAGCCGCAGAACAGGGAGGCAATAGTGAAGGACCAAGGCTGCCTCCCTGGTCTTGTTCTCTTCTTGGATCACCAGGATTCTCAAGTGCTTTTCTCCACCTTGCAGGTAGGTTTACAGCATCTCTGCTTTTCAGAGAACACAAACATTTGCCCCAGAAAGGCCGGTATGGTAAATTTTTTAAGGCAGAATTATTGTTGGGCTTTAACCATGTCAATTTGTGTCACCTGCTCAGTTGCTGTGAGGTCTGTGATTGGCTAACCTTGGGCACTTCCTGTCATTTCAGACTCTGCATTACCTTGCAGAGGCTCCTCTTAACAAGGAGAGAATGAGGAATGAACTGGGTATGATGCTCAGCCTGGAAAAGCTGATGGAGAGGTGAGCTTGCTCAGTGGAAGTGGGTCTGTTGTTAGATGTCTGCGCTGCTCAGCAAGCACATTAAGTGCTAAAGATGACCAGTTTATCTGGCCTTTATGACACCAGATATAATGCACAGATGTTCCTCCTGTCGCCATTACTTCCAGTGAGTAAGGAGTAATTTTTATTTTTTTTTGCAGAAGCAATGAGGACAACATAAGCATTCTAGCCAAAGAGTTGTATGCTGTGCTGAACAGGCGTGTCACCACCAGTGTCCCCAAAAGCCCACAACAGTCGAGGAGAATCAAATCACAGTTCTTCATCAACAGTTCGAACAAGAAGGCCAAGTCAGTGACCCTTCACATACAGGGACTTGACACTTTGGTACGTTCTCCACTTCACTATTTCAGCCTGCTGAGAGGAGGCTTGAAACTGCATTCCTTCACTGCTGGCACAAATGACTCAATGCTGACATTAACACACACAGGATCACCGTGGTATCTGTGAAGAGGCTTTGGTGAAGGTCAAAGGGGTCATCAGCTTTACCTTCCAAATGGCTCTGAAGAGGTGTACTGTGCGCATCCGTTCTGACCTGCCCACTGAAGTAAGCACTGCTTCTTCATCTCTTCTCTAGATCTGCTTATTAAAATGAATGACTTTTTAATAAATCTACTCATCAGCTGGCACCATAAATGGACCGCATTTCTGTAAATGGACTGATTTTGGTTTTACCTTACAGTATTTAGCATCGGCCATTGCAGCTACCAAAGTGCTGACAGCGCAGCAGGTTGTTAAGAATGAAGCAGGAGAAGAGGTAAACATTCACCTTTCCTAAAACACTGACAGTCATGAGGACACTACGCACACTATGTGTTTGCTTTTTAAAGTCAAGGGTGTTCATGTATTTTTGTTTGTCCTCTTTCCCTGTTGAAGGTTGTGATTCCATTTTGCTGCACAGCCACCACTGTGGAGGAAAACACTCAGCTGCCCAGTTACTTACCTGAGGAGGAGAGCCCAAAACAGGAGAATGACAGGGCAATTTCCCGAACCAATACCAAAGGCGAGGCTGGCGGGAGCTGGCTCAATGCCGCTACCAGTTTCCTCACCAAGACTTTTTATTGGTGAAGATGCAATATCATTTGTGCCATGTCTGTGTCTTCTCCATGTTGGTCAGATTTCTACATTCTGTACATAGTTTAAATGGCTTGTAGGCCATTGAGGTGTTATGTTGAAGTGTGAACTTTTCTGTTCCATCTACTGTCTGATAAACTTCTGAATGTGTCATGATTTGACTGAAGATTGTTGGACTAAAGCTCAACTGAGTGCATGAAAAAAGAATGTGCTCATGTTCATCTGACAGATTTAAACAAAGCAGGACTTCCACAGAAATAAAACGTTTAATATGCTCCAAATGTGACATTAAATGAAACTTGAACGATACTGCCTTGTTACACATTTAAACAGGTTCAAATTACTAGATTTTGTTTGTGAGAAATATTTCAATGACCACCCTAGCGACTGCCAACCCAGTGTTTCTCCTGAGTTAGCCTTCGAATGGACATGAGGGAAGTCAAAGCAAAGTAGGCCAAATTCAACTCAAATCAAAGGTAAATCTATGGAAACTAAATTTCCTCCCAGTTCCACAGCAGAATACATTTCTTTGACAAATACACCCCCACCCCCAGTAGACATTCTTTCTTTAGCAAAACATGTAGCAGACAAGTTACAGTACTTTGGGCCACCAACAACAAACTTCAGAGGCCTCAGGCACTGTTTAAATCCCCATCTGACAATCACATCCATTTTTTTTTTTTTTTTTTTTTTTTTACTAAAACTACCATCACTGCAATCAGTTACCAAAATAAAACACTTTACTCATTGTGTTTATGAACAAAAAACAAAAGAACACGTTCACATGCTACTCACACTGGTGATGAAGAACAAATCAGATCCCAATCTACCTTTTCACTCCACTTTCTCCTCTTTGCTGGTGTCTTTTCTTTCGTCACACTCTGCATGGTCTTCTTCCTCCAGCTCCTCATTTCCTTCGCATTGGTACTTATCATGGGTCCACTTTGGGCTGCTCATGGACTTCCTAAAAGGAAATCGCCCTCTGCCACGCTGAAAGACCCCTCGTCCACGTCCTCGTTTAGCCCAATAGTCCGTGCCATCATCCCTGTCATCATGCTGAGAGGGGGATAGGTCAGAAGGTTGGGGAAACAATAGGTAAATATTAAACAGTAGCATTTCAAACACACTACAGCCACCAAATGAATGTCCACTGAATAGCAGTCATGATCAACGGCCCTCACCTCAATCAAACAAAGACCTCAACAGCGCCTTACACTGACCAAGCATCTTGCATTGCTCCATTTGGGTGTTGACATTTATAGTAGTCCAACTGTCTGAGGCAGATCATTTACATATTTTCATAGTTGGACGGGTCAAATCGATCTTATACCTATCTGACTGACAGGGACAGTAAACTAAGGTGAAATTTTAAGCCAAATGGAGACCGCCACACAAAAATAAACTGATTACGTTAATTGTCATCTGCATTTTATTTTGAAAATCTTGCTTTAAGGCACCCAAATTTGTCAAAAACGAAACAAAGTGATTTCTTTTCTGTTCTGTTATGTGATGCCCTCACTGCTTCACATTAGACATTTACTTATTTTGGTCTTTCTAACACGTTACAAAACAAGATAGGTGAGAAATTCTGTTGTACAAGTAAAATCTACTTGTTCCGTGGACAACTAAGCAAAAATGAATGCTGGGCCCTGTCATGGGTACCTTGACTGACTGCCAATTACCTGTCTTAAATGAACAAAGTGGGTGAACAGCTCACTTTGAACCAAGCTACCATTTCCACAAAGACAGATTTTGTACATTTGCTTGACAGGAAACTATGTCAATTTTTGTCCATTCTTAGCTGCCAAGAAACAGTATTCTGGGGCTCACCAGAAAATACTTCCTGCTCTTGGGAGTGTATTCTGGGTCCCATTCCTCCTCCTTGGGCCTCTTCTGGAAAGGGGCGGCAGGTGGGACGGCTCCCCGACCCCTTCCCCGTCCCCCCCTGATTCTGAACTGCTGCATGGCAAGAGAGACAAAGCGCAAGGACATGGTAATGGTTGCTAAAGGAGCCATTCCTTTGCCTGTTTCAAACAAAGCCAACCTTACCCCGAATACTTACTAAAGTTCCTCTGGGTCGCATGGTAGCCTGTGGTCCTGCGCAGACCTTCTGCTCTGCTGAGGCCTTTCCTGGCTCCTCCCGGGCTCTCCGCCGGTCCCTGCTATCCTCACGGGACCCCGAGGACCTGGAGGAAGCCCTGGAGGAGCACCTGGAGTTGCCCCTGTCTTTATTCTTGTGTTTGCTGGGAGAGAACCAGTTTATGGCTCAGTCTTATGGAAAGAGGTGTCCGGAGTTAACATTTTCTTTAACTGGTGAATTAAAGGTCAGCCAGAACTGGGTCCGCACTTGTGTCTTAGCAAGACATTATCTACAGCAAAGGGGCCATCTCTAGATAACAGAGAAACAAAATGTAATACCATAGTGCAGCTCTTACACCTTTTTCATAAGAAGTGCACTGCAATGAAGTCCAACCTTCAGTTATGCTGTTCTCTGGGTTATCTGACATTTTATTGTCATTTTTGTTTGCTAATCCCAAATGTCCTCATCCAACAAAAGCCGCAAAAAACTGATTACTGCTGTAAAAGAAAATGGTCATTTTCATATAAGTATGGCACAACAACACATAACTAGTATTAGACAATTTAAACAAAAGCTTTTTTCCAGGTCAGATAAGTTCCTGCTGCTGGACTGCCTACCTTTCATCCTTAAAAGGTTTGTAATCTTTGTGATCCTTGAATTGCTTGCCCAGTTTCTCCCCTTTCCTGGGTGGACTGGCTTCCCGGGGTACCCTGGTCTCTTCGCGGTCATGGCTCCGATCAATATCATACCGCAAATCAGCAGAATCACATTTCGATTTTTTTTCATCCTATCAAAGTGACAGACTTTTAGTTCACATTCAATATTCTTGCCTTCCTCAGAAAAAAACTACTTAAATTAGAACTAAAGATACATGTACAGTATGTCAGAGTACAAAAAAAGTGTCAAAAGTCAGTATTTCCTGGCAAATCACAAAATTACAACAACCACTGGCCAATAACCACAGCCATTACAAGTTGCTACCAGATTAACACTCTTTCAAGCAAAAAACTTTTTGCCTGTATCAACTTTGAGAAGCATTATTGAGAAAATTTAGTCAGAAAAAGCTGGTATACCAATTTGAATCATACCTTGGAATCTTCCTTAAACACTCTGGACTTCTTAAAAGTGGTTGGAGAGACATCAATCCTCCTTTAGATAAAAAGAACTGCCTTTAGTTTGCTTGTTTAAGCCATGACACAGGCATGTGACAGATGAGGCCAGTTGATTACCTGTGTATCTCTGGGCTCCGGTGTACAGCCTCGTGTTCCACACCTGCTGTCTGATAGACAGTGAATCGCTCATGGAGGGACAATACAGGTGGCTTGAAGTAACGCTCTGTTGGCAGCACAGGAGAAATGGCCTGGTTAGCTCCACATAGGACTCAACACACCTGATGTTCTCACCAGAGGAGACACTCAAGACCTCTGACAGGCACACACTGGAGACGCTGAAATTTCCAAGCTGCACACACCTGCGTCTAAGGGATCTCACCTCCCATAAGCTTAAAGACACTGAAAGTTATCTAAATTGTGCACTACAAAAATTGGCCAAAAGCTACTGTGTCTGCAGTCTAAGTATGAGAAAGAAAAACTGCATCTCAGATCAGAATTGTTAATTAAAGAAGACAGGATTGTGATTTTATAGCCAGGATCAGACTTTCTAGTAGTAATAGCTGTACAAGTGTTCAAAACTTGGTTATAACAACAAATACCATTAACTTAAGTATCTGAAGATGGGATGGCAATGAAAACATCACAGTTGCAAATTACACTTTAATATCATTTAAAACTGTAACATGATACTGTTCTGACACATTCACAGCATGTTGGAGGGCAACAATACAAGAAGCTTTGGTGAAGTCCATGTTTCAACTTACCGCCACATCGTGTCAAACCCCATGCCTAACACTTGACCCATCCACTACCAGAGTAGTGCGTCAATCAAACCCAACATGGTGAGGGGAGCCATTTTGGAGCTAGCAACTGATTTTACCCCAGGAACACAGGGGCTTCACCTGCGCCCCTTTCTCAAGTGTAATTACAGTAACATGGAAGTTGGCATTGCAATGCCCCCTCCGGGACTGGCATGACCTATTCATAATGAAAGAGAGAACATCACTGTTTGCTGCTCTGCATTTCCCATCAGCCCCTGCACATCACCAAGGCACAGCAGCACTGGTAAAGTTGAAAAGAATACATATCCTCAAAAAGAGAACATTAAAGTACAGAAAACATGTAACTTACGCTAGGGAACAAACCGCAAAGTCGTATTTATTCACTTACTTTTAAGAGCTAGAAATATTTCCCTTTGAGAAATATTAACAAAGGAAACCTCAAGAAGACTGGAAAAAATGGACTGGGTACCTCTGACGTAGTGAACCAAGGACACAATATGGTGAACGAAGGCCTCGGCCGAGCTCTGGGGGGCCTGAGGCTGTATAATGTGGTGGAAGATGGAGCGGAAGGTCTGCTCCTTCCTGCTGGAGCTGGCGAGGACGCTGGCCAAGGACCGGTCCCCCACTACCAAGAGCTCTGGGCTGGGGAATGAACAGGAAGACATGACACGTTGCCACTACCTTCTACAAGCATGCAGGATAGAAAACACTCACCTGACATCTTCACATTCCAAGGATGCCATTTTCATTTTGACCTGCGGTCGGCCCCCGTGGCTGGGGCCTGGTCTGGGAGCGTTCTCGGCTCTTCCCTCTATGGGGAGCTTGTATAGGAGTGGCACAGCCTCCCGTTTGGCTGTGAACTGCTGCACTCCCTCAGCCTGCTCACTGTACCTGATTTTACTTAAGAGGATGTTTGAGTCCTGGAACTTGTGTGCCCTCTCCAGCTCCTTGACACCCTTGGGGGCATGGCCCTTACCCCGACCTGGCTCCTCCAAGTGGTCCTGTGACCACGGTAACTCTGCTGTGGGGCCTTTGTTGGACTCAGCCTGGCTGAAAGCTTTAAATTGGTGTGGCTGCCTGTAGGCCTGGGACTCATCATTCTCCTCGGGCTCAGGGGAGTGTCCCAGAAAGGGCACCTTCTCGCCTTTCCTCTTAGCCCCCGGATCAATGTCCAGCCCCACCCATTGAACCCGTTCCTGCAGTCGATCCTTTGGAGGGATGCTTCCCCGTCCATCCCCCTTCTCCTGGAGAATGGTCTTTTCACTGGTTTCCTCCAGATACCTGTGAAGGAGAAGTGAACCTATAGCAAATTAAAACTAAACGCAGCAAAGACCCGATTTGACAGGAAAGCCAGCAGAGCGGTAGCAAACCTTTTAAAGTATTTCCCTGCTTTTGGAAGCTCCTGCTCATCACTCTGGGGTAGAAGGACCCTGCTGCTAGCGACACTAGACAGACCTTTGGGGGCTTGTGGGGCACTCCCTTGAGAAACTGTTGGGTGAGCCTGTGTGTTGGAGTGGGAAGAGCCCTGGCTGGGAGGGCTGTGAGGAGGACTGTTGTCTTCGTAGGCCGAAATGCCTGTCCAGCTATCAGAGAACAGGGTGGGCCTCTTGGGGTCTATCTGAGACAAGGACCCCACGGCCGAGCTCCTTTGGATAGCAATACCCTCTGGCTTTGGAGGCTGGATCTCCTCCACCGTGCACTCTGGTCTTCTGCTGTTTTTCTCTTGGTTGCCGTACCTTCTTGGTGGAGAAGGAGATGAGGAAGAGGGTGACGAGTGGTGGGAGGCAGAGGAATGGCCAGACCGGGCAGATTTGCTGCGTGACCGCTGGGACGTGGACTTGTGTTTAGGGGAGCGGGAGTGGGATCGACCCCTGCGAGGACTGCGAGAGTAACGGCGATTCTGCCAGTTGGAACGGAAGCCCCCACGGTGATGGAAACGACCACCACCCTGGAAGAAGCCCCGGCCTCGGTTCCGGAAGCCATAGGGCCGCCTAATGCCACGGTTGGGACGGAAGTCCCTGCGGTACTCCCTTGGATAGTTCCGGTCTCGACTGCGGGAATGGGAATGCGACCGAGAGCGAGACCTGGAGCTGCAGATAGAGAAAACCCCAGAATGAAGGGGTGTTCCACTTGAGTGGCACACTATAAGTAACATAGACCAGATCACACATGGCTGTGTGGTCACACAACAGTGGGCCAGGTTTTGACCCCACACTCTACATCTATACACTGTGATGATCTGCTGAAACACGACTTTACCTGTATCTCTTCTTCTTGGAGCGTGAACGTGAGCGAGACCTGGAGCTGGAGCGCGAGTGCGACCTTGACTTGGAGGAGCGGGAGTGGGACTTGGATCGGACCATGTTCTCTTACCAGCCTCCTCTTACCTTGAAAACAGTGTGTGTTTTTTTTAATGACTTGACATTTGGAAACTAACCTGAACTTTCATTTTAAAACCTGCTGTAGCATAAAGAGTACATCTTAGACTAAAGACACTGAAGGTGTACATATTGGTACTAGTCTCATCCATGTAACAAAGGCTTTTTTGTTTTAACGAGAATTCAAACAACAGAGTTTATACTGTAAAATAAACAAAATGACCTGTCAACTCACACTTACAGAAAACACTTTATATGAGAGCAGAAAGTCTAAATATGGGCTGTAAAACACCTCCACCAACACAGGGAAACCATGTAACCTCCCGACACAGCTGCACTGATGCCGTACCACCATGGGGTCCAGGAGTACAGCAAAAAAAAAAAAAACAAACAAAAAAAAAAACAATAAATTAAAAGTATTACAAGTGACAAAAAGCAAGGACAGGAGGGAGAAGACTATGCAAAAACATATGAGCACTTTTCAACATGTGTGTCTGAAGCTTGGATTTAAAGAAATCCCCAGCAGTTCTAACACTTTCCAAATAACATTTTCTGTGTGTTTGAAAGGCAGGAATTTAGTCAAATCTGATTTTAAAAGCTGGGTTAACTTTTTGGGTCAGGATCACATTTACCCCCCCCAATTTAAAACAATGACAACTAAGAGATCTACTTAGGAGAATGCGTTTTACGAGGAAGTCTTCAACAACAAATTACGCAAACGTAGTAACAGATTTCTTTAACGTTTAACTGACCATATTTTAGCCCCAAACAGCAGCTACACGTGTACGACATTAAAACAGTAAAAAGCAATGACAAAGTGGCGACACCGCGTTTTGTCACGCATGCCTCTGAAAACATCCACAGGACTCGGCCACTTGAAATCATTTTTGGTGCGCGATGTGCCTTCTGCAGCGCCTCCGCACTCTTGACGGGAACCTTAGCCTGCATTTTCGACGTCCAAAACACGCACTCTGCCCCGCGGTGTCGACATTTGACTGATTTATTCTGTCGTTTCTTTTTAAAAAAGGAAAATCCAACAATAGCCGTCCCCGCTCCGACTAGTTAATACATAAACTAAAAGAACATCAGCGCCGCTTCTCCTGCGCTGAGCGGTTCGCGTCTAAAGCGCTCGAAATAGCTCACCTTTCACTTTAGCTATTTATCTTCTTTTTATATTTTTGTTTTCGTCGTGCTTTTTGCCTGCTTTAATCCTGTTTATCCGCGTATCCCCACTTCCACAGTGCCCCCCCGCCCTGGCTCTGAGGAGTGCGGGTTTGAAAGCCACGACCCCCCCAGGAGCGCTGCTGGGTGACGCTGCGGGGCGATGGCGGCCCCTGCTGGCCGGAGGCCGTACTACAGCAGGTCATTCGTGGGTCTGAAGCCAGACCCACACCCACACTACAAGGGTGTGTATAAACAACTTAGTTTTTCATTCATGTAAAGTGCATAAATTGCTCAAAGTTTACTGGAATGAGCCTCAGTACGTGACAGGCATTAACATCCACATGTTTGCTGATTTAGTGTGCTAGAGACTGATTTGTTTTACATAGCTCGATAAAATTCTTTGTTCATCCCAGAGTGAACTGCACAGCTGATGCTCAGGTGTTCCTCCAGTCATACTCACTGGTCCACAGATTTTCATCTTAAATAGGTTAATATTTTCATAAAAAATGTCTGGAGGTAAATCCAGACTTGTGCTACTGAGAAAAATCACAGGACACTGAATGACATGGCCATAAATGTGTGGAGTTTCAGATTAGAAATTCAACATTGTTCACAGTACAAACTGAGTTTTATCAGTTCCAGCTTCTGTGCTGTCTCCCCCAGTTATTCAGACAGCTTTGGGATAACAGACCTTTGGGATCCACTCGATGCCACCAACACATCTGACTACAGTATGCGGTTTTCACTCACTGAAATCATGCACACATTTCAGACATAGCAGCTTGTGCTGCTGTTGGACAGAGAGACTGATGGAAACTGGCAGTGTTTTCTCAAACAAAATTTATTGTGTTCTTCACATGCTATGCAGATTGAACCAAAGAGCTTTATTAGTTTTGACAGACAGGGCTTGTTAAATGTAATGTCGATAAACATGGACAGGACGAGAGTTAGGAAAGCAAACAGGGTCAAGTCTGGACTAGAACTCAGTTCAGTACAAAGTAAAACACCGAATGACTTTCATAACCGTCCACTGTAATAAATAGATGTGCTGGTTACCGTTTCCAAAGCTTTTTTCTTTGTTTTAATAAAATATACTTTTAAAACTATTTTATAATTCTCTGTGTACAGACTTAAATATTGAAACTCTGCACATTTTAAGACATATTGCATGATCCCTGGATGCTTGAATACATCAACTAGCAGGTCCCAGTTAAATTGTCTACCGGGTAAAATATCCACTCGAAAGAGCTCAGTAATTATTCACACAATACAAATGCAAAGCTTTGAAAACTGCATTTTCAGCAGAGCCTGTCAAATATAGGATGGAGACCAGCATCTGGAGAGTGGCAAAAATAGCAAGAAACAGCCTGCAAAAGTTACATTTAGCAACGCTTTTCTGTTTTAAAAATGCCACGACTGTTTTAGCTGTTCGCTCTGAAACGAGCAACAGCCGAGACTTTCCAATCGCTTGTATTTCACTGCAATGAACTAATAAGGCAAAGGAGATCACAAAATAGCAGCATCATCGCAAAATTTCTCATATAATTTATTAGACAGATGGTTAAACCAATTTGATCACATTAATCCAGATCTGCAAACACAACATCCTGGTACTTGGTGCACTTTTAATGCATTTTCAGGCTGCTTTGCTACAGCAGAGCAGATCAACATCTCGCCATTGCCAAGGTTTTTCATGGGACCAATAGCAGGACACACAGGAACTGGGCCAAAAGAGTGAGCTAGGACGCAGAGTAGCGACCTGGAATCACGATACATGACCTACAGTGTCCACATGTTCTACTTCAAACCTATTTATCTAACATCAACATCCAAAGTTGTTTTACCACAATGAGAATCTTTGGTTTTGTGGTATTTCAGATCTGAGGAAAGGAAACCATAACACAGGGGCTATTAAAGCTTCACCATGTGCTTTACAAAAGAAAGAGTTAACTAATTTCACATTTACAAGCAGTTGCATGAGGGTAAGTAAGCAGTGTCCACTACTCTTTAGTTTACCAGGAGAAAGCAGCGTCCGCCAAATGACACGCTACAGAGACGAGTTCTTCAAGTATCATCTAAGTGGACTTTATGTCCCATTCCAGTGTACAGTTGTAAATACCTTCCACCCCCGTTCCTCCGCCTAATCTCCACAGGTTCAACTCCATCACCATCTCTCTTAGGGGGGCAGGTCACTTGGTGCGCCTGAACCTCAGCAACTGGATGGAGACGTGGTCAGCAGGAGAAGGTTGTGTGTTCAAAACCAAACAAAAAGAGGCCATTCGGAATCCCTTTCAAAGTGCCAGTTTGGGAAAGCAGTAGCATTCTCATTCGGGTAGAAATTATCCCAGCTCAAGTGTCAGCTAGGGGCTCGTTGCCCCCTTGGCCAAGGTGTTCAAACCACATCTGAAATGGGAAGACACAAGAATATCTCTCTTTAATAATAATCACACTGAATGTTTCATTTGTAATCTGTTTTACAAATTCTGATCATTCTCTGTTACGAAGATGTGATCTAGCATGACAACACACAAGTATTTCATATGTATCTGCCTCATGCTTGTGCCTCTTCCATCTTGTCTGAAAGAAGTAATGTTCAAGGAGACAGGAGCTCACCTGCTGTGTGTTGCACCTGGACTTCATCCACGCTGACCAGTGTCCTCAAAGAACCGTTCTCCTTGAAGGCTACGACAGGGAGCAGACCATCGGCATCCATGTCCAACCTGGGCAGTGTAGTTCCCACTGGAAGGTTGAGGACCTCCTCAAAAGTGTGGTCCTGCTCAGGAACCCCATTCTCTTTTGACTGGGAATCTGACATACTAGGGGCACTAGGGTACCAAAATCAAAGAGAAAAATGAATTAAACAGGAAGGGTACACGCAAACGTAAGTGCAATCTATGTACGTGTCTGTGTGTATCAAAGTCACAAGACATCCAATACCATAAATGTGATTTTTAATTCATGTTTGGATCGGCAATATTTATTTGCATTACCTTTGGGTTAATATTGGTTAGTGGGTAGCATAGTGGTAGCCTTGATAAACGTGTGTGCAGGTGGGAAAATTTAAATAAATAAAATAAATGTCTTGTTTTACACCATGTTTTGCAATAGTATTCTCAAACACAACAAAATAATACTTTGATGCCTCTTTTCCATGTGAAATTTTAGTTCAAAATACTACATCATTTTTGACATTAACAAGTCATTTCTGTATCACAAAATATTTTTTAAAGAAGAAAAACACAGAAATATGCAGTTTAAGTATTCTAATCCTTGAATATTTGATCCTCCAATATTTGATTCTAGCTCCCTTGACAAGAATTATAGCACGGAGTATTTTTGGGTAAGGGTCTAATACCCATTTGTTCATTTTGCATCATTCTGTTACTCAGTACAATTTGTGATATACGTGAAATACAAATATGTGATATTTGTGAAATACTTTTGCAAGGCACTGTACATGGGTAAATCACTGTAAATAGCTTAGTGTACAAGTCTAACACTGTAAATCACTTTGAAGAAAAGCATCAGCTAAGTTAGGACCCACAGATTACTGTGTTCAAATGAATTTTGTTTGTTCGGTATTTCAAAGTCCTGAAGGTATCAGGCCATTAGAGCAAAAAGGTTCTTTCCATTTCAAACATCAAAATGACTTATTGCTCACCTTCCGGCACTTGTGTCCAGTTCGGGGCCATTACGTTCATTGTGTTGCAGCTCTGTTGTGCCATCCGACTGTGTCTGTGCACCTGAAGACACATTGAAAAAGATCAAACATGAGCAGAGTAAAATGTTCATTTACTGTTACTTTTCTGCCTCTCTTTGTAATACCTCTGAGTTTTTCCACAGTTAAGCTTCCTGCTTTTTCTTTGTAAAACCAATTGTGTCACTTCTACTCCAAATCACTTGCAACACCTCCTCACTGTCCGCTGACTTTTGTAGATTTCCTCGCCCATTGCTACTTACTGTCCATCTCCAACTGAAGTTGTAACACCTACTCGAAGACTTTAGTGAGATGTTTGAGGTCCATATAGTTAGAAAAAAAATCCTATTTTTAAAAATGTTTTCCTTAGCCCAACATGTGCAAATGAAGGTCAAGAATTGATCCTCAAAACACTGAATATTTTGTTCACATACTTGTTTCGTCTGCAACCTGCTGGGAGAGATCTCCATTCCTTTGGGGAACTGACTTCTGGAAGACAGTCAAGAGGAAGCAGGTGTGAATCCATCCCATTACAACAGTAAAGAAGAACTGCTGAAGTTGTTTTACACTATACCTTCTCGGGTGGGTCTGATCTGCGGGTTCTCTTCATGATTTCCTCCAGACGCTGGGGAATGAGATCACTTTTATACACTTAAGTAAATATTGCTTTTCAATAATCTAATGTGTATGGCTAGCTGCTCCTTTCTTCTGAGTGTAAAAAACATCACTATTTCCCTCTCACATCACAACACTTTCACTAGTGCTATTTCACCAGGACTTTCATCAAGTTTGTACCACACTATAGTTAGCTACTGCCTTTTCTTCACCATGTTAGCATACCTTCTTCCTCTGCATGCGTTCAGCTTCCTCTTTCTGGAATCGTCTCTCCCTCTCCAGCCTCTGCTGTTCTGCTGCCTCCCTCTGACGGGCCTCCTCTTCCTCCTTCTGTGATGATGACAGACACGGATGGGTCTCACGGGGGGGCAGCAGCTGGAGGGCACTGCCTATGGATGGACAAGAACACTTACCTGCTTCTGGAGGCGTTCTGCTTCCTCTTGCTCCCTTTGGGCTTTCTCTTCTTCAGCCTGCTTCTCAGCCTCCTCCCTCCTCTTCCTTTCCTCACGCTCCTTCTCTTCACGCCTTGCCTGCTCCTCAGCCTTCCAGCGTGCCATCTCCTCCCTCTTGTGCCTACAGTCAGATACACATTAGGTGGCTGGACATCCCACTGAGCTATGGGACAACATTGTGCTGAGAAGATATATCTACTAAAATTCATTTCTCCTTCTCCTCTTTCTCCTCTGGCTGCCTTCACCAATTTGAAAAATCTGGTTACAGAACCACTAGAAGGTCAAAGGATTTGTGCCTGAATCTCAGGATCTAATCACTCCCTACACCCCAGAATGAATTCTGTACTACTTCACCTTTGGCTGCTTGGTGTCCCCATTCACAAGGGGGGACAAAGTCTGTCAGTTCCCTGTTCTCTCCTGCAAGTGTCAAAATGAGCTCCTTTTTTCCCCCCCTCAGAGTTGTTGCGTATCTTTCAAAAGTCAACAAGGGTCTCAAAACCCACATCTTTCTGGCCCACTTCTCTCCTGATTTTCAAAGCTGCTCCAAACACCTCAGAATCACCTCTCTGTTTCCTGTCAGTTGTATATGCAGTTACTCTGTAATGCGCTTGGCCAAAACTGTTGCATTAGACAAGCTGACTGTGCTTCACAATTGCATGTCAGTATCTACACCTCACTGTCTGCTGGTAAAATGCACTCTTATTTACCCCGAGCTGCACTTAGCTTTGGAGATGGTGTTCGGCTATGTGAACGAATGTAAAGGTATCACACCTTTCAGTAAGAAACATTCAGAAAATCCAGCACAGAAAGATCACCCCTGCAGTGGCACCCTACCTCTCAGCTTCTTGCTCCCGCCTGCGCTCCTCTTCCTCACGCTCTCGCTGCTCACGGGCCTGTCGTCTCTTCTCGGCCAGCAGGCGGGATGCTTCCTCAGGGTCTGTGGTTCCAGCTGAGGGTTTTGTAGCACTTGCGGGAGGTGGGACCTGAGAGGGTGTGGCTGGAGAGGGTTCAGTCTGGAGATGGTCTGCTGGGAGAGAAGGTACTATGTTGGAGCTGTTTTCTCTTTAGTTTATGATAGCAGGACCACAGCAGGATGTGAAAGTGACTCGCCACCTGTCTTCTGGCCTTTGGGTGCCGATTCCTCTGCATGTTCTGGCGTTAGTTCTGCTGGTTCCTCTGCAGGCTGTAGTTCTGTTGGGCCCACCAGCGCTTCTTGTTTGCTTACAGCTGCTAGTGATTCTGCGTTGTGTTGTTCTGCCATGCTTGTCTGGTCCGTACTACTGGGCTCAGGCTGAGGGTCTGGCAGAGTCCTGTGGGGCCTCAGGTTCCCAGGGGAGAGGGGCACACTGGGCCGTAAAGGCTCTAGCCCCGAGGGAGTTGGGGACCTCACCTGCCTTGGGGTCGGGGGCCGTGGACCTGGCTTGCTGGGCACCCTGCATAGCAGGTGTTCTCCATGTTATTTACATTATTCAACTTGCCAACCTGCAATTTTTATTTTACAGAAATGATTTATATATATATATATTTTTTTTTTTATTAGTTTTTTAACCTGTTGTAGCCCTGCAAGAGTGCCATTCTCTTCTCACCCTAGCCCCACTCTCTCTATCAGCCCCACCCAGCTCCACCCCATCCCCTACATAGTCACACCCTGGTCCTGCCTTGGATCTTCTTTGGCCCAATGCAGTTCATTAACCTGGTTCCCTCCCCTTAACTCCCTTTTCCCTGCTGTTTGCAAAGGAAAGTAATGTGCTCATCTAGACATTGCCTCCCCTGGTTTGTTGTTAAGAAAAGCATGCTAAATGTTAAACTGTTCAGTGCAATTCTTCCTACCGAGCTGGAGAGGGCACTGACTTTCTGCTCTTTTGGGTTCCAGGAGAGCGGGACCTCATACTGACAGCAGGTGTAGCAACAGACAGGTTGCTCCAGGACTTCCTCACATAGTCTTTGTCCTTTTCTCGTTTGTCCGCCTGAGGGAAACAGAGTGTTGTTATGAACTGGAATGTGGACAACATGCATTATGTGTTCAGCCTTTGGCTGTGAAAGACTGAGCCTTTAATGAACCTGATCAGCAGTTAAGAATCGGCTGGAGTACCGGAATAGGCAAAACAAGGGACCCTAATGATTTTGAACACGATGGTTGGTGCTAGGCATGCTGGTTCTAGCATCTTCCAAGTGACTGTTGTCCCCATTTTTTCATGTACAGTATATGAAAAGTTTACTAAAAATGTAAAAAGTAAAAAAGTAACAAGGACTGGTTGTGGATGAGAGGGCTCAAAGGAGAATGGTGAAAATTATGCAAGCAAACACAGACCAAAACCAGGCAAATCATACCCGAATTTAACACTGGCGTACAGAACGTCACCTCAGAATGAACCACTTATCAGAGTTTGTCTCAAATGGGCTATAACAGCCGATGACCATGTGGGCTGCCAGTGCTGTCAGGGAAGAACAAGAAAGTGCGTCTCCAGCGGGCAAAGCAGCACCAAAACCGGACCATGTAGGAGTAGAAAAAAACAGTCTGATGGAAAGATCAGAATTTGGTCCAGGCAACATGAGTCCATGGTGCTCTCCTGTTTGGTGGTGCCAGTGTGATGTGTGGGGATGTTTTCCTGGCTCACATTAGGGTCCCTGATACCCAGTGAAGAACATATGAATGGCACAGTGCAACTGACTATCACTTTTGACCAAATGTGGCTACAGTTTCCCTGAGGGAGCATGAAACTGCACTAGGCCACAAGGCAGGTATCACCACCGAATCATTCCAGGAACCAGACAGCAAATTTTTACTGCTTCTTTGCCCCGTGAAGTCCCCAGAAATCAACCCTATCAAGCATCTTTGGGATGAGGTGGACACAGCCATTTGTAGTAAGACTGTGTAGCCATACAATTTGCAGCAGCCACACAGCACAATCTTTTCTGCATGGCACCACATTCCTGCACAACACATCCAGCACCTTGAAGAATCCATGCTCAGACCAATTCATTATGTTTTAGTGGCCAAAGGAGGTGCAACACACCACTAATCTAATGTCATAACCTAGCAGCTCAGTGTTTTATAATGATTTATGCTGTTGTGAGTGTTCATGCGTTCTAAGATGGATTAAATGATAAATTGGTAGTAACATGTAATATCACAAACATAGTAAAGTGTTTTTCTTTTTTGGCAAAGGGCTGTACCATGTTTTCATTGGATTCTGAGGATTCATTTTTAAGGATTGTATCCCAGTTAGTATCTTGTTTAAAGTATATGATTTTTTGTGTTATTCAGTAAAGCTTTGGTTTTTAATATGTGGTTTTAAGTAAAAGCAGTAAAGGAGACTATGTTTTGTGTAATTTTTTTTTTGGTATTTTCTCTTATAATTTTTACGTTAAATTTAATAAAGATTAGAAAAAGTATTGAGTCGTTCAAGCCTCACATCCAGACAGAGGAGTCTGAAAGTATCATTTTGAAGATGAACCCAAAAGTTGCAAAATATCGCCCAGGGGGATGCAGGGGTAACAGTTATGTGCTCTGCGTGTGCCATCTTACCACACCCACTGTCCGCCGGCGGTTGGCTGCATCCAAGCTGGTCGAGGGGGCTCTGGAACGCTCCGCACCGCGACACTGCAGGGACTTGAAGGAGGTGGCGCTCATGGGATGGCAGGAAGCTGAACGGGGACAAACGGGGATGACTGCACAGTGTGTGGGGCAGGGGAGTGTTTGGGGCAAGGGCGGAGAGGATGATTGATGGACAGGGACGAGAAGAAGAGACGAAAGAGGAGCTATTAAACCCGCTAAAGGCAGTTTAAGAGTGGGAATGCCTCTGTCATTGTACTCCGGAGTCTGGGTTCTGGCTGCATGTTCAAATCCCATGCAACTGTCTTCTATAGAATTAAACTCAAAACACACATTTGACAAAGGCAGGCTGAAGTGGACAAACTTTTAGTTCATCCACAGACAACTGAACAGTTTGTAGTCTGAGCCCTGCCAGCTTGCAAGGGCTCATCCACAAATTACACTGGTGCCTCTGGACCTCAGCTTGGCCAGTGACAGCTCAGTCCCACTGTGCAGCTCATATCCTTCCACACCGGGTTAGTCAGTCAACAGCAAACAGAAGAGCAGACAGAAGAACAAAGGTGAAAGCACAGTCAAACCCTCGCCAGTACAGCAAGCATTTACATTTATCTGACGCTTTTCTCCAAAGTGACTTGCACCAATTTACCGATTAATATATCAGTGCAGTTTTTACTGGTCCAGTTTAGGGTAAGTACCTTGCTGAAGGGTACTACCAGAGGAGGTGGGATTCACATATGCAGTCTTTGAGTGCAAACTTGACAGCTATAACCACTACACCACCTGCTGCTCCAAAGAGAACATATGGCAAAGCTGATAGTGGAGAACTAAACAGCCCCATGCACGGGGCAGGTCTCACAGACCACTCTGCATGTAATGGTCATGGTGTATTAAAAAATCTACTTTGTTTCTTATGCAAGTGGTTTATGGGGAAGAGCAGGCCCTCGGAAAAACACTGTATGGACAAAAGTATGTGGACACCTGGTCATCACCTTCACATGTGCTTGATGAATATTCCATTCCAAACCCTGGGCCATTAATATGGAGTTGCCCCCCCCCCCATTTTGCTACTATAACAGCCCCCACTCTTCTGGGAAGGCTTTGCACCACATTTTGGGAATTTGTGCCCGTTCGGCCACAAAAGCATCAGCGAGGTTGGGCAAGAAGGTCTAGCTCACAGTCTGCGTTTTGGTTGATCCCAAAGGGGTTCAGTGGGGTTGGGGTCAGAGGTCTGTGCAGCCACTCAAGTTCTTCCACACCAATTGGGAGAACCATGTGTTTATTGAGCTTGCTTTGTGCACGGGGGGGCGGGGCAGGGCAGGAAAGGAGCTTCTTCCCCAAACTGTGGCCACAAAGCTGGAAGCAGACAGTCGTCTAGAATGCGTTTGCATGCTGCATGGGTGCGGCTGAAACAGCTCAGCTCAGTCATTGGAAGGGGGGGTCCACAAAGTTTTGGCCATAAAGTGTAACTCAATCATTTTGAGGTGGTTTATCAGGTTTAACCTGATTTGTCAGGTTGACTATGAAACCTTTTCAAACACTTTTTTTCCCCAAGTTATAATGTATATTGATACGTTAAATTTATTATTAGTGTCCAATTTAACAGGACAAGGTTCTTAGAATAAGCATATATAGGTGCGCACATGCTCTGTTGGAGGTCAGTTAGACCCGAGTCACAGCACAAAAATTTGACACAAATAATGACATATTAAATGGTTAAACTATTACTTAATATTAAAACTTGTAAAATGTCAAAGCTAAGTTTATTCAAGTATTTTAATCATTTTCATTGGATGACTTACTCATTTTGCTGCTAGTTCTATAAACTACTACTAGAGTAAATGACGCTAATGCACCTTTCTATATCTTCATTTGTTGCAGAAAACTGCAGCTGGTATTATTTCTTACTCAATGTGGTACAAAATTTTCATGTAGATATGATGCAGTTATGACCTCCTGACACTGAAAATGATTGCTGAAAACTTCTCTACATTATTACATCATGCAGAGTAGCAAACCATGTCAGTATGTGTGACACCAAATCCAGTTTGTCTCACACAAAAGACCACACAAAATACCCATCACACCACAACAGGAAGCAACATGGGCGAAGAACCCCATAAGTCAGCCTCAGCAAAAAAAGGGACAGCACAGGGACAGGGGATCTTCTGGAAATATCTTCTCAAAGGATCATTGTTGAGTATGATGGGTTAAGCGTCACTGCCAGTCGCGACTAGCGAACACTGGGCACTTTCTGTACTGGACAATGGTAAGAATTTGAGCATTGCAAAGAGTAAATAGCATAGCGTGAAAAACACGGAATCTTATGGACAACGTCTTATCTAGGATTCCATAGGAATACTCAAGTGTGAAAAGGAATTTAGTACCGGCACAGACCAATATTACCTTGTCTAAGAGGAGTCAGAAACTGTATTTTATGTGTCATTACCATACTTTTCCATTTGTTTTGTGAGCGGCTGTGGCTTACATGACTTGGAAAGTCCTAAACTTCCAAGGAGAGGATGGGAATGATGGGCTTGCATTTAGTGGGAAAGAATGGAAGCAACTGGAAATCAGTGTGGGGAAGGGGGGCAGTTTTTTTGTGAATACATTAAAGTAAACAGGAAGGGCTAGGAAAGACTGGAAGAGGCTGAGGCTGACTGAAAATAACCAAGAGTGCAGTATTTAGCAGAAAAAAAACTGTAAAGGGGAGTAGTTTGAAGCTGGCAGAAATGATGGGGAGAGACTGAGAGGGGTTTGGAGCAAAAGGAAGAAACAGTACAACTGCAGGGGCTTTCAGAGAGTGGGAGCGCTTGGCAGCAAGTTTGAGTAAGAGGCTCGGAGTGGGTAAAACAAAACAAGGACGACAAGAGGCCTGCAGGCGTGGCACACAGAGTGAAACCAGCTGCGAGTAGCCATAGGGCAATAGGAGTAACAGAACAGTTAGAAATGACAGATAACTTCTAACTTTGACCTCCATGTATATTTTTTGTGTCTATTCCTTATTTATTTTTCTTAATTTCATCATTTATTATTTAATTTTACCTGTACCTTATTTACATATTTATTTATTTATGCTGAGGATGCCTGGAAACGAATTCTTTTCATGGTGTCAACATGCTATGCTGTGTTAGTACACCATGACGAATAAACCTTGAAACTTGAAAGATAACAGCTCAGAGCTGCCAGAATTGGCCAAGAGCAGTTATGAGCACCTGGAAGAAACTATGAGCACCCAAAAGTGACTTGTAATGACTCCACGTAATCTGGAGTCCTTGCGAACAGCTTGCAGGCGACTTCCAGTAGACAGAGTAGTTTCAACTGCTAGTGGCAGGAAATGACAGAGTAAGACAGAGCAATAAAGAGAGATTATCCCTGCAACTTGGGAAAAGTTGAACGAAAGGGGCCATAACTGACTGAAACTCGGTCACAGTGATGTGCAGTGACTGGGGGTTTCCAGGTGTAACTGGAAGGCACTTGAGGAGGCTGAGAAAATTTTGGCACACATGCAAGCTACCTTTTATGGTTGGGAATGACTGGTAGTGGTCAGGAGAAAGTGGGAATGTTTGTTAATTGTTTGGAATAACCTTGCAGTACTTTGTATCACCTGGGTTTGGTCCGAATTGACTAACAGACTGGGAGCGACTTGAAGCAACTAGGGACAGTTTGGTATGACGGAGGGAATGACAGAGACCTGAGGCGGTGTGAATGTTGAAGTAGTAAGGAAAGGCTGGGAATTGTTCAAAGCAACTGACTGGGAGTAGCTTTCAGCAACCTTCAGGTGCTTGGAAGCAACCACAAGCAGCTTGAAGGAGAATACCTGCATCCCCGGACAGGGACATGGCGCTGCGACTTCTGGCCAGGAAGGAGTGTGTCGGGGTCAGCAGGCGGTTTACTATGGTGCTCTCCCATGGTGTTAACGGTAGGCGCTTCACAGCTGGAGCAGGGACACGCATGTACCCAGACACAACACACACACACACACACAAACAACATGGTTAGCCTTGGCAGTGGCAGCAGGTCAAAGGATTCTGTTCTTTATAGCAGGTGTTTGTAAATGTGGTAGCATCAGCAAACATACAAGTCCTGCAAGATGGACAAAAGGATTAAAACAAAAACAAGGGGTGTGGTTTAGTCCGTGAAGCCAAGCATGCACAAGGTAAAACCAACACAGCATTATTTGCCGCAGTGTTTACATGCAGACTTAGACTATGGCCTGCTAGCGGGCTATGGTTATCAGCACAAACATACGGGGCAGTCAGTTGAGTAGTTAAGTTCACCTGGCCTGCAATACGATGGTTGCTGGTTTGAGTCAGAGGAAGAGCTGTTTCTGCTGGACTCTTAGCTCAGGTGTTCAGCTAGAATTCCTTCAGGAAAATTTTTGGCCATATAAATTGGAAGAACCTTAAAATTTAGCCAGGATGGGAATCTGCTGACACTTGAGATTTATTTTTACCCTTTCAATAGGATGGGAACTTTTTAATTTCTTCTCTTCAGCTGCTAGTGGGCTTACAAACTGTTTGCAAACCATTTTCTTTTGTCACTTCAGCATCACTAGTGCTCAATTATTCAATGTCCTGCAAAGTTCTGCTCAAAGGAGCATAAAATAGAAGAAAATAAAAAATAATTTGGCCTGAATTTGGGTAAAAATACAACAGCTGCAATAAAAATGTTGGCTAAGCAACAAAACAGGCACTGATGCTGTTTGGTCTACATCCATTGATGATAAACAGAGCATACAGTCTATCCTCAGTTTTCTGGGCAGGTGGTGAATGATATAGAGAAAATTGAAAAAAAATCCAAAATGTCATTTATTATTATTTTTTTTTAAACTACTGCACTATGTGCTGCAGTAATACTTTTATATAGAAGGGCAAATCGCTCCCTTCATGAAACTAAGATGACTTAATGGTTCTT
Organism: Heterotis niloticus; assembly: GCA_018136845.1. Taxonomy (NCBI): domain Eukaryota; kingdom Metazoa; phylum Chordata; class Actinopteri; order Osteoglossiformes; family Osteoglossidae; genus Heterotis; species Heterotis niloticus. Next base: position 22,369,789 of record CM030904.1, on the reverse strand, counting down.
TTTGAGACACTGCATCAAAATTGCTTATAACATTATTTTATAAATTAAGTTTTCTCCAGAAAGTTAAATAATTTCATTTATATAGTGCTCTTTTTTTTTTATAAATGATTTTTCTAGTTTAGTATTTTTGCAACAGCCCTTAAATTTAAAATCTGTAACATTAATATGCCCTAAATCGAGGATGGACTGAATAATGTTTTGTGCCCCTTTGAAATATACTTTTCTCAAGTTCAGAGCATCTGCTTAGTGAATAAAATGAGTCTCTAGGTGATCATGGAGAACACAAGTGCTGTAAACAAACAGTGCAGATATCGGTGTGAGAATTCAGACGCACATGAGCACAGTGCTTGACATGAAGGCGCTCTGGCAGCCATTTTGAGTTCAGACCCCCACGACCACTGAGAAGCCAGACTGAACCAAAAAGTTCTGGGTCTCCGAGGTGATCACTGTATGGTCCAAAGTTCTCAGATGCTCCAGTGCTTTCCAAATACATAATAAGTGAACATAGCCTTTAAAGTCTATAATTGAGGAAAACTTTAAATACAAAAAAAGTTAAAGTTCATGTTTTCGCTCATTCTGCTATTAGCAGTTACATGTCTAACGGTTGCAGTCTGTTTTCTTACAGTGAGAAACGTGGAGTTTCCAGCCAGTTTCACGCAAGCAATACTTGTGAACTTTATAAACGTGATAAAGCATCCAAAATAGCAAGGCTGTCCAAAACACCTGTGGGTTTGTCCCGGGATGTCCTGTCTCGATTGAGGCGAGGGTTTGACTGAGGTTTGTTTAAGAGGGAAGTCCTTTTCTGTAAGGCTGGGACAGTAAACCATTAAATCAGCACCCTCTTCACATCTCTCCTTGCATGACCCGACTAATGGAAGTACATGGGGTTGTGGTCACATGACTGACCAGTCATTCTAAGGTATCCTCAATGCATGACTTTAAAAATAATTTTAACCATGATAATAATCTTTTATAAAACATTTTTCACAAAAACAGCCTAATATGAAAATACAAGAAAATGAATCACCTTCCAACATGTCACGTTAAGAGGTGGCACAGTGTTTACAAGACTTCCTTTCAAAATTTGCATTTGCTATAAAATATTTGAATATTTTACACATTTTTATAAACAGTGGAAAATATATTTAAAAAAAATTATCCTGTGATGCATTGGACTTAGCCAAGGTCTGGTCTGTGTGGATGAACTGGATATTTCTCCATAAGAAGAAAAATACACTTTTGAAAAAATCAACACCACCAAAATGGAAAAAAGTAGAGTGCCTTGCAAAAATATTCAAATCCCTTGAAAGTTATCAACATTGCCTGGTTTACAAATTATACTTGCCTGTATACACATCTTTCCAATCAATATTTTTATTGTAAGCTTATAACTGTTAGGGCAAAATCAAGTTTTATGTTTTACTGCAATATGTTGTCTTCATATATTCAAACCCCACACTTTAAAATTTGTTGGAGTCACCTTTTGCTTCAAAACAGCTTCAAGTTTTTTGGGGTAAATATGTACAATCTTTGTAAACTGTTTTTTCCCCCCTCATATTCATCTTGGCAAAGCTGCAGCAAGTTGTTCAAGTTGGTTGGATGATGCTTTTGGACCACAATTTTTAAATAGTACCATGGATTCTTAATGGGATTGAGGTCAGAATTTGACTGGGCCACTGCCGTTTTGACCTTCTGCTTGGGATCATTGTCCTACGAAAAATTAAACTTTCAACCAAGCTTCCCTTTCTTATTATTTTTCCTTCATTTCTGACAAGATGCCCCTTCCCTACTGATGAAAAGCATCCCCACTCCATGATACTGCCACCACCATGCTTTACTGTAAGGATTGTGTTTCTTGGGGTGTGAGCAGTATTAGGTTTTGTCAACACTGAATTTTGAACAAAATGATCTACCTTGGTTTCATCTGACCACAAAACACTTCTGAATAAAGGCTTCTTTCTTGACATCCTCCCATACAGCCAGTTTTCTGCAGTGTTCTTGATACAGTGGAGTGATGCACCTTTCCTCTATTTTCAGGCCCTGATCTCTGTAGTTTCCTTCAAAGTGATTGTTGGCCTCACTATGGCTTCTCTCATAAGTCTACGTTGTGCCTGAAAGCTGAGTTTTGAGGGACAGTCTTGTCTAGGTGTGGTCTGATGCAGCTTCTGCTTGTTCATTACTGATCCAACAGTGCTGACTGGGAGATCCAAACACCTGAATATTATTTTATACCCTTTTCCTAATTTATGCATTTATATCACTTTGCCACTAACTTCTCTGGTAAAATCTCACATCTTTCCCTCAGGTTCAGAGCATCACCAATGGTGTTTACCTAAACCATTCTATGTACAACTAGGCAACAACTGTGTCATTGTTAGAGGGTTGCTTTTCATCTGTGTAATCTTGGTTTCCAGAGTTCAGGGACATAAATAATTAAGCAAGCGGTTATTTTAGTTTTGCCATTTTCATAAAAATATTTTTAGACAAAAAAAAAAAAAAAAAAACTTGATTTGGCTTTGAAAATTTAGTGGGAGAATGAGTTCACAATAAAAATACTGACTGGAAAAATATAATTTGTAATCTAAGCAATACTGATGCTGTTCAAAAAGTATAAATACTTTTGCAAAGCACTGTACCTCCAGAAAAAAAGAGCAAAACTATCATTCACCTGCTGTTGTACATTTTTAAAGCTAAAACATCTCACATTTTTGTATATCGCAATAATTTATTAATGTGAGCAAAGTGTGCGATAACAACCCAAATTTCTGTTTCTCTTCCTAACTTTAATTTACAGAGGAATTAAAGACAATGAGCAATTAAAATAAAAATAAAAAACAGAGCAACACAGACATGGGGTTTTGTGAGACAATGAAACAAGATTTTGCTTCTCCTGGTCATCCTTTGTAGAGTCCCTGTGATGACTGACACTGGGGAAACTGTCAGAACACAGAGTCTACTCCAGGCAGCAGTGAAAGTGCTGCATTTTTATAGACCAACATCTCCAGCCCCATGGGGCAATGAGGGAGCGGTGGGACTGTACCTCTGTCTGGAGAGTTTAATAACGTGGCTGAAGAGGATGACAGACGCTTGGTAATGACAGGCTCTGCGTGTTTGGAAAGGTTGACCGTGGAAACTGACCTCCTGTCTGCATCTACAACAAATGGAGACAAGGGCAGCTGATGGCGGCAGCGCTGCATAGCCAGCACTGACCATGCCGTCAGTATTTCCATGGTGAGAGGACAAAGACTTTTAAAAGAATTTTTTTCTCAAATACACCGGGCACTCATCTTGCAAACAAAAGTGGGACCAGAAGTCTGTTGGTAACACCTTCTACTCATACCATAACTCCAAAGTTACCTTTATCGTTGTTGCTCTCAATACAAGCTGAACAGTACATACGTTCCTCGCCTTATTAAAGAGGTAGGTTCTGCAAATCTCTCGCATTCATCCATTATTAATAACTGCTTCTCCATAATTCAAGGTGCACCCTACACCACTACACAACCTCCCATTCAGTGTTATAATGCTTGTTGGCTTCACTCCACTTTCAACTCACTTTATTATCCACACAGGCAATAACAGCAGCCTTATAAAACAAAAGCCCCTTCAATTTACAGACAGATAAAACTACACTAAATTTTACACATAGCTATAGTAAATAAAAATACAGGAAAACCCTGTTTTATGCAATTAATTTGTTCCTGAAAATGGTGAGCAAATCGAAATTGGATAAACCTGCATCCTTGTAATACAAGTGAAAAAATGATGTGTTCTCATTCCATCCAAAAGACCCAAGCCATCCTTCCCAAATATTACTAAAGCATGGTAAAATACCTTGCAACAAGCTTAGCATTTGTGCAGCCTGTTTTTTATACACACACACACACACCAACCCCTCTGTTCACACTAGGGAGATCAGACCTGTCCATAGATGTAATGGAGAGAAACAGAATAAAATGAGAATAAAATGGAGACACTTCACAAGTGTCTACAAACAAGGTGTATGAGACTTCTCTGTACAGATGTAAGCAAAGTATGTCCCTTACAGGTTGCCATACTCCACAACACTATGTCACAAAGCAGTGTGGTACATAAATGTGAACTGGGAATTTCATGATTTCTTGCACGGGAATTTCTGTCAAGGTATTATGGCTCTGCACTATAATCTGGCATCTTTTGTGCAAAGCAGGAGCCAGTATTAAAAGTTTATTTGCATTATAGCACATTTACATATAACAAGGCTGCATATACCAGGGTTTACCTATAATTTTTATTATAACATTTTTATTAACTTATAAAGAGACTTCTGGTGCTGTGTCCGTAAGTTAAGAACCCAGTGTAAGCGATCAAAAAATTTCTCAGTCTGTAGTTGCTAGCTACACATCTATATGGGAAAAATACATATAGTTACTCTCTTGGTGGTAAACTACTGTTAACTACACATGTATATGACCTAAACTCTTGCTAGGTGTTAAATTCACACTAGCTACACAATGACACTGTGCAACACTACCGCTAGCTACTCCCTCCATACCCGATAAGACCCAGAGGCCCTACACACACACTGGTGTGAGGATAGTCACATTGTAAAGTGATACCGTATCTGCGGACCAAACTGAAAGCACCCTGGAAATGGTGTTCCAGGCCTGCTAGATCAAGAGGAAAAAGCAAAGCGGACTCAAAAAAACCTGGATGAGAAAGAAACAAAAAGGGCAGATGAGACCTAAAGCTGAGCACTTTTCAGGCACGAAGCTAAACATTTATTCACAGATGTAAACAAAGAAAGTAAATGGGGGAAAAAAAAAAAACAGCAGACAGAGACACTGGGGGCAGAGATGGAGACTGAAATTAAAAATAAACCTGCCACTAAAAATGGCTCCTACACCTTGGGTGAAGTCTGGGTGAAGTCTGACTGGGGCAGCAAGTAGCCTCTGTGGGTAGCTTTCTAGATTTATGGAGGGCAGAAAAGTCCAGGTAACTTTACCACTGGTCTGGACGGAATTTCCATGGAGACCTCCTCCCCAGGACCACCGGTTGGTCTTCTGCTTTACCTTCTGACTGCGCTCGAGGGTTCGGCGCATCACCGCTTCATGGCGAGCCTTTGGATTACAACACACCAGGGTTACGGCGCACGTGTGCGCAGAATGCATGTGTGTGTCCGTGCATGCGTGTTTGTCCCCACCTTCTCCTCCTCCAGCCTCTGCCTCCGTTTTTCCTCCACAGCAGCCCTGCGCTTCTCCTCTCTGCATCGCTGCTCCTCCAGCTTCCTGCGCCGTTCTTCTAGCTGCTTCTCGTAGAAGAGCCGCGCCCTCTGCTCGCGCTCAAGCCATGCTGACTCGCGCAGGGCTTGGCACAGTCGAAAAATGCAACAGAACACGTCAGCTGCCTACAGACGCGTTACCAAAAACTGCTAATATATAGATATCCATGGCAGTTGGTGTTGGACTCATTTTTGCAGTTGTCAGAAGATCAGGAGAGATTAGCTGGCAAGAGATGGGTTTGAGACCCATCATGAATGTTGAAAGGAACAGAAGAAGATCATCACGCATGAAAAAAGTGGCACAGCGACTTAATCGCACAGCAGCTTTCAGGATGAGTTTCAGAAAAGCACAAGTAAACATACAGAAAGGCCAACACTGCCCCACCATCATGTTCACCACCCCCTTGTGACAGATTCTGAGCCTGAGTCTGCCTTGTTAACCATGACTCTGGCTTTTACACACCATCAGGGGACCAAGTTCACAATATCTTCTCAGTTTATTAGCTCAACAAACCAAAATACCCTGTCAATCACATCTCAACATTTATATTTATTTGACACTTCTCTCGAGGGACTTACAATGTGAACATACTTACACTGATATAACCATTTTCAAAGTACTTTTTACTGGAGCAAGTCACTGTAAGTATCTTTTTCAAGAATACTACACAAGGAGATGGGACTTGAACCTGGGCCCATACAGAGCAAAGGTGGCAGCCACTACCTTCTACCCCATAGTTTCAAGCGAGGCTCCAGTAAGTGGCAGGTTGAGGCCTACAGCTTCTATACAAATGTAACTGTGCTTCCATAGGGAATTCGACCGTGGCGGAGGTACACACCAACCAGCTTCTCCTGCTCCTCCCTCCTCTCGCGTGCCTGGCGCAGCCTCTCATCAATCTTTAATGCAACAGGCTCTGTGAGGGAAAAGAGCGCATTGGGTGAGGACACAGCAGACACGCGCGCACACAAAGCTGTTCTTCAGTCAGACTGAGTGCTGTGATAATAAGGGCAGATCTGAACACTGAGCGCAGGGGACCGTGAGAGCCATTCAGACCTGCTTTACTTCCAGCTCCACCACCAGAGGACATCGGCCGACCGGAGGTTTTCTTCTCATCGGACTTGGGCTGCGAGTGTGTTCCTGCAGGAGACAGATGATGCGCAAATGAAACTCATTTTCAAATACCACATCATACAGTGGCAGCGAAAAGTTTGAATGCACCCGTGTGGATGGAATGGACAGCGACCTTCAAGCGTCCTGCGGAACAGCCTGGAACAAAGTTCGAAAGAAACAGCCGAACATCATGTGTGAATACCTAACAACCTGAAAAAAGGGAGGTAGAACCAAACAGGCCACGGGAGGTCATTAACATTTAAAACTACCCAAGGATCCATCCCATGAGTCTCCAGTCCTCCTCTCTCCGTACTGGCTTTCAGTTTCTGCCCATATCAAGTTCAGGACTCTGGTCACGGCCTACAAGGCAGTCAAAGGTTCAGCAGTACAATGTCTGCAGGACCCGATTATTCGCTACACAACAACAGGACAGCCATATAATTTTATCTATGAAAAGTATCATTATTAACATAATAAAGTCTACTGGATATGACTACTGTTCACTCGGACAGCATGTTAACACAGTGACCAGCCAACACGTTTTAAATTCATAACGTCACACACTGGTCAGTCTAATAAATTGGTATCTACACCAATCGTAGTCCAGTACCCCGGTATCTACACTGGTCCCAGTACTATAATACAGTAACAGAAACTGGCCACAGCCCTGATCATCATTCTGATTACGACCCAATAACCTGCTGTGTACGGTACACTGATCACAGTCTAGTGACCTGGTATCCACACCGATCCCAGGTCAGCGAGCCAAAAACAGCAGTTCTGTCACAGCCCTGTTCTTCGGTATGCACGCTGGTCTAAGTCCAGTAACGTGATATCTGCCCTGGTTCCAGTTCAGTATTCCAGTAGCAAAAGTTGGTCACAGGCCTGTTCCTGGGTATCCATGCTGATCATAGTCCAATAACATGGTACCTGCAGTGCATTAATCACAGTCTAGTTACCTGGTATCCAAAGTATTGACAGTCCAATAAACTGATATCCACACCATATCACAGTCCAGCAAACTAGTATTTATGGTGGCTACAGTCATGTAACCTGGTGTCTAGACTAGTCATAGTTCAACAGGTACCTGCTCTGGACTCGGTCTACTAACCTGGTATCTACACTAGATACAATTCATTAACCTGGTCTCTACAGTACACCAGCCATAGTCCAGTAACTTGGTATGTACATCAGTCAGTGAGGTAATCTTATATCTCCACCAGTTCCAGTCCAGTAATCCAGTAACTAAACTAGTCACAGCCCTGTGCCTGGGCATCTACAGTGGTTACAGTCTAGTAACCTGGTATTTATATTGGTCATGGTTCAATGGGTATTTTTTTTGAGTTCATAGTCCAATTAACTTGAATCCATAGTGGTCAGAAAGCAAAGAACTTGGTATCTACACCAGCTCTGTCCCTGGGTATCCACATAGGTCACAGTACAGTATCCTGGTATCAAAACCAGTTACTGTCCAGTTATCTAATATTTACACTGGTCACAGTTCTGTAACCTGGTATCTATACTGGTCATATTTCAATAGTTTAATAGGCAGTCTAGTAACCTAGTACCTACAACAGTCACAGTCGCAGAACCTCAGAGTTTACACTTTGATCTGCAATGGCCTTCATGAGCCTGCTGATGCAGCTGTCCCAGAAAACCAATTTTATTTGTCCCAGTTAGCCAGGCCCCTGGTACTATGTGTTCTACATAACTTTTTCAGCTATATTTACATGCTAATAGTCAAACTGTAATAGCTTTCGCCACTAAAACAATCATTTCCCCTAAAATGTGAAAATTATATGGGGAGAGTTGGCGACTGACAGCTCCTGAGCTATTGGTCTGGATGTGGGTTTGAATCTGTCACTGTAGAGCTTGTGTGTTCTCCTATTTGTATGCGTCTGCTCTAGCAGCAGTACTAAATAAGCACATTAACAGAGATTTTAAATCAAGGATTTTGCAGAAGCATATTTAGCAATGTAAGCAATGTCTTCAACAAAAGTTTCACCAAATATATGAGTTATAAGTTCCTTTAAAAATAGATTTCATGGCTTGTGGCTTAGACAGAAAAAAAAAAAAAACAGCTTTGAGCAATGCAGGCCCATGTATGCTGTACTGTAGGTTCGGTAAAACATCAGTAGATACAGTCTTCCAGGTCACTGATATTCTTGTGAGGTTGGGCTGTGCTCCCCCCTGTAAACCTAAGCGCTACTAAGTCACTTTTTCAAAATGTTCTGGCCCATCCTCCTGTCACTTATCACTTATATTTCCTCCATGTCTGGGAAACAAGCTAGAGTATGTATCTAAACGAAGCATTTTGGTAAATAGGTGCTGCACAGGTCAAAAAGATATAGCAGTGGAAACGTAAAAAGTAATAAGACATTTTATCATCACCAAACTGTTTTACCCTTAATGTGGTTGTATTTAGTAGGCAAGCGGTGTATGTGCTGTTCGACAGCCAAATATCGCAGAGTGACATCCATGTCACCAAATTTTACTGCCCTTACATCACTACCTTACATGTGTGCAGCACTGTAAATATCATGTATAATGTCTTAATTTTTAAATCTTAGTTTTCATTTGCTCACATACAGTTGCAATCATAATTATTTAAACCCCCCCCCCATCACCCCGAGCATTTTAGGATATACAAATTTAAGCTTTTCTGAAGACATTGATTTTTTTTTTTTTTTAATTTTATTAAAAGTACACCTGTATCAGCTGAGTGACATATTCATATTTTTAATGAAACTGTACAATTTAATACTGCTGAGTAGCAAGATATATTTGTAATTCAGCTATATCATAATTTAATGCCATTCAGTATTGCTGTTTTTTTTTTTTTTAAATCACTGTGTTCCCAGTGACATATTATTTGCTACAACTGTGCATACACAAATCCTACTCATGCATGTGTTCAAGCTGAACTGCAAACATGACAAAGAAAAAGGAGCTTTCACAGACGCTAAGAAAAGGAATAATCGCATTACAGAAAAAGGCAAGAGCTACAAGTTTTCCAAGACACTTCAAGTTCAATGAGACACAGCTGGCAACATCATACTCAAGGTTAAAACTTGTGGTACAGCGGCAAACCTACCTGGGCTTAGTACTATAAGATGGACACTAAAAAAGCAGGGGCTTCATAGGCAAACCTCACCACACTCCACTCTTGACCAAGAAGCACATCAAAAGTCGACTTGAATATGCCAGAAGGAAAGTGGACAAGCCTAAGGAGTTGTGGGAGACAGTTTTATGGAGCAATGAGACTAGACTGGAACTGTTTGGATCCGTGGATGTCCGACGCAAAAAAGGCAAGGCTTATGACAAGAACACCATTCCCGTGGTTAAACATTAAGGAGGCTCAGCCATGTTGTGGGGGTGTTTTGCTGCTTCAGGAAGTGGCAATCTTGACCATGTGACTGGCATCATGGACTTCTTGAAATACCAGGCCATTCTGGAGAAATATGTTATGCGTTCAGTGCATAAATTGAGGCTTGGTGATAACTGGACCTTCCGGCAAAACAATGACCCCAAGCACATGTCCAAGTCAACCACAGCTTGGTTCAGAAACAGGTTCTAGAATGTCACTGAATGGCCATCTCAGTCTCTAGATTTACAATTAAAAACCTTATTGAGATTTGAATATCAGCAAGCTGTAAGCATTTGCACATGAGGAATGGGCTAAAATTCCAGAGAAGTGTCAGCTTGTGAGCATGTACAGGAAACATTTAATACAGATTATAAAGGGCAAAGGATGCTCCGCAAAATAATAACTTTGGGGGCTGAGAATTTTGCACAGAGATGTTTGTGGACAGAATTTGTTTTTTTATGTGAAGAATTAGTAAGCAAGTTTACTAAGGCCTTAGTTGATATACATTAATCGGCCACAACATTAAAACCAGCTGCCTAATATTCTAACAGCTCTGACCTGTTGAGGCATGGATTCCTCAAGACCTCTGAAGGTGTCCTGTGGTGTCTGGCACCAAGACGTTAGCAGCAGATCCTTTAAGCCCTGTAAGTTGTGACGTGGAGCCTCCATGGATTGGACTTGTTTTTCCAGCACATTCCACAGATACTCGATCAGACTGAGATCTGGGGAATTTGGAAGCCAAGACAACACCTTGAACTCTTTGCCATGTCAAAATATTCCTGAACAATTTTTGTAGTGTGGCATGGCCACTGCAAAAAGGAATACCATTGGGAATCAGGGAATATTGTTGCCATGAAGGGGTGTACATGGTCTGCAACAATGTTTAGGTAGGTGGTAAAAGTGTCAAAGTAACATCCACATGAATGCCAGGGCCCAAGGTTTCCCAAGAGAACACTGCCTAGAGCATCACACTGCCTTCTTCCCGTAGTGCATCCTGCTGTCACTACTTCCCCAGGTAAACGACGCACAAGCACATAATGCACGGCCATATGCATGATTTAAGAGAAAATGTGATTTGTCAGCGCAGGCCGCCTTCATCTATTGCTCCAAGGTCCAATTCTGATGCTCAAGTGCCTGTTGTAGGCACTTTTGGCGGTGGACAGGGGTCAGCATGGGCACTCTGACCGGTCTGCAGCAACGCAGTCCCATATGCAACAGAAGCTGCGATGCACTATTTGTTCTGACACCTTTCCATCATGGCCAGCATTAGGGTTTTCAGCAATTTGTGCTATAGTAGCGTTTCTGTGTGATCGGAGCAGACAGGCTGGCCTTTGCTCCCCACATTCCCCCCGAGCCTTGGGTGCCCATGACCCTGTCGCCGGTTCACTGGTTGGCCTTCCTTGGACCACTTTTGATAGATACAAGGCGCTGCATAGTGGGAACATGCCTTTCCTGACTTACAGAATCCATTATATATAATTTTAAAAAATCATGGCATCCTCCTAGAAACTTTATGGTAAGTACCTCACAATCATGGTAAGTTTCAACCTATAGAGAGATTATTCTAAATCAGGGCTCTGGGTGCAGTCAAGGTTGACTGTTCAGTCAGTTGAATCTAAGTATCGATTAAATTTGGTCAACTGACTGAGTAACTAAGGGGGTAATTACGTTCATATGAATGATATGGGATGTTCTAACTTCTTTCTTTAAATAAGTTAAGCAATAATTCAAAAACCTCTATGTTTACTCAGGATCCCTTTGTCTAACGTAAGATTTTTTCATTATCTGAAACTATTAGGTGTGACAAGTATGCAATAGTATGGGAACTCAGGAAGAGGGCAAATGCTTTTTCACACCTTAACAGGCATTAAGTGGTTGCCTATCACACTGATGTGATTCTCTTTGATTTACAGAGAGTTTACGAAATAACAGAATACAAATTTCTATTGATTTGTTCCGTAAACAAATAAAATATAAAAAACAATATCCTACGTCTATGACCTTCATACAAATATTTGAAAATTATAATGAGATTTGGAGACAAGGGTGGCATCACAACAAAAGTGTACATTAGGGCAGAGTGTCAAATTGAAGCAGGGTCAGCCTTAGGCTAATTGATCCTGTTTGACTCTTGGATCCATGGATATCGTAGTCTGTATCAGCAAATTAGTGAATCCTATAGCAGTGTAAAGGGGACCACCCGTCCTAGTCTGCAAATTTTATGGATTTTTTTTTCCTTTTAACCAGAAGATTCAGTTCAGGTCATTATGCTCCGACAAGTACTAACGTTTTGCTGTTTTGACATTACAAATTGCAGTCCCCGACTTTCAATGGGGTTACGTTCCGACCAACCCATCGTAAGTGGAAAATGTATTTAACACACCTAACCTACTGTCGTGCCTGTGGCCGCTTCAGCATAGGAACGTAGGCGGTCCCTCCACCCCCATCTTCAGACTGTTTCATTGATTGGCTTAGGAAGCAACCCTGGATGAGCATTTAGCTCCTACCTGGACTTCCTGTCAGTATGTGGTCTCTCCGCCCCCGTTGTCAGACTGATCGGCGTAGGAACCAATTGTGGATTTCGAGTATTCAGTTCCTACCTAGACTTCCTGTCAGTGCTCAGTCCCCATTGTGAACTGTTCTACAGTCACGGTCTTGCTAAGACCTTGTGTTTTGTTTATTTTGAATTGTGGCAATTGTGTTCCGTTTTTGTTTACTGCCATTTGCTAATGTTCGGCGCTAGCTCCTGGCTAACGGCAACACTCTGTCAGAAACAACCCTCAGTAAAGAATTTAACGGAACTTAAACTTATAACCGCAAAGTCTCACGATTGCTTCCACCAACCCACGCCATAACACCTGCCAAACATCATAGCCTAGCCTACCTTAAATGTCATTAATATTCGAAGGTTTCTACTGAATGTACATCACTATTGCACCATCACTATTGCATCAACTCGAAAAAATCTTAAGTCGGACCATCGTAACTCGGGGACCATCTGTGTAATTTACAAATATTTTAACTGCATACAGTAGCTATTATTTTATGTATACCCCCTCCATACTTTCTTAAGCACAGCACATGGCTGCCATTAAATTCTCACTTTTATTTTGTGGAAATAAAACATCCTCTTTAACCTCTTAACTGCCAGGCTCTACAAATGACACAAACCATGGTACCGTTACATTTTTCTCTACAAAGCTAACCTGACACCCATGTCTTCAGCTCAAAAGTACATTTCTGACATGTAAATCAGGTAATAAATGTTACGTAGCAAAATAAATAGTTTTGAAGTCTGCTATTCAGCTCTGTAAAACAACAGCAGGCCAATCCGCAGTGCTTCGGTTTGGTGTGTCACAGTGCAAAACATGGCACTGAGCACAGCCCAGGTTTACTTGGGCACCGCGAAGTGCGTAATTCCGCACGCAGCAAACAGAAGATCCGTCGAGCAGCACATTTCGATCTTTGCTTTGCCCGTTATGAGCAGTATCATTCTAAGAGACTTTCTCATTCCTTGGGCATCTGTGCGGCAGCAGTTAAAGTGGAACCGCAGGCTGCCACCGTCGTTGGCATCTTGGCATCTTGTAACAAACGCTCTTTGTTGTCTCCATCGTGATCGCTAAGGTCACACCCATTACTTTCCAGCATGGCTCTCTGAGCTTCTTCACATGTGAACACTTGCTTTGCCATTTTTCCTGCTAATGTGCTGCATGCCACTTAGCAGCTCCCCGAATTATGTGCAAGTAGCCCAGTCATAGTCAAAAGTCATGGTAAAAATATTACATACATCACAGAAAATATTTCTCAGGCTGGACAGCAACAAGATCAGTAGTGTTTGCACCAGAGGAATCTGTTAGGATTTCTGCAGTGCTGAACATATCCAGCACATGTGGTAGTGAAGGGATTAATAGACCCTTCCTCTGTTCTACCTCTAAGATCAAGAAGAATTTCAATGTAGGCAATTTTTAAAATGTCATCAAAATATAAACAAATATACATCGTTTTTTTGTCTTTAATATTAGTATACCTGTATATTCATGAAATCATCTTAAATATAGGAGTCCCGAACAAAGCGGACCGAGCAGGGGCACAGGTAGGAATTCTGAGCCAGTTGAAACAATATTTCTTGGCGCTCAACAAGTGTGGGCTCCTAGAATGGTCACTACCAATTACTCCCCCGAGTAATGGCCTAACATGGAAGCGCCGAAATCACCAGAGAAAGGAAAAGAGGAGCACTGGGTACAGGAGCTCATAAGGATGGTACTAGTGCCATGGAAAGGGACAATGTACTCAGTGATGATGGTGATACAGCCTTAGAAGCCCTGTAGTATGAACAAGCAGGTATCAGTCTACTTACTCTAATAAACAATGGCTCCTTTCTGGGTAACAACAAGGGATGGCTTTATACTCCTTAGATGCCTTGGGACATCATCACAGAGCCAAAGCACAAAATAGTCCTCCCTGTCTCCATCTCCCCTAATGGAGCCTTCATTGCTACTCTGCATGTGAGCTGATCGCAGGCTGCATGGACGGTATAACTGTGGACAGACTCTGGAACCTACAATCTAGATGACAAAGACACCAGCTGACCAGCACTGCCAACCCAACTCTATTCACACGGCATATTGACCTTCCATTCAGATGCTCAACTCACCCAAATGCACATAACTGTGAAAGACATGGCAAGTCTGAGGGAACTGCTGACAGGGTACAGCAGGGATTCATAAGGCCAACGTAAAAATAAATAAATAAGTTCATCATAAATGATCAAGTAGCATGTAGACATAATGGACTACAACTGCAGCAGGCAAAATGGGAGCTTGCTGTTCCTGGAATAAAACGGGACAGGATAAAGCGGCATCGAGATCAATATGTCGCTGCATGTTTGTTCAGATGCCCTTGGACTCTGGAGAGCAGAAGTTACCAAACATCATAGTATCCCTCCGCTTGCAGTTTTTTATACCACAAACACACACTTGACAGTAAAATGTGTGAATATTATCAAAGGCGTTCCACTCAAACATCTAAAAATGTGGTTAACACTAATTTTTCAGACATCTTTGTCGATAATTTTACGATAAGTTATAGTTATTAAATCTAAATGAGAAAGATAGAAACAAGCTCATATCATATGCTGTATTTTGAAATCTAAAGTTTATTTAGAAACTCCCCCCTTGGGCTGCTAGCCAGTACCAGCTGAAACGGTCATTCCCACATTCGCTGTCAGCAAGGCCACCTTCAGGGTCACGCATCAGTGCAGGCCTCTAGCTACATCTCACAGTACAGCAACCAACTGCAGGCAGAGCAAAAGACCATCTGCTAAATTTGTAATCTGCATAAATAATATTGAACCAGCAAATTTTGACAGATCTATAACATGAATGTTTGTTTCAAAACAAAATTGTGTCTCTGACAATTTCTATAAAAAAAAAAAAAAGAATATCAAGCTTGCGGTCAGCAACGCTCACCAAGGCACAGATTGCAGCACAGCTCGTAGTGGTTTTATCCCTGACCAGCACTGGCTGCAGCTATTTCTGAAAAGTAGGTTAAGGCGGATTTAAGAGAACATCCTCTGTTTTTCCCTATGACACCATATGAACCTCATGCTGCACTCTACCCCCTCCCCACCAGCGGCTGGCCAGTTCCCTCAAAGATCCAGGGCTGGATGCAGGCTAAAGAGCTCCCAAGAGATGTTCAGGAAAGGAGCTCGCTCAACAAATTGATCATCAAACCTCCATTGCTGGAGCAGACATCACCCCTTGGTACCTGTTGGAATAACCACAAGCTTCTTGCAAAATTAGAGGAATCTGGTGTGGAAATGAGGAAGAAAAGGCACGTTTTGATGTTTAGTGACTCCTGAACATCCCCTGCTCACCAGCTCAATCTCCAAGGTTGTGTCGTCCTCTTGCTACACCCAGGCCCCTTAAACTCCACCACATGACTGCTGGAACTAATCCCAACCATGGGAACTGACTTTGGCATGACTGCAGTCAGGACCCACTGCCAACAGCCAAGACTTATTTCTCTAAGGCTGCCTCCAAGTCAAACCCATTTTTCTAAATCACACAACAGAGAAGCATCAGATGTCGCCCTCACCTGTCCCGATCATCCTTTCCAAAGTGCAAAGCGTAGCCCCTAATGTAGACGTCCTATAGAGCAGTTGTCCAGGCTGGGGGACAGCTGGCAATCCAGCCCTGCAGGGCGGACAGAGGCGGTGCGACACAGGTGGTCAACAGGTCAGGACCAGTGCATGGGGGACAAAGTACAGGTTGACACAAGGAGACGAGAAACAAGGGGGACACAACACACACATAGGCAAGTTGGACACAGGATGACACGCACTGGAACCCTCCCCCAGGAGAAGGAGCAGAGGTTGACCTGGTGGAGCCACGCACAGCTCGGACCCTTAGACGAGCAGCTGAGAGCAGTTAGAATCTGACTCTCCGAGCCCCCGAGCTGTGACTCGCTGCCTCCCAGAGCTTAGCGGCTTAGTGGGGCTTAGGCGGGCGTGGCTGAGGGACCAGGCCATCACTGTCCATTCCCATTGCACAGCAGCCACACAATGGGGGGCCTGGCCTCTCAGCTGGGGAGGAAGGTGGGGTGAACAATGGTGGACGGGGGCTGGGCCAGCGCAAAAGGGAGGGTGGCGTATGAGCAGTGGCCCCTTTACCAAATCCACAGCCACTGCAGGTTCATCTCATTTGCAGTGTAGGGATTAGTCTGCTCTTCTGATCTGGTGCTCAATCCTTTCATGTCCACATGAGTGTCTCGCCTCCACGTCACTTCCACACAAGTCTTCTGCTAATGGCTCGGCATGGCGGCTCAGCAGGTAGCGCTGGTGCCGCACAGCAAATTTGCATGGGTTTCCACAGGGTGCTCCAGGTTTCTCCCAGGTAAATTGGCCAGCATACAAAATTTAATTTTTCAAATTTAACTTAATGCAAAATTTGTCAATTCTTACACCAGGTACATTGCAGAAATGTTGCTTGAATAACTGCATATCTCATCTCTCCATCTAAATTGACATTAAGAAGTCAATATTTCTGCTTTGACTTGATGAATCCCATGGCAGAAAACATCAATTCACAGACCCACTGTAATCCAGACACAGACAATAATTTCAATATTTACAATTTCAAAGCTGGGAGCTAAAATACACCAAACTAATTCAAGATTCAAAGGTTTATTTGTCATGGGTGAGCAACACAGCATAGCAGTGTTGTCCCCATGAAAAGTTTTGTTTCCAGGCATCCTCAGTGCAAATATGTATATAATATGTATAGTCAGGAGAGGAGAACAATTAATAATAATAATAATAATAATAATAATGCACCACCCTTTCCCAAGCAAACTGGCATTTGGCACCAGTTAATATTTAATAATTTATTTAAAGTGTCTTAAATAAATAAGGGTAAATACATATGGCCAACAGATCGCACACTTTAGCAACACAGGAACTCACACTCTACCCAGAAGAGCAAACTACAGTTAGAACGTTGGCATGTTGCTCTGGTTCTGTTCATTAAATTACAGCTCATTTCAGTTTTGGTCACATTTCTAAGAGAAACATAATCTTAAACCAGAGTAAACCACCTTACTGAGATAGTTTAGTCCCAAATATGGAAGTTAGGGCCCAGAGTAAGTAAACTTTGGATATTTAAATGTCTATGATGCATCTGGCAGTGTCTTTACACAATCACAAAAACCACCGTAGCCTCACCTGTTCACAGCAGTGACCACATATCTACGTAGGCCAAACAAACTGCTACGTAACACAACATTAAGAACCACGGTTGTGTAACCTGACGGATGCAAGTTTGCACACAGGAAGTGGAAACTAAGTGCAATAAAACAGAGCTGCAGGCATCTTCATGGTGCGACTAGCTGAAAGGTCTAAAAATGACCAGTAAAAGGTTAAAAATGGGTATAACTGGACCTCACTGCTACCCGTGTTCACCCATAAATCACTACATGAAAGAACCGTGGAACTGAGGCTTAGCTGGGTAATGTGCCTGTTGGTAAACAGGAGACCTTGAGTCAGAATCCCACCAGTTCCAGCACCGAAGGCAAAGGAGGTTCAAAATTAGATGGATCCATGGAATCTTGGCTTTGGCTCCGATGTGGTGGAATGAGCTCTCTGTCTCCGAGAGCTGCTAAAAAACATTTCAGCATTCAACAAGGATGTCAAAATGTGTCTCATCGGAACTCATTTCACTCCTGATCTTCTAAGTGCTCTATACATTTGCACAACATCTCCCCACCTGCTGAGGCCTAGACACACACTCCACTGGATGGGTGCCATGACCCATGACCAGAGTTCAGATAAATATGAGAGTAAATAATTCAATGGTGGTGACACTCAAAAACAAACCAAAATCTGAGCTTTAGAACACACAGCCGGTATCAATGAAAGAAAACAAACTATGGCTTGTATATAATATAATCTGAGCACACACACACACACACACACACACAAAATAATCTTTAAAGACATGCCAGCAGCCTGAGAAATGTTAAATTTGACTTTAGGAACTAAGTACAATGCTCCAGAGCTACAAAGTTAGGTTTCACCTTTACATGAAACACACACACCTTTAACGCTTTTTTATCCACAAAACATATGAAAATTGGAGCCTATTAATAAAAGCTAACAATTCCCAATCTCTATAGCCATAAAGTTGAATCGCTGCTTGTTTTTTATGCAGGATAGTGTTTGCCAAATCATAGACACAGATATTTGACACACTTAAAGTTCTTACCTCAAATGAGGTTTTTGTGCAGTCAAACGCACACACGCTTGCATGCATACACACACAAAAGCACACAAGTACATACAAATACAACAGTGCTACACACATCAGCGAATTGTGCCTCAATGCAGTTTCCAGCTGATTTTCAAGGTGAAGACAAACGGGCCATTTCACACTTATGAGTGCCAAAGCAAACATGTTCACAGCACTAAGAATACTGACGTCCTTAATTCAACCACTTTAAGAGTAATATAGTTTGCTGACATAAAATGTATTTCACATTTTACCGTTCCACTTTCTGACCTGGGCACCGGATAACTCAGCTAGTAAAGTGATAAAATCACTACAATCTGAAGATCGAAACATAGCATCGTGGCACATAACACAAATAGCACATTTTTCCACGTTTCATACAGAACACTCATTGACAAAACCATAACACACCTTTAAAACAAGTCAAAAACACAACACAGACATTTCCTCCTGGTACTTCCATGAGCGCAATGAAATTATTCCGCCATTCATTCATACAACCAAAACACGACCATAACACACCGTGGGGTACGCACAGGTTCAGCATGTAGTGCTGGTGCCCTACACACCCTGAGCTATGGGTTTGAATCCTGCTCAGTATATGTGGAGTCTGTATGTTCTCCCAATATTTGTGCAAGCATGTGTGCATTACATTGCTCTGGAGTATAGATGGCTGAATTATTGTAGAAAGCTTAGCGCAGTTTATCCAATACTGATAGTTACTGTGCATAAAGGTGTGAGATAAATACTATGCAGTCATTGTACGTTGCTTTGGACACAAGTATCTGATAACACATTAAGTGCAAAACACAAACTACAATCGCCTGCCAAACGAAAAAGCCAAACCAGAAGCAAAACTCAAGAAGTTCGGCCCTCGCCGAGGAGTGATTACCTGCCTGGCGGGTGGCTGCAGGGTGGAGAGGAATTACATACACAAAGACAACCATTGTCCTTCTGAACCACAGCCAAGCAGTGAGGTCCCCGCCGCCAAGTTGTTCTTCTCATCGGCTTGGCTGCATCACAAAGGCACGCGCATGCAAGAGGGCACCCAAGGGTCACGGGTAGAGAGCACTTCCAGTCTGTTCATCCTGATGGTACAGCGTGAAGGCCACCACACTCACAGCCGTTTAGATGCGAGTCAAATAAAAGACAACATGGCCACAGCCTGTATGCACATGACCTTGCTGGTAGAGCCGGCAAGCCCCTCGCTCACGGTGTTGGTGCAGAGTGCCAGCCCACCCCAGCATATGACGTCATACATTGTATAGCTGCATACCCCAGCCCAAACTGCTTGCTACAGAACACAATCCTTCTACTCCTTAATTGTTCCCACACACACACACACACACACACACACACACACACACACACACACACAGAGTGCTGACATAGTCGCTGGCTTCCTTACCTGCCATCTACCTTGCAAATGAGCAGGTCAGCTGACAGCAGTGTTTATATTCCCTCCACCCCCATGCGCAGAGATGCTGCTCAGTACCTGCCTACCTACTTGTGCTACTTTCACTACCTAAGCACCAGGGCGGTGGCCCAGTCATTCCACTCCCGGGAACTACATTAGCTCAACAGGAAAGGGCACCGCAAGGGTGCAGTGCAAACATACAGTGCAGCCAGCTACTCCGCGGACACTTGGCGCAGCCAGGAAGTTTAAATTTAATTGTTTACTAGACGCTTTTCTCCAGTCACATACAATTACTGTCTAGCATTTATCCGGCACCTTTGTCCAAATGTACTTACATTGCTGAATACAGTGAACTTCCTAGAGTCTTTCACTTATCAATACAGCAGAACAATGTAACACACTTCTTCACACACACTGTGCAATATACAGTCAGCCCTAAACCTGAAATAAGTCACTGGGCTGCAGGAGGAAACCCATGCAAATGGAGAGAACATGCAAACTCTACACAGACCGAGATCGATTTGAACCACTGTTGGAACCTGCAGCCCAGAGGCTCTGAAGCACCACCACAACTGTGATGCCGCTAGCAGATCTTCCCTCATATTTGACAGCACCTGCCAATCAAAACCAAAATAGGTACCAGACACGAATCACAGACCAACTTGTAAGTTCGCGTTCCACCAGCCACCAGAGTCAATGTGTACAGCAACCTAGAGACCTGTGAGCACGCAGCAGACATGGGGAGCAGCCAACAACAACAGCCCCCCAGCAGAACAAGCCCCCTTCCCACAACACACTCAGGCCATGCCGCCACCACCAGTCTTTGCCCAATAACACGGTGCATTGAAGGCAATGAACAAACTCCAGTATCACCACTTCACAGCCAGCAAAAATCAACATTATAATCCAGTAAATAAGAAAATATTAATAGCCACCCATATAAGTCACAGCCAGAGTGCGGTTAACACCAGGCCTCAGAAGAAAATGAAACTTTGAGGATGCGGCCTCAAGTGGCTCAGCAGCAGAGGGCAGTTTGTACCTTCATCGGATCCCGACGGCACATTTACGGTCAGAAAGCCTTTTCCTTTGTCCTTTACGCGAGTCCCCCAGGAGCCACAACTCCGGCTCTCCGAAGCACCACCATCCACCACAGTGAACGGCAACGCGTTACTGATTCAACAGCGCTCCGAACTGGAAACTCCAGACAAACTGGAGATGCTGGAAATACTAGAGATGCAGCCACTTTCCCCCATCAACGTGTATTCTCATCTAACAGATGCTTTTCACGTACAACACCTACGCTGTAGTATTTAGCCAATATCAACAACATTATAATGTAGCATTAAAAAAATAAAATGTTTGTTCAGTGTTTGAACAAGTTGTTAGGGTTAGCAGCATGGATGTTGAGGTTTACATCAGGGTCACTGGGAGGAACTGGATTCCTAACTCCAATGGTGAGAGACTGGATGGGAAACAGTACAAAGTGTCCTGACACCCGACAACCCAGCTCAGGGTCCATCAGATAGAACCCCAGGTCTTAGATCCCCACGGACGAGAGGTCAACCGGGCATCAACGCGCCTCCAGATTCGGACAAGGAATAGGTCCCCTGCAAGGCTGCTGCTTGAAAATGAGCGCTCCAGGTTGGGACCGCATGTTAGTGCATCCGAAAGGTTTGCAGGAAAACTTTTTATTAAACAAAAACAAGCAGCATCGTGGTTGACTAAAATTAGTAGAGGCTTCTCAACTCATGTGATGCAGAGCGCCCACAGCAGTGAATCGCAAAACAACTTTACTTTTTTCTCCAGGAAAAAAAAAATGCAAAAAGCACAGTCTTAGTCAATTCAGCTGGTGAGCAATAACAAAGACAACGTTGCTTGACCATTTACGTTGATCGGTTACTTAGTTAAGTCATCCTGACTTATCCGAGGTCTGTGAATATTAATAAAGGAAATATTTCTTCTAGCTTCATGTCGCCAACATCTTCACTATACGAGTCCCTCAATACAGCTTCCTTTCACGATGACTGAACTCCTGACGCTCAGCATCTTTGACCTGATGTCACCTGAGCCGTAGACCAATCGGGAAAATTTAATAAGACCTTAAATAGCACATCGACGGAACCAAATGCAAGCGCTCAGAGTTGTCAAGAGGAGCTTCTGTAACCACATCCCTGCCTTATGTTCAGTATGTTGCATCGGGGGGCAAACCAATCCACAGTCACGTTTCTCCCTGAGATCATGGGTCACCGTGGGCAACGCCTACCTGCTGGTCTCCGGGGGACGGCACTCCGATGCTGCTCATCTTCCTCACTGATGGTGAAGAGTGCCGGAATGGCGGCTCTGCTGCCCCCCCTGCGGAGGTGCGCTGAGGTTGTGGGACCCACCATCCTCCCGGCTTGTGGTGGGATGCTACGGCCTGGACTGTTTGCTCATGTGGACCGACACGCTTGCCGCGCGCAGGCGCACGGATGCTACCGAAACGCTTGGCTTCTCCCTGCTTAGCAGCCTCCTCTGTTCTGCCTTCCCTCTCTCCCTCCCTCTCCTGCTTACTCGCTCGCTCTGCCGGTACTCACGCCTGACCGGAGAAGCTGCCTCCTCCACCTCCTGTCCTCAACTGGCTGCCTCCCACAGGCATCTGAAATATTCAGTGTGGAACAAAAGGGAGGAGAAGCTGATCCATCCCAGCAAACGGTTGCCGCGACAACAGTGGGATGCCAGCAGGCGCAACGCTAGAAGCTCGGCTGACTCGGCGTCGCAGTGCCGGAATGCGCCGCGGTGTCACTTGTACTGCCTGGTAGCAGGAAGTGGTCCGGAGCGATGAGCCGGCGCTCTGCTACGATTGGCTGCCGACCGCACACGCCCACGTATACGCCCACCGAGCGCTTCTGCTCTGCTCTTTGCAGGGATGTCCTTGCAGTGGGCAGGTACAAGGAGATGACTGACAGCCATCTGACAAAACTCGTCCGGACTGACCTGCTTGACTGCTGCTCTGCCCTTCCTCCCGCTAACAAATCCCTCCTCCCCCTTTGCATATCTATTGCCCAAGTGAGCCCAATTACAATGCAAATGATGACAGGCTTCGACATCTCCCCTCCCGCCATGTCACTGATCTACAAACACGAGGTTAAGGACCACCAACTCCCCCCCAGCCACCCCAGAGCAGCGGCACAGTAGCATCACAGTCCAGTGACTTCTCACATTCAGCAGGATTTTAACGCCAGTTTAAAAATAAGTCAATGAGTACGTAAGTGTGGTTTATTAGCAATAGAGATGGACCACAAGGTTGACCCCACATGGAACCGTAACCCATTACCACCCTGAAACATCCAGCAGCGATAAACGCACATATACTTCGAGACCATTTTAAACAATTCGGCTATTTAAATTTGCGTTCATTTTGGTGACATTTTCGTCCAATGCAACTTGTGAAATTTTTACACCAATTTACCTATTTAAACAACTGTGTAACTTTGACAGTAGCGGTTCGGGGTAAGAACCTCGATCGTAGGCATCGCAGCAGGAGGCGGGGTTCGCACGAAGGGTGCAGCTTTAACAACTACGCCACCTGCTGCCCCAAATGTTTGCACAATAATGACGGCTTCGCAGAGGTCTCCCGACATAGTTTAAACAAATTCAAATAAATCTGCGGCAAACTATTCATTTTAATTCTGTTTCATTTGGTGTTCCTGGTCACGAGGACACCTGCACGAGCACCGCACAGTCACCTTGCTTTCACCGCACTTTGCTACCTGCCTGCGGTGCCATCAGCAGTTCAAAGTACAACGCCGTCCTGCTGTTTAAATATAAACTTCCTGCAGTCATAACCTTTAGAATCTGTACACAGATTATAAACGGCAGGGATCGGAGACGGGTTCGGGGGGACACCGTGCTGTCCGGCGGCTCCGTCCGCTGCCGCACCGGCTTCAGGGGAAAACGTCCCTCATCGCTGGGATGAAGAGAAGCCCCTCGAGAGTTACCGTCCCACCGCAAGGAGATCCGCACCACACCAAACGCCAAAGTCCTGCAGCCATTCCCACCGCTATGGGGTTTTGACCTGTCGCAGATAGGTTTGGGGTCGCAGCCCGCCACAGGGGGACCGGTGTTCCGTTCCCACACAAACAGCGAATCGAGAATCATAAAGGAAAGTCAGCTCAGCGAAACGGCCTTTGTTAAGAATAAAACAAACTCCTGACATGAAAATGAAAGAAGCTGCAGGGGAGAGGGTGCCAGTCTGTACGTTTACAGTTATGAAAATATGCCAGCCGTCCTTGACAGGACTGAGTCGGAGGTCAGAAGCAGCAATAACAATAAGAAGTATTAAAAATGTCTGGACATTTTTACAAATAAAAGCGCCCGAATCAAAGCGGTGGAAAGCCGAGGAGCGAAGTTTAAACGCTCGAAAGCGAGAGTAACTGCAGGAAAGTGGGTCTGAAATGAGAAAGCAGAACCGCAGAACCGCACAACACAGCGCGACGCGGTGTCGCCGACTTTTCCCGTCCTTTAAAACGATTTTATAAGCTTTTCATAAGCGTTTAACTCGCTTTAATCCCCCGTTGCGCCCCGCAGGCCGGCTTTCCTCCCGACTCCGGCGTTCTGATATTAATAATCGTCTGTAAGCAACGTATGATGTTGAGGTCGACGGCGAGGCGACGGTCCGGCGGAGAAGTGAGCAGGACGCCGGGTTTCCTGCGCTCCGGGCGCCGAACTCACC
Organism: Heterotis niloticus; assembly: GCA_018136845.1. Lineage (NCBI taxonomy): Eukaryota > Metazoa > Chordata > Actinopteri > Osteoglossiformes > Osteoglossidae > Heterotis > Heterotis niloticus. The sequence continues at coordinate 22,345,140 of CM030904.1, read as the reverse complement.
TGGCGACACGTCGGCCGCTCCGCGAGCCTCCGCCATGGCTGCTGACGTCACACCGGAGATGGGCGCACCTGGCATACAGGTGAGGGATGAGGACGCCTCGCGAGCGGGAGAAGCTCGTGGTGCAGGTATGGGTCGGCGAGGTTCGGAGCCAAGCGTTTCGGTTGAGGGTGAGCGTACCTGTGGACAGGTGAAGGGCAGGATCACGTAATGGTGCGCTGCAGAAATAGTTGAATAGCGTAGCTTGTCTTTTAAAAAATAAAATAAATAAACTGTATATTAATATTGCTTAATTTCACATGCTGATGTAAGTTTTTTTTAATTTTTTTTTTTATGTGGACGCACAACTCGAAGCCTTCGGCGTTCCTTGTTGGGACGATCCAGGTGGATCACATGAAGGTGTCAAGTTAGGCTGCCTGGACCCTGAACCACGTCCATCCATCCGCACAAGTTTGATGATGCCAAATTTTAACAGAAGTTCTGTTTTACCTGTGGCAAGACGTTTGGATTGTATGTTATAGCAAAAGAAGGGTTTTGTTGGAATCCATCCATTCATCCTTAAGCACTTCATTCTGGTCGGGGGTCATTGAGGTTCAGTAACCGATTAACATGAAACACCTGCCTTTGGACTGTGGGTGGGAAGCCGGAGCACTCGGAATAAAAGCGCGCAAACACCGAGAGGAAATGCAGTCTTCAAACAAACCGAGCTGGATGTGAAGCCATCCCGGTGCTATGAGGCGCGGACTCCGTGCCGCCATTGCTGAAATCTGTCCATCTTTTCAATTTTATTCCCAACGTTTTCGCCAGGAGTGTTTGCAGTACGCGCTGGTGACCGGATGGGGGCAGTGATGTCCCAGCCCAGTCGTGTAAAGTCTAATGTCGGCCAGCAGGGGTCGCACGCATCACAGCCGCGCTGCTCAGGCTCATGAATGTGACGTGTGAAGTGGCGCGTTGTAGGGGGTCTCCAGGGGGAACATCTGTCTGCTGGAACCTTCTGGAATTTACTGTGGTCACGCCGCACCCTTACACAACCATCGAGGCCTAACAGGGTTGACCACAGTCACCACATTGCATCTGCTGTGGAGTGAGCGGTGAAATGTTTAAGATGTGGGAATACTGTGGTAAATCGTGACCCGGTCCGGCAGGAGAATGTAAAAGTATGGACCGAATTATGGGTTTTCCCAATTTCCTACCCATAGGGGTAAAAAAAAAAAAAAAAAGGGATGACGCTGGTTTAAATAATATGATTCTTTCAATTCTGCATTTCTAAGCAGATATTTTTTGTGTTGTACAATGACAGTTGTATGCTGTAAAACACTTTATATTTAAATTAATTTTAATAGTCTGCCTTCATTTTCCTTTCAAATTCTGAAAATAATATTCACGCACTAGTCTGCCTGGTTATTCCAATATCCGATCGCCCGATGTCCAGTCTGTACTTTATGTTGCCCATCTATTTTCTCTTTGTGGTGTTCCATCAGTACAGTAAAAAACGGAGTGAAGCCCATAAGTTCACCTCGAACATGGCTGTTTGCACTTATCCATTTCACAGCTGGGCCCCGATGACCTCTCAAACTCAGCACAGCTCTTTATTTTGCAGTCATATTAGTAAAAGGATTGCTGATAAAGGACTGTGTGTTCAGAGAGAACTGAAAGCTAAGATATGAAGCATGCGCCTGGAGAGTGACAGGAGACCAGCACTGAGCACTGGGACAGAGCTGTGCAATGTGTAAAATATGGAAATTAGAGCTGGAAAGCAAAGAAATAAAGAAACTGTAATGATGGCATTGCTGGAAATATCAGGCTGTGGTCAATAATGCCAAGTGTGGACCATTATTATATTTCAGATTTGTCTTCCTACTGTAATAATAATAATAAAGTAGTACTAGTTTGTTTGGCTTGTACCTTTGGAGGCAGTAACTTACTGGTTCATGTTGCACCATTGGATTATGACCGGCGTTTGGTACCGCTGATCACACACATTTGCAGGACGAAAAGAGGTCAAAAATCAGTGTGAGACATCGACCTGGAGAACAGTGGAGTGTAGGGAGTTATTCTGGACCCAGAACTCTCAGGGTGAACAAGTTTCTGAGCCTGCTGGCATGTGGGAGGGCTTCGGTCACTCAAGCTGACTGTGTCTGTCAGCCCTCTCAGTGGTCATCGATGTGCCAGATAACAGGTTTAGGTTCCAGCCCCGCTGGTGGAGGTCCTCTAGCATAGGCACAGTATGCATCTCCTTCCCTCTGCACACTCCCCTCCTCCGACACCCCACTATTTATAGCCACAAAACTAAGAGATGGGTGCAAAGTGGGTCAGTGTCATTTCAATAATATTATCAAGTTATGTAAGAGCAGCGAAAATAATTACATACTCCATTGTCATCTTTGGGTCTCTTTTCTTCCTCATCATTTTGTTGCTTCACAATCTATGGAATGAAGAAGGTTTTTGAAACCCTGCAAGAACCTGGACGGCTTCAGGGCACAATGGCTTAAATAGGTCATATACACTGCCCGGCCAAAAAAAAAGTCACACTCTCTAATATTTCATTGGACTGCCTTTAGCTTTGAATACGGCATGCATTCGCTGTGGCATCGCTTCGATAAGCTTATGCAATCTCCCAACATTTATTTCCGTCCAGAGTTGCATTCATTTTTCACCAAGATCTTGTATTGATAATGGATGGGAGAGTCGGACCACTGCGTCAAGTCTTCTCCAGCACATCCCAAAGATTCTCAATGGGGTTAAGGTCTGGACTCTGTGGTGGCCAATCCATGTGTGAAAATGATGTCTCTCTCATGCTCCCTGAACCACTCTTTCACAATTTGAGCCCCATGAATCCTGGCATTGTCATCTTGGAAGAAAAAATCCATTGATGGAAAAACCTAGTCGTTCAGTACATTCAGGTAGTCAGCTGAGCTCATTTTTTTGGGCACATAACGTTGCTGAACCTAGACCCAACCAACCGAAGCTACCCCACATCATAACGCTAAGTTAAATCCAGATGGTGACTTTTGTTTTGGCCAGGCAGTGTATCTTTATATATCAGCAGATGGTGAAGATCTGTCATCTTTCACACAGAACCTGTAGCTCGGTTAAAACGAGACAAATCCAAAGTGACCATCATCTTACTGTGGTGCTCAGTATGAAGAACCACAGATGAACCAGATCTGCTTTGCGTGTGCCTGGTTTGTTTTCCCTTCTCCTTCAGTGTTTAACTCTGTTTAACCACATCTTCTAGGGTAGCCACTCTCACTTTGTTTGAGTTCGAGTCCCACGACAGAGAAACTGGACCTGAGGCTGTACGGAAGGATTTCTTGATGCTTTTACTGTTTTCAAACATTCTGCGTATTGCTGGTTTTGAATCTAAAATTCACAATTCAACTTGGGTTTGACATCTTGGAGTTTTTCAGCATCATGAAGAACACAAGGCAGACAATATCCACTCTCGGTGTCCTTTTTTGGATCTACAGAGTCTACGTGATACAGTACCGGAGACAATATCCACTCTCAGGGTCCTCTGTTAGTTGTATGGACCCTTTATTACACACTGCCAAGAACAGTGTTCACAGCCGATGTCCTCTCCCAGTGCTTCAGACCCTACTTGGTCCACTCCCATTGTCCTGTCAAGGTGTCCTGTTCAACATTTCAGTCCCTTTTTTGTGGTCTCCATTGTTGGGATCGCAGGTTCAGAACTGATGGATGCATCTGTAAACATGCAGTCTGGAGACTGACTGCAGCCACAGGACTTCACCAACTGGAATGTCCTTATGACACTTCCTTTGTATTTATTGCTGTAATTATGGTTATAAATAATTCTATATTCATTCTGTACATGCATGTTTTGTTTGTGCTGTAAACAGCAAACGAAATTGTATCTATTTTGTACAAACTACCGTTGCTTTTCATCCATCAAGAATTTCACCTCCATAAAATGTTATTGCTGTGAGTTGATCACTTTTATTAAATTATGTCTCAGCTACTTAAAGATGGTGGAAATGATTCATAAATGTCACCTCTTGTCCACCACTGGGTAGATTAGGATTTTTAATGAGGAACTGTGTTGTAAGGTTAAATTTCTGAATCATTTTATTTAGGCCTTGAAATTTGAAGGTTGCAATTTTTAGTACATATTGCGAACCATGATCTCGCGCGCTCTCTCGCTCGCTCGCTCTCCCTCTCTCCCTCCCCGTGTGTTTGTGCGTCTGTCTCTCTCTGCCTTTCTCTCTTTATGTCTAGTCTCTCTCCCCCTGTGTGTGTGTGTGTCTGTCGCCTCGCTGCCGCACTCTCATTCTGTCTTTCTGTAAATCTCAGTCTTCTCGGCTTCCCATCGCATCCAGGCTGTTTCACTGCGTTGAAGACAAAGCTCCACCATGTCCTCCACGGGCACGGAGACGAGCACGCTTCCGCCACCCCCCGCCACAGGCAGGGTCTTCTTCCAAAACACACCCGGACCCGCGCACGGGAGCACGCTGCTGACCAGGGACGACCCTGTCCAGAAGAAACAGGGCAAAGTGACGGTGAAATACGACCGGAAGGAGTTGAGGAAGAGGCTTGTGCTGGAGGAGTGGATCCTGGAGCAGCTCAGCACGCTATATGACTGCGAGGTGGGGACACCTAATCGGCAGCATCTGCGCCTTCTTCCATCATTTCATGTTCATCAGTCATCCTTCTGGCATCTCATGTCACCTGATATTGCTGCTTTAACTGTGGTCTCGCCATCATCACTGACTACTATATCTTCATCTGTGAAGTCACAGCAGCTGTTTCCAGTGCTCAGCCAGAGTATCAGGATTATCTAATGACGTACTGTTATTAACTAATCTAATAATAATAATAATAATAATAATAATAATAATAATAATAATAATAATAATAATAGATATCTAATGTCACCACATCAGCAGAAATATTGCCCCTTTATATTTCACCTCTTCCATCATTCTGTAGCCTCTATTCTCCTCATTGTGAGCAGCTCCCTGTGGTTTATATGCACCCTCCCCCCCTTCTGGATGAGGAGACCTCAGGAGGTTCTTGATTTTAGTGTTACACCATCATCATCAACTTGCTCCTCACCCACTGAGGAGACACTGGTGGTCCATACCTGTACTGTCTCCCGATTAAGTTCTCAGAAACCCTATGAAGTCCTACAGAGGGTCATGAAGTGTCGTGTCACTGAGAGTCGAAAAGTGAGGTGAGGTCCCGGCAAGGGTTAAAGTATAGAGGAAGTGCACAAGGTGACGATGGACCTAAATGCCTCTACTGCTGGACTATAGTGATGAGGTTGCCAGCATTTGCTCTGTTGATAGCACCGCTGTAACAGGCACAGATGGTGGGTAAAGCTTTGCAGGATAGTGTGGGTCTTAACCTCACAGTCTACTGTTCTGTTTAAAGACAATTAATGAGAAAGCCTTTAAAGGAGCATTCTGTGCAGAGGTGTCCATCCCTGATGAGAGAAGGTCTTCAGGGCCTATAGTACAGGTCTCTATGCCCTGCACTGCTTATCTTTATGCCCTACAAGGACATTTCCTCAAGGTCTACAGGAAAACGGCCTCACACATTGACTCAACCTCATGACCTACAGGGACAGGTCTTCATGTCTTACCTCGACTCACCATCGAGTCCTACAGGCACAGGTGTGGCTGCAAAGCACCCCCCTGTCTGGTCCTGCTTAGCCTGTCTGCCATTCTGCTCTAATAGTGCAGGGTGGGGGAGGACAGAGATGTTTATGAGCAGCTTTGTGAGCTGCAGGCAGCTTTTCCACTGGGACACCTTGATGTCGAGGAACCAAATCCCTCCATGGGATAGAGTTGTCACCGTTACGGTGGGGGAGGGCTGGCTTTCTCACATCATGGTGTGCCCTGCTGACTGGAGAATGGAAGAAGTGGCATGGGCTTCAGTCTTTAACACCTACACACAGGCACACAACGTTCAGGCCTTCTCCATGGTCATGCATAAAGAATTTTGGAGGCATGGGTGCAGTAGGATCATTCCTTTGTGGAACGAGAGGTGGATGTGAGCATGTGGACCATGTGATCTCGCTGTAGCCTAGCTGGGGTCAGACATCCAATTTTTTGTCTCATGATTGACAAGTGGACAGTGCCAGAGGCCATTCTGATGTTAGGGTTTCTAACTCTGGGATTGTATCATCATGGACTCTGCTGTCTTCTGTGCTATGATTTCCACCAGCACCCTTTGACCTTATTACTAGCTGTGGCTACTCAGGTCATCTGTACAGTGTTGTGGTCCTTCAAACTGCCCTCTTACTGGGTTTTCTGAGTAGTGTAAGCATTACTGAGAGCTCAGCCACTTGGCAACTCCCTCTTTGGGATGGCCAGCAGTAATGCTCGCTCTTGGTAAGATGGTGGCGAGGAATCAATACTGGCGAGGGTACTGAAGTCACTCTTCTCAGGTTCACAATCTGACTCCAGAGTAACAGGGGTGGGAAGGACTGAAAGCGAGTCTTGGACAGCTGTGGAAACCACTTGGCCCTTGTCTGTGTGTGTACAGTATGTGTGTGTGTGTGTGTGTGTGTGTGTGCGCCTGGGTGGAATAGTGCTACTGGTGGTGGTCATTTATCACTTTTATCCTTATTTATGAACATGGATTAGGCCATTTATAGTACTTCATTTTAAATTCTTCATTTTGAGTGAGTTTAACATGTACGCACCAGTGTGTCTGGTGTTTGTGTGTCACATATTTCCACTTATAAAATATGTCCATCCTGCTCTGTCCTGAAGTCCTCCTTCATGCACTTCACATTGACCCCACACTGTTTTTCTGAGGTCCACCGCAGAGTTATGGGAGTCAAGTTCTGGTCTCTTGGCTCTCCTCACCCTGTAGGCTACCTGTTTGTTCCCTGATGCTGATGTGTCCATCAGGACGCCCCAAGCTCTCGACGATGCTCTGACCCATTTACCGCTTCCTTCTACAGCTCATTCAGCATTTTCATGCAGGATCAAAATGGCTGACGGTGTGAATAGCTGTAAGACAGTCACATTGTGGCCCCGTAAGACCCGGGGAATGGGATTATGGATCTAACACAGTTATTAATTCCATTATAGTTTATTTTTGTACATCAGAATACTTTCTGTGTAGCAGTGAAGCTCCGAGTTTTTCCCACATTTTGTCTGTTTACACATCAGATCTCAGCCAATATGCAAAACTTGGCTCATAGATTCTCATTGTTTACACTCTTATTGCCAGGCACATTTGGAATTCCTTTCTCGCTGTGTGTGAAAGAGATCCATTTCTGCAGAGACTCTTTAACAGGGCCTCCAGCTTTGCGAGTTCTGCAGAAGGCTTTTACACAGCAGGTTGTCATGGTAGGGGACCGTGTGGCTCGTTCTGCAGGAAGCGTTTGCTTGTTTTATTCTGACTGCAGACATGTGCTGCTTGACGTGATCCATGGATCTTGATGGACCTGTGCATTCAGCCCGTGTCTCTCCAAGACTGCAGATTGCTGTGATGCCATAGTTCTCCATCCTTAACCATCCTTCTCCGTTTTCTTCTGAACGCTCTGATAAGGGGGTCTTTCCATCCAAAATGTGGCCTTCCTGGTTGTTCATGGCATTCTCAGTCGTCTCTGATTCCTGATTTTGCCCTTATTTCTGGGTATCTAACATAATCTACTTTGTTTATGCTAAAATTCTTTTTTTCTATGGCTTTATAAGTACCAATATACTGTAAGTAGTTTTTCTTCAGCTAGCGTGGTGCAGTACAGCTGCTGTGCAAATAATGTGGAATTTTTTTTATCTTTTCTTTTTTTGAAAGCTCAGTTTTTCCTCTCTGAAATACTGTACTTTGGATTTGTCTTTAGCTCTAATATGTAACATAGCTCCGAAAGAACACAACATCTTGTGAACACATCATCACCAGTGACGTTGCTGACGCTGGCTTTCTCTCAACTGCATCCCAGGTGACAACATCTGAACCCTAAAGTATAGAGAGGTTGCAGTTGTGGAATGGGATCTGAGCTGATTTGGACTGTTGGTCATTGCTTCAGCCATGGCTGTTTCCAGTGTGATCAGATCTGGACTTCTTAGACATGTGAGTCTCTGTCAGTCATTACAATTTCAGTTGGTGTTCAGCTGGTTAAAATTCGGTTAGTGGATTCGTTCACCTTTCCTCCAGTCATCTTCTGGTGTGTTTCTGAACTCATGACAGGCTCTTTCCCAGTTCTAGAATGACCCTTTCCTAGTTGGTACTTCCTTGTTGGGAACCCCCTCTTTTTTGCAGACAGATCCCATATTTAATCTGTGTTTGGTCTTTGTTTTGCCCTTTTTACTGACAGTGACATTACTGCTTCCTTCCTTCCAGGAGCCAGGTTCTAGCCACCTGTGGCTACATTAGTAAGTTTTGCCCATGTCTTGATTCTTCCCCCCTCTCATCCTCTCTGACCTGGGAATCAAAGTGATCCTCTTAAAACCTGTTGTAATATCACGGGAGACACAGAGGAGGCAAGAGTGTTCCTCTGTTTGAAGCATTAATTGATTCTACCATGGACCCTCACATGGATCCTCCCATTGACTTTCACATGTTCTCTTCATACCAGTATGCGTTTAAAGGATACAGGTTTTTCAGAAACCCTCCCCCAAGGAGGAATTGAAGTGCACAAGTGAATCTGCAATAAACTTTAATGTCAACAAAAGAGTCCAAAAAGTGTCATGTAACTGAATCTCAAATAACCCACTTTACAAAAGTGAATGTGATCTCACTGACCCTCCCATTGATTTTATCATTCCCATTTCCACTGCACACTTCCATTTACCCTCCCATTTAACTGTGATCCATCCCATGGTTGATCCCACTGACTGTCCTATTGAATCTCCCATGGACGCTGGATTTTATCGGAATAATTTGATGAAAAATAGCCAGAATGAGCTCATTACAGGAAACATTTTGTGCACACAGGGTGTTTTTTTTTTTTTCCATCCAATGACTTTGTTTCTTAAAGGAGGAGGAGATGCCAGAGGTGGAGATAGACATTGATGACCTTCTGGAGGTCAGCAGTGAAGATGAAAGGGCTGTGAAACTGCAGGTAAGTGCCACTGGGTTGGATGCTGGTATCAGGGTAGAACTGTTTCCTCTGTGCGTGTGTGTCTGTGTATGTGTGGGCATGACGTGGAACAGAAATACCACCTGGTGAAGCAGTGCCACCTCCTCATGCTGTTTCTTCCCGGCAAAACACAGTGTCCCCGAAGAACACTCTGAGTTCTTTGCCTTTGATGCAGAATTGGAATTAATGATAGATGAGGGAGACACTTGACATTATGAGGAGTTTTCATTTGCAAAAGTAACCCATAAAAAACAAGGGCATCTGTGACTAATAAAACTATACATTTCACCACTGAAGAGTTCTTTTTTTATTAATGCCTTCGCTGAACACCAATAAAATACTCCAATAAAACCTCTCAAGAAACAGCAGATTTAAAACATTAAAACTGTTCAGTATCTTTCAAACAATATCCTTCAAATCTCAGGCTTTGTAAAATTCACCATATACAAGATTCTTGTAAAACTTTCACAAATAAAATCCATACTATCATCGGTGTATCACCGTCAGTCATTTAAAATTCAAATTTTTATAAAGCAGTCACCTATTTACAACAGTAAATACATTTACAAATAACATTGCTAATGCTGTACTGCTAATATGCTTATAACTTCTCTTTCTCTAGGAGTCTCTGATAGACTGCTATAAACCCACAGAGGTGAGTGTTGGTTGAAGATCTCAAAGCCATCTGAACCTGGGAATGTTTGGATGAGTTGGTTGAGTGTTTTTCCATGCATTGTCCAGGAATTTGTGAAGGAGCTTCTGGATCGAATAAGAGGAATGCGGAAACTCAGTGCCCCGCAGAAAAAGGGGTTATAGTGGCAGGTGTGACGCTCCAGGAGAGGAAATGTCACCACGTGGACTTGTCTTCAGAACCTTCTACATTTTATTTTTGTGGTTATCAATACTCCTCCATGGAAGAAGCCTTCATTCTAGCAGTTGTTTCAGGTTACAGGTCTCTCGTCATGCCAAACACACATGGGTTGGGTCTCATGGCTGACAGGGTTTATCTGTTTATGCTCAAACTCCAGCGAGTCACAGCAAACAATTTTCCCAGAACCAGTATGGTGGTGACTCTTGTTGTTAGCTATGACACATTTCTGCTCTCCCACGATGTCCAGTTCTGCTTATGTCAATGTTCAGTTTTAGCCAAAATTTATATTGATAGAATTATTCAGTGGTCTGAATCTCCAAAAAGAGGAGACCTCCGTGTGTTCAGGACTGAGAATGAAGGGGATGAGGATGATGGGGTTCTGTAGTTCTTTGGCTTCATCTTTAGTTTTTCTCTTTTACAATCAAGCCTGTCTCACTTCTGTTGTGGAGCATCAGCACACATTTGTCATATAGGGGGTGACATTTTCCTAACCCCTAAGTCGTAATGGGCGAAAACACACTCCTGGGTCTGGAAGTGTCTGATGAAATTTGTGGCCCCTGGCTCAGAAAAGTCTACTGTAGCAACCCTTCTCCAGGTCAAGCTCAACCCCTCTCCAGGTCAGGACCATGATCAGGCCTACTGAAGGGCAATAACAAACCCCTTCCAGGCTGACATCAACCCTCCTGTATCCAGCAGATCCTGCAGATCAGGATCAATCCTACTGTAGATCATGACCAGCGCTCTTCCCACTCCACACTGTGTGTGCGCCTCTGTCATGTTGTATGTTACTCTGCCAAAGATGATGCAGTACAATTTTTGTCATGAGACACCGGATGAACATGCTTAAGATATTTAAAATAATATATAATTATCATTCATTACTGTGTAAACACATTTATATTAGAATGATGGTGTTACAGGAAACCAGGAGAAAAATATGGTGCTTTTTTCCTTCTTATACAAGTTTAAGTGCCAGAGAGTCTCTTTTATTGCTCTGAGCTAAAGGCTATCAGTCCAGGATGGATCTTATCTGGCTCTTTCTGTTCTCCTCCCCTCACCCTTATGTGTGTGTATGTGTGTGTGAGAGATAGAGAGAGAGAGAGAGAGAGAGTGAGTGAGGGGGGGATGGAGAAACTGCATGCTTTGTTACGATATACTGATTTGATGTATTTAAATGTTTTTCTTTCAATAAGTTGTGACTGAGGATATTTATCTCGAATTTTCTGTGTTTTACCAGTTAAGTGTGCCACATCTGGAATTGTTTTGCTGAAATAAAGAGAAAAAAAATCCTGCGTATGAAATATAAATATGGTCTCTGCTGAAGGTCTGAGGGGAAGGGAGACATCAATGTCATTTTATTGCAAAAAGAAAAAAAAAATCACAATTTCAATGCTGCAACACTCTACAGACCTTATGGAGCCTCAGTGCACTGGAAGGGAATGAGGTGCTGCAGACACACACACACACAAACATACGCCCACGCTCGACAACATCAGTCCATCTCGTGTCCATTACTGGCCACGGTGGGAGGACACCAACTGGGATGTTTTGTACCTTTTTCTGTGCTCATCCTCATGGTAGGTTGTGGTGTTACTGTGCACGAAGCCTTTGATCCTTGTCTCCCCTCAATTAAAGAAGGTTGCTATGGCGATGGATTCGGATCAGTGATGAAATTAGCCTTTGGTGAGCTGGTTGGAGTAAAACGCACATTTTTTATGTGAGCGGTACTCTTGTTCATCCTGTGTGTGGCGTGTGGTGTGTGTGTGTGTGTGTGTGTGTGTGTGTGTGTGTGTGTGTGTGTGTTCCCATTTATATCACAGTGCTCTGCATCTTTAAGAGCTGTGACCCAGTTCGGAGCACCGCTGCGCAGCTGCAGTTGCGGAGGCACCGTCTGTCGGGGGAAAGTGAGGAGAATAGATGATGAGTTGAGGGGCCCCAGGGGTAGACGCTCCTTCTGCAATGTCTCTGCTCTGCTCATGAACGCGCAGATGCATTACAGGAAGGGAACCAGAGACACGCAAACTCCACACAGACTGATTGGGATACAAACCCACAACTGACCCATGGCTCAGGATCTGTGGGGCATCTGCGCTATTCGCTGTGCCACTGTACCATTTAATCATGAATCTAGAAACAGGATTTGCCTTTTATTGCCCTTACGCAGCAGGTAAGGAGCTCCTGTGTTTGCACAACGTGGCTTGTTGTGCAAGGATGCTGAGGAGCCGAGAAGAACCGCTTTCCTCCATCTCAGGCCACAGGGAAGGAGTGTGAATTCTCATATGAACAAAGGCAGATCATTGGGCAGATCCTGCCCCGCTAACCTATTTGTCAGCCAACCGGGTGTCATTCTGCCCTTCAGGACTGCAGGAAGCTCTCCGATTGGCCGGAAAATTGTCTCTCACACCCCTCCCTCATGCAGAGGAACAAATTCCCTCCCACCCTCCCAATGATGCTGTAGGTCTCCGAGTTTGCTGAATTGTGGAGGTGACAAACTGTGATATAATATCTCGTATTCCCAAATAATTCACTATTTTACTTTGTAAACACTCATTTTCCTAATTCATTATGTCATATCTATATATAACTATTTTTCTACACTGCCTGGCCAAAAAAAAGTCACCGCTTGGATTTAAGTTAGTGTTATGATGTGGGTTTGCTTCATTTGCTCAGGTCTAGGTTCAGAAATGTTTTGTGCCAAAAAATGAGCTCAGCTGACTACCTGAATGTACTGAATGACCAAGTTTTTCCATCAATGGATTTTTTCTTCATATTCCAACATGACAATGCAGTCCAATGAAATATTACAATGTGTGACTTTTTTTGGCCAGGCAGTATATATCTATATATCACTGGTCATACTTATTGTATAGTTACATTTTATTATATATCTGACACCTCATCAAAGCAATTTACAGTGTTAAGCTAGTACTTACAATGACCTTACCCGTTTATACAGGTAGTTTTTACCGTATCAGTTCAGGGTAAGTAGCTTGAGGAGGAACTGGGATTTGAACCTGGGTCCTTTAATTAGAAGGTGGCACTTCTAATCCTTATGCCCTCTGCTGCTGCTGTTACTAAAAGGTAACAAAAAAGTCACACATTGTAAAACTTCATTGGACTGCCTTTAGCTTTGAATACGGCATGCATTCACCGTGGCGTTGTTTCGATAAGCTTATGCAATGTCCCAACATTTATTTCCGTCCAGAGTTGCATTCATTTTTCGCCAACATCTCATATTGATGATGGGAGAGTCGGAGCGCTGCGTAAAGTCTTGTCCAGCACATCCCAAAGATTCTCAGTGGGGTTAAGGTCTGGACTCTGTGGTGGCCAGTCCATGTGTGAAAATGATGTCTCTCTCATGCTCCCTGAACCACTCTTTCACAATTTGACCCATGAATCCTGGCATTGTCATCTTGGAAGAAAAAATCCATTGATGGAAAAACCTGGTCGTTCAGTACATTCAGGTAGTCAGCTGAGCTCATTTTTTTGGGCACTTAACGTTGCTGAACCTAGACCCAACCAATTGAAGCTACCCCACATCATAACACTAAGTTAAATCCAGATGGTGACTTGGCCAGGCAGCGTATTTCACTAGCTGTGTTACCTGGTGCTACCTGGGTCAAAAAGGTGTAATGGTGGAAAGCTGAAAGGTATTAAGATGTTGTATATCACCAAACTGTTTTACCATTAAAGTGAGTGCATTTAGTAGAGACCTACTGATGTTAAAAGGGGAAAAAAATGAAATATATACCACCAAACTTAGCTAACCTTAAGTCACTGTGTGTGTCATACTGTATATATTTTTTAATTAGCTTTCACATTTTTTATTTGCGTGTATATGCTGGGAAAAAATGATCAAGTAATGTATGTGGCCTCCACCCTGTGTGTGCTGGGTGCAAAAAAATCAGTGTCTGTTTGTCTGTGTAGATATGGTGAGAATATGGCTATGTACTCTGGCTGTGAGGTTACTACATGCTGCGTGTGAGGCCATTACTCCCACCCCCAAGCCTCATAAGACAGTCCATACTGTATTTTAATTTTTCAAAATACTAACCATTTTGGATTTTAATAAACAGCAGTACAGAAAAACCTAACCTGGGGGGAGAATACCTATAGGCCAAATTTCAAATTGTCTGTAGCTTGAAAAATAAAGCTGTGCATAAAGAACAAAGAGATAAACAAAGATTCTGCTTTATAAATATTACATAAGATATTTATAGATAATAGATCACTGCTATTAGTCTGCTCACACAGTGATGGACTGTAATAACACACTTCTGTTTCATGTAATCTGCAATAGACTGGCATCCCATCCAAAGTGTAGTTTTATAGCCTAGCACACAGTGATTCCGGGTTAGGTTCCCGACTGCCATAACCCTAACCAGGATAAAGTGGTTCATAAAAATTGACAAATTAGTGTTTCATATAATAATAATAATAATAATAATAATAATAATAATAATAATAATAATAATAATAATAATAATAATATGACCCCTTCTATACTTTTGGCTCTTTATGTGCTTGGTTGGAGGCAAAGGGTTACACAAGGTCAATGGCTGGATTTCATTCCAGGGAGCCAAACAAGAACATGTCAGTGATTTCTTTACTGTGGTGAGTTTAATATACAGGAAGTTTACTAAACACAGGCATGTAGAGGGATAAATAAAAAAGGGTTTTGATGCTCTGGTGAGGCCAGGATATGCAGAAAACTGTACCTGTAAACTGTCTGTACTGCTGTGAGGAAAAAAGAAAACCTACCTACTCTAATCCCTAGAAAAGGAAAGGTGCCAAAGACAAAGAAAGTCTTGCGTCACCTGAACCGCAAAAACACACAGCGATGGGATGCCGCGTACTGTATGCAAACTGCGCATGCAACATGCGAGCACACCCACGCTGCAATCGCTGTGCACAGAGCAAAGCAGAAAGCAAACAGGAGCACCAGAAGGGAGAGGAACTCCTTGAGAGGAAGGGTTCTATTCACATGGGGGTGGGGCCAGGACAGGTATGGTTACTGACACAGGTTCATCCGGTTGGAGTGTAACGATTAGAAACGGGAGAGGACATAAAAAACGTACAAACATGGCCAACCCAACAACAATAACAACAACAACATGTCTCTTCCTGTTTGTTCAAAGCAATACTTGCAAAGGTTTGATTATTAACCTTAGAGGTGGATTCCTCACTCTGTAACTCAACTCCATGAAAGCCTATTGGGGAGCTGTTGCCCAGGTGGGAGGCAGACGCCCACTGTAAGTGTAAAGTTCACATCCTGTCGCCACCATGGCTGTCTTCTCTGCTCTCACTCCCGTGTTTGTGGGAGTCCTCTGCGTTGTCATTGCCTATCTTCTGAAGGGCTTCATCAGAAGTGAGAAGAAGCCACAGACGAGCGTGAGGTCCTCAGCAGCTCAGCCATGGGTCGACGAGGACCTTCAGGACAACACTGAGATCAGCCCCGTGGAAGGTACCGTGCACTGTCTTCACCAGCTTCCCCACCTTGAGCTCCCTCTGTCTTGATATGGTCATGGAGGTGATTATGGAAAGGAATCTTCCCTTCTGGCTTTTAAAACTCAAACTGAAGAAGCTCAGACATGGAATCTCTGGAAGAACATGGCTACAGGCAGTTACGTTTTATATTTGCAATAAAATACGTCCTTCTGCGCCACTGATCTCCTTTCCTCTTCCTTCTGCTGCAAAGCATTTTGAAGTCTTGATTTCCACTTTTTATTAAAAGTCACGATGTTCTCCTGTGTATGTGGCACAGAAGGTAGAGCTGGCACCTTACAACAACTAGACTCGGCATTTGGATGTGGGTTTGAGTCTGACTCGGTCTGTGTGGAGATTCTTACAGTCCAAAGGCATGCCGATTGGTGTCTATAACTTGACTTTAGTGCATGAGCTCACATTGCTCATAGGGGCAGGATTTTAGGAAGATCATGGTAGTGTGTCTAGCACTGGTGGTCACTTTAAATAAAAGTGGTAGCTCAGTACTGCTTAATAGTCAAGGTTTGGTGTTTTGAACCTACATGTCTGCTAAATGTAAATTTAAACCAGTTTCTTAGTACTTGTTGCTCTAGGGTTGGTTGTTTCTCCCTCTTTCCCCACTGAGGTCCGATTGTCCACATGACTGGGTCTTCAAGAGGGGATGTGTCCACACCGGACTCTCATGGGTGCAGACCCGTGCCAAAGGGCCCTTGAACCTGCGTGTCTCTGTGCCCACTTGAATTTCGTCACATGGATGCTTAGCAGGCGGTGTAGGAGGAAAATCTATCCTGATGGCACATTGGACAAGTGGGAGTAAAGGTGTTTCCTGGTGTGGTGTTCTCTTCTGAGGTGTGGAAATGGATCTTTATTAAGTCAAACACATGTGGATCCTTCCTTGATCTTCTCCATTGACTGTTTTGCTTGTTATTAAAGTCTGACTCTGACTTTAAACACTGCATCTCCTGGGTTGATGTCACCTGTTGTGTTGGCAGACAATGGCGAGTTGGCCGACA
The DNA here is from genome assembly GCA_018136845.1 of Heterotis niloticus. Classification (NCBI taxonomy): domain Eukaryota; kingdom Metazoa; phylum Chordata; class Actinopteri; order Osteoglossiformes; family Osteoglossidae; genus Heterotis; species Heterotis niloticus. Next base: position 22,328,720 of record CM030904.1, on the reverse strand, counting down.
GCGAGGACGACGTTCCCCATGTCCCGTACGTCCCTGCGAACTACACCTCCGAGGTCATGCTGCAGCGCTCGCGTGACTTTTACACTCTCATGAATGCCAGGAGATCTGTGCGCCTTTTCAGCCCCGAACCTGTGCCCAGGGAGGTCATCGAGAACATCATTCGAACTGCAGGTTTGCCAACGCTGCAGCCATACCCAGACATAAGTGACTGCAGACAAACAAGTCATAAACAACCACACCAGTCTGTTGAAGATCGATACTGTCAATCAGCCTATTCTGTTGGTGATCAGTATCGTTGATTGATCTGCCTCATTGCTGATCAATAGCTCTGACCCCCCGGTAGGCACGGCCCCCAGTGGTGCCCACACAGAGCCTTGGACATTTGTGGTGGTACAGGATCCTCAAATCAAACACTGCATCCGCGAGATTGTTGAGGAGGAGGAGGAGATCAACTACAAGCACAGGATGGGGGAGCAGTGGGTGAGCGACCTGCAGAGGCTCAGGTGAGCGGCTCTAGAAAGGAAGCAGAATTTGGACTGCAAAATGAGACCGAGGATGGAGAGAGTGGGAGTTCATTTTCTAGCACAAGCTCAAGATGTTCCAGATTTGTTGTTAACAAGTAACGAAAATACAAAAAACATAATAACAGTTATGACTGCATGCTTTTTTGCTGCATCATTGTTTGATTCCGGTCAGAGTGCCTTTTCATTGGGATTATTTGCGTGATAGCAGCTCCCCCCAGTGGTCTGGATGAACTCATTACCTGCTGCTTCTGTACCTGAACCGCATTTCCGAACGTCTCAATTTCGCAGATACGCTAATCTCGCGCTCCTGTTTCAGGACGAACTGGGTGAAGGAATATCTGGATGTGGCTCCGTTCCTCATACTCATTTTCAAACAGACATTTGGGGTGCATCCAAGTGGGAAGAAGAAAACACATTATTACAATGAGATCAGTGTGTCCATCTCCTGTGGCATCCTGCTGACGGCATTGCAGGTACACAGTGCGTGTGTGCATTTGTGTGTGTGCATGAGCATATGTGTGTGGATTTATACTCTATCGGCTTATTTATGTGTTTTTATGTGTTTGTGTGTTACAGAATGCAGGTCTGGTGACTGTGACCACCACCCCTTTGAATTGTGGCCCCCAGCTCAGGCAGCTTCTCCGCAGACCCCCCAATGAGAAGCTGCTCATGCTGCTCCCAGTAGGGTTCCCGGCTCCCGATGCCACGGTGCCGCAGCTGAACCGCAAGCCTCTCAATGACATCATGGTGTCTCTGTGACTGCAGCACAACTGCTCACTTTGTGTCAGCTATGCTTGTGACGCGGATGCGAGGATGCTCTTCCTGCAAGTGGAAATGTTCTTCCTGTAGTCGATATTTTCTTTAAGATGAAAATATTCTTTCTGCAGACAATGTTTTAACGTGAGGACAATGTTCTTCTTGTAGATTCCTTTAGGTGACTATGTTCTTCCAGTAAATGGCAGGAAGATGGTGTTTCTCCTGTAGGTACCAAGGTTTTTACCTGTAGGCATGAACATATAGAGCAATCAAAAACAAAACCAAATAAAAGATAAAGGTACTCATCCAAAAAAGGTGTTCATCCTTTTACCGAGTAAAAAGGGAAACCACTGAAAAGTACGCTCTGTCCAGAAATTTACCCAAGTACAGGAAACAGGTTAAAAGTAATGCATTACTTTGCACCTCTGTCTGTAAACCCCTTGTGAAGATACAGCATTTATAACCTGTACCACCATGAACCTGGGACATCACTTGTGACTCATGGTCCTGACCTTTTGCACTATAGTCAAAAGTAAAGGAAAGTTTGATTTTATTGTAAAATGAGTCCACGACACTGTGTGAGAAAAGAATGAGAGAACTGTGTCTGAATGTGGTGTGAAGAATGGAAACCTCACTGACCCGTCCTGAGGAGTCTCTGCCCTTCTTACCAGGTGGTGGAGCATCGGCCAACAGAAGAAGCATGCGACACCCTGGATAAAAAGATAAAGTGCTCTGCCAATGCCGGCATTTCAAAAGGTGGGATGGCATGGAAAATGCGAATAACAACAGAAAGCAGTGATTTCAAAAGTCACTTTGACTTGTAATCCATCACAAACAGTATGAAGACACGATATTTAATGTTTAGTCTGGTCAACTTCATTTTTTTGTAAATATACCGTACATCCATTTCTGTTATTGAGGGCCTGCAACACGTTCCAAAAAAAGTCTGGAGGGGGCGATTTTAGGACCAATAATGAATTAAAAGATGAAAATAATGATGTGAGTAGAAACAGATCAGATACACAAGTCTGCTCTGTGATCCAGTGACAAGGCCAGAAATCTTAAGGTGGGCTAGAATTAAACAGGGTGGATCTGTACTCAAACTTTTGCAAGAAAAATGTGCAATCCTTTCCCCACAAAGTCATTCATTGTACAAAGTCTACGGCTTCTAGCAAAATTTTTTGTACAATTAAATGCAGACAGCCTACGCTTTTTTACCAAAAGGCATCCATTTCGGGACATCTCGAGGCAGGTGTGATCCTGCTGGTGGTTTCCATCACTGCTCCTTGTGTTTACAGTATAAGGTGATGGGGCAACAAAGCAGAAGTTTCTTCAGGTCCTCCCCTTGGTTTTCTGCTGCTGAAACAGCTCTGTGTGCTCATCTTGGTACAGACCAGTTTAGCAAACCAGTGTTAACTAGACTGAGAGAAAAAGACTGGGGGGAAGGGGGAAAGAATGTGGCCAATACCCTAGCCAATCTTATTATCGGTATTCCCAAATAAACGCAATGAAAACATATGTCTGAATAAACAAATGCTGTATATGATTTATGTTTCATTTGCATCCAACACAACTCGGTTTTATTCATTTATTTTTTCACCTTTTGAAGCCCAAACCTCAGCTATGACTGGGTGGGAAAACTGTCTACCTGGGTGGACCAGTGCCACCCTGGCTCTTCTACTGCCTCGGCCCTGGTGTCATCTCTTGGTGAAGAGGGCAATAACCGGTCACTTTGTCAGTTTAACGCGAGCCACGTTGCTCATCTTTGTGCACTGTTAGAGACCGCTGGGGAGTAATGGCAGCAAGCGTTTGTATTACTTCATCCCTCAAATATTATATTAATAAGTAAAAGAATCCATGTGCATTTTGTGAGGGGGATTTCTACAAACAGAGCTTAAAACAAGAGCAACCATCTTAATGCCATATCTCATCCTGTAGGGGGCAACATGTCTCACTCTGAGTTGCCGAACACATTTCCGTTCAGTAACTTACCGAACTATAAAGTGACTTCCAGTGCTAACAAACCCATTCACACAGCTTGGCAACTTTTACTGTAATAATTCAGCATAACTTCCTTGATCAAGGGTGCTACTGCAGGCGGTAGGATTAAAATCTGCATCCTCTGGCTCCAAAGGCTGCAGCTGTAACCACTACACTGCAAGCTACTCTCACTAGTAGTTGGGTGGTCTTCATGTACTTTAGCTCATCTGATAGAAGAGGAACCAACCTGATCTCCTGGTTAAGTAACTGCTACACTGCCCCACCCTCTCCTTGTGACATTGCCATGGCGACTCCATGGAGGATCCCAATGCGGCTGCGACTTCCAAAGCGCTGCCATGTGTTGCAGTATAAATCACAGCGCTCCCTGTCGTGGCGATGAGCCGACATGGGGGGGCCTTTGGGGGGGGGGGGGGGTCAAGGCAGAATTGAGGAAATGAAGCGAAGCATGAATGGGGAGAAGAAAGAGGACATTGTTGTGCCTGGATGGGTTTCAGCGCCTGTTCAGGAGGGGGAACCACCCCCAGGACTCCAGAGGCGAGTTAGTTGGTGGGATGCAGTGTAACAGCACCTGCCACCAGACAGGGAGTGAGGGACCAGGGTCGGACTTTCTCATGACATCATTACCAGCAGCCCGGATATAACCAAAGGATGAAATATGATTTATCTGGCATGAATAGCAAGTCCACATTCTGGGACATGTCGTAGTTTACATTTCTACACTCACATTTATTCATTTGTCAGCTCCGTTTCTCCAAAGTAGCACAAACAACCCAGAGTAAACAAAAGTGCATCAACAGCAGACGACCACACTGTTCAGTACCACAGTTTTCACCACAGCACACCAGTGGCTGCATATAGAATTGTGGAAAATGTAGAAGCGATCAAAGCGACAAAGGATGTGATGCAGGTTTTTGCATCAGTGGGTCTGAAAGAGATGTGTCTTCATGCCATTCTTGAATTCGGAAAGGGATTCAGCAGTTCTGAGGGACACCGAGAGTTCATTCCATTACTTTGGAGCCAAAAACTGAGAACCTACAGGCTTTTGATGTTAAACCCCCAGTGAGTGGGACCACCAAGTTGCCAGAGATGGAACTCTTGCTGGGATGTAGGGAGCGACCGGGCTCTGTAGGGATTCGGAAGATCCTTTGACATCTCATAGGGCATAACCAGAATGTAGAAGCAGTGGTACTTCCTTGACCAGTTTCAGACATCTGGGGAGGTGGAGTTTTACAGATACATTCAGCCTGGAATCGATTCCAGTATTTTCCAGTGAAAGAGTGTGTTATGGCAGTGGATAAGAGCACAGAGACTAAAACATGCTGCCACGAAAATCTGGCTTGGAGACTGGAAGAACCACAAATTCTGATGGTTTCTTCAGATATGTTAACCCAGATTCCTCCTGGGTTCAGCGCTATTGGACCCTTTTATGGTGGGATCTGGCAGCATCGTGTCTCTGTGGTCAAGTGGTGTGGATCAGTTTCTTTCTGGCAGAGTTACAGCTTGTTGAATGTCTCCTGTTCCACAGTCTCCCTCTGTCCAGCTCCTTAACCATCTTTTCCCTCATGCCACTTATCATCCACCATCCAGGTCCTCACTGTTGCTCTTCTTCATGTCCGTCTTTAGCTCCTCTTGTTCACTCTTACTCTACCACCCTATTATATCTCTGTGTCCTCTTCAGACCCTTCTTTCAGGGGACTGTCTGTCTCTTGAGGGGGCGTCTGCCCAATTTTCTGTTTCTATTCTGAGCGTCCCAAAGGTTCAACAGGCTCTCCAGGGGTTTCAAGCCTTGCGAGGCCTGCAGACCCAATTAGCATGTTGCTAATTGTCCTGCTAACATTAGAACTGCTCATCATCTGGGGCTTCTTCCAGCGCTGTCCTTTTCTGCAGGGTGGGGGCGCTGATGGCGACCGCTTCCTCGTATGGCAACGCCGTGCTGCAGATGTGAAATATTAGCAGAAATTCCATGAACTCCAGAGAACAATGACTATTATGCGTAGGCAGGTGTGTCTTGCTGCAGGAAATGTGATTCGGCTGCTGGACACGGGAGCCGCAACACGCACCGTGGGGAGGCCTCAGAGGTCCGGAAACAACCTTACGCCGGTCTGGCCTCTGCCTTATAGACCACCTCCCTCGAGAAGAGTAGAGTGGAAAGTGACCGAGCTACCCTGGGGGTGGGTGGGGTGTGTGTAATTCCGAATGCACGAGGCATGGTGTTTTCATGCTTGCGTTGGAAGCGTGTCTTGAAACCAGAAAGAAACAACAAGGCCTAAAAACCTTAAATGTCGTGTTCGTTCCAATTCAAATTAAAGGAAAATTGTGGCATAAACGAAAGTTACATAACAAGAATTCATTGAAATCCATATCACTGTCTGCATTTAAACCCATTTTGCATATTGACTTGTTTCCGAGTTAACAGCCACAACCGATTCGAGCAAGCACATCCCTCAGCGGACTGACCGTACTTAGCCCCAAACCTGCTTTACAGTACGCTCTGACTTCACTGCTTCTTGCTCAAAACATTTATATTTATCTGACCCTCTTTTCCAAAGTGACTTCCAGTTATTTAACCACTTACACAGCGAGGCAATTCGTGCTGTATCAGCTCAAGGTAAGCATCTTGATCAAGGCTACTACAGCAGGAGATAAGAAACCCGGGTCCAAGCACAAGAGCTCTAACCGCTACGCTGCCTGCTGGATCACGTCACAAACTATGACAGTGTTTTTGTCCAAGGTGGACCCCATCTCATGTGCTGTTCCTACGGGTTAGGCCGTACCAGCTCAGAATTCACACATAATTTAAAATGAGGCTCATTGAACACCGACTACTTCACAACCCTCTGCTGATATCAATTATCCTAAGCTGTACATTTTTTAATTTTATTTTTTTCAATACATTATATTTACATAAATTTGTACTACAGTAGGTCAGCTTGAGAGTTAATGCACACTCAAGTGTTTGCCTCATGAGAGATTTACCATAATTCAGCAACATGGTTGGGGCTTGGAATCTGTATTGGACCCAGTGGGTCATGGGTTCAAATACAGGGGTCAGCAGGTCTATTACTGTGTCTGTTGTCTTTTCTGTGGTGAAGCAGAGAAACAACTTCTTGCACTATGTCTACATCAGAGTGCCATAAGCCATTACCCACAATCCTCTGGAACCCAGGGCTGGGAATGCTGGAGCCTCTATTAACAACTCCACCGCATAATGTTTGGTCCTCATTTATCGCAGTGTGTAAAGTATGAGCCAGCAAACTGTCGAGGGACCAGGAGACCTTCTCAGACATTCCAAAACAAGGTCTACAACTTCAGCAGTCACAAAACATGAGATTCTGCTTTCAAAACACAGCAGCGGTCATGCGGAGCAGGAGAGAATATTCCAGAAAGTTGTCTCAGTTGTGCTCTGGATTCTTTGCTGTATACGCAATCTTCCTGTATGTACTCAAATGTTACGCCTCACCATGAGAACGGCACCTGCTCAAACTGCACGGTGCTGCTGACGGGAGGCTGCAGATTATTTGGTGAACCTTCTCCTGCACAGCTTCCATTGAGTCCTCCTGTAGAGAGTAGAGCAGAACGAAAACAACCGGGTAGCATTCCTCTGCATTCTTATCTGAGAAGATCTGCTGGACTTCCTCCCGGCGGCAGGATCACTGAGCAGGAAATACCGCGGTTTTTGGACGATGATGTTTGAACCCCATTGCTGTCAATACCGCACGGTTTGAATGCTGGCTTTTTATTTCCACTGTATAGCTTTACAGCATGTAGACCCTGGCACCTGCATACCATCCTTGAAGCTCCGAAACACATTGCATGCTAACTTCAGGTGTTCAACAGCAGCACATTTCACACTCAACATCTCAACATCCCATCACACCAATACAGCATCTGATGATCCCATGACCGAGACTTGACAAACCATCACTTTGATTAAAGCTACCGTCCATCTCACCATTTCTGCATTCCAACACAGCAACATGGTATGGTTGTGGTTCACCCATAAGAAGGTCCATCCTCCTCTCTCCCAAAAACCATGTGATGTTGGAGGAGTGCTGACCAGATGAAAAGAATGAAGATCTTTAAGTCTATCAGAAGATGGATGAAGGAAGGTGGTTGTGGAGGAGGTGCTACACGGTGAATGGAGGTGGTGTTCGAGGTGTGTGATGGACAAGACCTCCTTGGTGAAGATCTTGTTTATGACCGGGTTTTTAACTACATTAATTCACAGATGGATCACAGAAACATGGTCCAGGAAAGCAGGTACCATCTCTTTACCATGCTTTCGCACAATTCACAAAAAGTCTCTTTTTTTTAAATGTTTTTAAAGTTCAAATCAGTTTCGTTTGGCTCTCGGTCTTGTCGGATCGAGTTGAATTTTTGTCTTTAAGATCGTGAGACGATCAGACGAGTTTTCAAAAAACTCTCTTTTGCCGATCAGGTTCTGGTTCGAGATATTTTTTCAAACAATTCATTTATTCTTGTGTTGTTCAAATGGAAGAAACGTGGCTGTGTTCGGTGCGTTTTCGGAAAGTCTGGAACCCAACCGAATACAAATGCAACACAGACACGGAATTGGAATTCGAACAGTTTTACTGGACACCTGAACATAATGGGGGCGAATGGCGGCCGTGTTTGGTGTCAGCGTGGCAAATAAATAATAATTTCCATTATCAGCATTTTTATAGTTGCATCAGATAATAGACTTTATTAACTTGTCGTCCCGATCGGTCTCATACCTGAACGCACGTAGCTGGTTCGCATCCCACTGCAGGTGTGAACAGCAGGTGGCATAGTGGTTGTTGCTATGACATTCAAAGAAGCCTGTGGTTTGAATCCATCCTCCTGCTGTAGGTCCAGTTAAACGTCTTTACCCTGAATTGATGCAGTAAAAATTACCCTGCTGCATCACATGGCTGCATCAGTGGAAAGTTGGTTATGTAAAAAGTAAAGTAAAAAGTTTGCCTCCTATGAATTCTGTCAGCTCTACTGGGTTAAAGATAACCTAAAAGATTACATAATTGTACAGCATTATATTAAACATCATGACTGGTTGAGGGACCTTGGATGAGTGTTGGTACAGTGGGTTGGACTCGGATGGATGACTGATGTTTGTGTGAATCTGTCTGTGTCTCAGAGGTTCTCAGTTCAAATCAGTGCAATTTATTGGCATGACAGTTTATTGCCACAGCAAGATATCGAAATTTAACAATTTCAAGAGCAGGAATTTTCTGTAACTAATGGTATCTCTCACGCTTTGTGTGTGTGTGTATGTGTGTGTGCGTGTGTGTGCACGCACAAATATTTGAATATCAAGAACCCAGAATGATGTACTTTGATTCCCAGTGCGATCACCTGAGAACCAGGCCTCTGTTCAACTGGCTGCAAGTCAAATAACTATTTATTTATTTATTTTTTTAACTTTCTTGGATTTTGGGGCCCAAAGAAAACATTGTCATTGATGCTAATGTTTTTTGCTTTCCTGAGGGCATAAGCAAATGATTTACGCAAACAGCGTTATGCAAGTCGCTGCTGTTTCACACATTCAAATATGTATCGCCTGCTGCTGTCTGGCTTCATTTTACGGTTTGTACATTTATCAACAGCATCAAAAAAGTTATTCTTTAAACTCGCTTAGAAGTCTTTAGACTGCAAGGTACTATAATGAGTGGGATATTCTTTCATTTGTATGTATGGGACATCAGGTTTGAATCCCACCTCCTGCTCTAGTAACCTTTATTGAGATATTTGGCCTGATTTAATACAGTAACAAACACCCAGCTGTGTAAATTTGTGAATCACTGCAAATGGCTGAACATCGCAAGCCGCTGAGGGGGAGAGTTTTGGCTCATTGGTGAGAATTTATGGTTTTTATGTACATTTTTAATGTTTACATATCCTTCCCGAAAAAAAAAAAAAAAAAAAAAAAACTTTGTATAGCTGTTTTTGTTTCCTTTTAAATTTTGAAACCCTCAACTGAGGTTTCCTGTGCAATTTGGGTCCCGCAGTCCCAAACATGCTGTTTGTTTTATTGTGCAATGAGCAACCAACACCTCCCAGTAGCACCAACTGAGAACAGGTCAACCATCGCCACCTAGAGAGAGACCATCTGCTCTTCTCTGCCTCCTTTCCTGTTGCTGTGTATGAGCCCCCCATGGCCTGCCAGGTGACGGGGGGGGGGGCTTCCTGGAGTGTCCAGGTGCAAGGCTCACGACTGCAGTGAGGGGTGGACAGACTGGAACGTGCCAGCAGCATTCATATTTATAGCTCTTGTTTATGTCAGGGAATTTCCTTGCCCCCCCACATAATTACACCACTTCCTGTAGGCGACATCACTCTGGGACCCAAGTCAGGAATGTCCGCCAGGAAGTTGTGTTTGTAAATAAAATGTTTTTTGGTTGTTCTGATGGTCCTCACGCTGGACAGGAAGTGGAATCATGTGTTGAAAGCTGGTCGCAGGGGTATCACGGGACCAGTGTCATATCTGCAGACAAATGTGGTGGACCAGTTTCCTGTAAGGTGAAAGGTCACAAGTTGGTGAAGCTCAAGAGAGATAGCGTGCCCCACTTTCAGACCTAGTCCAAAAATGCAGGGATTCTTACCGGTTGTATCAGAACGATTCATGTTTTTATCTGGTTAAGTCCAGCTAACGCTTTTATGCGCTTTATTATTTTTGTCTTTCTCAAAGCTGGGACCTGTCCTTCTCCTGCAGATGGTAACCTCTCGATCCCTCGCTGACGTTGCACAAGAAGTAACACTCGTCTGTATGCCTTTCTTTTGTGGTGCCTACTACTGAGGCAACATTAACTGAGAAAAGATTTTACTTGCAAGGATTTTTGGTTTTTTATTTTTTTTTTTTGTAAAATTTCAGACCCTGGCCAAAAACCCATGGAACAGATTAGACACCAGAAAGAACTGCATCGCTGGAGAAACACAAAGCCATGCGCCTTACATGCAATTGTCGGCTGGCGGAGATAACAGGACACAAATCTACAGTTGCTCATTTGATACATCAGCGCGATAAACTGTGAGAAGAATGGGGATGGTACAAAGTACAACAGGGAACATCCGAATAACAGAGGGTGAACGTGAGGATCCATACATCGAAGAGGCACGCAATCGATGGTTTTCCAAAGTAACTGGATGAGGTGTACAGGTCATTGGTCTGATGCTGAAAAGTAAGTCAGAAGACTTAGCAAAAAAGCTGAGTCACAAAGATTTTAAAGCAGAAGACGGTTGGTTCTCTCGATGAACATCTAGGCGTGACATTACATTGAAGAAATTACACAGCTAGAAAGATGTTGCTCGTCCTGAGTGCAGAAGAATGGAAATATACCTAGTGCAAAATTTTGGTGCAGATGATACCTACAATGCTGACAGAAGAGGATGTGTTTCATCCCAGCACACCAGATGGTTCCCTTTGCTCCAAGCACGCGGCTCTGTCAGGTTCAGAAAAAGCAATGGATCATGTGGCTGTGTTGTTAGCAGGAGGGATAGTGCTTAGAGATGTCACCCTGGAATCAGAAGGTCCTTTAGCATCCAGTCCAACCCCTTGAGAAAGATTCTACAGTGAAAAGTAACACTCTTTGGACTGGAGGCTCGGGGGTCGACGGCAAATTTTTTCAGCTGTTGAATTGCACGCTGATGAAGGCCCTGAACTTCTACATCTTCCTTAGGGTGCTGGACATTTGGGTTCCTTGAACTGAAGTTATGAGTGCGCTGTTGAAGAAACTGCCATTTGTCTTTCTCGGTCTCCTGTGTGTGAGACCTGTTGGGTTTTCAACACCAGGTTTCAAAACCTTGTTACATGGTGGAAAAAACCCTGTTTTTCTTTTTAAAAAAGTCTCGTTGGATTTCAGTTGAATATTTACTGGAGGTTTAAAATATTTGGTTGTTGTACACACGGCTTTCTTTTACTGAATACTTGTTTGTTTCCAATTAAATGTTCCTCCCTGGGTCTCCAGAGCCTACAGTGTGTGACTCAGCAGGACCTCCAAGGAGCATCGCTGGGTACTGAAACACTTCGCTTTGAACTTAGTAATGTGCTGGATTTTATGAAAACTGCCCATCGAGTTACAGTAGATATGATTTGAGGGTTTACATGTAGCAAATTAATGTAAGTTATGAAAATCAGAGCAGCTTACTGGTGTATTGGCTTGACTTTAATTTTTACAACTCCACCATTCACAGAGAGCTTTTTGCATGGCAGCAGGCAGCATAGTGGTTGGAGCTGCTGTGTTTGGAATTGAAAGACCCACGTTTGAGTCCTACCTCCTGCTGCAGCACCCTTGCTCATAGTACTTACCCTGATACAGTAAAAATTGCCTTGCTTTATAGATGGGTAAATTGCTGTGACTTAATTCCGAAAATCCCACTGGAAAAAGGTGTTTGTGATGAAAGAATAAATGTAAATACTGAGCGCAGGTGTCTTTGAGGCAATTTACCTGACACCAGGGATGTTGTTGGATATGTGTGATGCTTCTGGGTTGCATACTTTTCTCAGTTGCTCAGCTTGGTTTGGCGGAGCTCAGAGGAATGCCCCTTGTGCTCAGATATGCTGCACCTGGACTCCTGTCAAATTTCTAGATAAGGAGGTTGCTTATCACAGATGCTGGTCTGCATTCACACCTGAGGCATGGGGTCTGGCCCTTGGTGAACTACTTAACAAAATTTGGTCATTTTTTCCGGGAACCGGAGTCATGTAGCTCATGTTTCTATTCCTTGCTGTTTCCCGATAGGCCGTGGGAACATTTCGGGCTGTTTTGGCCTTGGTACACAGATCTGGACTTAAAAGCTTTTATTAGTCAGCATTAAACACCCGAAAAAGGGAGAAACTGAAATAGCTGCTTGAAACTATTTGTCCACTGAGACCCTCTCGTTCTGCTCAACTGGGAAATACAGTGCGTACCACGCTTGATTCTCTGCCCTTCAGGTCTCCAGCATCACAGCGAGTTTTGGCTAGTTCACAAAGGTGGTCACCTCCACTGTGTCAACATTTCTACTGTTTTTAACACTCTCCACTGATGACATTGAAGAACCTTAATTTTTGGTTCATATCTCTGCTTTGACAGATTCCATGCTAACTGAGGAAGTTTTGCTCACGGCTTCCATTCTGCCTCCGAGCTCTCTTTGTTTTTGAAGCCATGTTTCCCTCCAATTGTTAGGACTCTGCAGCTCTAATGGAGATTCCTGTAAAGTGCTGCAATGAAGGCTGACTCTTTGCGCTGTGTCCATGGTTGTGGATAAATTTTGTCATGCTAAGCAGCTGCTGGAAATGTCATGAGCGCAATTTAATTTTCAGGATTTCTGATTATTATTCACTTATTATTAGTGTTTAAAGTCCTCCCTTTGGTACCAGGTCCATAAACAGGGCATCAGTTCTGCTCAGACCCAACCCCACCATTAGTGATGTGCAGCCTGTATATCTCCAATGAGCTTCTACTGTATCTACCTAGGGACTATGGCTGAGAAAATCAAAAATCGCTGTGCCATTTTTACGTGGTTGTTTGTTGTTCATTGTTGCCACACCATGTGGCAAACATTTCACGCACGCACGCGTGAAAGCAGCCATGTATTTATAAGTGTCAGTGTGATGTGATCTGTATATAAATATGACATCTCAAGTACAAGCAAAGTAATAGAATTTTCAGTGTTCTGCCCATCCTGGGATGATTCTGTGGTTATATTCTGTTAAAATCATGGTGTCTAGGTGACCTCAGTAGCTTGAATATTGCCAACGAAAGGGGCATCATCAGACAGATGGGACCTGCTCCTGCTGGATTGCATCTGGATGTGTAGGTGCCATTTTCTTTTGTGAAGCTATCTTTGTGTTTCCATAAGATGTCAGAGACCTGGACCGGACTCCTCATCAACAGCTCATGAACCTCAGCGGGGCTTCAGCTGGTCCCTCAGAGCTCTCAAATGTCTCTCAATGCCACATAATTTACTTAAAAAGTGCATTGACTAAACAGTGTAGATGGCACTTGGTAGCTTTTTACAATATATATGTCAGTAGAGGTCATACACTCTGCCGAACATCCATACAGTGGAGAATTTTGGGGTTCAGGAAGATGATTTGATGCTGGTAGGGAGCCTATGGTCTCTAGGCTTTCTCGTAAGGTCTCAACCATTCATGCATGCGATCTAGCGAGATCTCATCGGTAATTCCATTAGGATTTTGTGTGCGGCTTCAGTACAGATTTTGAAATCAAGGTCTAATGATTCCATCCTGCTCACAGTCTGCTTAGTGTCACTAAAAATACATCTCTTTTATGGGCTGCCTTGGTGCTCTGAGCCCAGGAGGGACTGGTTCTTGGGAACACAGAACTAGGCCAGAAGCAGGTCAGTGCCATGGGTTTGACTAATAGCCCCGGTTATTGCAGTCCCACAGCTCTCACGTCATAAACATTAAAACATCACACAAGCCTTCTGTAAAGACAGTCACTTGTTATGTGTAATCAGCACTTATATTTTCAATTCTTTTATTTTGCTGATGCTTTTTCTCCAAAATAACAGTTAAAATAATTTATGTATTTATACACCTGGATAAATGTTACTGGAGAAATTACACGATCAACATATTACAACAAGATGTGGGTTTTGAACCTGGTTCTTCCCAGTGAAAATAGTTGCTTTAACCACTATGCTCTCCCTGGTTATCTTGCTTAAAAAAATCTTCATTCTCACACCAAGATCCAGCTCCCTGAAAGATGTGCTTCTGTCCCATGTCTGACAAACATGGCTGAGCTGGAAGCACCTGTGTTTAAGGACAGTTAATCACCACAATTCCAATGTGTACAGTGCATCTCCTGTGGATCAGATCTTATCTTCTTGCTCATCCTGCAGCAGAAGCATGACTGTTTCCTTCAGGGTGAAGTTCAGGTTGGCATGACAAGAGACACACTTTCACATTCCCGTGAAGAGGGCATGACCTATGGTTACGTCCCCTGTGCGGTATGTTAACGGAAAATGATAATCTCTGCTATCTTTTAGCTTCCAAGTTCTGCTGCAGTCTGGCGTGTCCTAGTTCTGGGCTCCTTGAGCCCCTCTTGGGAATAAGAGTGGCATCTATGGCGTCCCTGAAATCCAGCGTGCCCTATATTAGTGGCACACTTCCTGTGAAACTTCAGGAAGCACCTGAAGGACATCATTGCAAAGCAGAGGGCATGGATAGAAATTCCAGAAGATGTTAGCAAGTGTCGAGAACCTTCACTCAAAATGAATGCTTGGTGGTGCTCATTAATAAGTCCTCATTCGTAGCATTTACTCTACTGTTTATATAATGATCGACATCTGTCCTTCATTTTGATCTGGGGTCAAAGGTTGGTTTAACTTGTTCTTTTCTGTGGAAGCTTGGTATTCAGGTTTGTTTTTATTGTGGTGGTAAGCTCTGTTTTTCTTCTGAGTTTGATATTGTGGGAATTCTTTGAAATTGTGAGGCTTCACCAGCTTGCCTAGATGTGATGTATCAAAATGTGGTCCCCTGTGTCTTGGGGGTGTGGCCTTGAGTTTTGGGGGTGTGGTCATCTATCTTGGGGGCAAAGCCTTTAGTGTTGGGGTGTGGCCCAGCCTCCATGTTCTGGATGCACTGCATATTGGATCGCTGCAGCTTTGTGTGGTTTGGGAAACTTTCAGACATCTGCAGCTTATTAAGAAAGTGTTTTTGAAAAAAAGCTGGAGGAGGGGCTTGTGTGTGGAGATAACCTGTTATTAAAGAGACATGTGTCCTCATGTCTGGAGTTTGGCTGTCTCCTTCGGTCAATCCCATCTTGGACGCAGGTGCTGTCTTTGAACAAAATTCAGAGGAGGGTTCACCACTCAAGCACCATCTCAGTGGGTACAGTGCCAGTTTGCGAGAGGTCTCATGTCCTGACATTTCAGTGGACAAAAATGGTTTCTCCCCACCAATGGATGTCCTTTGATTTGGAATGCATAAAAACTTATTTCCCGAAAAAGATGTATTGTTATTTGTTCCCAAAGGGTTAAAGAGTTGAATTATGTGGAATGAAACATTTTAGAAACACTGTAAAACATCTAAATCCCTTTGCATAACTCTCTGGACCTACCCATAAATAATTTTTTTTTGTATTTTGAAAACCAACATAGTTATTTTAAAAGCCTTGAAGTGTTTCCCTGTTCACTATGGATGATCCTGGATGGCACTCCTCCTATTTATTCCTCGCTCCTGTGTTTCAAAATTGTGCCTGCAGGTGACCCCCCCCATCCAGCACTCACGTGTTGGAGCATTGTCACCTCGCCAGCTTCATGTTTATCGTGCTCGTGGTGGACCTCCTGTCATGTGCGGTGAACAAGGCAAATGACGTCACCTCAGGTTTGCTCTTTGCTCTCAACTAGCTCGTATTAAGTTATTTTTGTCCACTGTGCCATGTTTTCTTATCAGCTAAATGAAAGATGAGTCACACAGATTTATAATGTCAGTACAGCTGATATAGCACTACCAGATGCAGCTCAAGCCCACGATCCTTCAGGAGCCTAACTGACACAAATCTGTATTTTATTCTCATAAAAAATTTGTAACAATTGGATCCACGTTATATTCTTTAGAATCCGTTTGTCTCCTTGAACCAGTGATGCTCATTAATTCAGGCTTGGGAACCCCCGAAGTCTGGCTGCTGGCATTGGTCTGGGCCCTTCCTGTTGGCTCAGTGTCATGGTGCTGAGGTCCAGAACGGGGCCAACAGGTCTGTAAACAATGGCTGCTCTTGGACAAAGGAGTCACTGCAGATTACTGCCGTGAAGTCAGTGGGGAGTGGCGCTTCCTCCTTCCGAGCTGCTGTTTGCTCACAGTGACTACGTGCTGAACGATGGCAGTTTCATTCGGGTGTTCAATCGATACCTGACATTTTCACCATGTTCGGGGGACTGGGCTACTGTTTAGATGATCGGTCAGGAGGCTGCAGTGTTATGGCCTCTTGGTGCAGAACAGAAGGTGTCATGCGTATGGTGCATTTGCCAGGACATCGAAGAAGCTCACAAGTTCACCCTCAGTCTAATTATATTCCCCTGCCTGCATTTTAAACAGATTTATAAATATATGACCCAGTTGAATGTTCTAGAAAAGCTGTGATTTGTCCTTGAGTTCCTCTCTGTTCCACTTTCTGCAGTTCCCACTTGCAGGAGTCTAAGTGTAGTAGCTTGGTGGGATGAGAAGAGGACTGAGGGTTCACTTGGTCAGTTGACATGAATGAATGAATGAATGAATGAATGAATGAATGAATGTTTTGTTACTCTCAGAGTGAAACTCAGCATACATAAGCATACGACATACATATAGCAAAACATGAGAAAATAAGTTGTTCAAAGTTAAAAAGTTTACAGTGAATACAGCAGTTCACCTGCACCGGACAAGAGGATTGATAATGCATCAATGGATCCGTTGCAGCATTTTTAATTTATTACAGCTTTGAAGTTTTTACAAACCCTAACCTGTTATTAAAGGAATGATGCAAGTATTATTCTGTTTTTAGTGACTGTGATGTAGTGCCACAGCTGACTGAAATTTTGAACATATCAAGTTATGAACAGACTTTAGGTCCTCACTGTGTTTCTAAGTTTGTCTGTAAGAGAACCGAGTACATTTTCAATGTTTGTGATGCGGCACCAATGCGGCTTTGCCAGCTTCCTCTCTTTAAAACACAAGGAGTTGTGCAGCAGTCACTAAAGTCTGCAGTTCAATTCATTGCTAAAGAGACAAATACTCAGAGCTGTGTGAGATTTATGGCTGAATTCTCATCCCTTTTCGCTTTATTTTCATTCCCTGGACAGAGCGATTCTCTGGGTGTCCCTTCATTCCCTTCATTCCCTTCATTTCCTTCCTCTTGGCTGTTGCCTGGATTTTAATAGAGGTCCTCTGGGGGACACCATCCTGCAGCCCTGCTATACCTTCCTATCCAGCTGCCTTGTTTACAAGCTTCATTTGGCAGCTTCTTGCATGAGCATTTGGTCTGCGTCGCTGCGCAGAGCAGCTGCTTCCCCTAAATCAGCTTCTGACTGCACCGAAGTAGGCTTTGGGGCAGAAGGAGCACAAACTATTGAGTCGCCCCCACTGGCCTGCAGCTCCATGGAACCAGGCCGCTACATTAGGTTGCTTACTGCTCCACTGCTCATTTCACTGGGAATGTAAAAACAAGCTCAAGTGGCATTAAAAACGGGAAAACTATTGATTCAAATATACATTCTAATGTAAAAAGATTGAGGCTCTGTCGACTGCTGTACTCCTAGGGAGATTAGGATTACACATTTATTTGCATTAAATGATTTATCTGACACTTTTCTCAAAAGTCACCGAAAATGAGTTTTACGTGTGTTGTACAGTGATGTGTTTTACTCATGTTTCACACAGCTGGGAAATTTTTACTGACCTACTGCATAAATATTAACACTGTAGGCTGCTTTGGAGAAGCATTAGCTAAATAAATTTAACTGAGATTATTAAAAGGTTAAAAATGTATTTCACCGTACATTAATTCATCTCTAGGGCCAAGCAACTGGTGCAGTGATAATGCTCCTGCCTTCCACTTGAGCTACCTCGGTTTGAATTCCAACTCCTGTTGTACCCTTGAACAAGGTTCTTGCCTTGATCTGATACAGTAAAGATTATTCTATTGTATAAATGGCTACATCGGTGTAAATAACAAAGTTGTAAATCTCTTTGGAGAAAAGTGTTGGACAGTTGGGTGTATGTAAACTGTGAGTTCAGGTGTCGGTGCAATTACCCTGAGACCAAGGGTGTCATCGGATGTTTCTGACCTTCCCTGGTTGCAGAGTCACTCCTTTAAGATTCTGACAAAGGAGGTTGCGTTTCACAGCTCCCGGTCTCCATTAATTTACACGATAAAAACGGTCCTTCTGTTTAGATGAGTAAGTCACCTACGCTGATGTGAGATTTGATGGTCTTAGGAAGTGAGTTCCCAAACTCGCTGTGGAAGTACCACAGGAGGGTGTGCATGCATTTCCATTCTGCTTCCACTGTACCTCACACTCCAAAGTGTTACTTCCTTTAGAACTCCGATCAGTGTTCCCAGTGCGTTTTCTGCCCTGAAGAGGCAGTTTACTTACGCCCAGCTATTGTCCTCGGCCTTCCTTGCTGCATGGGGGTTGGGTAAGTCTTGTTGCTATAGTGATAGCAGCACTACAGCCCCGGACATTTTGCTGACCCTCCTCCCACTCCAAAACTTTTTTAGGCTCATTGCTGACTGATCACTCCAACCCCCACCTCCAAGCTTTCGGGGATCTGATGGGGTCAGGGGTCCTCTCCTACATCTCAGCGCCCCCTTGGTGATGATTCATGCAAGGGAAGCAGGGCTTCGGATGGGTCTCCTGGGGCCTCCTGGACCTGCTAGGGGGCTCACCTGCCATGTATCACAGCCATGTACGGCAGGTGGTGTGATGGTTAGAGCTGTTGGTTTTTGAGTGAGTTGTTGCAGGATTGAACCCTCCCTTCCACTGTAGTCCTGTTGATCAAGGTACTTACTGTGAAATGAGAAATAAAAAGAAAGACCCAGTTGTATAAATAGGTAGTGTGTGCAGTGTAACTTTGTAAGATGATTTGGAGGAAAAAAATAACTAAATAACTAACCAGTTGACCATGATTAGAACCTGGAGGTTCTGTCTTTGTGTTGATCCCCAGCAGTCCAGACGTTAAAGTTTCCAAACTGTTTTATTCCACTTTGCAAAGATTCTCTGAGATGCCATCGTGTCCTTTCATGGACAGTTAGTGGCGTTTCATTTGATCCCGTCCTTTCTTCGTCTTCTTGTCCTTTATTCGTTCTCATGCTTTATTTGTCCGGCTGATGGCCCCCTGCAGAGAGATCTTGTCTAGCGCAAGCTCCACGGGGCTGGTATGGAGGCCCGCACTCGGCCTTGCTCGGCGCCGAAGGACCCTGGCCTCAATACCTCGCTTTGTCTTGCAACCCACAGTTGTCCTGGATGGCCACACAGAGCCTGCATTTAAAACTTCCCCAGTTCTTGAAACTAGTATGGGGGTGTGGCTGGGGGCAGGTGGGCGGACAGAAGGGAGGAGCCTGCACTTTTCTGCCTGCCAGTGTGGATCATGCTGGGTGGGACGCTCAGAGCCTGCTGCGGAGAGGAGCGAGCAGTTGGATGGAGAGCGGGTAGCTGAAACGGAGACACAGATATTTGCTGCTGCCGCTGCTGTGGGTGTGAGTGAGTGGGTGAGTGAGAGCGAGAGAGAGAGAGAGAGAGAGAGAGAGACAGACAAAGAGATAGTGAGACTGAGAGGGTGAAGGACGGAGGCACAGAGAAACTCTGGGTCACTGTGGAGGAGGGAATGGACACACAGCAATGGACATGAGTTGCTCTCTGGTGGCTCGCACTCTTCTGGTGGAGGAAATGCTGTGATCATGGGCTCTTTGCCATGGGCTCCGTGAGGGGCCATGCCCACTGGTAAGCAAAGTCTCTTCTGAAGTTTTGCCATCTTCTAAGCCGAGGGTCACAGGTACGAAGCTGTGCAACCAAAGTTAATGATCAAAAGGGGTGGTGCTGTGAAGCCTCCAAGAACTCTCCAGGAAAATGTGGGTTTTCCACTGTAATGATGGTGATGTTTGCTATTGTTTTTGTGGCACTTCGGCAGGATTCGCGCATTCTGCTTGGCTCAGTCTCGTGTTTTCTGTGCCTCCGTCTCCCCTTCGATCCCTGTTCTGTTTCTGGGCTCCACTGCCCTGCAGGGGATGAACATTAAAATGCCATAAGGAGCCTGGGACTCAAACTACTGCCCCCCAGGGGTCTGTCATTACGGTCTTGCGCTGCTGGGACATTGTCTTTCTTGGGAACATCTGCTCGGGGTTGGCAGCTGGGGGCTCATTCTTTTAAAACCCCCCTCATGTTTCTTGAGCAGAGGTTCTTAAACATCCCGGGAAGCAGGAGAGTGACTATTTAGGGAAGGGTTTGGGTTTCGCCCCTACACGCCTCTCAGGTTTTGGGGGTGTAACGTAATCCTCGGAGCAATGGCCCGCTGTGCAGGGGCCCCTGCACCTTCAGCTCACGGTGGGCCCCTGGGGCCGCCGTCCCATTGCTGAGTGGCAAGCAGACGATGTCCAGATGGAGTCAAGCTTGAGTCTCACCTGAGCCCACAGCTGAGGAGCATATCTTCATTTAAACTGTTGACCACCTTGAGTAATAATAATAATAATAATAATAATAATAATATAAGCAGAACAGCTATTTAAAAAAAAAAAATAAGACATCAAAAATGCAGTGCTGAAAAGCTCTAAGGCTAAGAATAAAGAGCACTTGTCATCTCTGGCTGTGAGGTCTGTAATAGTAGCATCTGTGATTAATAATTGCATAAATAATAATCATATCTATAACAATGGTATCTGTAATGCGTTCAGATGACACACACAGGTTATACACCCTTGCGTTTGAGCGCCAGTGGGGCTCTTTTAGTCTACATGGATGAAGTCCAACTATGGTTGAGAGGAATAATTACAGGACAGGAAGTGGAAAATGAGGAGCAGAGAGAGGAAGTGGGCAGAGCTGGAATAACGTCCATCAACCAGATCCCATGGCGAGGGGTGCACTGAATTGGGACCAGCGCTCCAGGACCCCAGTGGGTACGCACTGGGCAGCATTGTCTCTGAGTTCAGTTTTTGTCGTTGTTGTTGCTTTTGTTGTTTTTGAAGTATTTGATGCCGTCGTGTCATTGGTGTTGATGTTCGTAATGTTGATATAATAAAGGCTGACCAGCAAACCCATTTGGCCTCCTCCTGCTGTTGTCAGGCCTACTTTGCTGCCATTGGCTTGCTGTGACCCTGTGTATTGTTATTGTTACTGTTGTTGGTTCTCTGGTCCAATGAGACCTGTTCTGCTGGTGTTGGCCTTGTTCAGGTCATGGTTGTTGGTCATGTTGTTGCCATTGCTGCTGTCGCTGACCTAGTGAGACCTGCTGTAATGGTGCTGGTCTTATTTGGGTTGTGGTCGTTGTTATCGTTGCTGGTTTTCAGCGATGTCTGGCAGGCAGAGGCCTGTTCCGTCGGTGGTGGTGCCAGATGTTGTTATTTTGGTTGTTGGTGGCAGTCTCTTTGTTCCAATGAGACCTGCTCTGTTTTTCTGTGGTCCAGGCCTGCTGGCCTATATAACCATATTATAGTTAAACATACTGACTGTGGTGTAACTGAGTGTATTTGTGGTTAGTTCTTTGTTTTGTTTTTTTGTAATGGGTCCTGATGAAGGGCCCAAATTCCTTACACAACAGAACTATAATACATGAGCTGTCCTTCAGCTTCGATATGCAAGAGCAGGCTCTTCCCACCACAGGAAGTATTGCACTGTTACGTAAACTAATACAAAACTATATTCATTGATCAGCTTTTATGGAATGGGACACAAGGTGCCAGATTGGTATATAAGCTTGGAGTCTGATGGTCGCTGGTTCAAGTCCCAGGAGGCCCCGTTTTGTACTTGAACAGGTCCAGTAAAAATGTATAGTCGCACATAATTTATCATCTAAGCACATTATT
Organism: Heterotis niloticus; assembly: GCA_018136845.1. Classification (NCBI taxonomy): domain Eukaryota; kingdom Metazoa; phylum Chordata; class Actinopteri; order Osteoglossiformes; family Osteoglossidae; genus Heterotis; species Heterotis niloticus. Next base: position 22,306,942 of record CM030904.1, on the reverse strand, counting down.
ATTTCAGCACTGGACTTTTGTATGTTATTTGAAAAAAAAATTGTTTTGATGGAGGAGCAGCAACATTATTTTGTGGCTGGTTGTTTGCAAACATGCCGGACAAGCGGTGTGTTCAGTGCTTCGTTGCCATAACACACACAACGCATATGTCCGTTGGCGTTGTGCTCTTTTCAAAGAAATACACAAGCTCAAATCTCAGATGTTTCTTATGATGTGGACCATAAAATGGCACCTTGCCAAGTGTGTCAGAATCCTTTTAAACAAACCGACTAACGTTGAAGGAGCGCTGAAGTTCAGCATTAGTTCCATTTGTTTACCCTCTGCTCAGCTGTGTGTGTGTGTGTGTGTGTGTGTGAGCGTGCGCGCGCATGTGCACGTGTGTGTGTTCAGGCCATTGTGCTCCATTGAATTGAATGATGTCATAGTTCTATGTGGACGTCTGCTTGCAGCAGTGGTCAAAGCCCCCCCCTTCCGTTGTGTAGGGTGGGGGTAGGGATCGGCTCTGGAACTTGCCAATCAGGTTCGCAGGCTTTGTGTTTTGAGGGATTTGCTGAATAAAGGCTGACTCATGAAGCAGCTGCAGCCTCTTGGCTCATATGGTACAGAGGGTTTGCCATGCTCTCCTCTCCTCTCCTCTCCTCTTGAAGCTCCAAGTCCGCTACTGTTGCTCATGTTGGAGTGTTTGGGTGGAATCCCATGTTCAAATGTAGACTAGATCAGAGGAAAGCCATGCTGAAGTGTTGACTTGCCTAATGGTGAAATGTAATGAGAGATCTCATGCTAACATATTTACTGGTTAAGATGGATCCCACGTTGATGTGTAGACTTACCGAGTGGGACCTTCTGTTCATGTGTAACTGAATCAGGAAGACCCATGCTTAGTGGCTCAGGGAGATCCCATGTTTATGTGTCTACTGGCTCAAAGAGCTTCTATGTTGGTGGCTTGACTGGCAGCCGGTCCTCTCAGTGGCCACCCCATGCTGCTGACACCCTACACTATGTTGATGCTCATCCCTCATACTGCTAAGCTGTGTTATTATGGACACCAAGGCTGTGAGCTGCTTTGAGGATGGACAGATGAACACCATGTTTTATGTATTTTTATTTTTTCTCTGTGAGGTTGTGTGCTCTGCAAACGGAACCGTGAGTAAGAGCCCATTGTTTTCCCTCTCTGGGCTCTGACTTCATGGTCACTGTTTCTCTTCAAAGGGTTCTAAACCTAATAGCTGTGGTCCCTTTCAGAGCCTTTGTTTTTCCTGAAGGGTGGGGTCATTGTTTCTGCAACTGCTTTCTTTCTAAATGCACTCTGCGGCCACACTTCTCATTTGTTTCCCTCATATGTAAACTTGTTCATATTGTTATGAAAATATGTAGCATTGTTTTTCATTCCTGAAATGTCAAATCATGGTCTCACCAAACCCACATGTTGGGGGACTTTTGGCTTTGACACACTGGGGCCCCTGCTCAGTGTGCTGACCCCATCGGCTACCTCAGCTCTGCGTGGCCTCTTCTGTTGGAGAACCTGGCTGGTTTAATTCTATTTAAACTCAGCCGCGCAATGCAGCACAAAGTCAACACACAATCGACAAAAAGAGGGTAAAACACAGGCTTATGTGTATTTCCAGGGACATTAAAGGGATCAGGTTGAATATAATCTGGGCTAAAGGTAACTCCCCCCATTGCGGTGTCTGCCATTACCTCAGTGTTCTCTAGATTAGTTTTCTTTTGATATTGAAACCAACACTGTGTGTGCGCGCATGTGTGTGCATCTAATTCAAACAAGAGTCAGCAGTGGTCCATTCAGGACTTGGATGTGGTGAAAATTGCAGGCCGTGCAGCACGTCCATGTCTCCGCGTATCTTCATTCAGCCCCTTTGTCTCCTGTTGTGGTGGGTTCTAAAGATTTGGCTCAAATAGTTCAGAGGAAACATGGGCCTTGGTACTTAGAAGAAAAAAGGCGCAATGTTCTTGTGTTCCAAGGCTGTGTGTGAACAACTCCTGCAGAACCCAACGGCACATGAACTCTTCTAGGTGAAGAGTCAAATGTGGTATTTTTGTCCGTAGTTGTGGAAATAAGGATGTGTATAAGAACTCTTTGGAAGGGTCTTACTTTGTTGAGCAGATGCAACTTCGCTGTCATTTGTGTGGAGACCTTCCCTCAACTCAAGCCAACCTGAATAACTACAACAGCGCTTTTGACATTTAGTCCATGTTGACCTGGAACTTCCCACTACGCTGGAGATTTGAGTCTTCAGAGTCCCAGGATATCTGCTTCATACATGAAGAGTGATGGCGACGATCATGTCACATAGGCGGAAATTCTAGGCCAACAAGGATCTCAAATTGGAGTATCAGCATCATAGCCAAGAGTCTTTCTGCAGTGACGCAGTTTGGAATTCATGTTGGTCTGGAATTCCCTGCCATGTGTCATGATCCTCTGTCACTCTTCATGTGTGAAGTGGGTTTCCTGGGTCTCGGAATATTCAAACATCCATCACGAGCTTGTCCACGATAACCTAATCAAGGGAACCACTTAGACAGAAGAGACAACTGACACTGTATGGCATGTTGGATGGATGGATTTGCTAAAGGTGCCGCTACCTCAACCTCAACAGGTGCAGATTCCCCGGACGTGACTGCTTTCCCCTTTCCACTGAACTGTTGTTACTTCTGAGCTGAATTTTGAATTTAATTCTTCAGGAGCTGCCACCTTTCATCTGTCTCTTTTTTCCTTTGCTACCCTTGAAAAGACAGCCCTCCCTTGAGCCCCTTGACTCAGTGTAGGCTGCAAATGTCCCCTTTTTATCTTTCATTCCAGGGCTGTGCCTGCTGGGATTTGGGCTTCCATCTTTTGCGTGTAAATTTGAGACCGCAGGGGTATAATAACGGGCTGAGAGCCCCATGCACAAGCAACCGTCTAGCTGTCGCGGCTGATGCTGCGTTGGCACCAGACGGCCAGGAAAAGAGGCTCTCTGTGCTGGCCAGCCTGCACTTGGTGACCAGCCAGATGGGGCTACAAAACAGCCATTCATTCATATCCCCCAGGAAGTAAATACCCTCATCATTGCATAGTCAACACAGTGACTGAACCCCAATGCCCCATCTTTCTCTGAGGATGCGCCTGTCTATGCTGGATGACTTGGTGTGAATCACTCAGGGACAACAGGCCATGTTGGAGGGCTGATCAAGGGATATGAACATGCAGCCTGGAAAGATGTTGACACCCCACTTCTTACAAGGGAATATTTTCCAGACAAGCTCATGGAAATCCATCTTCGTATAAGTCGGAGAGGCTAAGCTAAAGATGCTAATGTAAATAGTGATAGGAGACTAGTGTTTATATGATGACAGCTATTTTTATTCTCATTAATCTCTAAACAAATTTCTTTTATTATGCATAGTGAATTAGCTACTTATACAGCTGAGTTTTTACCCTACCAATTCAGGGGTTCTATATCAGGAGAAAGGATTTGAACCCAGATCATTCAAGTACAGGGCAGCAGAACTATCCATTGTGCCACTTTCTGCCCCTGTTTTCTGTGCTAAAGGTTTAAAATAGGGTTAAGGTCTTGGTGCAGCATTACTCTTGCAGTTACCATATCCTACAGTGAGGTTAGTTGATGATTTAGCATGACAAATTATGACTGTAAAGATGCTAGATCACAGTAGTGGTGTAAAGTACGGTACAGCTGTATTTTGCTGTTGTGCAGATATTGGTGCAAAGTGAAATGATGTCGATGGGGAGATGAGCTTCTTTCATTTTGCTTTCCCAGATGCCTTCACCGTCCCCTTGGACGTTTGCCGTCCCCAGCTCAAAACTCCCGAGAGCCGCAGTAGTTGCAGGATGGAGACCTTAGACAGTGAGCGGCCTGTCAGCTACAGTTCCACTTCATCTTCCAGCTCCTCACGCGACAGCCGCTGCTCCTCACTGGCCCCAATTTGTACTGTGGTACCTGAACCTGATGCCCACGGTGGTGTAATAAGGCTGGAGCTGGTACCAGCCCAGCAGCTGGATGGCGAAGATGATCGGAGAAACAATACCGAACGTTGCCTTGTGTCAGCGGCAGCACCAGCAGGCGAAGTCATGGCAGAACCCGCTGGACTGAAGCCGCAGTATGTGGACAGGGTGGTGCAGGAGATTCTGGACACAGAGAGGACCTACGTGCAGGACCTGAAGAGTATCGTTCAGGTGAGTAGAAGGCTGCAAAGAGCACTTCTGACAAGTTCACTTTTACAAGCAGACACACACACGCGCACAAAATGTGTGACAATGGGTGTGGTGTTTGTCACACTTCAAGGAAGCAAAGTCCTCTTGGCAGTAGCAAGATTTGCAGGGATTTTATAGCTGGATTTCACTTCTAAATTTTTTAAAGAAATTGGTGATCTAAAATTATTCTTGGGAAATGTGTTTATCCAGCTGGGTTTCCTTTCTCCCCCTGTTGATTTGGGGAGGGGCTTAGAATATAGGAAACCTCTTTTTTGGGGGGGTGTTGAGTCCAGGGAAGCGGGGGGAGTCCAGGGAAGCTTGTCATTTCCTCCCAGGCCTCCAGGCCTGATAACAGGCCCTCCAAGCCGGGAGACAAGGCGCAGCGGAGTGGAAGTTGGCATCAGCTTCAGGATGCGGAGGATGTAACAGGGTTAGAAAAACAGTTGACAGACGTAACTTATGCTGCAAAAGTATGTCATCTGCCGCAGCTCCCGAGTAGACATTTACCTGTACTGTTGCTGCATGCTCCGCCATGGTGCTGTATGAATCACCATTAGCAGGCTGCCTTTCGTAACCATGCCATCGTAATGAATCATGAATATTTAGAATCCAAAGTCACGTTTGTGCTGAAGTAAAGGAGCACTTCCTGGGGGAAACAAGTGCATTTACAGGTATCTGTTTGTGTGACACTTTTCTCCAAAGCTATACCCAGGTGGGCAACATTTGGTGTATTAATGTATGTACCTTGGCCAAGGGTACTATGGAAGGGGGTGGGATTCAAACCTGAGCCCTTTGTGTGCAAGGCTGCGGCTCTAACTGCTGTCCCATCTGTTGCCTCTGTGGCCAGCAGCAGTGTCTCTCCTATTCTCTCCCTTCAGCAGCCTCTTTGTGCGCAAAGCACTGATTTCATTTTACCTCTGATAATGGAAGAACCGGTGAACGCGGTCATGAGTGTGAGCACAGGTCCGTGCAAGCAGCAGAGCTTTACGACGGGTTCGGTTCCATGCCGTCCACAAATATTCTGCTAATGCCCGTGATCATGCAGCAGAAACAAAATGCTGCTTCCTCAGGGTCAAGTGTGAACATCGATCGGTCCAGTGTCGCAGCGAACAGGAAGCGTAGTATAGAAATGCAGACATGTTTCACTAACACACGATACAGGGACGGATACGATTATTAATAGGAATAAGATGGGCAAACACAAGCCGCTGATAGCGTCAGTGGGAATTCACATTCAGCTGGTGTGTTCAAGCATTTTATCTGTTTGGTATGAAAATAATAACCATTCCACATATTTAACTGATGCTTTTCCCAAAACACATCTTCCATGGACTGTAAGTGGTCATTTATGATGTTTTGTGCCTTTATTTTGCATGTAGATATTCTGTACTCTTCCCCACTGTCTTGAAATGGACACACATAAGCACACACGCACATGTGTGCAGAAACGGAGGTTCTGTGTAAACACGATCCCCGGCGGTCGGTCCTTCGTTGCTGGGTCAGCAGCACGCAATGGAAGGAGATCACGCACCATCGTATCCCATAATTGCCAACAGCTGAAAGTAAAACACAGAGCTGCGATGTTGGACGTGAAAACCCTGCGATTACGGTGTGGTGTGTGGGACCGTCAGCCCTGAGCGGCATTTGTTCCCCGGTGGGAGTGCGACCGCATGGTCAATTAGTTCTATTGCTGCAATGGGACTGAGGCAACCTAACCGTAAATCACCCTCTCCGCGCAGGACTACATGGGCTGCATCTCCAGTCAAGTCCGACTAGGACTGGGGCCAGAGGAAAAGAGCGCCCTCTTTGGCAACATCGAAGACATCTATAATTTCAACAGGTAAAGGCACATGGAAGCTGTAGACCAGTCCTCAGCAGGTATGAACATGCACAGTAAAGCAGGGCAAAAAAAAAATTACAGCTCATTCTCACATGACCAGACTGATGGGGGAGGGGGTTCCGGTCGTGCGAGTGACTGGACATCCCGGTGTGTCATATCCTCGAATTTCAAATGTCATTTTCATATGATAATAATCTTGTTATACATAAACAGCTGTTTAAAAGATTAACATTATTTTTTTGTAAAGTTGTACGCTTGCAAATAGTGAAATACTGAAATAAAGCAGTTTTGTTTTGCCAAATATCTTACCACTAAGGTGAAAAATGGCTGGGGGCTGGCACAACAAATAATTCATTAATAAAGTGTTTTCCCAGAAAATATTTTTATGTTATATACCGAGTGCTGTATGTTGAAGTTTTATTTCAAATTTAAATACACTGCCCAGGCACAAACAACAGTCACACACTCTAATATTTCGTTGGAGTGCCTTTAACTTTGATTCGGGCACGTATTCGCCGTGGCACCGTTTCGATAAGCTTATGCGATGTCACGACATTTATTTCCGTCCAGAGTTGCATTAATTTTTCGCCAAGATCTTGTTTTGATGGGAAAGTCGGACTGCTGCGTAAAGTCCTCTCCAGCACATCCCAAAGATTCTTAATGGGGTTATGGTCTGGATTTTGTGGTGGCCAAAATCATGTCTCATGCTCCCTGAAGCACTCTTTCACTATTTGACCCATGAATCCTGGCATTGTCATCTTGGAAGAAAAAATCCATTGATGGAAAAACCTGCTCATTCAGCATATTCAGGTAGTTGGCTCACCTTATTTTTTGGGCACATAATGTTGCTGAACCTAGACATGACCAACTGAAGCAACTCCACATCATAACACTAAGTTCAATCCAGGTGGTGACTTTTTTTGGCCAGGAAGTATATTCACAAAATTACTTTTTTAGTCATTTGTTTTTTATTGTTTCCCATAGCCAGCCACATTTTTTTTGAAAATTATACTGAATATGTTACAAATAATACTGTGTTATTGACTGTCACCCCAGTATCTGGTCATCCATGGTCCAGTCATGTGAAGATGAACAATGCACTGAACTGACTTTTCCTCAAACCTGAACGGGCCTGAACACTGCCATTTCAGAACAGAGCTGTGTTCTGAGTGCCCCATTGCCCTTTTGTTGCAGTGAGCTGCTGCGGGAGCTGGAGAAGTGCAATGCAGACCCAGTGTCCATAGCTGAATGCTTTGTGGCCAAAGTAAGTGACCCTAACACCCCAGCAACCTCCTTTTAGCTGTCACACTGTTTCACTTTGGTTATTTATTGAAATGAATGTTTTTAATTGACTAACAACAGAACATAACATCACTAGGCCCGAGCAACAGAAGCAGTACAATATATAGAAACACCTGCCTCCTGCAGTGTTGTTTTGCTGTAGCATTCTTTCATTCTAGCCCTTTAAGTAATATTTCAGCCATGTTTAAAAAAAATTACATTTTATATTTTTATCTGTAAAATAGTGTTTTCTGTGTTCATTTGCTGTTATGAAAAGTAATCTGTTTTGTGTTATGCTGCACATGCACAGTTTTCTAGCTCTTTTTTTACCATACACCTTACTACTGACCTTTTTCCATTTAGCTCCATTTTTCAAGAATGCATCTAGAATCATAATTCAGGTATTACTCTGTCAAGAAATTTTAAAAGCATACAGGTAACTGGTACAATACAAGGGCAAAAGGTCACCGTATAGAGCAGTCATGTACCACTGCCTAAAAAGTGCCAGAAGGGTATTGAGATGTTATGGAAGTCTGCAGTGTTATGGTACTTACCCTGATTTACCTATTTATAAAGTACGGTCGACTTTATTGTAAGCACTTAAGGGTAAAAGAACCTCAACTGGGATTGTTCTATTCCAAATGCAGAGAACCTAAGTACTATGTCCCCTACTGCCCAACTTATAAGAATATGAAGAATCAGTGTTCAAAGGGGCCATTTTCCAACATTATCTCTAACAATGAGCTATCTCAGTGCCATGTGGGTTTCGGTTTCAGCGAAACCCACATGGCATCAGGTTGATGTGAGGTTCGTCTCCATTTTAAAGGTTGTAAAGCTACTCCTGTTTGGGAATAATGAAACTCAGCTGGAGTCTGGAACTGAGTCAGGAATGCATTCAGCCTGTGTGGTTCTGATGCTGGTTGTGTAGGTCTGATACTAGTCAGACCCAGGTGTGCTGGGCCCATGGGGCTCAGGTAGCCTCATTTTCATAGGCAGTCACCTGCCATTGCAGAATCTGCAAGTGGGGTGGTGTTTACAGAGAAATGAGTGTGTGCCCAAAGTTCTCCTCAGGGCCACAGATCTTTAGAGGTGAAAATGCAACTTTTTTCAGTAAAACTCCTAGAGGGCTACTGTGATGTAATGTTCGTGCAGTAGACCAGGGTGCTGCAAGACTGAGCCGAGGTCGGGCCAGTCCGGTCTAGGCTGGATGGAGGGCTCTGGTGTTGTGGAATCGTGTGTTTAACTGTAATTTTACCTGTTTTGACTGTAGGCCTTGTCTGCGTCGGCTGTACAGATTCTCAGTTTCTCATGCTTCAGATATTTGTTGAAGACGGAAGCCTGGAGACATGTGATCGTTTTTGGCTGATTCAGCTGCTGTCCTGTCAGCAGTGTTGCATTTTTTTTTCTTTTGTTCCACCCCTACACAGTTAGCAGCCTCAGCACTGGTGAGCTAACAGCCTAGCAAGCAAGTGTGGTGCTGCCCTCAACAGGCCGTGTCTACGGAGGCTTCTGCTGTGCCACATTCTCAAACCTTCAGCAGGGATGCTACCTTGTTTAAGATGAGCAAACTGAAGCAATACAACAATTTTTATGTGGTTTATGCAGGTCCTAAAGTAGGCCAGCAGGTGGCATAGTGGCTACAGCTGCTGCTTCCACTCAGAAGACCTGGGTTTAAATGCCACCTCCTGCTGTGGTACCATCGAGTAGGGTACTTACCCTGACCTGCTACAATAAAAATTACCCTGTTCTATAAATTGGTAAATCAGTGTATCAGTCACTACAGAGAAAAACTTCAGCAAAAGAAAAATGTCCCTGTAACATTAAATAGAGACTTGATTTCTAGACACTACATCACATACATTGGTTCCTTTCTCAGGGAAATTATGGAGAAATTCACATTTGTGTCACATACCGCAACTGCTGTGTCTCCTGGTGTTGTCCAGGTTGCACAATCACTAACATAAGTGGGCCTTTTTTAAACTTTTTCTTCTAGAGTGAAGAATTTCACATTTACACTCAATACTGCACCAACTACCCAAGGTAAGAAAAACAAATGTATTACTTACTTCTGCTGTCCTCAGAATGATAAAAAAAAATGTTCAGACGTTGATGTGTCTGTGCTGTGTGAAGGTCTGTGGCCGTGCTGACAGAGTTCATGAGGAACAAGGCGCTGGCAAAGTTCTTCAGGGAGCGCCAGGAGTTCCTGAGCCACTCGCTCCCGCTCAGCTCCTACCTGTTGAAACCTGTGCAGCGCATCCTGAAGTATCACCTGCTTCTCCATGTTAGTGCAGCTACCCTCAGTCCACCTCACACTGCTGATTCCATATATATTAATTTATAGAAATCATTTCATTCTATATATCTGCTTATGAAAATATACAAACCCATTTTCATACAGGGAACCTTTTATTCGCTATAACAGCAATTTTCCCCATTATTCAGCTTTTACTTGTATTTTACATCCACAGATTATGTTTTATTCATAATTTTTATAAAATTTATAACATTTTCTGGCTAAATATTATGTGCTGACCTCCTCATTACCCTGAAAACAGCAACCGGTCAGGAAAAACGAAGGCCTACTCTTATCAAGTGAAGATTGTAGGGTCAAAGTTACACAGCATATCCAACATCATAGTGACGTGCATTTTGCTCAGTGAGACGTCCTAAACATCCATAAGCCAAATTATCAAAATGTTGAGGAAAAAGTAAAAAAGGATGTACAGTACCTTGCCCCACCTCTGTTGAGATGTACATGACCCTGCATTAGGACAAGTGCATATCAATAATAATTGAATGGATTGAATATGGAACAAATTCTCCCCATTATATGAGGAGTGGATGTGTTAGCCAGTAGTTTTGTTCCACTGGTGTGAGTGGAATTGGCAGGGATCTGTTCCTTAGCTGCTTGTAGTTCACGATGTAACTCATGTCTGTTATAGTGACCTCTGTTTAAGCTGCTGCACTGACTTTCCCTGTAACCTCAGAGAACATGTTGGTTCAAAATGCTTTTGGTCATTGCTGAGCTCTGGTTTCTGCTTGTAGGAGATTGCCAGTCACCTTGACAAGCAGACCGACAGGTACGAAGTGGTGCTGGATGCCATCGATACAATGCAGCGGGTGGCCTGCCACATTAATGATATGAAGAGGAAGCATGAGCACGCTGTGCGGCTCCAGGTAAGAGCTGCTCCCTCATCTTAGTATAAAGTGTGTTTTGCTGACAAGAAGGAGGTCCGTTCCAGTAAAATGACAGGTGAACCTAATAATTTGGCCACTGAGTCTATGTACTGGAATTTGTTTTATGTAGCTGTTTTCTCTTACGTAAATGCTGTGGAGCTCAAGAGACTGACATAAAGGTGCTCTTTTCCAGGAGGTACAAAGCTTGCTGATGAACTGGAAAGGCCCAGATCTGATCAGTTATGGGGAGCTGGTTCTTGAGGGAACGTTCCGAATCCAAAGGGCTAAGAATGAGCGGACCTTGTTCCTTCTGGATCGGTTACTGCTGATCACGAAGAAAAGGGAGGAATCTTACACATACAAGGCCCACATCCTGGTTGGTGCTGCTACTCGCTTCCTCACTACCTCAAGAAATATTAATACTGTCAATGATGGAGTAAAATGGCTCATGGAACTGGATGGCATGTTCGCCTTTTCAGTGCTGCAACCTGATGCTGGTGGAGGTTATCCCCAAGGAACCTTTGAGCTTCAGTGTCTTCCATTACAAGAACCCCAAAGTTCAGCACACGGTTCAGGTAAACTGTATAAACCTGTAACATTATGAAGCTGACGCAGCAGCTGGTGCACCATATGCCCTTCTAACCTGAAGGTTGCTGGTTCCACACCCCTTACACCCAGGAGCAATTTACTTAACTCACACATGTAGCTATATGAATAGGGGAAATAGTATATGCTGCCTTGAATAACAGTGTCACATAAAAACCAAATTAGATGTAAAAATATGCAGTGGGGTGAAGGGTTAAGAACAAAAGCAGGCTGCCATTCTCGATTTACAGTAGAGAAATAAATCGTGGTTGCGTGTTTCGTCTTTTTTCCTCTTCAGGCCAAATCCCAGCAGGACAAACGGATGTGGATTCTTCAGTTAAAAAGACTGATACTTGAAAACCATCCCGCAAAAATACCAGCCAAGGTCAAACCCTGAACGTCTGCCTACCATGTGCAGACCTTTCATCATTTACAGACAGAAGAATGCTTGTTAAATACTTTAAAACCAGAGTGTAACACAAAACAGCTTGAAATGAAAAAATCTAATGCTTTTGATCATATTAATTTAAAACAATGATGATTTGTTTTTTAAACAATTATTTATTTTTTTACCCAGGCTAAGCAAGCCATATTGGAGATGGATGCTGTGCGTAAGTAGCTCCTTTAGTTTTGTTAACCATGCAAGGGTCTCATTTCTAGAAAACAGATAACTGATGTCTTGTACCCCGGACTCTGCAGGTTCCCCAGGTTTACTTTACAGCCCACAGGGTGACAGGAAATCCCAAACTAGGGATGGTCCCACCCCACGGAGGGTGAGGAGGAAGTCAGGTGAGAAAAGTCTCAGATATGCAGATCTGAGAGTGGTAACCGGTACCTGTGTGTCTTAATCATTGGGGGGCAGGGGGGTTGGAGTAGATCTACAGTTTCTTAGACAGGTACACAGAGCCTAAGCTGGGTGTATAACTCAGACGGAGCAAATTCTGTATGTTCACTGGAATTGGTTTCACTCATGAATAGAGAGAACACATTTAATCCTGGTCTCTTTCTTGATTTTCCAAGACCTGCAATAAATCCAGGACTCTGTTTCTTTTCAGAACCGTTGTCAAAACTGCTGAAGAATTCAAAGCAAAACGGTACGTTTCAAACACTCTTAAATCTGTTACATGATGACCACATTCATCTCCGAAAGCTGCTCGAGTATAATGATACCTTTTCCCTCCTTGCATTCTTTTGTCTTTTTTTCCAAAACCAATGACAGCGACTAATCCAGATCAACAAAAGGTAACCCGATATTATTTTTTGACCAAAATTCTTTCTCATAAATAATAAGACAAATTGTCCCTCAATTGGTTTAGAAGAATTCATTCAGCCTGTTAATCTCTGCATGTGTTCTTATTTGACTCAATTATAATGTGGTCGGTGAATGACCTGTGTTTTCCCCAGAGGGTCAGCCTTGGGGTGGCTCTCCTGTCTCCTATGGGCCACTTGCACCCCAGAGAAGGTCTGTTGGCTTCCATCGGGCGGACCAGAAGTCTTGTGAGCCAGTCGCAGGAATCATTGGATCCTACTGAGCCTAGTGACAGCGAAGATGGCCCTCATCCTCATGACACCTGCTATGAAGTGGGACCTAGCCTGGTTAGCTGCTTTGATTCAGAATTTAACATTGAATCTTCGGTTTGCTCATATGATTGTTCACTTTTTTATTTTGTTAAAAAACGCTAAATGATAGAAAAGACTATAAATGTTTGGTTGCAGACTAAAGGAAAGAAGTTGAAGGCTCAGGGCAAAGGGACTGGGAAGAGGCTCAACCCACAGGTTTCTGTGGACAGTATTGACAAATGGTGTGAACGCAGTGTTGGAATGCAAGACCTACAGGTAACATAAAGGCTACCACCACCAGTTCTACTTGTACACCTCGACTGTGAACAACATTACAGCTTTTCTCTGTGTTCTTCCTCATCAGGCAGTGAAAGAGTCTCTGCAGATGGATGCCGGTGTGCCCCATCAAACAGAAGGTCACACACCCAACCCTCAGAATCCAAGCCTTGTTGCCATGGTCACCGGTGAGGACTTGATTAGGAACATCTGGACGAACCATCAGATCAGACATGCCATGTTCCCAACTCGGCAGCAGACTATACAGGTTGAGGATGAGGACGACATCTATCAGATGTTTGTGCTTTCTGAACCACCTGACCCAGAACTGGAAGCTTCACAAGTGATTGAAGGAAGCCGTGCGTCTGGTAGACCATGCAGCTGGCACATGGAGCAGACGCAGCACGAGTACCCCAAGGCAGTGAACAGTGGTGGGAAGATCTTGAGGCGGGCCAGCAGTGTTGGTGAGAAGAACTCCTGTAGAAAGGCAACAGATTCAGAGGACAAGCAAAGCAGTTCCAGGACCAGCCTGCAAATTGATAGCTCAAGCAGTGTTTCAGGCTCCTCTGAGCACCTGACAATTGACGACATTGAGAATGTCTATGACAACATCAGTTACGAGGACCTGAAATCCATGGGGCTGATTTACCGAGGACCGGAAAGCACCCAGAATTGTCAAGAGACAGCGGAATCAAAACTAAGCCAACAGACTAAAGAACACATTTCTGATTCTATTGGGATACCCACGTCTCCACATTCTTTAGACAGCAACACATCCTCTTTTCAGGATACTGTTCCCACTGTGACATATGAACCTGAAGTGGAGGAAAACATCTATGATACCATAGGTTTCCTGGATCAACCAGAAGATCCAGAATTCCGATGTCCAGATATTATACGCAAACAAGAAAGCTTAGTTCTGCAGTCTGACTCTACAGGTCATGATAGACTGAAAAGATTCATTTCTGAGGACAGCCTACAAAGCAGTGATGAAGGTCACTGGGTCTCTTCAGAGACAGACTCCTCCTCTTCCTCAAACTTGCACTCCCTCTTGCAGAAAGAAACTTCTGTTAAGATGTCAGAGCAGGTGGACGAGATCTGGAATGACCTGGAAAACTACATCAAAAAGAATGAGAAAAAACAGGAGAGGCTCACAGCTGCATTCCCAGTCAATGGGCAGGATAGTCCAAGGAAATCTCAGAGACAAGATGGTTTGCAGAGAGCTCAAGGGCAAGAAAGTCCAAAGAAAGCTCTAAAGCACGATAGTCCGCAGAAAACTGCAAAGCAGGATAGTCCGCAGCATGCTCTGAAACAAGATAGTCCACAAAATACTCCGAAGCAAGATGGACATCAGGATTCTCAGAAGCAGGACAGTCCTCAGAAAGCCCCAGGGCAAGATTGCTTACGGAAAGCATCAAAACAGGATAGTCCTCTGAGAGGTCCAGGTCAGGATAGCCTGCAAAAATCTGTGGGTCACAGTACCGTGCTGGCAATGTCAGGTCATGACAGTCTTCAGAAGGTCTTGGGGGAAGACAGCCTACAGACAGTTTCATTAGAGGATGGCTCACAGAAAGGTTATGACAACCCATGGAAAGCCTCAGGGCAGGACAGCCAACAGGAAGTTCGAGGGCAGAATATCTCACAGAAGGTCTCCAGGCATAATAGCTTACAAAAAACCAAAGGGAAGGATAGCCCACAGAGAACTCCAAGGCAAGATACATTAAGGACACCCTCAAAGGAAGATAGTCCATTACAATGTACTTCAGTACAGAGTGGCCTGGGATTCTCCAAGCAGGATCCTGCTGAAGTGAAGCAGCCTCCATTGTCCCCTCCTGTTGTCACAGAAAAGTTGGGGAGCACCAAGTCTATAAAAAGCAAACTTGCCAGATTCAGTGGTGGCAGTTTCAGGGTGGAAGAGCTAGGTACTCAAAAAGGAGTGAGAGACCCCCAGGAAAAGAGGGCCTTACTTGGTCTTAGTGGAAGTCTGTTCCCAAGAGACTTTATTAGCTTTGACAACACACTGGCCTCCTCAGACAGCATCTTCTCTGACACAATGGACTTCCCACTGGAAATCGGAGACAGGACAAAAAACAGGGTCTTCCTCATGGCGAGGCAGTACAGCCAGAAGATTAAGAAGGCTAACCAGCTACTGAAGTCAAAGAGTCCGGAACAGGAGCAAACTGTTGGCCGAATGAAGTCCAAACAGAAGGATCTAGCAGATATCCTGGAAGAAAAGAAACAAGGAGGCGCTGCGATTGGTAAAGTTGAATCTATATTTCCATAGTGCTGAATAGTTGTTTGATACTGTAATATTTAATATAATATGAAAAATATTAATATGAAATATATGGAAAAAAGGCATGGCTCACTGAATAGTAGTGTTGCCTTACAGCACCTGGGCTTGCTGGCATGACTTTGAATCCAGCTCAGTCTGTGTTGAGTTTGCATGTTCACCTCATTTCCTCCAGGTGCTCCAGTTTCCTCCCACAGTCCAGAGATGTGTGCTCCAGATTAATCGATCACTTTAAATTGCCCGTAGTGAGTGCACGCGAGTGTGAATGGGTGTGTGAGTGTGTGTGGCCATCCCACAGTGGGCTGTGGTTCCATCCAGGGGCAATTTCACAGCATAGTGCCCTCTGCTTCTGGGATAGGCTCCACACTCCTGTGACCCTACTTAAGATGAGCGGTTTATAAAAATGTATGGATGAATGGAAAAATATCGATTTGCCATGCTGACTTAAACCAATTCCATGGAGTGACCAGGTGGGACACGACAGTGGAGGGACTTGTTGTGATTTTCATTTACTGTTCCCCATTTAAAACTTCAACATAACAAATACAAACTAAATACTGACGAAACTAAGGAGTAAGCGACACCGTAAACCGAACCAGTCAGAACAGATCTGCAGCGCTGTTTCTCTCTCTGGGCCGGGTTGGTATGGGCTTTTTGGGTTTATGTGTCCTTTTAATGTTGACTGGGTTGTTCCTGGTGCAGGTGTCAATCGCGTAACCTGGGCGTGTCTGGTTGTGGGCAGTTTTCGGTCTACCGCTAACCCTAACGTTCTTTTCAATTTTTTCAATTCTCTTAGGTGCGAGGATTGCAGAGTACTCACAGCTCTATGAACAGGTTATGTTCAAAGAGATGCCACCAAGCAGCCAGAAAAACCCACAGCACTCCCGGCGAGAACCTTCAGCAAACTTGCATTCTCAGCTCTCTCTGCCCCCAACCTTGGAGAGCTCCCCAAAGCAAAATGGTCCCTGTTTGGAAGAGGACTGGTTGAATTCCACCTACAGCAATGGCGAGCTGATTGATTTCATAAGCTGCCTGAAAGAGTCTGAGACCCAAGGGGAGAGTTCGACAGCCTCTCCACCCAAGAAATTGACTTCAGCATGCTCAAGCCCTTCTCTGATATGCTCCACCATTCCTCAGTCCCCGGCCCAGAGGTGGAGCTCATGCATGGCACAAATCAACAAGGAGAACTTAGACCAAGAACACATCTTCAACTCCCTGGGGAGATATGCACCTCCTCACAACCAGCATAAGTCTTCCCTCGTTGCATCTGGTGACAAGAATGCAGAGCAGCACAGAAAGGAGAATGGCCCCTTTCCTCCTACCAGGAGCTCAATGGGAGAAACGACCCGAGGATCTGCCGGTGTGAAGCTCGGTCTCTCAGGGAGACAGCGCAGTCTTCCAGACCAGTTTTTGACTGATCACTCAGATGTGACCTTGCAGGACTCCCAGCAAGTGTTGCTTGTAGGTAGAAGTTCACCCCTGAATGCTATGATTGCCACCCAGAACTACTATGCCAATTTTAAGGACAATAGCGACGATGATGATGACTATGTGGAGATTAAATCAGAAGATGAAGAGCTGGACTCTGCCAGGCAGCACAAGGACTTGCAAGCCGTTTCCACTCCATGTGTCGACTGGTTCGGCTGTGGAGACCTGAGGCAATCGCTCAGCCATCCTTGCACCCCCATCAAGGGCAGCCCTGGGGCCTCCGTCTCAACTTTGAGTGAGAAGGCCAAACTGACGCAGTACCTGAATGAGCCCCAGGTGTCCCAGCAGAACCTTGTGCAATCCTTAAGGGAGAAGCTCCATTGCCTGAGTTCCAGCAGTTTCGCATGAGGACCCGGCCACAGTTAGCAACATGGCCCAGCAAGTGCTGGTTGGAGGGAACTACCCTCCTCCACAGCAACTTTAACTTCGTCCACACTCATTTAAGGATGTTTATGTATTTGGAATTAAACAATCCTACAAGTTACAGGTTTTAACGTCGAGTTTACTAAAAATCTTCTTTAAATTGTGCAGAAAAGCAATGTATTGTTGACATTTACTTTTAGGGATAAAGGGAATCTGCAGAAATGCAGTTTATAAGTCAATGACATCACGGTCTCTGCAGCTCGAGGATCTGATGGGTAAGACTAACCTTTCATTCCATGTCACTGACTGTCCTGGTCTCTGTGGTGTTATTGTTTCATATTCATACTCCCGGCCATACCATTCCCTTTCCTCTTCAAAAAGCACTGTTCTGTAGTTTTACTTATTTAAATGTTAACTATTGGTAAGCAGAAACTGGCATCATTTTGCGTAGCTGGAACTTAGCTTCACCCAACATTTTTGCTGTGTATGATATTGCTTCAAGGCATTTTTCAGTTGTCCTTTGAATTCTTCCAATCCAGGTTCAGAGCTTTGAGCACCACAAGTGGGTTTTAGTTGCACAGTAGCTGTGTTCTGAAAATATGATACTGCATTTACACGAACATCCTTAAACACCGTTGTCACACATTAGGAAATGTATATCTAAGACTCAGGAGCTTTCCATATGAGCAGGTAGAGGCTGTTTGGAGATCCCGTATACTTGCTTTGTGCGCCTCGGATGTTCATGTGTAGTTGAACGGTTTGTGTTTATCTAGCATTTTCTATCAGGTTAATAAAGGTTTGTGGACATGCCTGAACGTTTCTAGGTTTTAACCCTTCTGTTGTTGATGAAAAAATTAATATAATGAAATAGGAAATCATGCTTTAATACAGGTAGTCTTGAAGAAATGTATATAAGAAGCTCACCGAGGAAAAGATGTATACATTTATTATAAAATGCTTTTCAAATGCATATTTTAGCTGTACACTCACTGATTTCAGTGCCATATACTGCAACAGGTTATCAACATCTAAAAAGAAATATTCCTTACTGTATGTGGGACCATGGAAGATTACACATTAAGTTGCTAAAACGTTACTGTATTTACTGTGTTCTACTACACTGAGGTTTTCTTTACATCCACACTGTTTATTACCATAGAATCCACTCTTTTCTCCCTTCATTTCAGAACAAACACCCTGATGATATTAATGTTAAACAAACAAAACTGTGCTTTTAAAGTTTTGGTGAAGCACTCACATTTGGCACTAATATGTACCCTAACACACATATTTGCACAGGTTTTATTTGTTGGGTGCTTTGAAACTACTTTTAATCGTATTTTTTAAGTCAAACGCATCGTATGTCTTCCCTCAAGATTTATTTCACTGCAATTTGCCTTCCCATTTTTGTCTAATTTATAGAAATTCAGTGCTTTGTCAGTCACCCAAGAACAATAACAGCCCATTTGTAAATTAATAAATATTTATTTTAAAGTTTTCAGCTTCTGCCATTTTGGGATATTTTAACTAAGGACACATTTTTGTTGAAAATGTACTGTGAATGTTGAACTGAAAAAGAATTAAAGCACTGTTGAATTGTGTCTTCACTCAGTAATACAACAAATGATTGAATGCACAGAACCAAGGCCTGTTATTGTAAATATGCTGAACAAAAACAAAACTCTTAAATGAAGTTTGTACTCATGTCGCATTTTGTATGCAGTTACCTTTTCTTTGCTTCACGATTGTCAACGTTTTGTCCCTCGAAGCTGAATTGTTTGCACTTTTTACATTTGTTTTGTAAACATTCTGTAAAGATGTACATTTTAGCAAAGCTAATTTTATGGTAGAGGGTATGCTGCATTATCCTTGTGTCCTTTTTAGTTTGTAACTGTCTGGTTGCCTTTATATAGGAAAATAAATGTATTGGAAGAAATAAATGAACATTTTAAAAACAAAGACCCACTTCTTCCGTTCTAGTTTTCTAAACTGAAGCAGATGCCTTTTTGTACAGAATGACTTGTATTCCCTTCTTTTTTCTCAGAAATGAAAAGACAGAAACAAAAGGGCAGAGTTTAATAATGAAAGATGAATTAATGTGCTGCCAAGAGCCGGACCCCTGAGATCAACGGACTCCCTCAAAGTTCCGTTGAAAACTGCAAGCAATGAATATGACACTCACACACTTAGAAGTGCAGCAGAGTGCAAGTACACATGCATGCAAATGAAAAGTACAGACAGCTCAGTACCACTTGGGCAACAAGAGGTGAGCACCACCCCGGCACCATGGAGACTCATTATAGAGCATAATGGCTAAAAAGGATGACCTTGGGTCGGGTCTATTCCTAAAGAAGTTCTGTTTAACTGGGGAAATGAGCAGAGAGTATGGGCCATTGTCCCTGAAGGACAGGAGTTTGTTTAAGGTCCCTCTCTGGAACCGAGCCAGACTTCCTCAGCAGTTTATTCAGTTTATTCAGTCCGTTGGTGTCACCCGTCTCAATGCCATAATCCCAGCATATGGCTGCACCAAAGGCTGCCCCCACTACAGCACTTGAACATGTGGGGCAGTGGCTTTTTGTGGCTACAAAAGTCCTGAGCCTCTTCTGAACATAAAGGCAGCTCTGCCCCTTCTTGTGCTCAGAGCTACTTTTTATATTGCCAAGGAAGTAAGGTAGTATAGCATGTTAGTAAGTAGTAAGAAAAAAATTATTCTAAACACTGTAATTCACTTTGGAGAAATGTCAGGAAAAAAGGTAAGTTGTGACAAAAATGAGAACAATTTTAAAGTGCTTACAAAATGTATTCACCCCCTGTGACTTTTCTATGTTTTATTAAAGAACACCAAACCATAGTGGATTTAATTAGGGCTTTTTGACACTGATGATCAGAAAAAAGACTCTAAAATGTCAAAATAAAGGCAAACATCTACAAACTGATCTATTATTAAGCAAAAAAATAAATGATTACCTAAATATTCAACCCCTTTACTATGACACACCTACAGTGGCAAGAAAAAGTATGTGAACCTTTTGGAATTTCATGGTTTTCTGCATTAATTTGTCATAAAATGTGATCTGATCTTTAAGTCAAGGGTATTGACAAATATAATGTGGGTATAATAATAACACAAAAAAATTCTGATCTTTCATGTCTTTATTGAAAACACCTATTAAAAAAAACTCATAGTGCTAGTGGAAAAAGTAAGTGAACCCTTGGAATTAATAACTGGTTCACCCCCCCCTTGGCAGCAATAACCTCAACCAGGGGCTTCCTGTAGCTGTGGATCAGACCTGCACATCATTCAGGAGGAATTTTGGCCCATTCTTCCTGGCAGAACTGCTTTAGCTCTGTCATATTCTTTGGATGTCTCGTGTATGGCTCTCTTCAAGTCATTCCATAGCATCTCTATTGGGTTGAGGTCTGGGCTCTGACTTGGCTTTTTATTACTGTAAAACGGTATTAATAATACAACAGAACGTGGATTATCTGAACTAAATTGGATCAAGTTTTGTTCAATTAATCGAACATACATAAGAATACCCACTTTATATGAAACAAAGTGTAATTCGGCTTTTGATTCAACTGTAACGCTTTTTCGCAGGTGCAGGAGGTGCAGAAATAGGTTTGCCTTGAGTTCTCTTTGGCAGAAACCGTAAATAAACAGCATCTTCAAATTTCTCATCGCTAACTTGTTCATAGTTTTCCTTTTTATAGCCATATTCACTGTTTAACTTTGAAGCAAACATCATAATTTCATTTTTTTCTGCCAGATATTGTTGCTTTACCAACATTAAAAATCTTAGCCAGAGATATGCCGATTTTGCCCTTTTCCCTCCTGTTAATAAAAATACGCAATATTAGGCAGGGGGTTTTAATGTTGTGGCTGATTGGTGTATATGGGCTATTGCTGCACTCCATCAGAAATTTGTCAGTTAAACATTAACAGATACTCTTTCAACTAAACTTAAAGAAATTTGTACATACATCTTTTTACAATAATTAGTATGTCACAATACTGCAACAAGAAGGCTACGGACTTCCTTAACTCACTGTCCAAAGTCGAAAAGCTTTTTAAATCAGATATGGATCTTTACAACAAACATATTATCTTAGAAGTAATCAGGTCCACCGAGCACCTAAAGAACAAAAAGTCCTCGGGGACCAATGGACAGCCCACATTTTATAAACTGTACCTGTACTGTCCTTTAAAAAAGGCAGTGATACAAATTGTGTTTTCTATAAAAAGCATCTGAAGCTGTCTTGCACTTATTTTGACAAATCTTACACACTGTATTACTTTGGAAAAAAGTGCAAAAAATGATTACTATAGACATGTCACTGCAAGCTACTCTCTTTAGTGTGGCAAAATGTGCCATGTGGCTTCTTCCATTGCTCTAAGAAATATAAAAGTCTTTAATCAATCTAATATTGCTATTAACCAAGTTCAAATACATACTGTAAAGGTAAATTTGCTATAAATCTGACTTTGTTGCACTCTCATATGAAATCAAACAGTACACCATTATTGTCCAAGACTCCACTAATACAAAAGCAATTGACTCTTGCACCCCGTTATTCAGTATCTTGTCACTTAATTTGTACGCTGTCATTGTATCCCCTGGCTCTTACACGTTTTTACATTAATGGATATTTATATTTATCCGCATCTATACTTTATTTCTCTGTGTATTTTAATTCTTTTTGTAGCAGTGCTTGCTGCTCGCGTTGTTCTGTATGTTACATTAATAAATAAGGGGAAATGAATAAGGGAAAAGGAAACGGAAACACGTCATAAACGTCGCATTTTTTTCCGGAAGGAAAGAAGTAGCGAGTCTTAATTGTACTGGGAAACGTAGTTTTACAAAGCCCAAGCCGTTGTGCACGTTATTCCAAATGCGAAATGTTGCTAAAAGAAAGGAGTGTGTTACTCAAACAAGAGTGCCCACGTCTGTAAAATTGATATTCTAAGCCTTAAAACCACAGTTTACCGCGAACGCTGAGGACCGCACCAGCTTGAGACATCTGGAAGCTTCTAGAGATCCGTTGCGTACCCAGAAGCCCCCGCGCGACGCAAGTCTCCCGTCTCGTGCATGCAGCTCGTGGAGAAGCATGTCGGGGTTTGAAGGTCCGCTCAATGTGCTCGGCCAGAGGACGACGGGCGAGTCCGTCCGGACTCAGAATGGTGAGAACAAATTCTGCGTTCTTTTGTCGGGTGTTATCTTTCCTTTTTTCCGGCCGCTCAACTCCATCTCTGGGCTCGTTTCCCGGCGCTGCTCATCCGGCTCTTTGTGAGGAGCTCCACCGAGTCCCCACCCTTGCGAGGCACAGGCGATGCTCAGAATATCTTTGCAAATTTAAGCATGTCCCTGGCGTTTTATTTAAATGAACGTTTTCTGTTTTAATTTCGATTTTTTTTGCTGTGTTCTTGCAGTCATGGCCGCGGCCTCTATCGCCAACATCGTGAAGAGTTCGCTGGGGCCCGTGGGACTCGACAAAATGCTGGTGGACGACATCGGGGTGAGATCCTATACCTTCTGTCCGTTTTACATGCGAAAAGGACAGTGAAACGTGTTTAGTTCCAAAATACTTCACAAGGTGCGATATTAAAACGGGAATATTTGAGGGCCAATATGGGGGCACAATTGTTAGAGCTGCCGCATTTGGGTCCGAAACATGTAGGTTCGAATCCCAGCTCCTACTATAATACCCTCCAGCACAGGCCTTATTTGGAATTTAATAGTATGAACATTACTAAGGTGTAAAAAAACAGAGTAAATCCATGTAAATTGCTTTGGATAAAAGCATCAACTAAATGAAGTTCATTGTGAAAAGGACCCTTGTTGTTCTCTAATCGTCCTGCCGTGTGTCTGTTCATCTATTTGACCGTCTGCTGTCACACAACTGCACCTGTGGTTGTCCAAAGTCTGATTTTGTCACTTTTGTGGCAGGACGTGACCATCACCAATGATGGCGCCACCATCCTGAAGCTGTTGGAAGTAGAGCACCCGGCCGCCAAGGTGCTGTGTGAACTGGCTGAGTTGCAGGACAAGGAAGTTGGAGACGGGACCACTTCAGTGGTGAGCATCTATTGGCCACCCCACCTTCACACAATGCCCCCAAGGGCCTGGGTTGCCTCCCGTCCTAGTACCAGTCGCTCCAGTTTCCCTCGA
Source organism: Heterotis niloticus (assembly GCA_018136845.1). Lineage (NCBI taxonomy): Eukaryota > Metazoa > Chordata > Actinopteri > Osteoglossiformes > Osteoglossidae > Heterotis > Heterotis niloticus. The sequence goes on along the minus strand of CM030904.1, from coordinate 22,283,702 downwards.
GCCTCTGGCTATGCTGGTGGGAGAGAGTAGATCTGTCTCTGGCTGAAGAGGAGAGTAATCTGGTCATACCTCCCATGTCCATTGACAGCACATCTTGTGCCCATTTTACTTCAGTGCATATTAATCTCTTATTAGATAGGTTGAATCTTAAGTTCTTGACAAGAAGATTTTAAATGTTTCATTAAACACTCCTGAGGGTTGTTTTCTGCCACATCAACAAGTCTACTGCCACACTTGTTAGGTGATTATTGCCGCAGAGCTGCTGAAGAGTGCGGATGAGCTGGTAAAGCAGAAAATCCACCCCACGTCCGTCATCAGTGGCTACCGTCTGGCGTGCAAGTGAGTGTCCTGGCGGCACGATGCTTTGATGGCATAGTCCCTGCGAGCAACTCTTTCACTGTTGTGCTCTCCACGTGATGCAGGGAGGCTGTGCGCTACATCAACGAGAACCTCACTATTGGCACAGAGGAGCTGGGGAGAGAATGCCTGGTGAACGCGGCAAAAACGTCGATGTCGTCCAAAATCATTGGCGTGTATCCTTCTTGCTTGCTGTCACCACCTCTTGTTACTGAAGTATGTCAGTAAGGAGGCGTTGTCTACTTGTCTGTTCTGTGGTGGGCTGTTTCTGGCAATCATCCTTGACGAAGACACCAGCGATGCAGACTTCTTTGCCAACATGGTGGTGGATGCAGCGATGGCTGTCAAGTTTGTGGATGTGAAGGGCGTGGCCCGCTACCCCATCAACTCTGTGAATGTCCTGAAGGCACATGGGCGGAGTCAGAAGGAGAGCTTCTTGGTTAATGGCTATGCCCTTAACTGCACTGTGGGCTCACAAGGTAGGAACAGACTGGGTCCTTGTCCCATTTCTTTGCTGCTGCACCTGTGTTGTGGGGCACGCAGCTGTACGCATGGGACAGAGTGATCGGCCCAGAACCGTAGGCGGGGCGGTCTCATGCTGCCGCTCCCTCTTCTCCGGGACCAAACAGCATTTACTATGGTTCTTTACTGGTCTGCAAAGGAATGGTTCAATGGATAAGTTTGCTTTTGCTGTTGTGATTTAATGGGAGTCTACCTGTTTCGTGTGTCCCGTAGGGATGGCAAAGCGGGTGACCAACGCCAAGGTGGCCTGTCTAGACTTCAGCCTTCAGAAAACTAAGATGAAATTGGGTGTCCAGGTTGTCATCAGTGACCCGGAGAAACTTGACCAGATCAGACAGAGGTACCTTTGCCCCAGTGGTGCATGACTTTCCAAGGCTGAACTCATATGTTGAGGACGCTACATTCTTTACAATGCAATTGTTAGTGCATTGATTAAAAATCACAGTGGCTTTTCTTTACAGCTCCCATTATATTGCTGCCCTGCTGAACGTAGCACGAGCAGTTATACGCGTGGGAGAAAGCAATCACAGTATGAAATCACCACCAAAAACATTCTGTGTTTTTGGTTTGAGTTCAGGCTGGACATCATCTATCCAAAGCCACTTGTAATATTAAACTGCCTAAAATTACACTTAACATTTTATGCATATTTTGATTTTTTTTTTTTTTGTCCTGAGTCGTCGTTCAGCTGAGTACAATTGTTTTAAGAGTTGAACTCTGAAAGTTGCGCAAAATGGATTGTTCCAGGGAGTCAGACATCACAAAGGAGCGCATCCAGAAGATTCTTGCTTCTGGTGCAAATGTCATCTTGACCACTGGGGGTATCGATGACATGTGCCTTAAGTATTTTGAAGATGTTGGTGCCATGGCTGTGCGTCGAGTGTTGAAAAGGGACCTGAAGCGTATTGCCAAGGCAACAGGCGGTGAGAGTCTGACCCGGCGTTTCCTTGAACTGGAATGTCTGCTCAGCATTTTATGTTACTTTGGCTTTACGTATTGTCATTTCAGCCACCATCTGCATGTCTCTGTCCAACCTGGAGGGGGAGGAGACATTCGAGGCTTCGCTACTGGGGCAGGCAGAGGAAGTGGTGCAGGAGCGTGTGTGTGATGATGAGCTCATTCTCATCAAAAAGTAAGGCTCTTGTCTCAAAGCTTCATTTAACATTAAATTGGAGAGGAAGGACTCTGGGGACTGTGTGTAGTTAGATACTATGTTGACAGGAAACTTCATCCTGGGTTAGACCCCTCCTTACAGTGCTGTGTATATGTCTGGGTCTGTCCTTTCAGCACCAAAGCCCGCACCTCTGCTTCGATCATCCTGCGTGGCGCCAACGACTTCATGTGTGATGAGATGGAACGGTCGCTGCACGATGCTCTCTGTGTGGTCAAACGAGTGCTTGAGTCCAAGTCTGTCGTACCAGGAGGCGGCGCTGTAGAGGCGGCCCTGTCCATCTACCTAGAGAACTATGCAACCAGCATGGTAATGGGGCAGCCAGCAGCAGTATTGTATTTCCAGTTTTCTGTTAGCTGTATTTGACCACTTGCTCCTTCTCAAGGGTTCACGTGAACAGCTGGCCATTGCGGAATTCGCCCGCTCCATGCTGGTCATCCCCAAAACCCTGGCAGTCAACGCAGCTCAGGACTCCACAGACCTGGTGGCCAAGCTGAGGGCATTCCACAATGAGGCTCAAGTGAACCCTGAGCGCAAAAACCTCAAATGGTGAGTTTGCAGCCCCCTTGTGTGTGGAGAAACAGGAGTGTGAGGTCTGCAAAAGTTGCATGGTAAAATGCTGCAGCTTAAATGCATGTTTATGGCTGGGAGCAAGAACCTGTCCCCTGCTGGTTTTCTTGGGGTGTAGTAACAAGCACTACTGGTCAAAGAAGCACTGCTTGTCAACTTACAACTGGGTAGTGTGTTCATTTACCGTTAAGTCTTTAATGAGTTTTATACTGAAGTACATGCAAGATTACAGGTTTATAACCATTTTTAATGGGTATGGCAGGATCGGTCTGGACCTGGTCAATGGGAAGCCCAGAGACAACAAGCAGGCAGGGGTCTATGAACCCACACTGGTGAAGACTAAAAGCCTGAAGTTTGCTACTGAGGCAGCCATCACCATCCTGCGCATCGACGACCTTATCAAGCTCTTCCCGGAGAAGAAAGAGGGCGGTCCTTCTTACCAGGAAGCCGTGCAGTCGGGGTCACTGGAGGACTGATGGCCAAGCGCTTTCCCCTAATTACATGCCCACTTCCTGTTCTGTTGTGTAGGACATAGGCCTTGCACTTACCTCACACACCTGCAAACTGTTTTAGACATAAAATAAATACAGCTCTAACTAACTGGCTTTGTTCAATTTCCACTTTATTGACCAACTTCCGAGCAAAAGCAGACTTCAACGGCAGAGAGCATGATTTATTCTTTTTCAATCTCATTTAGCTCAAACCTTGGAATTTGTTCCAGTTTAAGGGTGCTTAACTACAGACGCCTCTGAACCTGCTGCTGTACCTTTGCATTCACAATTTCATTCTGCAAGGTGAATAACAATATTTGTATGCAGTGATTTAATAAAATAGTAAAGGCATAAATGCCTTGAGCAAGTGCAGTATAGCTGGGAGTTGAACCCAACACCTACTGATTGCCAGCCAGGCTCTCTACTACGCCACATGATGGCCACGAAGTAAACGTGCCGTGACAATGTTGAGGCCTCACCTTACCCAGATGTAGCATCAGACCTTAGGGGTCTGAAGAAGCTTTACCTTCAGCTGCTCTGCCTTCCTAAATTAGTGTTAAACTAACGCGTAAATGAGGTCGGGGAGCGGCCGGAATGCATGAAGTGCAAAACTGCTTGAACGAACAAATATTGATCACAGGAAATTAAAAGTTTTAAGTCAGGGAGACAGATGGGTGTAAACGAGGACCGGGCACACGGGTTCCAGGCTCGCACTGGTCTTTGGCACTAAAGGAAGCTCAAGGTCCACCTTCATGCACCTGAGCAGCACACCAGTAGGGGGCAGGATATAGGGAATCACAGGAATGTCTGCGGATGAGTGACCCTTTATACTCTCTCCACGCACATGGCCACGCCCATTCCTCCTCCGATGCAGAGCGCGGCCACGCCCCTCGTCCCGCCTGTCCTTTGCAGCGCGTGCAGGAGCGTCACCAGGACGCGGCAGCCGGACATGCCGAGGGGGTGGCCCAGTGCGATGGCGCCGCCGCCGACGTTCACCTGCAGGGGGAGCCAGCAAGCAGGTGAACTGGTGGTTTGGCCCATTTAGTAACGAAGTTGAGCTGCAGAACTTCGAGCTACCTTGTCGGGGTTGAGGCCAAGCTCCCGCACCACAGCGAGGGACTGCGCTGCAAACGCCTCGTTGATCTCAAACAGGTCCACCTGCTCCAGTTGCCATCCTGATTTCTCCACCTGGAACACACGTGCCATTGTCATGACCACCAGGCGCAGGGTCCACGGCGATGATGTTCAGACCAAGGGAATCGGGACTGCACTTACGGCCTTCCGAATAGCAGGGATGGGGCCGGTGCCCATGACAGCTGGGTCGACGCCCACCTGAGCCCACGATACGATTCTGGCCATTGGCTTTAATCCTCTGCGACGAGCATCCGACATCGTCATGAGAACGGTGGCTGCAGCCCCATCGTTGATCCCTGTGGAAGCGACGGGGTAAAAGATGGTTAAAAAGATTTATAAAACCTCCCTTGTTAGGTTATACAATCCCTGTAGAGCGGGTTCTGCTACAGCTAACGTTCAAGAGATTTAACCTGACAGTCAGGCGCTCACGGTGCCGAGGACCCCACCTGACGCATTGCCCGCTGTCACTGTACCCGAGCCGTCCTTCAGGAAGCACGGCTTCAGTTTGGACAAGGTGTCCAGATTGGTGCCGCAACGAGGGAACTCATCCGTATTCACCTCCACCGGACCTGTGGCCCACAAGCACGGCACATTCAGTCCTGTACGGCCAAGCAGGTGCCACAGGTATGACAGGTGGATGTCAGTCGCTTTACCTTTTCTGGATGCCACTGTGACGGGGACGATCTCCTGCTCAAACTGACCAGAATTCTGGGCAGCTTCCGTCCGGTTTTGGGACAACATGGCAAAGCGGTCCTGATCCTCACGGCTCACAGCCCACTGCTTGGCCACGTTTTCCGCTGCAGACAGAAGCCACGCACACGCGTGAGTGGAGGTGCGACATTCTCACGGGCTTGTACGGCTTGAGCTGCTGGCTGGACATCGGTTCTCCACCTGTGATGCCCATGTGGCAGCTGTGGAAGGCGTCCGTGAGTCCGTCGCACAGCATGGAGTCCTGCAGGGTGGCGTCTCCCATCTTCATGCCTGAGCGCATGTGGAGCAAGTGGGGGGTCTGTGGATGGCATGGGGGGCACTGCAAGGTCACCTACAATCATCTCACACACCATCTCTCCATGTGGGATTTTTCATCAAGCTCAGTCCTTACACCTGCCCCCCCCCAAAACACACACAAACCCCCAAGTGAATTCACACTAGGATGCGATCAATGCCCTGCTATCCCACTTTCCACCTGCTCTGCACAGCTTGGCTTGACATCCACCTTCCCTGTTCTCACCTTGCTCATGCTCTCCATGCCTCCAGCAACCACCACGGCTGCCTCCCCGGTGCGGATGGCCTGGACCCCCAGCCACACGGCCTTCAGGCCGGACCCACACACCATCTGACAGCTCCAGGCGGGCACAGAATAGGGAATTCCAGCTGCCACACTTGCCTGCCGCGTTGGGTTCTGGCCGTGGCCTGAGAACGAGGCAGAGGAGGTGGTTTCAATGCTAATGCACAGTTGTGATGGCATGAGAAAGAGAGAGAGGGAAGTACCTGCTGTAAGCACGTGACCCATAATGACCTCAGACACCTCGTGAGGCTCCACCTTGGCCCTTTGCAGAACCTCCCTGATCACAGTGGAACCCAGCTGCGACAGCGGCACGTTGCTCAGCACCCCATTGAAGCAGCCTGCGAAGAGACAGTGCAGCACTCCAGCCTCTTTCATCCAGAAATGCCAAAGGCCTTAGAGATTCGCAGTTCCTACTTACGGGAAACTCAGAAGACACTGCATCTAATGTCAATATTAGCATTTTTATCATTTACACGGCAACCGCGCAGCTTAATGGCAGTACGAAGCCATTGTGCTGTTGTGCTCTGATATGTAGAAACTACTATTACTACTACTAAAAATTTTAATTTGGTTTTTTGATAAGGCTTGGTGAAGGAATAAGGATGTTACAAGCAGCTCGTAGAGAATACATGAGATGCTGAGGGATTTTCTCAGTCCACACATTTTCTCACACACACATACCAGCGCCACCTCACGCTCTACAAACATGTACTTTCTCCCTCAAACTCAAACTGGGAGATAAGGTTAGGTGACATATAATTTATTAGTGTGTGCAGTTCAGTTCATGCACACAAATGTATTAAATTTACAAAGTTTAATGGTAATAAGATTTGTTGACATAGAATTTATTAGTGTGCACATTACTACAGCCAGCGCGTGTTGCTGTCAGTGCCATCCACACATTCGACCACAGGAGCCATAAGCTGTTATATACGTCAGCCAATGAAAATGTAAAAAATAATTATAAATTATAGATGACATACCCACATGTGCTGCTGTAATAGTTTGGTGAAATACATTTTGTTTTTTTCTTTCCATTTGACTATAACCAGTGCACACATCAATCTCTGTGGCGTTCACCTACAGCACTAATAATACTTACGTACTAGATGCAGCCACTTTAATGGTAAAAGTTTAGTGATTATATCGTATGCGATTATTTTTCACCTTTTTATCACTATAGCTTTTTGATCCAGGCAGCACTGGGTAACTCAGCTAGTAATAATAATAATAATAATAATAATAATAATAATAATGGAAATTGGTATTCTGTGTGCTTTTAGAGCACAGTATCAAAAATGAAAGGTGGCACAGTGCTTAAAAAAGTTAATAAAGTAAAAATTCCCCAGCTGTATGAATAAATCACTGCAAGTAGCTTATTACTTTATTAGTTTAGAAAAGGTGCAGGTGGAATAAGGTTGTCATGTTTTGATATTATCATCATTATTATTAATAATAATGATAATAATAATGAGTGTGTGGTATGAGGACAAACACCTCTGACAGGTTCATGAGGTCACTTGAGCCTTTCATTTCTATAGCCAATGGCGTCGCAGCAGGCTATCGCACTGCGGAAGTACACGAGCCAATCAGGAACACGGTAAACCGGACTAGCAGGTGGCGACACAACCCTGCCGCCAATCAGAGTCTTCGGAAGCCGGGCGAGACTGAGAAGACCAATGGGGGCCAGGGGTCCTACAGCGCTCATGATCATACTGCACGCTTATAAAATATTAATAAACATATTCATTGTTAACGAAATTGTAAAAACACACCAAATGCATAGATCGCAAACTGAGAAGTCCATGACGTTTACCAAACGGTGTGTAGTTACAGCGAAGCTGCGATGTGCAAAACAAGTGATTCCCATTCATCCATCATTAATCTGTAGGAAAACGACAAAACTACAGCCGTAATCCATGCATTTAAAAGAAGCTCTGCGTTCTCGCCGCAGGCAACCATGCGGTGGAAACGGTGAGAAACCAGGCAGTGAACCGCCGGCTCCTCAGAAGGTCGCTCACCGATCGGCGTCCTGGCGGCAGAAGCAACCACAACGTCGGTGTCCATGGCGAGGGGGTCCTGGTGCGCAGCGCCTCACAGAACCTCACCGAAACGGACCGCAAACGGCTCGACTCCTTCCAGGATCAGGGAGCAACGTCTCCGTCCCAGTCCTTCCGGCTTGGGCAGCTCCACAACCACACTCCTATATGCGACAGTGGCAGCCTTTCGAAGAGCGCCCCCTGCTGCTACGGAAGGCGACAAATCTGAGCGGAAAAGGACCCAAAGGCGCCGTTTCCAAGGCAACATCATCCAATCAAAGTAGCGGTTTTATAGTCAGGTCTTTGCACATTAAAAGGAATGATTCATAACAGTGGACGGGAAATGAAAAATTTACTACACCGATTATGAACATTTTTTAGGTTTTATTTGAGTTACCACTTATTCACATGACAAACCCTTCATTCACATGTAGCATCAGGAGCTCAGATACAAAGTCAAACCATTTCGCCTTCAGCCACCTTCATTCTTTACTCCCAAAGCCCGCAACACTGAGGAACCACACAGCTACATCGCTACGGTTTAATTTCAGACACAAAACAGTTGCCATTACAGTCGGAGTGGAGGGTGTGGATCCTGGAGGGGAAAAGTGTTACAAACACAGGAGAACTCGGTTGCTACGGGGCGAAAACTCAAGTGGAAGACGTTTTCACACCGCGCATGTTTATCGTGCTGTCATATGCAAAAGGGTTGGACTTGCGCACAGTGCCGAGTACCAAGCTGCACCGGAGGCATGAAAACAGAATTCGGTGCGGCCCAATTGGAGCAGGCAGCTCCGGCCACGGTAGTGGTCAACTGCCCAGAAAATAAGCGTTACAGATGTCCTGGAGCACCTGGCAACCATGCCTGCATAACAGGACCGCACAGACACCCCACTGCATGCAGGAACAAATCTCAAACATGGGGAGAAATTAGACAGTGATAATATTAAAAGTTGTTTTTATTGATATTTGGTCAGTACATGAAAAGTCAGAATAATAGGAATTTCACATGGTACAGGTAGAAACTACACACGAGTCAAACAGAAATTTGCCTAGAATTGGAACAAAATAAAACGAGCGTTGACACCGAAACTAAGGACACCCTGAACATAGTGATGCTACTCAAAAGAACTAGACAGAACTGGTGGTGTCGTTACTTTGTTGGCCATCACTGTAAATGCTAAATGCAAAAACGGTGTTTCTAATCAGCGGTCTTGGTACACGAGGGCTTCACTGAATCAGGTGCGCTCAAACACTTTTGTAGCAACAAGTGTGCTTCAACAGTTTTTTTAAAAAAATCCCTCTCATCTACGGTCTTTATTGTTCTCCTTTAGCAACAGAAAAATTGAGTGCGGCAAAGATACCACAAGAGGCAAAAGAAAAAAAAAGAAAAAACTCACAAATGAAAGATGAGTTCTGACAATTGTGGACAATATCCTCAGCCAAACGTTTAATGACACTATTTAGTCTTTCAGATACAAAAAGCGCATGTGAAGAACGTTACGAAACCACGGTGTGTGTGCTTGCCGCTGAGTCCAAGCCATTCTGCGCATGGCGGGACCCCCCAGTTCTAACCTTGCCACCGACGGCCTGCTCCTCCTGGGGGTCATTAGCAGAGTCTGTGTCGATGGAGTGCTGCGTGACGGAGGTGTCGCTGCCGGTGGGCGAGTCCACGCTCTCGTAGCCGGCACTCAGCTGGTTCATGTAGCTGCTGCCCCGATTGGGCCGCTCTTCCGAGTGATTGGCCAGCTTGCTCTGCGATGCAGGGGATTGTGGGAAGTCCTCTTCAGTGCTGCTGACCTCCCTGTACAGGATGCCGCCTGCTGTCCTCTGGGGTGGGTTACCGTTGGTTGGTCCATTGGCCACTCTGCCGCAGTCTTTGGCCGGTGCGTCAGCTGGGCCAGGGGTTTCACCGGAGGTAGGCCGGCTGGTGCATGGAAGCTGGCCTTGCTGGGACAGCTGCTGCCTGGTCTCCTTCAGCTGCTGCTGCAGGACCAGGATGGTGCTCTGCATACCTTCCACCTCCTCATCCAGCTGGATGATGAAGTCATTCAGTTCTGGGGAGACAAGCACAGAGAAGGGGGTGAGGAAAAGCATGTCAAAATAAGCCAAACTCCTGAAACGTCATTCTGAAACGATTCCCGGTGAGCTGAGAGTCACTCCCGCCTTGAAACATGGGTCAGGTTCCAAGCAGAATGTCAGACGCAAGAGGTTTGAGAGGTGCAGGCTCACCATCCTGGCTGCTCTTGAGCTCCTCGCTGTACTTCTTCTGCAGGGCCAGCTCTGCCTCCAGCTGGGCAATGCGGCCCTGCGAGAGCTGCCGTCCCAACTCCTGATTCTCCTGAATGAGCATCCGGCATTTCGCCATCAACTTTTTGCCCGTTTGGCTGTAAAGGAAAGGAGCCTAACATCACACACTGAGCTTTGGTTCACAAGGTCAACATCATGTTGCACGTAAATGAACCAAAGAAAAAGAGGTGACTTGAGGTCCGAAGCCTGAATGTCTACAGAGCACTCAATATTAGTTACCTGCAGGGATGCTGCCCTTCCACGTCAGACTAGATAACATATTGTACCTTTGTATACCTTTGACACCAAGCCTATGAGTGGACAATTCACAGCTAGAAAACTGTACAAAAACTTTCATTTCAAATATCAGTAATCTTTGCAGCAATGATTCATGTCAAACATACTTCCTCAAACAGATCTTTTCAAAAAAGACAATGACAATGGTGTGCCCTCTCTGTGACCAGGCATTTCAAAGTGCACGCAAACACTTAAGATAACACATTCTCATGTGCTTACAAGAGAAAGCTCCACAAATTACAGCATGTTCTCTTAAAATTGAAGCTGGTTGAGTCTTACTGTGCTTCAGATGCTGCTTCCCATTATGTATAAAGTGAGTGAGATCACAATGATTAAGGTGGATCTCTTCCAGCAGAGTGGATTATGTTCAACTACCTTTACTGGTGCAGAAAATGTGCAGAGAACTGTGGCAAAATGCATGACACTTTGAACTTGTAATGAATAAAACAAAAGTTTATGGTCTGCAAAAAATTATCAGTATAAATATTTGTATGATGTGCAGCTCAGTAAATGTGAATTGATAATGAAGATGACAGGATTATGTTTTACATAAATTAACCTCTGGACGGGTAGCTTTTAACATTTTGAAAATGGCCTCATTGTATCAGTCATCATACATGACCTGAGGGTAACAAACAGGTACTGGACTATGGTGAACCGTTTACAAACGGTACATTATGTCACTCAAATTACAGTCTACCTTGAACCCAAAATTAGTATTTAAATGACCTCTCCTGTGTAATGCTTTCTAAACATTAAACAATATAAAAATACCTTAAAATCCTCAATTTTTTAAACCATCGTACTTATTGAAGAAAATCTAAGCTCAAAAAAAAAAAAAAAAAAGAAAAAAGAATATTGGGGAAAGAAAAACAAAAACAATAATCGCGGCAAGCTAAATCCACAAGTATAACATTGTTCCATCATCATAAGGTTTTTTTTTTTTATACTGAAAATTTTCATGCATTTGACTGAGTTTCATTTTTACCAATATCCACGGAGTAATTTACAGATTACACATTCACTGAATAAGAGAGAAGAACGTGAACATGACAACAGTGGCAACATATGCAGATTTGAGCTCCCCACAATGCTAAGGACTGCCCTCCAGAACACTTCTCCACAAAACACAGGAAGGCTGTGCATATTGCCCAAAGCTCATGGTTTCGGCTCATATACAGTACAAGTTACTAGAGCAGATGATTTGCATGTTGTACAAAGTTTGTTACTAATATATCTCCTGCAGTAAGCATAATCATGTAGCTGACAACCTTTCAGTGTTTAAATTTGCATTGCAACAGGTATGACAGGGTTTGTGGGCAAGGAGAAAGTGTTCTTTGGCAAGTCAATTCAAATCCTGTGACCAGCTGAGCATTTGTATTCTTCTCCCTTTAATCTGCACAGGAAATACATTCTCACCTGCACTGGAGCAAACTGCTCAAAAGTTACACATTGGCAAAGACACAACCATGGCTCAGACAGGAGTGTATGCAGCGGCGAGGTGCCCGCTCAAGTGTACGGGCCTAAAGCGCCACCATCTGCAGCTTCATCAGTCTGTTCCCAGATAACAGGAGCACATTTTGTGGGCCACGTGACCCTTTGACCTCCCGCTTTGCACACTGCCGTCAATGCGACGGATTCGAAGAAAATTAAAGTCAAAATAATCAGCAAGAACTCTAACCGTATGCCTTAGATTAACAAGTCAGTTGTTAGGGTGGGACTCTGCTGGGGCAGGCAGAGACCTCTGAGGAGGCCCACAGTCTTACAAGGCAGGCTCCTGAGGGCCTTGGGCGCTGATGTAGCGCAGGGGCTCCACCGTTACTTTTACTGGGTTCTTTAACATGTTCAATTGGGCTTAAAGCTAGGCTCTTTCCTCCATTACTCAGTGTGCAGACACAGCATGCCAGACTCCAGACTCTGGACCCCACAGTCTCCCCATACACTGCAGTGTTCTAGGAGGGAGAGGGGCGTTTGAAGCAGGATGCGACCGTCTCTTCGAACAATCCCGATTCCTTCAGGTCTCTGAACGAGGGGAGAGAAAGCTGCAAACAAAAGGTGCACCTGACAAATCTGTATATTATGTGTTATGAGCGGGACAGTACAAAGATGTGTCTTTTCTGGCTGCAAAGTCTGAGTCTCGTGGTGAACAGAGCATTCTGCTTTCCCACCATTCCTGCAGAGGGAGAGTCAGGAAGGTCTTGACTGGGAGTATTTGGGTTGTTTACCTATCAGGTGTAAACTTCCAGGCACTCAGTTCATTTTGGGCTTGCTCCAGTTTGTCTTTAGTCTGTTCCAGTTCATTCTTCATTTTAAGGAAAAACAAGTTGATTGCTGGATCCACCATGGAGGACCTCAGCTGGGCGGCACGTGGCTGCTGCACTTGCTTCAGGTACTGGATCTGGGTCTGTGGAGAGGAAGGAGAGGAGTGACCAAACAGGCACTTTCCAGCAGACTAACAATGTTACAAAGCCACCACACCATTCAGCCTCCAACACCCAATTCCTCATATCCACCTGCTTGAAGCAGTGGCACAATCAGTCATGACAATCTAAAATACATTTTGATATTGCACTAAAAGCCTCTTCAGTTTTCATAAATGCAGTGGTGCACTGTTTGTAGTATTCAAGAAGGTTGAGAGGATAAAGAAGTTATCCAGAGTAAGCAGTTCTCAGCCCTCTATTAAACTATACCAGTGATTCTCTTCAATAAATCGACACGTTACTCACACACAGACACACACAGACACACAGCCTTGTTAGGTAGGGAGTGTCTCAGAACAGTCACACACTGCTGGGGGAGGGGGTTCATTGCTGTTCATCTAAATGCCAATCTGGATACCTCATTGATGCACAAAGGGAAAAAAGACAAAGTTGCTTGCTATTTGTGGTAAAGTAAGGCACAAAGACAGTATGCAGCAAAGTGTTGTGAGGGGAGAACATCAAATCAACACTTAAACCTCAAAAGTAATTCTACACACAAATCCATTAAGCTATAGTTCTTAATGCTTGTTAAAAATATCTGGGGGGGAAAAAATGCCAGAGAAAGTACTGTCTTAAGTGTGTAAGAAAGATACAGTACTGATGGACAGGAAAATGCTTAATTTTTCTCAAATGGAAAGTAGAAAAAATTCATTTAAGTTTGGCCAGGTAAGGTTTCTTGAGTCAAGTAAAATCAAGATGCAGGTTCTACTCCTGGAGGTACCCTTCTGTCACATCAACAACAGACATTCCTAGCAAAAGCTTTAATTTTCATTTGTCGTGTATTGATCGAAGAATTTCACTTACAACACAAATCCCCCTGGCTGTCTCGTAATCACAATCCCAGCGCGAGAATCCCGAAAAACAGCACTGAGTCCTGTTCCATCATTCCTATTAGCAGTGTTGAGGTGACTGGGCTTGCGGTTTACTATTATTTTTAATAGAAGTTATGCGGCCGGTGGAGTACTCACAGTGCACTCCTGCATCTCCTGCTCCTTAGTGGCCAGCCTCATGACCAGGATGTTCTCTCTCCTTGCAGACTCCTGCTGCTGTTGCTTGAGCTTCTCCTCAGATTCCTTCAGGCCAGTTAGATCATTAGCTACAAACAAAGGAAAAAGGGCACATCTTAGTCAAAATTTAAATAAAAGCTACTCAAGACATTTACAGATTAGCTCCAAATGAACCAGAACATTAAGCTGCCCTACTGAAAAATGTCAAAAATGTAAAGCGGAACTACAGCTTTCTTTCCAGCATAAAGCATCTACTACAACGATGAAACTCCCAATTCAGTGTTATATATTTTACCGAAGGACTGACAAAGTTTATACTGTCAACATATTTTGAAAATTTGCATAACATACAAAGAAAACTTTTGACACTAATTCCTGATTGGTTTACAACTGAATTTTTTTAAACAAATGTATACATTTTATCCCAAAAGTACTTAAAAAACTTACAGTTAAGATCTGCATACTTGGCCTCAAGGACCTGGACATAGGCTTCATGCTGCTTCCATCTGAAACATAAAGGTCACAAACAAATATCAGTTAACATAACAAGCACAAATGCCCACCTATATTATTAAAATGACTACATTTATTCCACTAAAATGTGTATGCTAAAAATATGAAAACCTGATCAAAGAGTGTATATTATATATAAAGCTTATTTACCTGGCACACAACTCCTCTCTGGTGAGCATCTTCAGGTCAGATTCACTAAGGCGAACCTAGAAAAGCATGCAAATATTGCATCAGCTGGACATTTAAAACAACATAAACAACAATAACATGCTTCTGAGAAACTGTGTAAAGTAGCTCAACTCACCCTCTTTGGAAGAGGTTCCTCATTAGTCATTCTGAGGTCTGAAGGGCAGAACTAAAGGAGAACTAATAAGAAATAAAAGACCATTTAGCACCGTTTTAATGGTTAACACGGTGATTATTATGTCATACTGTGGTTAGTGTAATGTGGGCTGTAACTGCTTGGTTATTTCATAAACAAGGCTGTGTATATGGTTGGTAAGACAACCCATTTCTATACATTCTCCACAGTATAGCCCAAAAATATGTTAAGCTGGCCACTGCGTAAAATGGTTTTGTTGAAATTTGCAATAAAGGCCATTTTCAAATTCCAAGGAATTTGTCGAGGCCCCGGCTTGAGGACTCGAACTGTTATTAAAATAGCATTTTAAGCATGCCAATTTCATACATTTCAGCTCCGTGGGTGCAGTACAACTGATCTAAAATGGCTGAAACATGACATTATAAAATTTCATTAAACTGTAACCAATGTAGCGTCTGACACGGACACATTCCTACACCGTCCCCTTCTTTCCTCACATTTCTTTAAACAAACATCACACCAAGTATCGCCACATAAACCCAATTATGGGCCACGGCCTTTTTTAATAAAAAAAAAAAGGTGACCGCATGAAGCAGAAAAATAGCATCGACTTCTTTCTGTTATCCCCGTTTAATGAGCTTTACGATGAATTTCCTTTTTAAGGGCTAGCCAGTAGCTAACGCAGGAGCTGCCGAAGCTAGGCTCAAGAAAAAAAATATTACCTACCAAGCAGAGCACTTTTCTATATTCCGCTATCAATGCACAGGTTGGCTATTGACAAATATCAGCAACTACTGGCAAAAAAAGAGGCACCAAGCACAATATGTCGCTGCTTTTCGTGCTAGCCACCTAGCGCCTACCTGCCGGTTCCTCACGACGAGCTTCTCGCTGCTACAAAATGGCGGCGGAGGAAGAGACTCTCCCAGCGCGAGGGCAGCGCAGCGCGAGCGGCGGGGCGCGAGAAGCGCGGCGTGGGGCGGCGTGGCGCGGCGCGCGCAGCTGAGCGGCACGAGGGACGACGCGCGCGCGTGACGGAGGCACCAGTTGCGGCGGACGAGAACGGGCGCGTGCGGCGCTAATGCGCGCGCGTTTCCTGCCCCCCCCTCCTCAACTTTCGCTCTCGTTGTTATTTGTACGGTCGGATGAGAGCCGCCATCTTCCGTGTGGAGATTCGATCGCGGAGCGTCACTGCGGAGGGAGGAAGGGTGTTAGCGTGCGAGGGAGGGACGGACGCCGTAAGATGGCTGGAAGCTCATAAAGCCGCCTTCGCGTTTACTCCACGCAATGTGTAAGCGAACGCCCTGACGCACAACGCGGTGGGCCAAATATCCCAGCAATAAGTACTGCCACACAGACTATATTAGGACGTGACCCTATACGTATTAATCGCGCTGATGAAACCTTTATGGCACAAGTTATAGGTATTTAGTTCACTATATTTAACCACAATCATAAAGTTCCCTTTTACTGTACAATTATACGTATCGCATCTGCAAGCAACGCAGATTCGATAGGCGTTTCGTATCTTCTTCGCCTACATACGACGCGCATTGCAGCGCCGCTCAGCGTCTCGACGAACTCATTGCAGATGGAAGAGTCTGCGTCCTGGCGCCGTTTTTTTTCCAGCGTCTTCCAATTCGTCGGATGGACTGTGCCATCGTGAGGACCGGGGGGGTGGAGGGCAACTCACACAAATCCAACGTGTCCATTTAAAAAAAAAAATCCTTCAATAAAAATTACTTTGCATGTTTCAGAACAGTGCATTTTCAATACGTGCCCAAGTGTTTTTGGGGGGGTAAAGGAGGTGTATAAAACTTATGTTGTTATTGAACCCTCTAGACCGTCATGGAATTGTCCCACCCTTCTCAAGGACGCGCGCAATAAACGCAGCCAGTACTGTTCCCAGGCCTGTGCCGGGCGAGTGCCAGTTTTAAGTCCTGCACGGTCCGGTTGAGACCCATTTCCATCCGATTCAGCCCCGTTCCGACCCGAAGATCCAGGCGCGCCATGTTGTGCCGATTCGCTGGCGGTCGAAGGTAAAGTGGCGGGTTCGGTGTTCGACGTTGCGCCTCCTGACAGTTTCACTCGCTCCCTCTGCCCTCGTCGCGAACTAACCAGGTTAAACTAACTAGCCGCAGCTGTGCAGCGCAAACATGACCCGACTGGAGGAGTTTCGTCAGATAGGCCATTTTATGTTCAAAGTGACAGACGGGGAGTGGCCTTAGTTCTACCGCAGTAAATTGTGGTAAGTACCTCTGTCAATGGCCTACAGGCAGGATGGTGCGCTCAGAGCTGCCGAATCCTTCCCAGCATTCAAGAAGGGTTGCAAACCCACGTATTTCAGAGTCACTGCTCTGTTGATGCCCAACACTGTGTGCTTGGTCGCTTGTTGTTTGTATGTATAGTCGTATGCTATTTGTATACAGTCAAGATAGTTGAGGGATTTGAACCAACAACTTGGTGGTATCAGTCAAACGAGGCGCCTTGGTGTCTTAAGGATTTTTCAGCCAATGATGCACTTATGTTCAAGCCTGCGTTGTACGTCACTTTGCAGTAAAGGGTCTGATGTGTAAAAATTGCTCTCCAGTGACCTTCAAATAACCAGGCATTCTGTGGGGGGCACCCTTTTATTTAAGAGTTGAGTGTTTGCACGGCAACATGAGTATTGGGACTCGAACCAGCAACCCCATTTAAGGCCGTGGCATAACAGATGCCCCTTAGTGTGACCTTGTTGACTGTGGAAAAGTTGGCTCACGTCGCATTCGTCTTACATGTTGCTACAGTTTGTTTAAAGAGCCATAGTTTAATAGAGAAATTTGAAACCAGATGCTGCCGTTTTAGTGTTCTGGAAATTCGCAGGGGTCAGTGTTTTTGTAACAACTCGGTCTTAGCGAGAACAGTCTCCCCACGCCCCGGATTTAGAACCCTGATCCGATCTCGTGACCTGGAGATAATCCAATTTTCGCAGACATGTGGGTGAACCCATTTGTGATCGACCACTGAAAATATCCAAGGTCTGTAACCAAAAGTCAGAGATGTTTTAAATGCATTTCACTTGTAAGTTATGTTAAAACCATAAGATAGTTGCAAGGAGAGTGTATGGCTATATATCCATGCACTTTTTAATTTTTTTTTGTAGTTAAGTTCGGGCATTTGGTGATATGATGGATAATATGGTGAAGAATAGGATTTTGTAAAGTAAATGGTCGGATGAAAACTTTAAATTGTGAGATGCTAATGCTCTGCTAATATTATGCTTATGAATAATGTTTTGCAGGTTCACGGCTGCCCCCCTCAGCTCGGCTCTGATCTCTCTGGTGTCGAGGCAGAAGCACATGCTCCCGGATCTGCCCTACGATTATGGAGCCCTGGAACCCCACATTAGTGCTGAGATCATGCAGCTGCACCATAGCAAACATCATGCGACGTATGTGAACAACCTCAACGTGACAGAGGAGAAGTACAAGGAGGCACTGGCCAAGGGTAAAGCATGAGCTTACTTCCACACCACCTGTAGGACTTGTAACTGGTATACAGTTATATATGCTTCTACAGTCAGTTCTGCTATAATGCGGTAAGTTGTGTTCTTATGAATAATTGCTCATTTTCATAGCAGGCATGTTCCCAACGAAGGGGGGTTGAGGAGCAGGACACAAAGCACAATAACTGTCACCTACACAGAATTCATGGCGCTCCCAAAAATACATTAGAATGAATTTTTAAGCAAAACCTACCACAAATGTATATTTTAATAAAATACACTGGTGGCATGGTGGTGTTTAGCTGTGGGTTTGAATCTACCTCAGTCTGTCATTTGCATGTTCTCTCTGTGACTGTGTTGGCTTCCTCCCACAGTCCAAAGACATGTTTCAGGGTAATTGGTCACTTTAAATTGCACACAGTTGCTGTATTTGGTGTGTGAGTGGCCTGATGACAATGAACTGGTGTTGTCCTATCCAGTTTCATGGCCTAGTGCTGTGACTTCGAAATGGGTTCCAGACCACCTGTGAGCTTGACTGGATTTAAATGGTTAATAATAATGGATGGAGGGATAAAGTATATGAAGATTTAAAAAAAAGAATATGCATGTAATGATACTTCTTTCTGCCCCCCCCCTTTTTTTTTTCTTCCAAAGTGTTGTATAACCGCCATCGTCTTTTCCAGAGTTGTAGCCTTTCCTATACCACCTACAGGAGCTTTAGTACCACCAAAATACTTTACGTTATCACTCTGGCCTATAGTACTAAACTGTAACAGCCTTCATTATTAAAATCAAATACTAGAAGCATGTTACAAGTTTGAATTTTTGGAATGTGATCTTTTTATTTGAAATGGCATGTGCAAAAGTTTGTTATATACATTTTATTCCTCTTATTGCCCATTGCGTGGCATCCAGATTGCATAATTAAAACGTGTTGTAGCAGAACTGACAATGGCTGTGTGTATATATACACACGTGTATATATAAACATACTTTGGGGGAGAGGGGTCCCACGTAGGGAAAAACCATTTCAATTGTTTATGAAAATATATGCCCCTCCCTCTAAACAATGGACTTATTCAGTACAGCAATATTTGTCCTAATTATTCGTATAAATGCTCTGCAGTTGGTTAAAGAGTGCAAGTTTGCATTGGCTGTGATGGTCCATACTCACTACTTGAAAGGTTTTAAAGTTTAAGTGTTAAATCATGTCTGTAATTACTGACTAACTTGGGACTACCTGAGTCAAAAGGGTATAGCAGTGGAGAACTAAAAACTAACATGTCATGACCAACTTGTATTAAAATTGGGTTACTAAGTGGATGCATTTAATGCATAGGTATAACTAGGGCTATGGGACAAGTAAATGCCACAGAGGCTGATGTGCATGCTGGTTGTAGTCAAGTGGAAGGGAAAAAAAAGATGTATGTTGCCAGTTACTACCCTTATCACTAATGTGTGCAGCACTATGTGTGGTTGTGTCATGTATATTTTTTTAAATTAATTTTTACTTTTTCATTTGTCCACATATAAGTTACTAGCTCCTGTGGCCAAACATGTGGATGGCACTGACAGCAATGTGTGGATTGACCATAGTGACATGCACATAGTAATAATACCTTTCACTTTGTTGATCTTACCATGTTTTTGTGTGTGTATGTGTGTGTGAGGGTAAGAAAATCCGTTAAGGTCACATACATATACCCTATCTGACATTGCAATGTGCTGTGTGTGATGTTGCTGCTGGTGTTTTTCCAAATTTTGTCAGCAACCAAAATTTACATTGTCAGATTAATAAGTAGACTTTTTGGAGTTTAATTGACTTACCTATGCAAAAAGCTCATTTAAAGTGTACTTGTGTATCAAATTTCAAGTCTGTGGCTTGAAAAACAAAAGCCATGCATTAAAAAAAAAAAAAAAAAAAAACATAAGCAAATTGAGCCTTACAGCTTTAGCGATACCATTTGAAGAGCATTAAGATGGTATTTGAAAAGATGAAAAGCATTCATGTTTGGTAGAAGCCTGTCTTGCTGGGGGCAAGGTTCCTTCAGACTGCCCCCTCCGGTAACCTGTTCTATGGCGATCTGTTCCAGGTGATGTAACTACACAGGTCGCTTTACAGCCGGCTCTGAGATTTAACGGTGGAGGCCACATCAACCACAGCATCTTCTGGACAAACCTGTCCCCCAGTGGTGGGGGTGAACCCCAGGGTGAGCATCGCTGTTTCTCTG
Organism: Heterotis niloticus; assembly: GCA_018136845.1. Lineage (NCBI taxonomy): Eukaryota > Metazoa > Chordata > Actinopteri > Osteoglossiformes > Osteoglossidae > Heterotis > Heterotis niloticus. Next base: position 22,263,510 of record CM030904.1, on the reverse strand, counting down.
CAGTCACCCAGGCAGGAGTTGCATTCTACAGAAATTGGAGCTGAATTTGGGCTGATTTTTAAATGTATTAGGGATTTTTCCGGTAAGCATTTGACACCTCTTGCAGGTGAGTTGATGGAGGCCATCAAACGAGACTTTGGCTCCTTTGAGAAGATGAAGGAAAAGATGTCTACAGCTTCGGTGGCTGTGCAGGGCTCTGGCTGGGGATGGCTTGGCTTTGACAAGGACAGCGGCCGCCTACGCATTGCTGCCTGTGCTAACCAGGACCCCCTGCAGGGGACCATAGGTCTGTTCCTCTCGGGTAACTTTGAGTGTGAGGATCATTTGGAGGCGTTTACTTGAGCTTGTCCAATTTTTTCCCAAATAACTGAATTTCCCCATAATGCCAGGGAAAGAGTGCTTCTTAGTGACATTTTTGTACAAGTGGCACTCCAGTAGAAACTGCTGGTAGTGTCTCCTTGGCTTTGGATTCCCCAAGATTTCTTGTGTAGCAGCCTCATATCCCCCCCCCCCCCCAACAATCTGTAGCCTTTTAACTTTTTCATGCAATTGTTTCTAAGGTTTTATCATTGTTGTATGTTTCTTGCATCATTATTCATGATCTTCGTCATTCTTTATGTGCTTGAGGCACCCTGTTATAACAGTTGCTACAGAAAATGACTTGAATGAATTCCCATGGAATATCTTAATCTGACTTTTGAGGAGCCCCCCCTCCCCAACTTCTTCACTGAAAATGTAATTTACATTTGTTTATTTGACATTTTTCTCCAAAGTAACCTACATTATGAAGTTACTTGCAATGCTTTACTCATTTCTACAGTTGAATAGCTTTTTAATGTATCAATTTAGGCTAAGTACCTCAGTCAGGGGCAGCAGGAGGTGGGATTCAAACTGTGGTCCTTTGAGTGCTGTGTGCTTTAGCCACTATACCACCTGCTAAATTAGTTCCAATAACTTTTGAATAAGGAGTTGTTGTATTAAATTGATGGTGTCTTGGGGGGGGGGCATTCCATGACTGATCCACATGACCCTTTTTAGTGAGCGTTGTACTTTTTGATTCATGGTGTAACCAGAGTGTCTCTGCAGGTCTTGTCCCGCTGCTCGGTATCGACGTGTGGGAACACGCTTACTATCTCCAGTACAAAAATGTGAGACCCGACTATGTGAAGGCCATCTGGAACGTGGTCAACTGGGAGAATGTGAGCGACCGCTTCCAGGCTGCAAGGAAATGATGCTAAATGGGAGGGTGAAGCTGCAAGGGAAAGTCGTGATGTCCCAAAGTGGCCTGTGAACCAGCCCTGATCCAGACCCCTGAACTGCACAATCTAGTTCACTTGATGTCCTTCTGTATCACATAAACAGATTCTATATTTAGTTTTAATGTGGAAATTAAAGTTAATTTAAAATTATATGCCTTTGATTCATTTATTGGGCAGGCTGAAGAATATTTAAACTGTTAATGGAATGAAAGTGACCAAGTTATTCTTTTGGTGGGAGAAATTTGTATTCATTTGTATTTTTAGTTCCATGTAATTAAAAGTAAATCTCAAAATGACTGTGTGATCTAATGGTGTATGGCATGGTGGTGCAGCAGGTAGTCCTTGTGTGTAAGCTTCTAGGCTGGTCAGTCAGACACAGGTTTGATTCCCACTTAATCTATGTGGCTCTGGCTTGTTTACACTTAGTCCAGAAACGTGCTTTTAAGCCGAATCGGTGGCTCTAAAATGTGTTTGTGTTTCATTGTTGTGCAGTGTGTATGATCACTGAATTCATTCTCATTTCAAGCAGTTAATGTTACTGTTGACAGCTTAGCAATTTTATGTCACTCTGGAGAAAAGCATGTGATAAAGTGCTGAATCTAAATGTAATTGCTGAGTCCTGTGCTACAAGTTTCTCCAGTGAACACTAGGTGGCAGGATTAGAACGGTTTTTTAAACGGCGATGCTTGGAGTTGCTGGCAGTGTATTTTGGAAATTTGAGTGTAAGATCTTTTGTTTCTTAAAACCGATTAAACTGCACTCATTTTGTGTGCCGTATATTCAGACAAACCACAGTCTAAAACAGCATTTAAGTCTTTGTTTTGCTCTTTGAAGTTTGTGGCCAGTTTTAGTTCTTACTCTGGTTTCTGCTACTTTTCAAGTTACCTTCAATGACAGCTGATTTACACCAGATGTGGCGGCATCTTATCCAAATAATGACTTAAGGGGCTCTGAGGTGCCACAGAGAAAACGTGCGTGCTCTCGCAGGCCCTCAGAAGGGCGCTGTCCCACCCAGACTTGACAAAGTGTATTTGACACATGCAGTGTATTCACACAAAGTGTGTCCAGCTGTCAGAGCCTCCGCTTCTCTCCCAGAGATCATTGTTGTCCAGTGCTAACCCCCACCTCCCTATGAGGGTCCCTTGCCCTCCAATGAAAACAATCGTTTGGCAATAAATAACAGGGACCGGCTATGTTTCCCGCCACGGCCCGTGATGTACAGGCCCCTGTTGGCTTGACCATCGCATGAACTTCATCAGTCAAGCTGTAGAGCAAAGGGGCTTTGCTGATACCAGAGGCAACCTGGTCTAAAAAAAAAGTCACGTCTGAAAGAGAGCTTCGCATTAATGTGTTGGATCATGTCTGCTCTGTCTTCTAGCTGCACGCTAATGAGAGTGAAACCACCTGAGTGGGAGTCACCTGTAACCAAGGTGTTACAGGTAACATCCAATCTGACTGGAAGGTTTCAGCCCCAGCTGTTTTCTCTTTATCGACCATGTTGATAATTTAAATGTGTTTTAGATTGATGGTTATTTATTCATTTAATGAAACCTGATGCAGCTTCACCTACGTTAAAAGTTTCTAATGTGCATGCATAACTCCTGTGCATAAGAAACTTATTTACAAATCCTAATAAGCTGAATCTCAAAATGAGAAACTCTTATAAGAGAGGCAAGTGTTCAAAATTTTAAGCTGCATTTGATTTTATGCAAACTGATGAAAATTCAAGCTAAGTTTTGGTTGCAAATCCTGGCGGTGCCCTTTGTTCATGTGCTGGGACTGACCACACACCTAGGGCCTTTAGACATTGTTATGCTCACTTTTAGGAATGGATTATAAATGTGTCACAAAGTTAAAATACACTGTATGGCCAAAAGTATGAGGACACCTGAGCATCATACCCATCTGTTCTTTTTAAACATTTGATTCCAAACCCTGGGAATTAATATGGCGTTGCCCCCCCCCCCCCTTTGCTGCTATAACAGCCCCCACTCTTCTGGGAAGGCTTTTGAGCTCGATTTGTGCATGGGGGGGGGGGGGGCACAGTTATGCTGGAACAGGAAAAGAGCTTTTTTTCCCCAAACTGTGACCACAAAATTGGAAGCACACAATTGTCCAGAATGTGTTTGTATGCTCCATGGGCGCGCCTCAAAAAAACTCGGCTTAGTCATTATAAGAGGGTCCGCATACTTCTGGCCATACAGTTCAGTTAAACACATGAATGTGGAGTCTTAAATGCAGTCTCACTTCTCTGGTCTTTTTGCTAAAATTCTTTCATTTCCCATTTCCATCCTAACATATAACCTGGATCTGTTTTTCCAACGTCTGGCAGAAGGGACGGAAAATACCCCCCTACACTCTATCCAGGAGGCCCCCACTCCGTCCCCCTCTCTTACTCCCTGCAGAAGTCCTTTCCTCTACGGCTCTCTCCCAGCTTGGCGTGTTTGTATCTTCCCCTCGTAGACAGGGACAATGCTAGCCAGACCAAACATCTGTCCTGAACCCGGGGCCAAGATGGGGGACATCTGCTTTGCATGAAAGGAAACTGGGTGACTTGGGAGGGGCCTTTTCCACAGGTTCTCAGATCTCAAGACACACCCTGAACAAGGCATAGGCCTCAAATGTGCCCTCCTGCCCTGTACCATGCATCCTTATGTACCAAGGCGCTGTACACATTCATATGGGAATATTGGGACAATGGCAGGAAAAAAGAGATGGTATGACTTTCCTAATTAGAAACATCTGGAAACTTTTGGAATGATCGGTACTTCAAAATAGGCTGTAGGAATATATGAAATTAAGAATGAAATTAGGAATATTAGAAGTCTGAAGAATCATCATAAATACATACTGGCAATTTTAATTTAGAAGTAAAAAGGTGCTCAAGATTCAAAATGTTTTCTGAATTTAGAGGAATATTTGTGAATGGGACCTGTAGGTGAGTTCAGCCAGATTTTATTTCTGTCAGTGCAGATGTGGTACTGCTCATATAGACTGCAGATGAGTGAGAAAGAGTATGGAGGAGGTAGGTAGTAAATGTCAGTATAGAGTAGTAAGGTGGAGTAAGAAGATGTAAGGAGTATAGAGGTGTAATGGGGTGTAGGTAGCAATAAGTAGCTATGTAGAAGATTAAGGAGAAATATAGGGGGCATGTGGTGGGACAGCAGGGTAAGCTGGTGCCTCACAGCTCCTGGGCTGCTTGCTTGATGTGGGATTCAAGTCCAGCTCAGGGGTGTGTGTATGTGGAGTTCACATGTTTGCCTCCGTTTTTGCATTCTAAGGAAAAAAATGTGCTGGAAGAAGGGAATAGCAAACCACATCTGTTCTTCCTATGCCTTGAAAACTATGTCAGTGGTTGCCCAGGAATCAGTAATGACTTGATGGCACTTCCAAAGGGTTCCCATGCACCCATTCCAGAGGGTGCATGAAGTGAAATAATGAGAAATAATGCAGAGTAAAAATGCACTTTGATGAGAGTATGGATTCATATTCATAACAAACATGGAGTTAGAAGTGACAAGGAGTGCAGAAGAGCAATGTGGAGTAAAATGAGATATGCAGGACTAGGGGTTTAAAAAGTAGTAAGGAATATTATTGAAGAAAAAAGAATGAGGTGTGAAGAAATGTGTGAAGAATAGGTGAAGTATGGGAAAGAATAAGGTAGAGTAGGTGGTAGGATGGGGAATGAGGAGTTCTGAACAGTATGAAGCAAGAAGGAGAATAGAGGAAAAAAAGTGGAGCAAGGAAGATTAAATATGAATAAGGAGAAGTATAGGCAGTGAGGAAGAGTATAGGGGAGAAAGGGGGATGATGAGGAGTACTGAAGAGAAAGTTGGTGTGAGGAGAGGTGCAGGGAAGTATGGGAAATGAGTAGAAGTCATGAGTAGTGACAGATATCATATTCAGCTGTTTGGAAATTGAATTTTATGGTCATCTTTTATTCTGCAAAGGAGATTAATTTTGTTTATAAAGAAAAAAAACATTTATTAATAGTTGTATTCAGTGCACCCAGCAGCTTACAGCTTGTCACTTGATCCATCCAGTCAGCTTTTGTGATAAAATATACAATTATTCACCACTACTGTAGCTCATATTCAAAATAATGTTCTGCCTTTAAAAATGTGCAGCATCTCCCTGTTGGACCAATTCCAAATGAGATGTAAGATTAATCTTTGCTCTTTTTCATACAAAAATGTAATAGAGTCCCCAAGGAAAAGACCAGAAAATGTGCGGTAAACTGAGGCCTGTTTTCTTTTGCCATGATAGTTTAAAACTCCTCTAGGACTCAATCCTCATCTCTACATCCAGTACAAAACACATGCTTGTCTGCTCGTGCACAGTGTGCTTCTCTATATTAGCTTTTGCTAAAGGAAATGGTGGCGCTAGATTCATTCATTCATTCATTCATTTGCTGATGCTTATAACCAAATTGACTGACAATGTTTGAGCATTTTTTGCTGAAGCTAATTTTACCAAAGTAATTCAGGGTAAGAATCTTGACCAAGGTACAGTGAATGCAGCAGTATAAGGACATGAACATGAGTACCAGCACTCATTTTTTTCTGAGGTCCTGTAGATGAACTTTCTGCTACTTGACCCTTGTTTATCTGCAATACCCACAGAATGTGTTTAATGTACTGTGTGTAAGTACACAAAAATATTAATAGACATTTCTGCTAAGAAATTAAATAATGTGCATTTTTGTGAGTGGAGGAAGATAAGAAGCAGTTTGGGGAGAGATACTGATGTGGAAGTATGAACAGTACATACATAATACAGTATAAATATTAGCAGGTGGTGGAGAATGGGGTTTCCAAGGGGAGGGAAGTTAGAAATAAGTAGAGGTGGTGTGAGGTACCCTGGGGGTCCATGGTGGTTGAACTTCAGTTGCCAAGAGAGCAGTGCTATCATCTAGAAAACAGAATCCTTTTTAGTGGGATTTAAATGTGTTTGGCACTTTGGAGACTTGTTGGGCTGAGAAGTCACCAGTCCTCTTCCATATCTGATCACCGCATTGACTTTAATAAAATACAGATTGATTTTTATCATATTCAGACCAGAGAAGTCTTAGGTTGGTTTGTGCTCAAAAAATGAAAATAGCATTGAGTCCAACAGTAAAACAGGCTAATGAGTTGTTTTGTTCTGTGGAGTTTGAAAAGCTTATACGTATTACATCCGAATTTCCTATTACATGACCCTGTTATCATGACTATAACCATGCTTAATTTTCTCGGCTGCGGTCACTGCCAGAGGAGCCTGCACAGCAGCAGCCAGCAACAGAAAAGGGAGATAACAAGGTATTGTGGCAGCTGCCAAAGCCACATTTCAACCCCACAAGTCTATTTTCTCTGTTGTTATGCATACTGTATATGTGTAGGGGAATTAGAGTAGCCATACAGTTTGCTCATGCAACTGTATTCCCATACCTGATGGTCTGCTAAAGCCGATAAGTTCTATAAATATTTGGTTCTTTATCTATATTTGGTATGAAGCTTGGCGTGAAGATAGATTACTGAAGATTCACTCATTTGCACTGTATTTTGGATGAAAGGGGTGATATTTTTCATAACTCTAAAACCAACCGAAGAAAAGATTTGCCACAAACTTGTGTGATAGTACCCTGGGGCAGACTTGGAGGTTCCTGTCTGCAAAAATGCAACAGTCTTCCTGCACCCCTAAGCTGCATCTGCCAGTCAGGAACCTTTAAAGGGGAAGCCAGCGCAGACTGTTTTTGCTGAGTCTGAGCTGTATTTACTTTGCAGACCGTGATCCTGTTAACGCACTCCACTGTGAATGCCCTGGTGTGTTCTTAGTGTGTTGACCCCACTCCTGAGTACCTGTTTTAGTGCCCAAAGTTTTATTTGCAGTTGAACTGCACCATCAGCGCATAAATAAACTCCGCATTTCACCTCATGGGTTTGTGCTGTTGTCACAGGAGCAAAAGCTTTTTTTTTTATTTAAGCATGAATGAGAGAATTTTTGGGCTAAGGCATATAAAATTTGGTGTGCAATAAGTGGAAACTGAGAAGTAACAGACTCCATGAGTATCCATCATAATGGAAATTGCTGCCTGATTGATGTAAGAACCAATCGCAAATGAGAATTTTGTTAATTTACAGTTATTTAGTTCCTACCCGGATTTCCTCTCAGTGCTCAGTTTCCGCTGCCCCTTGTGAACTCTCCTGCAGCCATTGTCTTGCCAAGACCTTGTATTTTGTTTATTTTGAATTGTGGCATCTTTTATTTTTATTTACTTCCAATCATTAATGTTTAGTGCCAGCTAATGATAACACTCTTCGTTGGTAATAACTTGGTAAAGAGTTTAACAAAGTTTAAAGTTATTACCATGATGTCTCATGATTGGTTCCACCAACCCACGCCATAACACCTACCAAACATCATAGCCTAGCCTAGCCTAGCCTACCCTACCTTAAAAGTCATTACGGGCTTTCCGCTTTCATGCCACTTTCAGGAGACACAGACACAGATGGGTGTTTTATAGACATGATGGATGCACAAAGCACCACGTAGATACGGGGGGGATCCAAAAAAAAAAAAAAAAACGCTGGCAATACAGAACACTGTAAAGTATTGGTTGTATACACTAGTGACCGCGTGGAGAACTGGGAGATGAGGATCTCTGCCATTGCTCAGGATCCTGAGAGAGTATCATACCACGTATTGCTTGTGCAGGAAAAAATCTGAATTCAAAATTTGAGGTACAGTTCCTACTGAACGCACATCACTATCGCACCATTGTAAAGTTAAAAAATCGTAAGTCAGACCATCGTAACTCGGGGATTTGTATTTTGTTGTCCAAAGGATTGTTATGTCATTGTCTCTGGATGACCAGAAACCAGAGCGTTTCAGATTTATTTATTTATTTCCCTGGTGTCTCTCTAGAGCTGCTCCATTTTGCTGTTGAGACACAGTTGGCTTTTCTCTCTTTTTTCCATTTGCCCATTTTTCCGGTACTCTCTATGCACCCTTGTGACCAGGCCACTCACTCTTTTCCCTCATGAAAGACCACAGTTGGCTATCCATTGAGCTCCAGAGTTTAGTCTTTATTCGAGGAAATGCATTCATGCTATGTGTTATTTTAGGCTGCCAGCAAACCAGTATAAATCAGTCTAAATTCTGGCCCTGAATAAATTATTTGCTGAAGATCACTTTGTTCCCACAGACCATTTTCAGATCATCACCCAAACACCCCTCTAGGACAGAATGGAAAGTGCATCAAGCACTCCTGTCTAATACATTTAATCCAAGTTCATTGCAAGTCTGAGCCTAGAAGTTTTTCAAACAGGACCACTGAAATACTGCACTAAAGGAGTGCATGAGACATAAAAACACTGGACTGAGAAAAACCAGGTTCAGTAAAACAGCATTATGATATAACAGACAAGTAAAGCATTTCAGAAATATTCTTCCAGCCATGACCTTTCACCTTTGTGCGACTTTGAAAATGGTGACAACCATGTTGCTTCGGCACAGCTCCTGCCAAAAACAGCCTCAGAGAAAAGAAGGTAAACTAGAACACTGGTGTGAAAAGTTTGGAAGAGAACATGTATACATCCCACCTTGTAGCACATTATTCAGCAGAGCTGTCCTGTTGGGAAACCCCCCACCTCTGCATTTGTAAAAACCTCTGAATTTCACAAATTTCCTAGCTGATGTTTCTGAGGATTTTTCTCATTTACCAACAAAGAACAATTTAGGACATCAAAGGAAATTTTCATGTTTTTCCAGATGTTTTTTACCTAGAAATATATATGCTTTGGCTTTGTACTGTTGTCTCATATACACACATCATTAGAGACTTCAGTCTCTTCCAGTTGATCACTTTTATCCTCTTCAGATATGAAGCGATGTTCTCTTCAGTCAGTGTGAGTATTTATTTTGAAGTTCTTGCAATGTGTGTCTCCAGAAACTGCTGATGTTCACACTGTCATCAAACAAAAATCCTGTGAATGTTTCCCAAGAGCAAGCTAGAACTCATCTTTCGGGGCTATTAGTACATATACACTGATCAGCCATAACATTAAAACCACTGACACCAGAAGTGAATAACATTATCTCAGTACAATGGCACCTGTCAAGGGGTGGGGGGGATATTAGGCAGCAAGGGAACAGTCAATTGATGAAATCGATGTATTGGAAAAATGGGCAAATGTAAGGATCTGAGTGACATTGTCAAGGGCCAGATGACTGGATCAGAGCATCTCCAAAGCAGCCGGTCTTGTGGGAGGGTTCCTGGTACGCAGTGGACAACTGGTGAACCGGCAACAGGGTCATGGGCGGCCATGGCTCATTGATGCACATGGGTAGTGAAGGCTAGCCCATCTTAGCCGATTCCACACAAGAGCTACTGTAGCACAAATTGCTGAAAACCTTAATGCTGGCCATGATAGAAAGGTGTCAGAACACACAGAGCATTGCAGCTTTTACTGCAGATGGGGCTCTTTGCCACTGACCGACTGGTCAGAGTGTCCATGCTGACCCCTGCCCACCGTTGAAGGTGCCTACAATGGGCACATGAGCGTCAGAACTGGACCATGAAGCAATGGAAGAAAGCGGCCTGGTCTAACAAATCGCGTTTTCTTTTAGATCGAGCGGACAGCTGTGCGTCATGTGTTTGTGTGTCGTTTATCTGGGGAAGACGTGACAGCTGGATGCACTATGGTAAGAAGACAGTGTGATGCTCTGGGCAGTGTTCTCCTGGGAAACCTTGGGTCCTGGCATTTATGTAGGTGTTTGACACTTTTACCACCTACCTAAACATTTTTGCAGACTATGTACACCCCTTCATGTGTTCCCTGATGGCCCTGCCATATTACAAAAATTGACAAAGACTTCAAGGTGTTGTCTTGGCCTCCAAATTCCCCAGATCTCCATCTGATCGAGCGTCTATGGGATGTACTGGGAAAACAAGTCCAATCCATGGAGATCCCACATCGCAACTTACAGGATGTCTTGGTGCCAGATACCACAGGACACCTTCAGAGGTCTAGTGGACTCCATGGCTCGACGAGCCAGAGCTTTTTTGTAAGCATGAGGGGGACCCAAACCATATTAGGAGATGGTTGTAATGTTGTGGCTGATGGGTGTAATTCTCTGCAGTGTGTTAACCTTCTGGGACACATTGGAGTCTGCTTCTTTCAGGTTTTTATTTAAAAAGAAAGAAGAAAAAATCCCTCTCTGAGACTCCAATACTGTGAAATCTAATGAATGCACATGGGTGTTCCACAATTTTACTGGTTCAGCATCCACAGCCTTTCACTGTTTTTAATAACATTCATTTTAGTGTTTAAGTTCCACTGTCTTGGGATGTAAGTCCACTGAATCAATCAAAGGGCTGAAAATTTTGGAGCATTTTGGCATCCCATTAAAGTCTTTTACAGAGTCAGCAAATCGAGGCCGCCTGGCCCCCGAGGACATATAAAAATCTGGAAGACACTGTGAAATGTAATCTGTTAAAATGTGCCGGATGTCATATGGTACTGGCGAACGTTCCAGAATGCTGTGGCTGCCGTTAGACTTCAGTCCAGTGATTCCTGCTCTGTGGTCTAGCAGCTGTGATTCAGGCCAGACAGAAAACCTTAAAGTGAACCTCTTTTTCATGTTTTTTGTTTTGCTCCTCTTGACGGGAAGAAAAGGAATTCCTTCTTTATGGCATGTTTGCTTGTCTAGACCAGATTAACGTATATGCACAATGTGCTCTGAAATAATAATGGAGTGTGGGAATGTATGCTTAAAGCGGGGGAAAAAATAAGTGCTGGTACTCCTCTTGCTGGCATGCTGGTGTACATATCAGAAAGGCATTAAGAATAAAATGTTGAATGTTTGCACCGAATAAAAGATACTGGGAGATATTGCTGATGCTCTCAATGTGCATTTCTGTAGTGAAGGGGGCACAAATTTCAAATGAATGGCAAGAAAGCGAGCTGACTTGCCCCCTAGGTAATGTTGCCGTGAGGGGCACTGTGAATTACTGCGATACCATATTGCAGCAGTCTTTTGCTGGGAGAGCAGCTTAGCCAGAGAATCAAGTCAGTCAGGGGCGTAAAAGAGTTCAAACTTATGAGAAGTCCTAGCACTCTGACAAGGAAAGCATGTAAATGCTGCTAATGTGTACGTCTGAGTTCCAGCCCGCTTCAGCCACTGGAATGTGTGGGAATTGGTGGGATTACCTTAGTTTTCAACCTGTGTGGCCCTAAAACATTCTCGACGAAGCGGTGAAAATATTGTTGACGTGTGCACGAGAGAAAAAGTACAGGCGCTAGTGTGTGGCAAAGGGAAAGAGATGGACATCCCTGAACCTCTGGGTGTATATGGTTGCGTGCGTGCGTGCGTGCGTGCGTGCGTGCGTGCGAGACAAGGGTGGGGAGGGTCTCTTGCTGCCAGAGGATTTTCCATGACCAGCCCTTTATCCAGAACCAGATGCGTGGCAGACAATGCAACAGCAGCCTGATGTAGAAGGCAGTAAAAATAGCCCTTCAAAGTGTTCCAGGCTCCTGCGTCCATCCACTTCCTGCACCCCGTTCCCCTCTCATTTCCAGTTGGACAAGCAGCTCTGACAAATATGCACTTTGTTGTCTTTCACCTGTCATTCTTTACAGGTGGAGTATATTTCGTGCAACATGTTACAGCAAATCCAGTAAATTTGTTGTCACGCATCTATGGTGGTTAGATAATTTAGATAAATTTAAAACAGCTGAACTGGTTACGGCTTTACAACTACAACTAATTCGACCCAGCTAGAAAAACCCATTGCTGGATTATAACCTTAACACATTCTGACAGGTCGACTTTGAAGCTCCCGCAGGATTTTGCCTTTGTGCCCTTGATGCTTCAGGTGCGCAAGCTCCTCTGAGCGCCTCGACGACACGGCGATGCATCTGTTTTCGCAGGTGTTCGATTCATCTCCAGCAGTTCTGCACGCCGTGCTGAAGATAGCCTGCTGACCCCTGTACATCGGTAAAGCCCAGGCATGTCGGAAAGCTGCTAGTGAGAAATGACCGACCAGCAACTTAACCAGGCTGATACGATCGCTGCAACTGCATACTGCAGTTTCACAGTATGATGAAGTGCTGATAAAGTACAGTAGCTGAACTATGAAACACAGTTTGTCTTTGTAATGCAGTCATACCGTTTTCGGTCTTCTGTAGCTCGGTTTCACAAAAGTGCTCTTTTATTTCATCCTCTCAAGTAATTTGTCATAGTAATTGGCATTATATTAAAAATGACCAAAATGTGTTCAGAAACATTTTATATTTTCTATATATAAAATAGACTTTTCTGCTTTTATTCACTATTATTAAAAGTATAACTAATTTATTTTGTATTATGTTGTTGAGCTCCATTATTTCATTGACTGCCTCATTTCTCAGGAATGCATCTACAGCAATAACTGAGGTATTGCTGTATCTCTTCATGTCTTGGACTGAAGATGATGATTTATGCTCTGTAGCTGCTCCTTGAGCCCACATTCTTCTAGTGTATCAACTCCGAGAGTTACAGTTCCCATACAGTTTTGCTAAGGCTCAGCCCAAGAACAGCAAGGGTTATCAAAACTTCCAAAGGATAAGCAAAACTTCTGCCCTGGAAAGCTGAAACAGCTATGAAGAGCAAACATTTTCAGAGGTGAATCATAAGGGTGAACCTAGACCTGTTTAGGGTTCTGTGCATGTGTTCAAGAGCTACAGGTACAGTACTTTCATACTTTGTTTTCCAAAGCTGTTATTAATCTAAAATCTAGCACAGAAATGTGAAAGCTGCGGACCTACAGCATTACCCTCCGCCAATTGCTGCAGAACATATTATGGCCCTAGGTGGCTCTCTACTGATTTTCCTCTGACCGATGTGGGTTAGGCCTACAGATGCCCCACTGGTGCATGAGGCCTAGAAGGTCCCCTAAGAAGTATATAAATTGTGTCTGGAAATGAATAGCCAGCTGGTCAGTAGTCACCTTGCTGACAAAGTCAAAGTTCCTCACAAGCTCAGTAAATTCTGGAATACTCTTCTTATCAACATGTGCCACTATACAGGTCCTATACTGTGTATGAAGCCACAAAGGTAGGTGCAGATGAAATTTTGTTCGATGATGATCTGAAACTGTACAAGCTAAGCAACAACCCAAATGTTGTTTTTCAAGAAGATGCTTACTTTGCTCAATCTTAGACATTTAGCAAGAAAATCCACTTCTTTCTTCCACACCACAAGTGGCTGACTTTCTTTTACTAGAGAAGCTAACATTTAACGTGCACCATATTTTTTACATTTGGTCACATTTACTGACCTGTCCAGCTAAATACCGTAACCTTTTTCTCTTTGGCTGTGTTTACTGGTGTTTCTATGCATTTGCATTTTATCGCAATACTAACTCTGTCTGAGTTCTTGTTACCAAGTTCTGTTAAATGAATGACAAAAAAGAAACACAAAGATGAGTGCCAGCTGGTATACACAGGACATTTTCTATACAGGTATCTGGTGCTGATCAGATGTCATAGTGACACCTTGTGAAAGTGCACAGGACAGTCGGTCTCCCTAAATTTGTGCCACATCACAGATAGTTTCTGACTCGGATATGAGCAGATTCCACCTACAGCGGAATATAACACGGTTAAAATAATAAGCTGGAGCAGCCCGGCTTCTTGTTTTGATGAAATTCACCCTCTCGCGTGTGTTCAGAATGAGACAATAAAGATTAAACCTTAGTGCCTCCCGCTGTAGATATGATGCTGGCCCTGTTTGTATTTTTCATTACATCATGCTGTTCCTTCAGTTTTTGGTATGTCTCTTCTCTCTAAGAAGTGTGAGGGATTTTATTCAATAGTTAATGCTCAGATGTTTACTGTTTCCAGACTGATAAACAGTCGCCTCTGCAACGGTCCACATGAGCACCGCTTATCCACCAGACACAGGTAGACCTTCCGCTGCATTTCTACGGTTCCTTAACCGAAATGGCCAGTTTTATTTATCACGAGCATCAAGCCAGAGCTACTCAAGCGGACCACCTTTTTCGCCACTGGATTTTGAATTTTTAAACAAGTTTTGTTAATGAACTTTTAAGAACAGCTTTAGAAAACAACTAAATGAGGAGAATGTTTTCCTTGAACACGTTTCTGGACTAAATCAAGTTTTTCTGTTATTTTTGGGGGCATTTCAAGGTTTTATGACACTGGTCAAGCGCCAAACAATTATTGAGGGTTTTTCCTTCCAATTTTTAGTGCTTTAGTTCTTTCTGCAGATTAAAAGAGCAACAGTACAAAACAATTAAAGCAAAAATAATCCATACATTCTTCACACAGTAGGAGGTCTATGATGTCATCTGGTCCTTTTATTAGAAATGAATGGGCTGTTTGTTCTTGCACAACATTTTTGGGAAGGACACAGAAATATAAAAGTATTGTATTGTATGATTCTCCAAAGATATATATGGTATATACATTTTAATTAGGAGAGAAATATAGATCCCTGATTTCATTTTACATTGGATGAGAAGTGTTGTCCCACACTGTTCCGGCCCGATTCCTCTCTTCTCTGAGGCTCCTGTGGTTTTCATGGTTTTTTTCCAGGATATTTTCACACTTCTGGTACCAAGGTCTTGCCGTGAAGTACAGAGCTCAGCTGTTTTTTATCAGACTGATTCATTTATGGTGCTCCATCCACAGAATGTTTTTTTAAGATCTTCCTGAAAGAGGATGGGGGGGCAGCGGATCAGGAAGGACAGGATAGAGAGTAGTGAGAGTAGCTAGAAACTCACTAGTGGCATTCTAGACCAAAATGGTGTTTTAAAAGTAAATATAAGGGAATTACCTATGACCATTCCATATTAATGAAATGCAGTAAATTTAGAAATGATTTAATTTCACAAAAATTCTCCCTCAGCTGTAAAGGATAGTAGCCAGAATTTATAAGTCTCTAGTTTATAAGTGATCTCAACCTCTCATTGTTGTCTTTTTATGATTACAGGTGTGGTGCATAGTGCCATAAAATCATCATGATTTCAGAATTTTTGAAATGAGCATTTTTGCAAAGGCATCCTGCTTATTTTTTAGCTTACAGCTGCAAATTGTTTGCCCACAGCAAAGTATGAGTGATTCCCCAGATCATAGATGGAGAAAATTTTACTTGCAGCACTGGGAAAATACAAGGTGAAAAATACATGTTCTCAGAAATGTATTTTCATCCACTTGTAATGAAGCATACAAATAAGATGATTTTTTTGGTAGTTACAGATAGAAAATAACAACGTTTTCCTGTTATGCAAATGAACAAAGGAATGAACCACCTGTCTGTGGTTAATAATTTTCATACTTGCATGCTGAAAGATGACTTATACAATTATTTTTAGTTTTACATTTATTTTTTTTTACAATTATTTTATTTTTAGTTTAAGGAGTGTGGTTAAAAACACTCGGTAAGCTTAGGCAGCTACGGTTGACATGTCTTTTATCTCTGCGCTGAAGGGTTGACGCGGTGCAGCTGCTACAGGTGGGCGGGTCCTGCCTGGTCGGTTCCTGACAGATATTGGATAGGTTGATGGATTCTTCTCCCAAATTTCATTTTGATGTTGCAAATACAATAAATAAAGAGTGTGATGTACAACGAAAAAATGGGAATAAATTCAAGGAGACATCTTATGTAACCAACCCTTTGCTCAAGGATGGAGATGTGGTTTGAGAATTAGAGACTGTACTGATGTGATGAATGTTGAAAAGGATATTTGTGAAAGAGTGGGATACAGCTGCAATGAAAAGAAGAAAAGATTACATTCACTTATTACTCCAGGTTTTTGTGACTACTGGTAACAATGAAATGAACAAATTATCCATTGAGATATCTAGGACACTCTTCATAGGGAGAAGAAGTAAGAGGAAGGTAGGGGATTTCACTGAATATGGAGAAGCGCAAAGGGCCAAACACCAAGACCTGTGGAACACCTGCTAGAACAAGCTGAGGGATCGAGATGGACCCACACAAAACTCCCTGTCAAAATAGTCTTGACAGCTGGTATTCAAACCATTTCAATGATAGTCCTTTGATAGCACGCTGTTTAGAAAGGGAAAGGCAGTCCTTGACCGTGTAAAATACAGTGGAGAAGACTGAGAACAGAAGAGAGCATGGGAGCATTAGCAGACCAAAGTGCTTCTAGCTATGTGAGCAGTCTGTGTGGAATTACTGATACTGAATCTAGACCTAGACTGATATCATCAAGGAGTGTGGTTAACCGCATACTTAAGGATTTTGGAAAGAAAAGGAGAAAAATTTGTCAGTAATTCTGGACTGAATTTGAGTGTTGCAAAGCTTTCTTCAGCGTGGTTTGACGTGGGTAGATTTGAGGGAAAACAGAAAGGAATGAGAAGCGAGAAAGGAACTGAAGATGAATGATATTAAGGAATTAGTCATTTGTGAGATGATCTGTGAAAGTGGAGGGGGAATAGAGTCAAGATGGCAGCCAGTGGCTCCCTGTGACAGCGTGAAGTTGGGGATGTTGCTTTCATAGGGCTAGAATGTGGGAACAAGACCTTGATGGGTATCTTAGTGGAGGAGGATGATATGGAGAATTTTCTAGTTAAAGCTTTGATTTTCTCTCTGAGGAATGAAGCTAAATCTTTAGCAGTGAGTGTTGAGGCAAGAGGATGGGGGTGGGGGGGGTTGAAAAAAGTGTATGGGGATTATTGGACTGTAGTTTGGTATGAAAAAGTCTGTTTTTGCACAAAGACAGTAAAGTGAAAGAAACCAAGAAGCTCTTTCTAAGATGGGAGCGATCTTCTGAAAGTATCAGAAAATTAAAGCCTGGAGGTAGGATGTGGTGGTTTGAGGTGACAGACATATCCAAGAAAGGAGAATTAAGAAAGGAAGCAGAAGACCGGTGACATTATTTTTGTCAGGACTCTGGCCTGCACTGGGACTTTTGGCTGCCCTGCTGGCTATTTTGTGTACCGCCAGGGCTTGTACTCCTGTTTACTTCTGTGTGCTCCTTGCCCCGGCTTCCCCACCTGATCACTATTTTTACTCTCATTATTGCCTCTTGTGTTGTCCCAACAGTACTGAAGTCCTGTGTTTGTACCTGTTCTTTGTCAGATTGTGACTGTGTTTTCCTGTTCTGTGATAGTGTTCTCTGTTTTACTGGTTTAGATCAACCTGTTTTTGCCTGCCAAATTGGAGTGTTTGCTGATTTCTTCTCTGGTTTTCGACCTTGTTCCTCTTGACCCGTTTTTGCCCAACAAATTGACTTCCCCTGTAATAAATCTCCTGCACTCCATTGAATCTGCGATTGGGTCCTGACCTGAAAACCTGACAATTTGTGGACAGGTTGAAGAAATCTGGAATTACAGGGGTAAAGAATAGAACAGCAAAGCATAGAAAGGATGGAGACAAAGATTTTCGGTTGTGGTAGAATGTAAAAATAGGAAAAGTATGGGATGATCTAACAGAGAAGACTGCAGGTATGTGCCACTTAATGACGGGGCTACATTGGGAGAAATGTTTTGTTAGGTGATTTTGTCATTGTTCGAACATCATAGCGTGTACATGCGCCGAATCATGTCCGTTTTGACTTGCAATATTATTCTTATTGTATATGGTATAGCCTCTTGCTTCTAGGCTACAAATCTGTAAAGCATGTTACAGCAGATGCGGTAAACACAAGATGTATGAAGCTGCTGCCAGTATAACATGGCAAACTGTTTTACAGTAAACTTTTTATAAGTAGAAAGATTACACTAAAATAACGATAAAAAGTATAGTATAGTAAATACATAAACCAGTAACATAGTTGTTTATTATTATCAAGTATTATGTACTGTACTGTATATGATCTTATGGGACCACCACTGTATATGTGGTTTGTTGCTGACCAGCACGTCATGATGCGGCGCATACCCGTAACAGAGAGCCATAATTTCTCCCGAAAACAAGGTCAAGATGGACGCTGGTCTTCTGAGTAGCTGCAATCCCACGGGTGGAAAACTAATGGACTTTAACATGTTGTGACCCTCAGCCACGGGCCTTCTTCACTGTCTCCAAGTGGATTTGGGTTCTGAGCACTCGGCTGCTAGGGAACAGCAAAGTCCCGGGAACTTGTACAGTTACTGAAGCTTTTTGTACACAGTCCATTCTGCTCTCTGTGATTTAATCCTACCTAAAAAAGTTCATTTTTTCCACAGCGAGTGGTCTGTGTCCTACTTTTTGAAAGACATTTATTTATTTGTTGGAAACTGTAAAGTTTTCCTTTATCTTACTCTGCTGAAATTCAATATTTAAATGGATTTTAAAATGGTTGCAAATGTACTTAATTTCTTGTAATATTTGAACATTTCAAATGATTAATTACCATGAAGCAACTGGGTCATTTCTAAGGATTTTGCAGGGCCACCTTTGCTCACGAAAGGGCTCTTGTGCCTTAATATGGACACCTAATTTCCAGCATCCAAATCCTGCTGATGTTACCTTGTGTTATAAGCTCACCTTTTCATAAAAAAGAGGCTTCTTTATTCTCCTTGATCATGATTTCCATTTAGTTTTTTGTACAGTACATAACACAGAAGTTAATGATCAGTCTTCTTGACCATTCTTCCCTCAGCACTAAGCCACGGGATTATTTTCAAACACGAAGTTGCCCAGTATGGCTCCTTTGCACTCATCTAACACATATTCCAGATGTGGCACTTCATGACTTCTTCTCCCGCAAGCCCCAATGCAGACGACTCGCCGCAGTGACACTTGCAGTACAATAAATGCTCTTTATGTCTCCCGTTTTGAGTCCGAGCGCTAGGCCGGAGGGGAGAACAATGCAATGGTAATATTGCCCAGGAAAGGTCTAGAAAAGCACACATTTCAAAATTCAGACTTTATTAGTGGTACTGAAGTTTTCCTTAAAAGTCTCCTTTCGATTTTTAAAAGATCCCTTGTCTTTACCGGAGGGTGTTGGCACAACACAGATACCATCTCAAGCGCAAGTAGCAATGAGCAGCAGCAATGCTGAAAACGATAAATAAACCTATAAACGTCACTTGTAAGATGGAACATGGAAGCCGTCTTAAAGAGCTTTAGGGCTTAGTGTATGGATGTGTAAAAAGTGGACGTTGCTGAATTCTTGCTGCTCTGGCATTGATAAATAAAACTCTTCTCAGCTGCTCTGTTGATATGACAGATTGTTAAAATGAGGCAAACACCTTTATTCTTTTCTCTTTTTTTCAGCTGCCAGGCCTGCAGCACGAGAGTGATTTACTCTCCTGGAGTCATGATGATACCCTTAGAACATCATGTATACTTCAGTCCAAACTACAGGTGCTGCTAATATTTTCACAGCATAACAAATGCATCCAAGGGATCAGGCAACACGGCTTCATAACCTGAAGTTTTCTAGAATGAATTACAATGCCTCTGCAAGAACAAACAAAAAACACAGTCTGCTTCCGTCATGATAGAAAAGCAAAGGTTTTGCCATCAGTATTTCCAGTTAAATACACTTTTGAAATCTGTGAATTTTATTTTATTTGTTATTATCAATGGCTCATTCCTCCCTTGGTTGAAAATATACATGTACATGAAGATTTGCTATACACTAGAAAAGAGGTCAAAGGGCAAAACAGTT
Source organism: Heterotis niloticus (assembly GCA_018136845.1). Classification (NCBI taxonomy): domain Eukaryota; kingdom Metazoa; phylum Chordata; class Actinopteri; order Osteoglossiformes; family Osteoglossidae; genus Heterotis; species Heterotis niloticus. The sequence continues at coordinate 22,243,647 of CM030904.1, read as the reverse complement.
GTATTTTAAGCTGGTTTGACCGTTTCTGATCGGATATTGCACGATGAGGACATCTAGCACCATCGCGAAAAGGCAAAATCTGTGTTTATTGCCACACCTCTCAGTCACAGGATGGTGGGGGTGGCAGATACAGGTCCAGACCTTACATTTTATTCAAATACCTGCGCTCATCATCTGACTGGAAGGGGTGTGTCGCCAAATGTGTTAAAAATTAATATCATTTACAAGCTGCCAGCTGTGCTGTGTTGATCTTGGTGGGCCTGGCACTCTGTTTCATCTTGTTTATAAAAATAAAAGAAATTTAGTAGCTTTGGAAAGGAAAAAGGGTCATTGCTCAGCTTGAAGAGTCAATTACTGAGGCCAAGCACATATGGCCAAGCTTTCCCTTATATACAGACTGCTGGTAATGGTTACGTGAGATTGTTAGTAATAGTAAAGTACTACATTCTTATTGGAAGCGGTATATGTTTATTTGCCATAGTATGTGACTTTGCCTGTGATGCTCCATCCACTGCTCACTCCTCTTGACAATTCTCTGTTACCACTTTCCAGGGATGGGGACTCCACACTCGTACCATCCCACAAAGTTGTGAGGGGTGTGTTGACCGATGTGTCCGAAGTTCACCGGCTCTTGGCGATATGCGCGAAAGAAGCCTGTAAGGGACATGACATACTCATGCACTGACGGTAGTTTATTTCTGTATTAGTCTGAGTTTTTGTGATTTTCAGTAAGAAAATTTAAATTCTCTGTATTCGTGATTTGTGGGCCAACTGCATTCATTTAGTCTCCCAGTGACTGACAGGCCTTTAATAGACTGAGAAGAGTGTCTGCCATTAGTGTTTCAATACTTCATCCTACACATTTTTATAGAAATAGACCTGAATTAAAAAAAAAACTGCTCCATTCCTGTGCTGTGTGACAAACTTCACCTGATGTGGTGGGCAGGTAATCTGAGAGTCCAAACGGCCCCGTGCGTCCTTCCAGGTACGAGTCGACGAACTGGCAGTGGTCCTCGCCGTGGCCGTATGTGTCGCCAATGCTGTAGAAGGTGTCTGCAGATTTAAAGCACGAATCTGTCAGTACGGCTTTGAAGAAGACAGAGGGAGGAAAAACAAAAACAAATGTAGTAAAAGAGTAATTTCTCAGATTTTTCTGATATCTTCTAAAAGACTGTACATAACTTTATATTTCTATCATTAAGGAATTTATTTCCTATATCACAAACCTGTATATTATACTGTATGATTAATCTTATCTATCTGCCTTCTCCAAAACACACATTTTTGACATGAGAACATAGGATGGAGTCTGCGCAGGCGGTCTTTCTTCGTAGTACCTTTCAGTCCTTCACCCATGAAGATCTTATATCGCAGAGAGTTGCAGAGGACGACTCCGACAAACTTCCTGTACCACGTGCGCTTCACAAACTGGCTGCCTTTACAGCTGCTTTGGTTAGGATTGTACTTGAAGCTGAAGGGAATCCAAATTGGTTCTCCACCTGAAAAGGATTCGGCCGTTAAACTTTCCTTCACGCGTAAACCGGGATGTAAAAAATGAAGGTGCTGCTCAAAGGCCACCTAGAAGCAACGCCCTTACACTGCACTTAAAGTGTAAAAATGCCTTAACAAATGGGACAAGATTAACTGTGTGCCCCAAAAAAATATTTCTTATCCCAGTGAAAACTTGTGGTTGAAGTACCGGGGTTTACTTTTGTCCCATAGACTCTTATTTATTCTTAGTCCAGCAGGCTGCTTTCCATGCAGCGCATACATGCGACTTACCCGGGGGTCTCTCTATAAGCAGCGGATCATCTGAAAAACACCGCGACAAAGTCACTTTGAAATCATGTTGTTTGGTTCATTATTAAGTGATAAAAAGCAAAGGTAAAAGAAACAAACCTGACTCAGTAACGTAAGTTAAAGTCTCACTGATCGGACCCAGGCCAAAGATATTCTTTGCTTGAACTTTGAAGTAATACCTGCGCAGAAGGTGAAAAAGGTTTAAGTCTTTGCAGACGCAAAAAGGTTCTGAGCTGCTGAAAGGAGAAGCAGTGTTTTTGTCGTGTGTTTGGATGGAGTGTAGCGGCAGCTGAGCATTCCTGAGGCATGACTTTAACATACACTCACTTTCCATGGCCATTCACACACTCAGCCTTTCGGCATGAAGTCACCCATTGTGACAGAGAGCAGACAACTGGAGACGTGAAGCATGGCTTCACTCAATAAAACAAATTAATTTACAGGCCAAAGTATTTTGCACAGATTTAAATCTAAAATTAAAATCTTACATCTACAATCTAGAGGTGGGTGGTAACACGCTGCCTTTACTTTGTTACTTGCACTTTAGTACATTTATAGAGAAACCGATCCTTTTCCAAGCAGTTTTTGGCATCAATAGTCTTCATTTTTACTCAAATACATTTGCTGAAAAAAGAAAGGTACCTTGACTCTTATACCTTTTTCTTGTTACATTTGAAATGTTTGTGTTTAATGCTTCAGCTTTTGGACCTTAAAACCAGTCAAGTCGCTTTTAGGGTAAACCACTTTTTGGCAGAACTTTCTCAGCGTCTGCTGACTTCTGTGGGTTTCGCTGGCCATTGTTGACTGTCAGTAAAAGTTTTTCCCTACAAGGAGAATCACAAAGGAGTTGTTGAGCAGTCCATCTAGGGCTGAACATTAATGGCCTTAAGCTAACACCTTAATATCCAAGGCAATTTTCACCGGTTAATATAGCAAGATGTTTACACCAGAGCAGGGTGCAAGCTATCATCCCTACCCTAGACCACCCGATGTTCAAATGCCACGAAACATTGCATATCGTATGATGGACATACAGTCCCACACATTGTTTGCACCTCAGAAAAAATATGAATTAAAATTCTGAAATCGGATTTTAGCACCAGCGCACCAATGTTAACCGATCAGTTTATTGATGACGTTTGTCCTGCCTTCACAGCTGAGTTCATTCACAGGCAGGGGCAGTGATGGTAGAACTGAGGAAATGTAGTCATTGTCAAATTCACAGTGATTCTGTAAGTCATCCCCATTGTATTATTTTACGTATGTGGAGCACACTAACCGAAATGGTATTTTGCATGTTCCTAATGTGTTTATAGTTGAGGATGAGCTTTTTTTGGGGTGGAGACAGTTGGATGGGTGGGAGAGAGGCAATGGAACAGCAGGTTTCCCACAGGAAAGAGGCTTTGTTTACAAACACAAACAAAGCAAACCAGAATGTGGCCTGGTTAAGACAGAGGGGAACTAAAATATGGAAAGAAAGCAAGCAGAAACAGCCATTCTTCGCCCTAGTGACTGCTCAGCTATATGGGGTTCAGCTCATATTCCCTCGCCATGCGGTCCCTTCGGTCTCGGTCTTGGTCCTCAAGCAGTCCCCTGCTCCCTGCCTGGGATCCGCCAACCACCAGTTCACATAAATTACTTGTAAACTAGAAACAGAGCTCGGGAGCGCGATGATCCGCGGCGGCAGTAGACGAATTGCACATTTTGTAAGTTTGCTTCATTTGTGAATTATTCACTTTCCCTTATTAAAAAAAATAGTTGTACCCAGGATATTGTTACGACACATGTTCTCCTATGATAATATTCCAATAATGATTTGGCACAAATTCTGTAAACGTATTTGGCCTTTATTGCAATTTAGTGCTGTGACTGTTCAATTTTTGTAACAAAGCTGGCAATTTTTTCCACTTTAATCCTGTTCCTCCCTGCTACTGCACAATACTACCTCTCACTGGGACCAAAATTCTGGTCCCATGCGGGCAACTGAGCTTAAAAGGTATTCTATCCGCACCTTGCCGCTAACCCAAAAACACAATATTGGCTGCACATCCACATGCACCTCACGTGTGCGTTGTCACTTTCGTCTGCCGAAGGATGCCAAGGGTGTCAGTGTCAATGTACGTGAATTCTGCATCCGCTGTTAAAAATCACTGCAGGGAGGTTTTGGTCTTCTCTCGCTCATTGAGCTCAAAGTATCACTGTTAACCTTCAGGAATATCTGTCGCAGTTAACTAGATCGAATGCTGTCACTAGCCTCAAAGACTTAGTATCATTGTTTAACTAGTTCACTCCTGACTAACAGGGTTATTGTTGCACACTTGCAGAATGAGAAAGCTGAAGCACCTCTGATCTTCTTCGGACTGTGCTGGACAGTTAATGTGATTCTAATGCAGCAGATGAAACGCGCTGCAGCTAAAAGAAGGAAGTAGATCGTGACAATAACTCATGGCGTACACTGATACCGCACGTCTCAAATCGGCTCAAGTACGACTGACACAGAAAGCGCCCTGTCTGCACTCAGCCTTCTTTCGAAACAAAATGCATTTCAAAACAACCGAGTCATTGCTGATATTCCTCTGCAAATTTCAAGGCTCATTCTAGGATGTCAGTCACCTCAAGCTCATCCATCATCCATCAAACCTGCTGCAATGATGACATCAGTCAGCATTCATGCTGGTAGCTGTCCAATTTTGGACGTATTGGAAGACACTAAATACAACTTGCAGAACATGCTGGATGACGGCTTCAGTCGGGCCTCACAGTCAAAATTTCCACTTGTGTGAAAGCCCTTCCAGCAAAGAGTGGTTGCAGACACACGTGGGGATGCACGAGGCAAGGCTATATAGACTACTGGCAGAGGTTCCTGCACATTATTTTTCCCTTCAGAGCTCTTGTTAAAGTTTCAAATGCATTTGTATTTCAACCAGATAAAAAGGAAAGACCGCCACTGAATGAAGCAAATGAGTTGAACGGCCTTGACTTTATTGACAGAGACACAGAAACACATAATGGAGACAAACCTGGAGTTTGGTTTGAGGTTCTCCACTGCGAGATGAGTTCCAGTGGCAGCGCTAGATGACCATCTGTTGTTTAGGACGTCATCGTAAGACGCGCTGTGGACCATATACCCTGGGGGATATCCAGGGGAGACCAGAAATAGATGCCGTCATGTGTCTGGATTGACATTCTTTGCATTGAATTACCCTATTGTCTCAACATGGAAAAATGCTGCCAAATAATGCAATATTTAATGCACGGTGCCTAAGGATGAACCAAATTCATTAGCTAGAATATTTCCACCTTTTCCAATTTTAGTACAAGAAGTTCTGACTCGTACTTGTACTAAACTTGTCTTAAATATATGAGTTCCTTTTATAAGAAATCCACTATTTCTGTTTAAATAAGCAAAATGTTAGTAAAAGATGAAGCATTTTAAGAGGATTAAAAAAATCTTGCATGCTAATGTTACTATGAAGACAACATACTTTCTTTTGGTTGCCCTGGTGTCAGCTTGCCTCACATCACAACCCCTACCTGACACCATGTCTCCTGCGAGGGGCCGTGCCCAGTCCAGAATAACAAACGAATGGCAGCCCTCCATGGCCACCACGGTGATGTTATGTGGCTGGTTCTTGGGTGGCAGGTTCTTCTCCACGTTGTCCTTCTCAATTAGGTTTTCCAGCACATCCACTTGCAGGTACTCCAGGGCCTCAGTGAGCGAGCAGGGGGCCCCCGGGTCTTTGCGGATGTAGTTTACGTACGGCGCTGCAAAACAGGACAACGGACAGCACGGTTTGGAAGAACCCATTCTTACAGGCAAATAAATTGCATTTTTCTGGAGTTTCCACACAGACCTGATGTTACAGTGAGAGAGTCAACAGTCTCATTGACAGTCAAGCTCAGAAGGCGTCTACTCTGCATTCAGGCATCTGCTTATTGCACTACCGGTGAACAAATTTCTTTGTTTTTTCTTACGTCAGCCTGCATATTTCTAGGAATCGTGGAAAAATTACACATTACATGCAATCAAATAAAATGCCTGTAAGCAAACAGTGAAAACCAGATACACTGACAAGTGAGTAGTACTTTAGTAAGAAGTCAGTTTTACCGTGGTAATAAGTGCCTTTTCTAGGCACAAGGTGACAAAATACACATGGAGAAAATATGAAATATAGTAAATAGGAGACACGTCAAAGACAAACAGGAGATGGATGTTGAAGTTGGGAGATTCTAGCATATTAGAGTCATAAATTACAAGGTGTCTGAGGACCCGATGAGACAGAGCCCCCGCTGATGTCAGCGTTCTCCTACAAATAATGGCTTTCAGATGTGGGTGCAGACACAGCTCAGTGGCTGTGGGCCCAACCGTCTCTCCTACACAAGCAGGGGACGAGGGATCAACCTGACCCTGGATGGATGGAGTGACACCACCTGTCTGGGTACTCTTGCCAGTACAGGCTGGGATCTCATCTCCTGCTCCAGTCACACCTCAGAGTCTGGGCAGAATTCATCCAGGATACAAAGAGACTTTTCACCAGACCATCACACACCAATCTCATTGTCACCCCAGCAGACTCGATTCCCTTATCTGTTTCAGCTACTTTGCCTAATTTATATAAAAAGATTCTGTTTCTCAAATCTAATGATGTGCTGTGCTGTAACCCAACAAATAACATGGCCTTATTCCAATTTTGCTTAGAGGAAGTAAAGGAAACACCGCAAGGACAACTTTGATTTGGTCAAGCTATGAAATCTATATGCAGAAGTCAGACTTCATGTGTGGGCCATATGTCCAAACCAGAAGCAAAAGCTTGGTAATATACAGCGGCCCATGCACATCTCTTTCATTTATTAAAAAAAAAACGGGTGAATTAAAACAACCCTGTGTTCTTCTTGGCCTCCTAGCAGCATCGACACGTCTTTTCCCCCAAAAGGTAGGAATACCACAGTTTGAGCATCATGGGTAGGATGACTTCAAGATGCATCTTTTCTGTCAGTCAGCCACTTACTGTAATATACCTTTCCGCTGCATATTTCAGCAGCTGACGAAAAGCAGTCTTTAGAAACATGTGCACTCCTGCTTCAGCCCACCGGTGGCTGTCGCTGTGGGTTAAATAAAATTCCGTTGCCTTAATCCGAGGTGTTCTGCTGCTGGCAGCTGTGTCTGACAGACAGAAGACTTGGATGGATGTCAGCTGGTGTTGTGGGTCTGGTGTGATACATGGTTGAACGTGTTTGCGCTGTTTTATTCATTACTGCCTTGGAAGTGTTTTTCACCCACTTTTTCATTAGTCCTGCAGCTACACAGCCCTCCCCTGCTCAGCAGACACGCAGACACGCGTCTGTGGAAGTCATTTCAATATTTCAGCGCAAAAGTGGACGGCGAGCCCGGAGGACGGGGTACTAAATCAGGAGGCCCCGGAGTTTATGTCTTTGTGGAAAAATGGAGCTCATGATAGAAACACTTTGAGCAAAGGCCTCAGAGGCGGAGCTGCGGGAGTTATGAACTAATTATATTCATCATTTTTCATCTCACTGCCTTTTGCTAATACATTATAAATGTTTGGTAAGACATCATAAATTTTTCCTAAAGCACAACTGAGCGCTGTTTAGTTTATGTGTTTATAAACCCCATCAGTTGGTATAAATCACCGTAAGTTGCCAGAGATGGCAGAAGGCCACCGTTATTTACTTTACTTTCCGAATCATAAGCATACGTGTACGACCTCAGCTATTTATATTCCTTTTGCTCTAGAAAGCACGGGGGCCCGCTTGAGTTTGGAATAAATTGTATTTGTTTTAGCTGCTTATTCGTTGTTTAAAGGCATGGATGTCACAAGGCAGAAAGAAAACCGGGCGGAGAGTCAAATCGAGTTATTAAAATGACTGCTTTGTTATTTGAATGAATTGGAATTAAGGTTGCGATGAAAAATGAACAGAAAAGTATGAGTTGCCGCTTAATAAAATGGTCCATTCTTTCTGTAAAGTGAATTACTCAAAGAAAATGAAAAGAATTCGCTGCCAGGGTACCTGTGAAGCGTTTGTTTCCAGCGGCGTCGAAATCGGACAAGGGAGCTGAGTTGAACAGGCTGGACTGCGGCTCTGGACTCGGAGCATCTGTTGCCGGAGGAAGTGTGGTTTGGAGCACAAAGTCATCTGCAATGCATAAATCAGAAACCAGCGAATGACCACACGGCTTACACAATATTGTCCTTTTGGTCTTAGTTCAAAACTGTACTGTACATCTGGGTAAACAACTAGCAGCTGGTATGGAGGAGCATTTCTTTGTATGCACATTGTGTCTCCTTTGCATTTGTATTCTTCCGGCAAGGGTAGCTTGGTAAGTAGGTAGAGCAAGTGCCACCTTGTCAAAGTCAGCCCGTGGCGAGCACACGTGTGGTTTTTGCAGACGTGGTTTATCGTTGCCTTCTTCTGTGCGTGTTTTGGACTGTGGGAGGAAGCCCTTACAAACACAGGGAAACACACACAAACTCTACATATGCTAAGTGAGGCTCAAACCTCACGCCTGAACCCACAGCCTGGTTCTTCTTACATGAAGACACAGAGGCAAGCACACTGACTTCAGCTGTGCTTCCTGTATTCTGCCTCTGCTTTTTTAACAGCAATTTAATAAAATTAATCTCCCATTCACAATAAAACCAGTTTTATTTTTAGCTTTTTTACATTGAAAAATAATTGTGAACGGACCATAAATATGTAGTCAGTATACATATATCAACACATAATTCTAAAATGCTATAAGTAGGCCTAAAATAATGATACCGGACATAATCGGACAAGGGGAAGAGTAAGAAGTCCTTCAATGAGGACTTGTCTCTCCACAATGTGCATAGGTTTACCTAAACCAGGTGGTCTGTGGTTGACTGAAGCTTTATGTGGCTTCCCTACATCAATCGCACATAAAGGAAATGCTCAGAAATATATGGAAAGCACCTTGCAGCTTGAAAAACTTTCAGAGAAACCAAATTAAATGCAATTTCTTGCTGAAAGACACTTGAAATAAACTTTGCTAAAATTACAACGGCAGAGAATCTTTGCCATCCCACCCAGAAACAAGATGACACAAAGATCACCGTGAGCATTTTCTTAAATATTGTTTTTTGTCGAACTTTGGTCTCTGACTTTAGCTCATGAATCTTGCTTGAGATCAAACCAATGGTTTTTATGTGGAATCTGGGCAGAGAAGAGTTTAAGTGTCACTTAGTGGCGTCACCAAGAAGACTTTAGTAGAATTAACTCATTGGTTTGGAAGTGAGACCAGCGACCTCTTCTCTGTGCCAACGTTGTTTCACTTTGCTGTATTTCACTCTTATTTCAGCTCAGGCGTGACCCTCCAAGTCTACATGTACTGTCTCCCAGCGAGCCAGAGACTAGGCAACATCCAAAGCGGAACTGTGATTGATGGCTGTACGTTCACTTGAACCCATGAGCAAATGACAACTCTGAAATGTAACGGTGAAATGGAATTGCAACAAAAAATAACAAATGAAAACCAAACCAGCCGAACAGAATATGTTTCACATGCAGCATAAAATATAATTTAAACCCATTCATAAAGCATTTCTGGGCTACTTTGAATTGTCAGCAGCAACAGAAACATGAAGAATAGACCAAAGGGTAACAGACTAATAAGAGAAAATATAGGAAATTAAACAACGTGGGATGCAGCAGGAGACTGCGGAAGCCACACTACCTGTAGTTGTCTCTGCAGTGGGAGATGCTGCTTGAGTCGTGGCAGGGGCTGTTACCATGGCTTCCACATCCATCCCAGAGGACCACTCTGTGAATAAAAAAGAGTGAGGAAATGCCATTCCATACTTTCTAGCCAAAGCATTAAAGGTTCCCAAGTGGATTCAGAATATCAGTGAGCAGCTTTAATATGTTGGGTTTCACTACTCAGGTACTTTAAAAAATAAATAAATAAATAAAGAATACAAAAAAACACAGCACCTTACATTATTTAGCCATCCATCTATCCATTATCCTAAACCGGATTGTTCTGGTCAGGGTTACAGCAGTCGGGGAGTCATTGAGTGTTAACTTAGGAGACTTGGCAATCCATTGCAGGGTAGCCACACACACACACACACACACACACACACGCACACGCACACACACACACTATGGGTAATTTATAGTGGCCATTTAACCTAAAACACACATTTTGATTGTAAGAAGAAACTAGAGCACTGCAAATAAACCCTTGCAGACACAGGGAGAACATGGACACTTCTCATAGGCTTTGCTGGATTCAAACCCTCTTGAGTTTTCAGTAGAACTACATTTTTTTTGTTGGCACTCTTGCAGTCGTTCTTTTATGTCCACCCTACAACCGACCCAACAGTGTGTATGTTAGGTGTGGCCTCCTGATCTACAATCTTACCTTCTAGATAACAGTTGAGTACACCATCAGCATCCAGCAGTGGGAATCCTTTCTCGTCCCTCCTGGAGAAAGTTCCTGGAGGACACGTTGGAGGGTCTTCCATTGTTGTGGTTTCCTCCGTTGTTGTCTCAGTTGTCGATGGAAAAGTTGTGGGTTCAGGTGTCGTTGGAAGAGTAGTGGTAGTTTTTGGTTTAGGACGGTCCAGTCCTACAATAGGTTTTCCTCCTAAAGTGAAAAACTTCTCTTTCGGGTTGATGACAGGCCTGCTGTCTCTTCCATGTCCAAACAAGGCCAGACCTTCTGGGTTCACCAGTGGGCTGCCTTGCAAATCTGAATGCAGAGAGAAATTTGGCCAACATGCAATAACAGAACACATATTTTGGAAACTATGGCTGAAATAAATGTTATTCTTATAAAATTCTTATAAAACACTCAATTCATGTTGCAAGTCAATGAAAAATTTGACTGGAGAAAAATAATAAATGGACAAAAAATAGTGGGCATATCATGTTTGCCATATAAAATCCAAATGTCCAGTTTGGAATTTTTATCTTTTGGTTTTAGTATTTCCATATATTTTTTTCTCAAGCTCTTTCTGACAATTGAAAGAACATACAGAATGTTGGGGAACCAACATGTACGCATATATACCAACAGAAATGTTTAAAGCTAAAAAGTGTAATTATTTGGCTAAATCAGATGTGACTCGACACAACAGTGTGACCTCATGTGTTGTGTCTGATGCTGATACAGGTTGCTGAAAACAATGAAGGCAGGAATTTTGTTTGGTTGTTGTTAGGATTTAGATGATCGCTGCTCTCTCTGTCATACTTGGGTCTCTAATCTTCCCCATCTGTCCATCTACCCTCTGCAGACAAACAGCACTGAATCCAATTTTTCTTGAACTGCTTTGCATGGAACTGTTTAAACAAACCAAAAATAGTGCGTCCGTCCTCTCCGAGAACAACTCTGCGAGGTCGTCCTTGAGAGTCCTGCAGAACTCGTCCCTCCTCGTTCATCAGGATACCTTTATCCAGGTCCACAATCTAGACAGAGCAAAACGCACACACTTGCACACACTACATTTAAAACTGCAACCTACAGGCAGCATACAGTGCTGAACGTAAAATGCATAGAAGAAAATTATTCTGTACCCATTTAGCTCCTTCTGGACCTGTGATGTACCTGCGACCTGCTGGTTTCTCCTTGTCACCAGAAGTAGAGGCAATTTTTCCATTTGAAACAGTAAGGTTAGGTCGTCCATTTTTACCTGAATGCAGTGTTAGCAGAACGGCAAAATTTTCACAATGTGTCATTTGTTATGCATTTACGTGATTTCTGGTGGGACGTAATTTAGGTAAAAAAATAATACAAACCAAGGAAAAAAAAGTGAAATTAGTTATCAAGTGGGAAAATGTAAAAAACATCCATGTTAGCTGCCATTAGGAATAATCTATCTCAACTGACAGCATGGACAGGTCATTGACACAGCCACTTCGATACTGGGGTGGAAGCCTAATAATTTGGAGGGAAACTGATCTATGTTGCTGTTTCAAATAATTTTTAAATATTACATACTGCTGTAATCTTTTTCATTTTGTTAATAATTTAAAAATATGAGCAATATGCATTGCAATGCATCATAATAATATTCTGTGCATTCTGTGTCCAAAAAGAAGAAACATAGTAATATTAAGGAATAAATCACTTAAACAAGCACAGCTTGAAACAAGTGCAACATCCATGTTAAAAACCAAGAAGAGAATCACCTTGTTCATAGCTGGGTTTTAAATCACTGTTTGGTTTTCCTTGAGATATGAGATGCTGTCTGCCGGTATTGCGCCACCTTGTTCCTCGCATGGGCTCGCGAGATGATGATGCTGGGAGGGATGTAGGCCCAGGTTGCTTTGGCAGCAACGATAATCCACCATGTGCTCTCTCATTAGACGTTTGCCTGGAGGATGAATGCCTCAACTGAGAGGAAGACACGCGAGAAGATTCCCCATTAACGGAACCGACTCGGCTGGGAAATTGTGGCAAACTTGAAGATGAAGGTAATCGCGATGACTCAGTTAGAGGGATAGAGGGGCTTGGTTTTGGGTGCTGTGCGGGAAGTAAGCTGCCAGAAAACCTAGGCCCAATCTGATATTTTGATGTGGACCGAAATCTTCCATTAACAGGCCGCTTTGGAAGTGAGGAAGATCCAGTTTTTTTGGCATTATCATTTTCATGAGGCTGTGGTCTGTAGCCTTCTTTCACAACTGAAGCATTTGACTGGGGAGCAGAGGTTGCAGCAATGTTTTCATTTTTTTCATGTTCATTTTGAGTGATGTAATCGCTTTCATCGTTCTCTGACCCAGAGGTTTTTGGGACTGAATCTTTAAACTGTGCGTTCCTGTTAACAGAGAGCGATTTACTAGGATTTGTGGAGCCACTTAAAACAACAGGACTCCGATTAGGAAAAGCTGGTCTTGAGGAGCCAGATGTTGAAAGGTGCTTTGAAGGGATGTCGCTTGGTTCTTTTGTTGATGTAACACCAGAATGTGACACGACATCCTTCGAGAGGGGTTTGTTCACCCCGGCTGAAGAGGATTGCCCATCTCTGCTTACTGGGAGTCTTGTTTCTTGCCGTGATGATGTCCTACTGGCCACACTCAGCCAATGGCTCTGTCCAGCTCTGGTGCTCACATTCCTAAAATTTGTTTTATAGGTGTGTTCTTGGGTCCTAATATCCTTTTCTGCATAGCTCTTAGAAAGGGCAGAAGAGGAGGAATGTAAAATTGGAGATGTCGAAGTTGGCCTTTCGTCCTTAGATACTTCCTCTTTACTTGTGTGAACTGGATCGTTTTCTTTTAGCTTTGTTGTGTCAAAAGTATCCACAGGCTGAGAACTACCTAGGGGGTTTTGAGCTGTTGGAAAGTTGGGCTGAAGCCCAACTGAGGATGATACAGGTTTGCGCTGACCGTGAACAACCCTTGGTGTACCACGAACTGGCCCTCCTGGTTTTCTTCTGCTGTTGACATATCCAACACCTGCATAGATGTTTGTCAGATCAGAAGCACGTTCCCTTCCTGGTGAACGCACTGAAGGATTTGGATATGACTTAGAAGTGGTTTCCTGGATTGGAGCTGCTGAAGGTTTTATTTTTGCATCCAGGTTGTATGATTCTTTTCCATCAGATCGTACTGTAAAGTCCTTCTTGATGACAGCAGAATCATGTTTGCCTGACAAAGCTGGGAACGTGTTACCATCCATTTTTTTATGCTCATGAGATAAAGGGTGATGGACACTCTTTCTGTTGGTTGTGGGAGGCGTTGTTCTGGGACTGCTTGACTCGGCTCCAGAAGGATTATGGGAAATCAGGACTGGCGTAACACGTCTGTAAGGTGGTGTCTTGTGAAGGAATGGCTTTTTGGATTTAACAGGACTTTGTGGTGAAGAGTCAGATTTAACGCTGGGGTTTGAAACTCCTGCAGTATTGGTGTGCTTGCTGTTGTGCTTTAACTGTTCTTGTGCCAAAGCTTGGTTTTGAGTCACCGAATGGTTCTTGGACTTAATATCTTTGCCCTCCAAATCTTCTTCAGAGTCATCGGATGACTCGGAAACTTTGGAGGGCTCCTTGTGGAATATTTCCTTATCATTACTGGTTTGTTTATCTTTGTCTTGCACCCGAGAATCTGTAGTTTCAAGAGAAACAGAGGGCCTTCTTCTCACCGGAGACCTTGCGGATGAGATCACACTGTGGTAAGACCTCGAATGTGAAAGTGGACGGCTTCTTCTTGCTGTAGGGCTGGGCGTTGTGAGGAAATAAGGAGCAGGTTCATCTGTTTCCTCTGTGGACTGCAGGTCAGAGTCTTTAGTGTCCTTTGAAAGATTAATCTTCGATGGATTAGTGGATGAGTGTCTAGATTTAAGATCTTCTTGGCTTTTTGACTTTTCAGATGTTGAGCTCACAGTATTGCCTAACAGTAAAAAGACACAAGTGAAAATACCGGAGTACCAAAATGCATTTTAAAAAAACGAACAACTTACAAACAAAGCCACCTAAAACAAAACTATCTGCTAAATTATACAGGTTGTACGCAAAGAAATTTTTGGCATTAACATAGATTCGCAAGAATAAAAGCAACTTACTCGTTGGCATAGCAACGCTGAAAGGCTTTGTCGAAGGGCCTTGTCCTCTCCTGTTTGCAGCTCTGATTTTAAAGATGTAGCTGTTACCAGGCTGTAGGCCATCGATGACTGCAGAGGTAGTGCTTCCCTGGTATGTGATAGACTTGGCTCCAAAGGGCTGGAGCGCTGGGGCATATGTCAGAACATACTCTGAAATGGTGAGAAAGATGTCGGGAAAGCGGAGATGGATGATCAATTACATAGAATCAGTTCAAAGAGGGCAGCCTAGGTTATGAATAAGTTTAACAACAGCAGTCAGTCAGCCTGGACATCCACAGACGTAATGCTGTTATCAAGATGCCAAAAAAAGCTGGCAAATTATGCAGCAATATTTGTATTTGACTCAGAAGGTCTAAATACTTCAGAATGATAAACTAAAAGCACGCAATGATGCTAAGTGTGCATCAGTAATGAAATGTGTAGGCATAACTAATATTATTATTACTAGTATAACTGCTATCAACTGCATTTAACCGGCAGCTAATGGAACGGAAGAAATATTTAAATAGTTAATTCAATTCCAGTTAAAAATCTTGCAGTTTCGATGACTGAGGCTGCACATAGGTTTTCCTCAAATCCCATTAGTACGACCGAAGAACGGTGATCTGGTGGAAACTTGTTGTTTGCTGGGACTGGTTATTGCCATTGTGCCAGTTTCTGCTCCGAAATGCAGATCGTCCACCAGCAAAACTGCTCCGTCAGTTGTAAGCGGGGCTGTGGTTTGATGGGAGCGACTGGGTCGAAAAGAAAGGAACGTGTGGAGGGGGGACTTATTAGTAAACAGCTGCTTTGACTTACTTTGTTTATCTCCGTGAATTTGCTACACAGTTCCTTGTTTTCCTTGAAGAGGTTCTTTCACGTTTGTGAGCTGCCTTTACTGAAATAAAATACTTCTGTTTTGGAAGCTGTGACAGATCGCTTTTCCCTCAACCTGCCACAACAACCTCTTGCTAAACCTGAGATGTAACTTACCACACAAGACACAACAGACCGCAAAACACCAACATCTAAAGTCCATTTTTGTGTTGAACACACAAAATCTGTGTATAATCGGTTTCTGGAATTGAGCTAGAACCCACTGACAGGAATCTAATGATTAATCGGTTCCATCATATTGGTCTGTTTTTGTTTCGGCTTACTTGCACTAAGAAATGGTTTTGCTCCAGACCAAAGGGCACAAAGTGCTTATATGTGCACAATATGTTCACATTTTGCAGCAACATTTAGAACAGTGTGAGTGGTTAGAGCTGCTGCCTTGGACAAAGAGGACCAAGCTGGAATCCATCCTCCTGCTGCACTACCTTGGAACAAGTTGCTCACTCTGGATTGCCCTTGGAAGAATTACCCAGCTGCATAAATGGGTGAATCACTGCAAGTGCTTTTGGAGAAAAGTGCCAATCAAATCTATAAATGTGGACAAAATATCTCACGTAGTAACATTTCATAAACAATGCACTTCTGTTTATTCAAATTTTAATGCCGTTTATGAAAGTGCACCTCCAGATGGTGACGTTTGCTACCTGCTTAGCTGTAACAGCTACTATCCATTCTACTGTAACTGCTAAAATGTCGTTTGCTATAACAGTTACTACCCATTGATCTGTTACTACCTGTGCTACTGTTACAGTTTGCACTTGCTGTACTATAGCAGCTTGTACCCATTTTTCTGTAAAAGTTACTACCTGTTGTGCTCTAGCAGTAACCGCCCATCCTACAGCTGTATCATTTATTAAGCATTTATTACCGTGGTGTCTCGCGATTGTTTCCACCAACCCACGACATAACACCTGGTGAACATCATGACCTAGTCTACCTAGCCTACCTTAAATGTCATTACGGGCTCTCATGCCGCTTTCAGGAGACACAGACACAAATGGCCGTTTCATAGACGTGATGGATGCACAAAACACAATGTAGATAGAGGGGGATATCGAAAAAAATGCTGGCAACACAGCACACTGTAGAATATCGGTTGTATACACTAGCGATTGCATGGCAGCCCGGGAGATGCAAATGGCTACCGCTGCCCAGCATCATGAGAGAGTATCGTACCGCATATCGCTGCCCCAGGAAAAAAAAAAATCTAAATTCAAAATTCGAAGTACGGGTTCTACTGAATGCACATCGCTATCGCACCATCATAAGGTGGAAAAATTGTAAGTCAGACCATTGTAGCTTGGGGACCGTCTGTACTGTTTGGATAGTTACACTTCAGATAAAGTATGATGGGCAGCAACTGTTTTTACCCATCCTACTGTAACAGTACATATTCTGCTCTGTCACTACTCATCACAGTCCTGTGATAGTTAATACTGGCGCTTCTATGATCTGTTACTACCTGTCTCACTCTGACAGTTACCCATAATGCTGTAAGAGCTATAGACTGCTCTACCTGCAACATTTACTGTCCATCCTGCTGACAG
Organism: Heterotis niloticus; assembly: GCA_018136845.1. Lineage (NCBI taxonomy): Eukaryota > Metazoa > Chordata > Actinopteri > Osteoglossiformes > Osteoglossidae > Heterotis > Heterotis niloticus. The sequence continues at coordinate 22,226,847 of CM030904.1, read as the reverse complement.
TTATAACCTGTGTGATCATTACTGCCTGTTTTGCTGTAACAGTTCAGTACAGGCAGCATAGGCAGGTTCATTATTGATCTCACCTCGTATTTTGCCATTTGCTTCATCTGGTGGATCCCACGTCGCTGTAACTGCAGTCCCTTTTCCTCGTAATGGCTGGACGTGGAAGTTTTCAGGTGGGCTTGTTGGGGCTGAAAATTAGGGGAAAATAAGGAAACCAGAGGCACAGCATACAACATTACTGTTGTAAAATCATTAAACAATAAAGAAAACTTTTAGCTACTGGAGGGGTAATGGGGTTGGAAATGTTTAAGTGTATTCTTTGGTACAGTTATGTTAACATCTGGTAAGTCCTTCAAATCTAACTTCATTCTTGTATGAGACACCATTGTAGGATCTGTTGATGGTTATCAGTTTGGATTAGAAATTAAGATTCTACCATGTCAAGCATCGCATCTTTCTTTACTTACAAGAACAGCTTGGAATCAAAGTACTGCCAGTGAGAGAGTTTGAATTTTGCGTATTATGTACATATTAGCAAGTGGTTTGCTGTAGATCCCTCTAAAACCTCAAATATCCCTCAACTGGAATTCCACAGGCCTCAGTATTCAGCCCTTTGCTCTTTTCCTTCTACACACCTTCCCTCAACTTGGTCATTGCCACTCAAGGCTTCTTCCACTGCTATGGAGACAACACATATCCTCTCACACTGCAAGATTTCTTGCTGACATCGCCACCTGGATGACAAATCACCACCTACCACTCACTTTTTCCAAGACCGAGACCTTCCACCTCCCTGCAGGTTCTTGCTTGTCCAAAACTCTCTGTCTCACTGGACAAGTTTCTTACCTAATCCAAAAAGTCAGTGAAAAGTCTGGCCACTGTTTTGTGGACGCAGTGTAACCCCTTCCAGTTTTCAAGAATAGTCTCAATTATCTCTTTCAAAGTCAATTCTCTCTTGGTCTCTGGACAGCTACATGAAGGAATTCAACATCATCTGGTATTATAATTTTAAATCTATGGGCAGCTACGTGAGGGATGTGTCCCAGCAACATGGTGGTACCAGACTCAAAGGCTGTGCTTCATCACGTGTCTGTCTTTAAAGCTCTTCATCTGTTGTACTTTGTAGTAATATATCAGAGAATAAAGGTAAATGGACTGCACCCGACAAACATCACATAGCAAGACAAGCCATGTCCTTAACTCTTTATTTAAGGGTTGGTGTTTGTACAACAGTATCAGCAGCGAGACTCAAACTAGCAACTAAAAATCAGTGACGACATGACAGTAAATTCAAATGAAAATGACAGTGTTTTGCCTTCAGCCCTGTGCTAACCTACCAGATTCAGGAGTCCTTTGAAAAACAGAAGAACTCCATCTTCCATGCCTTTCGCCCTGTGAGATCCTGATGGAGAATTCGTACATGTTGTCTGCAGTTAGGCTGTCGATCAGCAACCGCTTCTGTGGGGTCTCCTTGTAGTCCCACCTTGCGGACTCGCCCTTCTCCCGGTACCGGAGTGTGTAGTGCCTTCGCGCGGGGTGGAGGACAAAGGGATCACACAGGTTCCTATTTGTTTTCATTTAAATTCAGTGCACTTATTGCAGAAGTTTGTCTACACGTAAAAAAGCAAGTGATCATTGGACAAGAAGAAAAACCAGATTTCTCCCTCGAGATCCAGAAACAAAAACCTCTGTGGTGACTTCGCTGTTTAATTTAGTAGCTAATATGTACATTTCTGTAAATGCATTTATACTTTTGCTGCCAAACAGAAATTTATATGAAAGTTGCCCTCACGAGACTGAAATGTGCAATGTGTGGTCACAGGCCATTAACTGCCCTCTCCCTACTCACTACCACCCACCCGATCCCCATCATTCTGCTGTTCTCTGATTCTCCTCTCTTGCTTTTGACTGTTGCATCTGAACAAACTTTTCTGATGTTCATCGCCGTGCTGAAACCTGATGCTTTTTAGAAGTATTTGCAATGTACCTTTACGACATGTTTCCAGGGACATCTCAGCTGCGCTTTTTTTTCGTGGAATATGCCAGGTTACAAGCTGGCTGGAGCGACGTTCCCTTTTCATTAGATTTACGAGCGGCAATATGCAGGCAGAAAGGGTGAGCCGAGAGGTTGTAGGTTCACTTACACAGAGCAGGGTCTGAGGGTCAGAGGGTCAGGGATCGCAAGTGTGGTCTCGCAACACAGTCTAAGCCCCAGAAATTGTTGTGAATATTTGTGCAAGAGAAATGTTTGTTTTTCAAGTGTAAGAAAATGTAACACCTCTGACATCCACCTATTAGCAGAAGCATGACTTCATCAAAGAGAGAATTTGGTTTGTCATTTAACAGGGAAATACATAGGGACAAATCAAATTTTTTATTGAAGGCCTGTTGAAAGATGTCGTGCAGATTTATGTTTAAAACACTGCTGCGATGCCCCTGGGAACATTCTGTGAAGTCACAGTGGGGAAATGTAGAGTCTGTGAATGAGCTTGAAGTATTGTTCCGGAATGCATAGGGAAAAGCAGGCAGGAAAGACTATGGCACAAATAGCTGACTGTTCATGATCACTGAAAGATGTCAAAATTGCAATCCATGTCTCCCTCAAAGCACTTCAGGAATTATTAACAACTTTTGTTAAAATTGAATGAAATGCAGAAATCGAGCCTCTGGAATTATTTGTTTGTTTCTCAGCTTTCATTTTTTCTTTTTAAGTTTGAGCTCATTATCTAGAAGTGTAATAAAATGATGGAGTTGTAGATATTTGTAGGATTCTGCAATGGATTAGCTAAATTTAATTCTTGGATCTTCAAAGTTTTCCATTATTTGGTCTGAAAATAAATACGATATGTTTAACAACCCTTTAGGGAACCATTTCTGGAGTCCTTTTAGACAAATATTTGGGGGAAGATTTGGGACGAGGGCGACAGGAAACTAAACAGAAAGACCACATGGGATCCCTAGGTATCTCTTAAGGTTTCTTCAGATTAGAAGTGTGTTGAATTATGATGAAGTTCTTGGTTTGGCCCTGGAATCTTGTGAAATTTTTGAAAGAAAGGCAGGAATATTAACAGTCTCAGGCAGCATCATCAGACTATCCCTATTAATTCTGCCAAATAATGAAATAAGAAGCGAGTTCTACGCAGCCAGCCAGGTCCTCTTTAAACTTTTGGAATAGAGGAGATATAGTTTGTCTCCGGCAGGTCAGTAAGATTGGGAGCAATGGAAAATCCTAAATGCTTCAGTCCCGAGTTTTCAAGTTCAAAGGGAAAAAGCCAATTGGAATTGGGAGAGAAGTTCAGTTGCACAGCCAGATAGGTAGACAGATTGATTTTATAACCTGCAACTTTACTTTGATCAGATGTCACCTTAAAACAGCTGCCTCAGGTACAGCAATATGTTATCAGCACACAGACAAAAGCGATGGTCTGCTTCTTGTACATTTATGTCCTTGGTAATTCTCACAGCTTCTGCTCAACATTGAAACACTGGTGTGAAAGTAAAGGGGAAGGGGAGTAGCCTTGCCGGCACCCTCGTCTCATGGAGAAAGTGCGTGAACAAAACCATTTGTATTAACTGCCGCTAAAGGGGTTTAATGCAAGAATGAATTTTTTTAAATAAAGTTGCTACCAAGATGAACTCTTCCTGCCTTCCAACTGCCTTTCCTACATAAAGCAAAATCATCAGAGCAGGTTCTTGGTTTGAAGTTTATGATGTCTAAAGCCCAATGTGTACCAAACCTGGCCTGGATGAAATCCGTTTGATCAGATTTGGACATTTTACAGGACTGTTTCCAGCCCATCCGCCAGTGTTTCACTTCAGCAGTACGTTAAGAGGAGAAGAAATCTACAGGGCTTTTGTCTTTCTTTAAAATTTGGCTGAAAACTGAGGTTGTGTTCAAAGATTTAGGGATGCGGCCCTCTTTAAGCATGTTGTTAACTGCTGGCATTAATACAGGACATGACTCGGGCCACAAAGAGTGTCCAGATCTCCCCAGCGAATAGGCCGTCTGAAAAGAGCGGATATCCTCTGCAGTACCAGGCAATGAGATTTGCAGTAAATGTATGCATTTTGCCTTGTCCTTGAGTTGTATAGAGGGTTTCGTCATTTTCCAACGGGTTGGATGTAACCAGGCCTGAAGGAATCCCGCCAGCTTTAACGTTAAAGATTAAAGAACAATAAATAATGTTAAAACATCTTTGACAACTCCCTCTGTGGTCCGCAGTGTCAGCAACTGTGATAAATGTGTTCTTGACTCAAGAGTGGCGCGAATTCAACAGCAGATTTGTGGTCTTATTTAACCACAGCGGATTTAAATCACATTTTCAAAAAATCTTACATAAAGCTCAGCTACACATGTTACCCACCATAACCTTTTGCCTTTGCTTTGTGTACAGAGTTGTATTATGAACTTGCGTGCATTTGTATTTTCCTACATTATTGGTCACGCCTCTGTACTACTGTGACCGACTGTTGTTGTGCTGCTCTATTAATGCAGGAATTATTAGCATGCAAATCAATGTATTGCGGGTTTACCTTGAGTCACCGCTGCTCTTCTCCTTCTCCACTGCAGGGTCCACCCAGGTGACCATGACAGACTGGGGGGAAACCACTCTCACTGTAATTTCCTTGGCTTCATATAGCTCCTCTGGATCTGAAGGAGAGAAGCAACCGTAGAAGAGCGTCATCTAAAGGTACAGTACTAACTAATATTTGCCAGCAATTGCCACCAATAGCCAAACTCTCATTCGGTATGCACGTAAAGGTGGGTGCTGAACTGGCTCCTGACATGAGTAACACGCTTACCTGCAGGTCTGTTTTTGGTCAAGGCGGCCCTATAGGCAAAAGTGCTCGGCTGGAGTGCGTTCTGTGCCTGCAGTGATACCACATACACGGACTCAGAGGCTACAAACAGAGAGGAATACCAGATACGTCCACAGTTTACACTTTCACACAGGCAAAAAGGAAGACAGTTGTGGCCCACGACACTATTTTCACTTCTTTATGATAATGCCATTGGTCATTTGCTTCTACTCAAGTTTATGCCATTTATGTCATTTTATTATTAGAATCATTGCTCACAACAATCAATAAATCATCATAGGACAGCGCTACCTACGACCATCGTAATAATAAAAGTTCCTTAGGACAAATGTCATTCAGTTGTGAGTCAGTGACTACATTAGACTTTGTAATACAAACATAAGCACTGTACGGTAGGAGTACAGACCCTACAATAAGCCGTAAATGATTAATAGTGAAAGCAACAGATTTATCGACTTGCATAAGTGTGCGCCTCTCACCTAGCTGCCCAGTGGTGTGGCCACGCTGAGCCTCTAGGCGGGGTTTGTCGTCCACCTTGCGGTCACTTTGCTCCAGGTTCAGCAGGTAACCACGGTTATGTTCCAGCAAGGCACTGCGTTGGGCAGAGGATCTTTGGCGCGCATATGCACCACCCACAGGAGGACGGGCTTTCGGGCTGTCTGGAAACAGTGGCATTATAGGCCCTGTGGTCACTGTGTTCACCATAATGGCACTGTTCGTGTATTCTCCTATTCTTACTGATAAATGACTCATTAATGATGAATGAGTCATTTACAGACAGTATAAATAGTAAAAGTGCTTGTACTGACACTTTCACCACTGTATTATGTTACGGTTCTGATCCAAAGGGGGAGATACAAACATGTTTACCGCACAAAACAAACAGTGACTGACAGATGGGCCATTAACTGCAGCCACAATGTGCTCTGATCGCCAAAGTGTTTCCATGTGAGTATGTGGCTCATGGTTTGGATCCGGTCTCACTATGACCCAGGACATCTGGAGTGGGGAACATCACACCAGCGCACGACACGGCCAAAGTTATTCACTGCTCCTTAGCAAGGCGCTTCGCACTCTAATCTCAGGAGACCTGGTCACAGCCACATGGTCTCACGGGACAGAGACAGCCACGACACATAACTGTGTGGCCCAGCTTGCTGGCAGGGTCTCACCTGTGCTGATCTATGATCATACTGGTCATGTGGTGCTTCAATCTTCAGCTTTTTTGTTACTGTTGGGTATATATTACAATAAAACTGTTGACATGCATTTCAAATCAAAATTTTAAATATTTTGAAAAATAATCATGACATCAATATTTTCAACACAGTTATGCTGTAACAGAAAGCACAGCTGTGCACAACTGACAATAAAATCGCCACAAATATGGCACCCTCCCAAAATCACTAACTAATGTTTTTTTGCCATATATCGCAAACTTCAGGACTTTGTGTTTTTCATTAAGTTTTTTTCCATCCAGGCGTCGACTGAATTTGTAGTTAAATAGATTTAAAAGAGCAATTTTTAAACAAAAGGTGTTTATAAAGGACTAATTGGTGCCACAGTTGAACTTTATTCTGGATTTTATTACTGCTGCTTTAACAACAGGAGTCCAGTAGAAGCCGAAGAGGACTGCAACAAAAACCAGACCGGTGACCAAACACTTATAAGTATTCAAACACTTATAAGTATTCAAATTTATTTATGAGATTTTTGAATCAAAGCTTAACCAACTGGCCAGTAATTCACCCTTTATGTGTAGGATCTTCATGGCTGTTTGGCAGTCTGGTGAACAGTGTCTTTGAATCACTGTGATTCACCGGTGCTTTGATAAATCATACTATTACTGTATTGTATTATATTATTAACTGAGTACTATCGAAACATATGACTTATATCCATTTAGGCTGGGTGGCAGCAGCGCAAACCCCCCCCAGTAAGGGGCATGATGAGAAATGTAATCTCCAAACTCCTACCTCTGGGTGTCTCTGCTTTGTAGATGGGTTTGCTCCTCCCCTCATCGTTCTCCGCTATCATCTTCAAGAAGTGCAGGATACCTGGCACTGAAACAAGGATCCCAGTCGCAGTTGAATACTTAATAGAGGAGCAGACACAAGCTTTAAACAGTGTGGAAGGTGAGCTGAATCAAGGCAGTCCCACATTCTTATCCTCTCTGGGTTCTTCTTACCATGCCCTGTTGACCCAGTGTGCTAACATGTCACATCAGTTCTGCTACAGACAGAAAATTTTAATAGATAGATCATTAGCCAGATGGACAGACAGGCAGGCAGACCAACAGACACAGAGAGACAAACACATAGAAACATACTGTACATACACACACACGCACACGTGGTGCTACGCATATTGGTGATGTGTTTCTCCAGGCAGCTCCCAGCTGATTTTGTCAAGATGAAAACAAGTGGGCTGCACACACATTATGAAGGGTGACAAGGAGTGGGGGTGGTCTGGCATCAGAGAGGGATAAGAAATTATACATGACGCAGACACAGAGCTGCACACAGTACTAACGTAAGGATGATAAAGTTTGGTGACATATTTTGTTATTACTTTACACATTTTTGCTGGTCTGTTCAACAGCACTAATAATACTTATGCACTAAATTCAACCACTTTAAGGGTAAAACAGTTTGGTGATATATACTGTATGTGCTATTACTTTTTACCTTTGCACTTTTGACCCGGGCAGAGCTGGGTAACTTAGCTAGTAAATAAATGCAAAAAAAAAAATATTTCTGTTTTGACCAATTTGCAGCGTGACAGTTCGTAACACAGTTACCTGGAGTGCAAAACATGCACATATGTAATAAAATGAGTAGCAATGAATTCATAAGTGAAAAAGTTTATTGAGAAATTAATTGGCATTGCTTTACAAGGCACTATTATATAAACAGTCAAAAACAATGAATATTTTTCATATAAAGGACACTATTCACTTACCAACATCCGTCAACATGAGTGATCTCTGGTGTTTATCCACCTTGGTGAATCGCAGGGTTCTCATGGATGTCCCATAGCCAATGATGTAGTGGTTGACAGGCCGAACATCAGCTTCCTCAGGAGAGTCCCATGTGACTCTCAGCCCCCCCTCCACTGCCTCCAGCTTCACATTGGCTGGCCGATGGGGGCGAAGGGCTACAGGGTGCAGGATAGACAATTACACAAGATATATCTCTCAGACATCCGTTCATCGAAGATATTCACTGCAGTGTGCACAACAGACAGTTTGAGAGTTGATCACGCCACCTTTTGCGTCCTCAAAACATGCTATTTAGTCAAACTGATATCTCTGATCTGCAGCCTGTACAAGCCATCCAACTGAGTACCATACTGAGCTTATAGTTAGCCTGAAGCACAAAGCTTTGCAAGCTAAAGTAGTGAAATTTGTTGAGTGGTGCAAATGGAATCAACTGTAGCTCAACATGAGAAAGAAATGGCTGCGGAATTCTAGAGGTCAAAGTGCTCATTGTGTTTAATAAACAGTGATGGAATGGAAGTGGAGGTGGTGGAGACATGGAAGGATATGTATAAGAAAGGAGGAGTTGCCTTTACTTCCTAATCAGGCTCAGGTATTTTACAGTGTATAAAGTAAGTCACTTCTGCAGATATTCCACCAGTCTGCTGCATGGGGGGCAGTCAATACAGTTGCATGCTAGGGCAGTAACATTGACACAGGTGATGTCAACAAACCAATGTAGAAGTTTGGGTTAATCCTGCGAGTTAGGCTGAACTCTCTGGTGGAAGGGCCCTAAATAAACTCGTGTCAATCATGGATCATGGCTGTCACCCTGGATAAACAGTGGAGCATCTTTAGCAATAAATCGGTCCAGCTGTGCTGTTCCAAGGAGTGCTGCTTGAAGTTGTTCCTGCCAACAGCCACTGGGTCTCTAGTTTGTTAAGTTGTTTCAATGACTGAGATACTGAGCATTCAGCTTTACTTTTTATCCTTTATTAATCATCACCCTTTCTATTTTGACTCTTCCATACACGCCTTAAAAAGTGTCCTCACAGAGTCCTCTGTCACTGCTTTGCTGTATGCGTGCAGCCGTAGTCTACTGCAATTTCCTTCAGGATCAGTTTTTTAAATCAAAATATCTCTCTTTTTATCTACCTATACCCTATGTTTAGCACTGCTGTAAAATCATTAGCTTGGTCAATACTGTCCTTCATGTACACTGTCCTCTTACAGACTGAGAAGGCAGAAAGATATTTAGAAGCTGAGGACATGCAGTAAAGTCAAGGTTCATTAACATGTGCAGAATTTCCATAGTACTAGCACAATATTTGAACATTTCTGGAAAGTGTGATGATATCTGTTAGTCTGAACTACGAGGTTCACCTGTGCCGAATGTTTGTTTCCTATATCTTCTTCGTGGTCCAGGTTGCCTGGGCTTATCAAGGAATAAGTGGATAAGGATAATGGATGGATGGATGGATGGATGGATGGGCTTATCAGATCTGGACATTTAATCCGAAAATTCTGCTTTGCATTTCTGCTCATCCAGCTGAACCCGTGGCTGACTCAGTGTTAATGTTTACAGCACAAGCAGGAAATCTGGGCTCCATGCAGCTCAGAAAAACTGATCATCGAGGTGTTTAGTTAAAGGTGAAGCTGGGATTGCGTTTAGTAGGAATAAAGAGCCAAAGCGAAGTGAAGCAGAGAAGGAAGAGAGACCTTTAGAACCAGCAGCATTTGCTCTTCGTCAAAGGTCTGGGATTGACGCCCAGTCTGGCAGAACAGAAGGTTAATGGCTTCCATGTGCTGTAAGGTTGCTAAACATAACTGTAAGAAGTATTTGCATCATTTCCCAAATGATATTGTCTTCAGACACACACACACACACACACACACACACACACACACACACACACACACACACATATATATATAAGCATTATTAGCATTCAGAAATGCAATGAAAAAGGTGCTTCTGCCATAGAATAAGTTTATATTTAAATGCATGCTCTTTTAGTTTGACAAACAACACATTCTAAAATGTATTCATCCCCAAAGAGTACAAGTAAGTGAAATAAAGTTGCTTTATTTAGGACAATGTCTGTAAATCTTGCTTAATCATAAAGATGTTGAACATTAAAGTGGATTGAAAGGCAAGTTCAACAGAAGGTCTGTTTATTGTATGTTGGGGTCACAATGATCAGAGCTGCCGGACAGCAGGGAAAACCTGACACAACCGGAAACTGTCACCGGTGTGCTGAGCTTTGCGAGCCATTGACGGCAGTTTTCTGAAAAAACTTAATCACTAAAGCGGCAGCGTTGTTTCACAGTCAGTTTATTAAATGCATCAAACAGCAGTTCATAGTCTGGTGGACCAAACTACAGTTAAGTAAACAGGTGAGCAGATAGAAGCTGCAAACTCTAGGTGGAGTTAACTTGACCAAAGTGTTCAATGTGACCTTATCCTGTTAAAAGCAAACTGCTTTCCAGAAGCAGTTATTCCCCGTTGAGGCCATCTGTTCAACCAAATATAGGGGAAAAAAAGCAAATTAATCACAGTGGTAAGTTTTCACAGCGCAGGTCTGTACGCAGCATGAGGCTGAATATGAGCAATTTATTTGTCTTTCAGTTTTACGGAGATGACCGGCGGGGTTTCCCTGGAAATTAACACCTGAGCCATGTGGGCTGCAAAGGCCCCCCGAAGCACTATAGCCCAATGTGAGGACAATGCGGCCAAGGTCAGTAAACTCAGAAACCCCATTTTAATAGTAAAAGAAAACAAATTGAAGAGGATTTTGATGAATTTTGTTGCTTAAAGGTAGCTGATGAGTTCCCTGATCGCGTTTTATTGTCTGAGAAGTGTGTCTGGGGGGGAAACTGGGGTAGACAGTAAATTTCTACCAAAGGAATAGATAGACAGTTACAGTCATACCCCTGTTCCTCTATGGGGTGTTTCACTTAATACCCTTCCTTCTGATTATGAGACATTTCTTTGTATTCAAAATAACCAGATTTATATTTCGTGCCTCTTGACAGCTGAGCAGCATGAGAGCAAAGCCACAATGGGATTTCCTGCAAAGAAGTCTGCCCTGCGCTGAACTTCCATTCCCTCTTGTTTGTCAGTTTCTCTTGATATCGGGATAATCACGACCCGTTTGGATGGTCCAGACCATCTCAGCTTGTTCCCTGTGTTTTGGCCGTGAACGTTTTGTTCGGGGTGCTGTACATGATCGGAACAGGAGAGCCGAAGGAGCACATGTGGACAGAGTAACCGAGGGTAAAGGAAATCCACCTTGATATGTTGTGCTATGATAGTAAATGGGATTTTTGGCATAAACAGATGTCAATTTTGGGGCATAATGAATACAACAAAATTTTCACAACCTTACGAGGGGTTCTTCAGGAGCGCATAACCTTTGTAAGGTGGCAGAGGACTGTGTTCTGTTAAGTGCTGATAGTTGGAATGGGATCGTTTTTTACTTTCACATTCAAATTTATACACAGTTCAGTGAAAAATTGGTTTTCCCTCTTCTTTCCTCTGTGTGAGAAGTAAAATGTCAATCACATTCCTGAGAAGCGAGTTCAGGTCCTTGAGGGCCCAGAGACACTGAGGGGGTCTGAGGATATGGAAACATCCACTGCCAAAGTGCAGCACTTCTGCCAGCCACAGGCTTTGGGAACATTTTTTTAGATGAATGGCTGAGTAAAATGCAATAATTTACCACCTGACAACAGGGCAGGAAATCCAAAAAGCTTTTAAACTGATCTTTAACTATTTATTTTAAAATATCGTGTTTATTTTGCCACAAACAATGTGCAAAATATTCCACAATATCAAAAGGAAAGGTTGTTATTGTAATTTTCATTTCTCTGAATTCACTTCTGTAATAAAGCTGTTAAGATGTTTTGAAGTTTAGTCATGCACTGTTTGATCGTTCCTGTAGCTTTAAAAGTCCACAAAAAAAAGCCAAAACTGGATGAAAATGAGTCATTAGAGCAGCAGGAACAAATGTTGTCTGGAACTGTTGCAAATGACCATGGAGTTCATTCTGACAGCAGTTCATATCCATCCTTAAGACCAGAATCTGTCCATCCATTTGTCCATCCATCTATTTTTGCTAACCACTTATCCCGAATAAGGTTACAGAGGTCCAGAGCTGTTTAGTAGGGTGCTGTGCCTCCTTTGGCCTTCATAATAGCTTGAATTCATGTGGGCATGAGGGCATTCTTCAAGGTGCCGGATGCGTTGTGCAGGAATGTGGTGCCATGCAGAAAAGATTGTGCTGTGTGGCTGCTGCAAATTGTATGGCTACACAGTCTTGCTATAAACAGTTATGACCACCTCATCCCAAAGATGCTCGAGAGGGTTGATTTCTGGGGACTTTGCGGGGCAAAGAAGCAGCAAAAATGTGCTGTCTGGTTCCTGGAATGATTCGGTGGTGATACCTGCCTTGTGGCCTAGTGCAGTTTCATGCTCCCTCAGGGAAACTGTAGCCACATTTGGTCAAAAGTGATAGTCAGTTGCACCGTGCCATTCATATGTTCTTCACTGGGTATCAGGGACCCTAATGTGGGCCAGGAAAACATCCCCACACCAACACACTGGCACCACCAAACAGGAGAGCACCATGGACTCATGTTGCCTGGACCAAATTCTGAGCTTTCCATCAGACTGCGTTTTTCCACTCCTCAACGGTCCAGTTTTGGTGCTGCTTTGCCCGCTGGAGATGCACTTTCTTGTTCTTCCCTAACAGCTTTGGCAGCCCACACGGTCACTGGCTGTTGTAGCCCATTTGAGACAAAGTCTGACAAGTGGTTCATTGTGAGGTGACATTCTGCACACCAGTGTTCAATTCGGGTGTGATTTGCCTGGTTTTGGTCCGTTTGTCTGCTTGCTTACCCAAATCTTGGCATTTTCTTTCAGCCCCTCTTAGTCACAAGCTGTTTTCACCCATGCTGAATACAGTTACTTTTTGCTTTTCCTGTCGTTCTTGGTAAACCCTTGAAATGATGTGCACAAAAAGCCTAGGATAAGGGCCAACTGGGAGATGTCAGAACCGGCATGCTTAATGTGAGCTATCGCGCCCACGTTCAGAGTCACTAAGATAACTTGTTTTGCCCTTTCCAATGCTCAGCTGAATGTAAACCAATGCTATAAATATAGGTCTGCCTGATATGTACCACATTAGAATCACATAACTTAACATAACTCGGTGAAATATGCAAGTTATGTGAAGAGGGGTGTACCTAATAAACAGGCAACTAAGTATACTTCCACATGAATAGGCCAAGAATGAAATATGAAGAGGTTACATTGGGTCACAGGTGTAACAATAAAACATTCCACTGAATTATGATGAAGATCAAATGTTAATTTTTCAACCCGAAGAAAGTGAGAGGGTCAGCTCGGCAGCTCAACAGGTTGCACCTGAGCTGTTCAGGTGTGGGTTTGAGTTTTATGGCGTCTGTATGTTAACCCTCTGTCTGCATGGGTATGAGTGTTCCAGCTCTTTCCCAGACAGGCATTTCAAACTGATTGGTCACTAAACTGTGTGTATGGCCACCCTACGATGGACTGGCATCCTATCCCAGGATTAAGGGGTTAAAGATAGATGGATGGAAAGAAATGGAAAAACCTTGTTTATCCATAATGTAGGAATTTCAGGTATGGAGCACAACAAACTAAAAGTAATAATTTCATTAAAAAATTGCTATAGAAAAGCTTTTTCTTGCCAAGTACGTAACAACAATCAGCCTGCATTCCATAATTTAATCACAAAAGTATTTAGTTTTTTGTGCAGTGAATCCCTCTGGGAGAGACGCTATAAAGATCTTCACTGAGTATCATTAGGAATCTCAGTCTTTCCTTCTGAACCCTTTTCAGTGTTACAGTTGTACACTAAGCTGCTAAGAAGATTTTGCCCATATGTACAGCAGGGTAATTTTTACTGGATGAAGTGCCTTTAGCAAGGGTACTGCAGGAGGAGGTGGGATTTAAACCCAGCTGCTTCAAATCTCAGGCATTCGTTTGTAAAACTTCTCTTCCTTTGCTTGTTTCCTCAGCTGAACGCTGCAAATCTGTGAAAATATGTCTTTTCCAAGTGTATGGAAGGACGGATTCTGTTGCTGAACCCATAAGGAAGGTGTAAAATACCACGTTTTTTTTTCAGGATGGAGGTGTCCACTATAGGCAAAAAAATGAATAATGTGCAGTGCAAAACCAGACAATTCCCAACTCAAAAAAGCACAAAATGTAATATAAACTCGACAACTAGAAACCCAGTATATGTGCTGTACTGTGGATACAATACAGAGCAGATTTCTGGGGAAACTTTAACAAAATAAATTGAACAATAATAAAAAAACTAGAGGTTTGACCTTTTCCTGCATTACCCAAAGTGTATAACCAGAACCCAATATCACATTTTTGCACATTCATAATTAAATGTACCAGTCTGGTGTTCTTGTCATTCACACTTGGTTTCTTAGATACATTCCCTACAGAAACCCTGGTGAGACTTTTTCTTGTAAAGTCACGGTAAAAAAGCTTGTATTTTTGGCTCGGTGTTGTCTTGAAAGTATTATTTTACCATCGCTGACTGAAACATCAGGTGCGGCTTATGGACAGTCAGGGATGGACTTACCAGTAGGCAAAGGCAGGCAAGCACCTATGGCCCCAAGAATCATAGGGCACCATGAAAAAAGACATTGGCATTTATATACGTGTTGATTTTTATTCGAACTTATACCAAAATATCAAATATACTAAACACACCATATCAAAAAAAAAAAAAAAAAAAACGAAGCTGGCACAGCTATTATTTTCAGAACCAACTTCAGTCCAGTCTGTAAGGGACTATTCCATGTTGTTGTGAGTACAAACATGGCTAAAATACCGGAAAATAACTCCAAGAGAAGCCTGACAAGCTATGTATTCTGCAAAGATCATTCTGTAGCTTTTCTGTATTTGTTCAGACAATGTTCTTTGACTATAACACTTTAAGAAAAAAAATCATTAATATAAACATTTGTTTAGCCACGCTCATTATTGTGGAAAAAAATGGCATTTGGCTTCAGCGGTGGCTGCAAGAGAAGCAACAAGCAATTTTGCTTTATCTAATTTTATTTGTCAAATTTCATACCCATAAACGCAAGTTTGCTAATAAGAAATCATTACTATCCAGTACTCCACTAATAAAATAGCAATAAAAACCATTACACTTTGTAAATTCTTCCATTTTTTTTATTAAACTGTGATCTGTAATTGTATGCACCCGAATTTCTAATTTTTTCTTTTTTTTTGTTACTACTTGCACCGTCATTCAGTATTAATAAATTAATCGTTCTGCCATCATTAATAAAAAAAAAAATCAAGTGAAGCTCCGTCATAGAGGATTATGAACATACTGCGTAATGTAAAGATGTGAATTTTTGGCACACCGTATTTTATCAATACCACTACACACCTGTTAGAGGGTGAAGCGGTGAACGTGGCTTGTGGTCAACTGTTAACCTAGTCTGGGATAATCAGTTACGGTGCATAGTCAGGGCAAATCGGTTCGGTACAACGATGAAACTGACTTTTTGAACAGCAAACGCAGTTCGTGGTGTCTTGACTTTGACTGTCAGACGTCCTGTGCTGCACAAATGAAAGTACTGGTAAACGACAGCTAGACCTAAACACTTGTGTATCAGCACGGGCAGCCTCATGAAGAACAGGATGGCTGCATGGATCTGAGTTTATAGTGGGTTGCACAGATAGATTATTATTTAACAACATTGCTGACCTCATAATTATTTTACCACAGATAATGCAAGATCCAAGATACGGCCTGGAGCTCTGCAGCATTGTCTCTCACAAAGAACCATAGGGCCAGCAAAAAGGCACTTTTACACTCAGACCTGACTGATTAGACTTGGGGTTAAGGTAAGGGGTTAGTACAGAAAAGGGTGAGACCTGGGATTCATGAGGGCCCCTTTCCTATCTTTGCCTAGAGCCTCCAAACCATTAAATCTGCCCCTGATAGAAGGAGGCCGGACAGCTAGACTTCACACAATGCTGAACTCATTTCCAATTACATCTCAGAAGCCAGAAGTCCATATGCTGTGCACTCTACACCTTGAGGAACTACAGGGTGAGCTCTCCAACAGGGGTGGCTGACAGATTTATAACAACTGAACACCGAGCAATGAAACAGAAAACCTCGTCTTTGATGTGCAGATAGCTCATTCCAGACTGATGAACCTCCCTTCTCCCATGAAGACCTCAGACAGTGTGAGATTGCTTGAGGTCCTGCTGACAAATGGCTTGGACAGGATAGTACAAAAATGCTGAGGCGTGAACACGTGAAGAATGTAGAAAACCCTGCAGCCAATTTATCTAGTAATGTTTTGAGACTGCAGAGAACAAACCTGCTGTTTTTTTCCACAGAAGTGAGTGATGGACCCTCTTCAGGTGAAACACGTGAGCCAAATGACTGGCAGTGTGCTGAATATCTATGGAAACTCTGACCTGCAAATGCAGGCACCATCTGATTATGTTTTACTCATTTAACTGGTACTCATTTCAGCTGACAGAGATATGCTTAAATTGATTACTTGTACTTGAGTGAACATGGCGAGGTACTCTAAGCACAAAACTGAGGGATCAGGTTATGAAACAGAGGAAAGGTTTGCTTTATTGAGAATATTTGGATGTCATTGCTAAACCTAACATTGACCCTAACCCATAGGCTTAAGTCCTAGCCCTAAGCTTGACCCTGACTCTGACCTTAACCCTAAGCCTAGCCCTCACCATGACTTAACTTCTTGTTCTAACCCTAACCCTAACAATAACCCTGACTCTAACCTTAATCCTAAGCCTAATGCTAAGCCTAAGCCTAAACCTCAACATAAACCTAAACCTGATTCTGATTCTAAATCTAATCCTAACCCCAAGCCTAACCTTAACCCCTAGGCCTTTCTCCTTGCTCTAACCCTAACCCTGACTCTGACATTAACGCTAAACCCAAGCCTAACCCCAAGCCAACCATAAACTCAACCCTGACCCTGACATTAACTCTAAACCCAAGCCTAACCCCAAGCCAACCATAAACTCAACCCTGACCCTGACATTAACTCTAAACCCAACCCTAACCCCAAGCCAACCATAAACTCAACCCTAACCCCAACCCTAACCCTAATATGTCATACAGCTGTGATCTATGAGTGTCTTTAAAATATTCCCTCCATTGCATCCCATGCACAACATTTCTGCATCGCTCCTTCCTCCGGCCATATGGAATGAAGTGTTTCAGTGCTGAGACAAAGAAAAAGGGAACAGCTGCCTGGAGCGGTGACCTCACTCGGGGAGTGTTCGGCAGCGGCACTATGAAGCCAGCCGCTAAAGCCTCTGTAACGTGGCAACTCCACTCCTGGGGCTCAAGTTCCCCTCTGATGCCAAGTGCCGCTCCTTTCATTAATCTGGATGATATTACAGAGACCTGTGCTCGTCTTTTACGGCTGCATTTCATCTTGCACTTCGCCAGGATAAGCCCGAATAACTGCTCAATGCATAAATGGCAGAAGCTGGCACTGATTTCCATTTACTGAAGGATAATTTTTACTCTGTCACCCTCTGAAATGGGGGAAAAATTTGTGCAAATTAGAAGATTGATGGAGCAACTTGGTGCCCAGTAAGTCTCTGTCCATAATGCATATAAAACTGGCATAACTTGAGCTTATAAATCACTTCTGGTTTAAAAAAAAAAAAAAAAAAAACATCCAGATGCAAAAAACATCTGCAGTCTTTTTATGCAGAATTAAGCCTGTGTTTTTGCGGAGCCCCATAACTGTCTGAAAAGAACCTATCTGTCTGGGAAATGCTTTATGTCATTTATTGCTGAGGAAGGACGTTTGGGTTGTGTTTGCATCTAACATGTCAACCTGACGCTGACTTCTTCACCACTCAATAGGAGGGGTTTGTTAGTTTCTTTCATTTGAAATGTCATCTCAGATTTTCGCAACATATGCTCAGTGGAAACCGTGCTGGCACAGATGATACCCACAACCTCCAGGGAGTAAATGTATAGAAAAGAAAATCTTACTTTCAGCAGACAGACTGGATCTCACTTTTGTATTCGCAATACGTTTGTCCGATATAAAATTTGTGTCATTTATCAAGTGAATTGGAATAATGAAACTTCTTTTTAACTCCGAACCCCCAGTAAATACCAAGTACATCTGCTGGTGGGCATCAGGCAAGTGCACAAATGCAAAAACCACGGACGTTGCCCTGTCCTTCAATTTAGCGAGAAAATATCTTCTCAATTTTCTGACATGACTGTAATAACCATTCCTTTGCGTTCATACTGAAGAACTTCCAAAATGCCTTCCCTTCACCCCTTGATTTTTTTCCTCAAAGCAAGCATGACAGCAAAACTGAGTCCATGGCTGCATCTGCACACAACTCGCACGAAACAAACACTATCCTACCTGTTGCTGCGGAGGCCAAAGTCAGGAGGGGGAGAAGAAGAGCTAGGAGAGTTCTTGCTGTAGCTGGACACATTGTCACCAGTGTGCTGCTTCTGCACAACTGGGCTGCGTTCCTCTCCCAGGAAAAGCACCTTCAGCCCCAGCTGCGCTCGCTGCCCCATATCGCCCTCCTGTGGAGGCAGCGGGAACAGCTCCGCACCATTGCCTTCTTCAGGCTCCCCCACCATCACGCCAGAGGACCCGGGTCGCTCATCATTTCGTGATGCTGGCTGCTCATCTTCATGATAGAACAGCAGGACAGTAGGATTAAGACTGTATGGACACCTGCTGGTCTCTGGGCCCTCGTGGACATCTGCTGGTCTCCAGTCCTGTGGACCCCTGCTGGTGTCCAGTGCTGCACTGCCACCTCCTGGTCTCCTGATCCACAAGGAGGACTCCTGCTGGTCCCCAGTCCCGCAGAGACTGTGCTTGGGGTCTCCAGTGCAGGACCTCCACCTGCTGTCCAGTCCTGTTGGACACCTGCCGTCCTGGGCGGCCTTCAGAGTGGTGTCCTGCGTGTTATCCCCTTGGAGCCCAAGCACAAAATGAAGTTCTGCCAAAAGCAGCAACGGCTTCGGCGCGCCGAGTTCCACGCAAGAACCGCGGCGTGATTTTTGTTGCAAGAAGCTAAACGCAGCCACACGCGTGGAGAATGTGTTGCTAAGCAACCGGTCCGCTTGACCAGACCGCGCAGATGTTGCAGCGCTTCGTTCGTTTGAACGATCGTTGCCCCGGCGCAGAAAGCATAGGTTCAGCCCAGCGGAGCATTTTCTGCGGAACCACATGCGGGAAAACTTGCTCAGTTTGCGGAGCGGTGCGGTGGGGCGGCCGGGAAACGGGGGTGGGGGGAAGGGGGGGGTTCCTCTCCGGCTTTGTTGTGGCGCCCCCTGGCGTTGCTGGTTTCAGAGTGGGAGCGAGCCGCAGAGTGGAGTGGAAGAGGAGGGCAGAAACGCACGGCTTGCATCGCGGAGCACGAAACCTGCAAAGGAAGAAGAAACATCAGGCAGGGGAGAGCGAATGGGACGGAAGCCGGTCGGTGCTTCAGAATAATTTCTAATAATTGTTAATAATTCAAAACGCCGCCGACGAAGATGTTGCTGCCTGTGGACGGAAGAAGGTTTTTCTCAGCGCAGGAGATGTAACTGTGTGTGTGTGTGTGTGTGTGTGTGTGTGTGTGTGTACCACGAGAAGGTCGAGAAGGTGCTCTGAAGGCAAGTTGGAGTCATGGCTCTGCTCGTTCGTCTGCACAGCGTCCGCCACCTGCGGGGGAGGGCAGACCGGGTGGCCAAGGTGGCCTTCAGAGGTACCGTCGTCTCAGCGTCTTCAGCATCACCAGCATCACTTTGCAAACATTCAGACAAACCCTCGTCCGTATTAAGGAACACTTTAATGCTCACATGAGGGAGGCGCTTGGTGGCCAAGGTGGCTTTGAGAAGCTCCACCATCACCATCATCGTCATCGCCAGCTTCAGCAGCAGCATCCCTGCCGTTTCCATCCATTTGCTGAAATTGTTCTAAACACATTTTAATATTCATGTAAAATTTGGCTTTCAAGGGTGAAATATAACTTTCTCCATATTTATTTTTGAACAATTTTTATTACTTCCTTTTCTTAAGTAGTTAAACTCTTTGAAAGCTGTCAAATACTAATAATTAACCCATAGCATTAACACAGTCTTAACTTTTCATAGTTACTCTTCATACAACAGCAGGTGTTTTGTTGTCTGTTTGAAGCAGGTAACAATTGTAATAGCAATGAAAATTATAATTGACAATAATGGGCAAAAATGTGTGTACACCTCAGTTATTATTATTATTATTATTATTATTATTATTATTATTATTATTATTATTATTATTTTAGTGTCTTAGTTTTGCTCAGCCTTCCAGCAGTTTAAGTACAGCATGTGGAAATATTTGAATGAACAATGAAAACTCCAGAGAACAGAAAAACAGTGGCCATTTGCGGTTTTGCGATTTATTAAAACAAAGTGAACTCTGAGTTTGTGTGACACTACAGTGGCCCTCTGAGGGACTACAGATGGGCACTGGGGTGTCTGTCTGACCTTTTAGACGATACAGTAGTTAATGGGTCTAATGGTTGACAGTGTGGTCAACAGCTCACTGACTCCATGTTTCCCGCTGGGTCTGCTGAGGACATCGCATCTCCCCTGGTCTGGCCAACCCCATCTGCAAACCCCCTTTAAACACCCCAAACCATCCTCTATGTCCTCCAGCAGGGAGTGGCAGATCTGGTCTAGCGTGTCCAGGCCCATAGTCCAGCAGGCGGGTGCGATCACATGAGCCAGTCAGCACCAGATAAACTTTAAATGTACACATAAAAGTGCAGATAATAATCTAGAAATACAGTAAATCATAACTTGCTGCACGGGGAGTAATTCTGCCTGTTAAAGCTCAGTTATAAGATTATGATTCAATTCCAAAATGTCCTCCTCGCCCACACCGCTGGAATACAGTTTGTCAATATGAAGGTGGAATGATTTATCACAACCACTGAAATGAATGTGATTATAATATTCATTCATATTGATTATGGTGGGACAAGGTGTGCTTATACGTGCTGTACAGTGGAAAGCGGGCTTTGTGCCGCTCCGCTTTTTGGCTGCTCAGAACCTGTTGGGTTCACGCAGGCTGTTGGCCTCTCCGCACTGGGTATTAGTGAAAAAATATTTACAGGGCCTTCATTTACAGCACGCTTTTCACCGGCTGTAGTAGTTTGATAAATGTTTGCACTTTGTGTCCTTCTCAGTACAGAAGCTTCTATTTCCATTTCATGGTAATACAGCAGGGTGTTGGGTTTGTGCCTTGCTGGGGTGAAAGACCAATAGGGATCAGTACCGGCGGGCAGAACTCGTACTCTCAAATCAGGTGGTGTCAGTCTGTAAAGGTGTGACGTGAGCGGGTTTGACCAAAGTAGTTTCATCACCACCGTTCATTTTTTCCTGCATTAAAGACAGATTTACCGGTGCTCAGTTATCACAGCAAGAAGAAGGTGCAGGAGGAGGTTTGTTCCCTAAAAGAGTAAAATCAGGCAGGAAAGTCTCGCTCATATGGACTTTTAATAAAATGAAACATGAAGACATTTTAAATGGTTATTTGTGGTTACCATAGGCTGCTATGTTTAATATCCCAGACCCAAAGGTTTAATATCCTAATTCTACCACTGTAACATCATTGCCAGCCTGAGGGCTTTGCTAATTCGAAAGCCTTTACTGGTGAATGATGACAGCGCTCTTTGCTGTTCTTATATACTGATGCTGCATTTTATCTCGATTTCCTTTAAGTCACTGTGGTACGTGCATCAACAGACGTGACAAATATCTTTTTGTCGGTTGGTGTTCATTGACCGATTTTGCAGTTGCTTCTCCTGACCCCACTGGTGGTCCCTCATGTCGAGTGAAGATCCAACCCCCAGTGTGCTGACCCTCCATTTCTCATCACTGCAGGACTATCGTTTTACACCAGAGTTTTGGAAAACTGTGAAGATGAAGCTCAGATTGATGAGGTCTGTGTTTTTCACTCTTTAATCTGGGGCATCATGAACATGTACTTATTTTGTGTAGAGAAATGCATTTCATAGGCGTGTTTGGAACTGATTTTGGGATGTCACTGTGTTGCCTGTCTGCGGTGGACTGGTGTCATAAACGCAAAAAAATTGCCTTGTTTTTAGTTTCAAGTTGGGGAAAAGGTTTTAAATAATTTCACTCGTAACAAAAACTTGTAAGCCAAAGACTCGTATTTTGAGGGTCACCTGTATGTACACACAAAATTTCTAACTTTAGACACAAACACACACAGACACACACGCGCTATATATTATATGAAAAATGCGTTTCATGAAGGAATCAGTCACAAAAATTAAACGTAAGAGATTGTTTAGAGATTCTGCTGAAAATGCACCCTCAAAATGAAAGGATGTTTGTTCACGGCTCCCCCTTCCAGCTGCCAGTCTTCAGCCTGAAGTGCTCAGGCTTCAGTAGCTGTCTAGTTGTGCATCTCCATGGTTTAATATCCGCCACCGATACAGTGTTCCACAGCTCAAGTACATGATGCTGCCTCCTGAGACTATGAAATAATAATCATTATGATCCTATTAGAGTCATTATTAAGATTTTGTGCTGGATGGATGTGCCATTGAGTCAGTTCTGTCTCACAGCCAACACTTGCGTGGTCTGTTAGACAGGGGAGTGCTTCGCCATTGCCTTCTTCAGTGCACATCTGCAATGTGCAGACTTGGAGAGAAGCTGCTGGCTTCAGACCTCGCTCCTACCGATCAAATCAAAGTGCTTGATAAAGAATGGTTGAATAAACACATGGTTGCATGCAGTAAACCTGTTTAGCACAATTGAATGGAATTGAGAACAGATGGCTGTGTCTCTGGCCAGATCCTAGGGATTTAATGAATTTGTAATGATGAACATCTTCTTCTGGGATTTAATGAAGGTTTTTTGATCTTCTTATGAATGTCCTTCTCTTTTCTGTTTGCAGACTTTCCGCTGGCCAATTGCCAGTAACATTGATGGAAATGAAATGCTGGAAATCCAAGTGTTCAACTACAGTAAAGTATTTTCAAACAGGTACGTTTGGATCAAGTGTTCCACTTAAGGTTGTAACCTGTTTTTTTCATGATTCAATACCTTATGTGAAATTTAGCTTTTGATTTGTTGTAATGCCTGTTTTTGAATAAAACAGCAGAAATGAAAAGGACTTAGTCTTTATAAAAGATTAGTGCAGATGGTAAGAGTTGTGTCTGTACTACAGATAAATGAAAGAATATAGAAATGTTTGCCAGAATCATGTACCAGTTTTTTTCTTTTCAAGCACTTCTGGACCTCTTAAGGATCCGTGTACAGTTTATTGTACATAAGCTTCACTGAATTATAGCAAACAACACAAAAATGACTGTAAACTAAGGAACTCTTTGGATGACACAAGTCTGATGAATCTTTGCTGCCTTGGGATGACTTGAATTTGAAGGAAGCATAAATTCTACACTTCACCAGGAAATTCTTATGGAGAAAATCTGCTCAACTGTTTGTGAGCTGAAGCTGAAGCATAACTGGGTTGAGCAGCAAGACAATGATACAAAAGTGCATCTGACTGTAGCTGAAGAAGAAGCAAAATTAATGTTTTGGACTGACTTGCTTAAAGTCCTGACTAGAACCCAACAGAGATGCTGCGGCAGGACCTAAAACAAGCAGCTCATGCTCAGAAACCTACCAATGTGTCTGAATTAAAGCAGTTCTCCAGAAACAGGTGCTAAAAGCCTAATATCAAATTATAGGGAGCATTTGGTTACAATTATTGCTGCAATAGCTCATGCAACCAGTTATAAAATAAAGTTTTATTTAAGGAGCCAGGTGCTTGTTCACTTGGGTGACATGGATGTTTAATAACTTTATTAAATAAAATTAAAATTTAAAGCATGTTTATTCAGCTTCCATTCAGGAAGGGGGCAAAACTTTTACACAGCACTGTAGCTGTTATAGTCACCTATTACTCATTGCTGTAGTCACTGTTATTACTCTTGTAGTCACTTACAGCAACTGTTGTAGTCACTGTTATAGCAACTTATAAGTTACCGGTGCTGCCTGGGTCAGAAAGTCAACATGTAAAAAATAATAACACCCTTAAAGCGGTTACATTTAGTACATAAGTGTTGTTTTTGCCTGGCGAACGCCCCACAGAGTGCCGCACTGATTCAAGTCAAGTGGAAACGTGGAAGGGTTGAAAGGAGAAAAGTAATAACAATCCCCTGCCCCCCAGTCAACCCTCCTTGGTATGTGTGTGTGTTTGTGTTTATCAAACCACACAAAAATATCAGCTAGCGTGGGAAGTACATGAGCACCAAATTTTAAGTGTGGCTTAAAAAACAAAGCTGTGCATACAGAACAAACAGTCGGACAGACGGAGGTTGAACTTTATAGATATAGAGACAGTTTTTGTTGCAATGATCTATATTACTGTAATAGTGACTATTATATTCATTATTATAGTCTCTATTATGGTCACTATTATGGTCACTAATGCTCTACAAAGGAAATTTCAACAAAAGTTGCCCTCAATTTAAAATTCTGCTCATTTGCTATGAGCACAATGAGATGGAATTGGGTATAGAATAATTTATGAGACTCTAGCAGCATTGTGTTTGTCACTCTTCAGTTTACCTCATCGGTCTGTTACCAGCAGGTTAATGAATGCTGTAACTGATCTAACTGGGAAGCGTCTGGTTGTGGAGTCCATCAGTGAAAGGCCAAAACGGAACATCCGAAGGCAGTGCAGGTCTATCAGGCCACCGACATTTTGATCACTTCAGGTTGTCTTATGACCCGAAACCCAAACGCAGATCCCTGCCATATACCTGCTCTAAAAATAATGAAGTATATGTCCTTTTCAGTGAAAAACTGGGATGCTCTGCTAATTCTTACCGGCACCAGGAGGCACATAGGTTAGACCTGCAGCCTTACACTCAAGGGACCCAGGTTCAGACTCCACCTTCTCTTTTCGTACCCTTGAGCAAGCTGCTTACCCAAAAATTGTGCTTGTGCACATACAGCAGCCCTATTGTGTGAATGGATGAATAACTGTAACCAGCTGAGCAAGTTTATTTGTTTGCTTTGTGGAAAATAACAATATAAATGGTCGCAGTTATGTAGTGATTCACCGGCTCTTGCAAATGTTTTTCTCACCTTTTGTGGGAGTGTGTCTGCGCCAGCGGAATACAGGTCGCCTGCAATGTTAAAACAGCTGATCAGCTGATCGAAATTGACCATTACAAATAATACAAAATACACCTGATCTCGTAATTTTCTTGGCTTTTGTCAGGCTCGCAGACTTCTTTTGAGTGTCCATTAATAATTTCTGCTTGCCTTATTTTTAGAAACCATTTCAGTCCCTTCAGAGCAAATGAGAGAAACTGTCAGCGAAAAAAAAATCAATAATAAATGTTATCTTTACAGAAAGTAATCAAAAGCCAAAACGTGATACCGCGGTGTTCATTATTAAAAAGTCTGGGGAACTCAGTGCCGCAAAGGATTGACAGTCATTCATGCTGGGGACTCATTGTGGAGGACAAATTGTGTTCATCTTCTAAGGTTTCTCATAGTCCTCTAAAGGCACAGCTCAAGTAGCAGTGCAGTAGCGACAGGGTCCACTGTGCTACTGTTAAAAACCTTTTTAAAGCACTGGGGAATTTTGTATTAAACATGACAGTAAAACCAGGAGGTTATGCCTCTAACAAGCTGTACAAGTGGACTGCATTTCTATCTTACAATTATTTTTAAATACGCAGACTTTAATACTGTGTGCGTCACACCATGACAAAGTTCTGGGAAATATATCATTCTCGTAGCTGCTTTGTAGAGAGAACAAACATCGCTTGTGGTGTTGTCCATTTTTTAAAGAAAAGTATAACTTGGCATTATGCCTTGACCAATTTAAGCCCTGAATATCGCTCATCTTGTTTCCTCTGGGGATATTTGACAAACACGCTTTGTTTCAGTCCCTCTTTGTGTGTTTTCTCATCTCTCCCTGCGCTGATAACACTCTTCCATTTTAGGCAGGAAGAGCTGGGTCCACTGTGTTTCCCACAAGAAAACAGGAGGGAAATTTCGGTGTTTTCTTAAAAGTCTGAAAAGGGCGACTGGGCCATCATTACAGAAGGGAAATGAAGCAGCGCACTGTTTGTTGGAGGAAATGGGGTTGACAGAGGGATGGGAAGGGCCCAAAGAAGCCAATTATTTTCTCTACACTGCTTTCAGTGTGGTCCGGAGTTGTTGCGAACACTACTACTACCATTATTATTATTATTATTATTATTATTATTATTATTATTATTATTATTATTATTATTATTATTATTATTATTATTATCTTTTTGGTTGTTTTGTTACTAGTAATAGTACAAGGACCAATCCCATCTCCTGGTGTAGTAAACTTAAGCAATGTACTTACCCTGATTTAATACAGTAAAAGCATGGTAAATGGGTAAACATGGGGAAATGCCTGTTAGTATCTTAGCACTGCAGGTTGCTGTGCAGAAATATGCCAGCTTAATAAAAAATATATATTAGTAGTATGCAACCTGATGTAGACATGGGGTGGCCATGTCGGCACCGGAGTTCCACACGCAATCCTAATTTAACAGGAAAAATAATATGGGATGAAGAAGAAGGTAAAGCAGGGCAGAAAGGAAGCAAAAAGCACTGGAAATCCACATAAATTAAGAGAGCACTACACTGCCTCTAGACCTCAGGCCAACTGCTTCTTTTCTCAGGCTCGACTGATATTGCACAGGATGGGGC
This sequence comes from Heterotis niloticus, assembly GCA_018136845.1. Lineage (NCBI taxonomy): Eukaryota > Metazoa > Chordata > Actinopteri > Osteoglossiformes > Osteoglossidae > Heterotis > Heterotis niloticus. The sequence continues at coordinate 22,200,210 of CM030904.1, read as the reverse complement.
CAAGGCTGTATTGCCATGTATGGCTGTTATTATTATTATTATTATTATTATTATTATTATTATTATTATTATTATTATCTTTTTGGTTGTTTTGTTACTAGTAATAGTACAAGGACCAATCCCATCTCCTGGTGTAGTAAACTTAAGCAATGTACTTACCCTGATTTAATACAGTAAAAGCATGGTAAATGGGTAAACATGGGGAAATGCCTGTTAGTATCTTAGCACTGCAGGTTGCTGTGCAGAAATATGCCAGCTTAATAAAAAATATATATTAGTAGTATGCAACCTGATGTAGACATGGGGTGGCCATGTCGGCACCGGAGTTCCACACGCAATCCTAATTTAACAGGAAAAATAATATGGGATGAAGAAGAAGGTAAAGCAGGGCAGAAAGGAAGCAAAAAGCACTGGAAATCCACATAAATTAAGAGAGCACTACACTGCCTCTAGACCTCAGGCCAACTGCTTCTTTTCTCAGGCTCGACTGATATTGCACAGGATGGGGCCAAGGCTGTATTGCCATGTATGGCTGTTATTATTATTATTATTATTATTATTATTATTATTATTATTATTATTATTATTATTATTATTGTTGTTGTTGTTGTTGTTGTTGTTGTTGTTGTTGTTGTTGTTGTTGTGGAAACGTCAGTTTCCTTGCATTTGCCTCTTTTCCCAGACTCATCGGCACCTTCCGCATGGTGTTACAGAAGGTTGTGGAGGAAGGCCACCTGGAGGTGTCTGATACTCTGATAGATGACAACAACACGGCCATCCAGGTGTGAGATGTTCTTTAACGTAACGTGGAGATGTATCCATTCCCATACTTCGGCGCTTCACAATTTGCGGAGAAACCGAAACGGCGCCGCAGTCCCGATTCAACAGTTTAAGATTTTAGTACACAATTTGTATGGTTCCCAGTAATCACAGCTGTGCACCCTGAGGTCTAAAAATCCTGATGTTAGTGGAGAGCATGATGCAGGGGCTGGAGCCGTGCAGTGGAACATCTTGCTGCGGTGCAGCTTGATTCAATACGTGGTTATGGCGGGGTTATGTTCATGACAGCAGAAATGCTCTTTTCATTAGCGCCACATACAGAGGGCATGACCTCAGTAAGAGTGGCAAGATGCTGCTGTAACAAAGCAGGACACATCTACTGGGTGTGAAATATCAGTCTGGAGCATCTCACCTCGTTCCTGGCCAGGTTCTGGGACTACTACGCTTATTACTGCGTGTACAAGGTCATGTTCCCTGTCAGGTAACACAAAGGTTAAGTGTTGCCACTCCTGTTGAACCTATAAACAAGGTAGTCTGTGTAACCGATCACCTCAATTCCATCGGTGCCCACATGAGCAAGGGGATCAAAGTCATGTTCGTACAGGACATTTGCAACTCATTCCGGTCATCTAACATGGTTGGCCCGCAGTTGACCTGCTTTCAGAGAGAAGATCCACCATCACATCTAAAACCCTGTACTTGTATTTCTCTCATTAATGCAGTGTGTTAATCTTCACAGTTTAATACAGCACTTTGTGAAAATGTAAAACACATCTTACATCCATATAACGTAATGGGGTTGATGAAATAAATTTCCCTGCATATTCCTCCCAAGACAAATGTTGCCATAGAAATCAGGTACCAGACAATGGATGGGTCGGTTGGAACCTGGAGCGATGGGGAGTTCCTGGACATTCCTCACGATCCAGAGGGAACTTTCCAGTTTGAGAGCGCCAGCCTCCTTTCTGGGTACAGCCAGGGCTCAGGGGGGTCCCCTGGGAGGTCCAGTTATAGCACTCCTGCCTTCAGAAGGTGAGTAACAACCTGTGCACGGTGTCTTATGTTAAAAGGAGTGTATGAACAAACACTTGAAAGAGCTTTTAAATGAGCACACCAGTGTCCAGCTCAAGTGACCTTCTCCAAGGGTCCTTCTCACAATCCAGACATGTGGCTTAAAATGGTACACCTGCTGCTCTGCTCCTTCTCATAATGAAGCAGGATTGGGTGCTTGCTTCTTGTGTTTTGTACCTCTATTCCAGTGTTGGCTTTTGCATAGATTAATTCTGACCATAAGCACATTTTTTAAGTTCTGTTCACTTTGCTTTTTGAGCATTTAATTATCCTGTCCTTATCCTATCCTTCAGCAACTCTAAACTGGTCTACTGCCAAGGTCTTCTAGGTTCTGTTTTCGCTCATGGCTTTTCCTGCAGTTGCCTTTCACTTAAAAAGAATTCTGCTGGCATTTACACCTATAATGTATTTAATATGATGGCCTTGCTGTGATACGATGAAATGCAGGAATTGTCTATACTTTGATCACCAGCCAACGTGTGGTTTTACCAGGATCTTCCTCACTGAGTATCTCCCGACCTCAGTTTCGCTATAAAAGCTCATGCAGGCAGCACTCAGTACACTAACCTTAGATGAGTAAATTCCCTTCTAGTCTCAGTTAAACCTTGGACTACATGGAGATATTTCATCACTAGACTGTAGTATGACCTTTTTTTTTTTTAAATCTGTGTGGCAGATAAGTAAACAGAGATGTTATTTGAGCATTGACATGGAAATATGAGCAGCGGTGTTCTCACAGTTCCTTTTGTTTGTGACAGCAGATGTGACACTGCCATGGATCCTCAACTCAGGTTTGCCAAATATTGCGTATTGTTAAGTAAAAGTTGTTATCATTGCTGTTGCTGTTGGTGGCTCTTTAGTGATGACGATGGCACCTGTGTTGCTAGGTGGCTACTATGGTCCAGGTAGCTGGCTATGATTCAAGATATCTGTAGTACACAAGTATTGTTAGTGCTGTCAAACAGGTGGATGCCATAGAGAGCGATGTGTACCAGTTGTAGTCCAGTGGATATGTCACCAAACTTTATTGCCCTTATTTTAGTAACGTGTACAGTCTTGTGTGTGTGTGTGTGTGTGTGTGTGTGTGTGTGTCATGTATTATTTCTTACACCTCCCTGTTTCCAGTTTGGGTCCTTCCTCCAGCACTACCTGTCACCCCTCCCTTGTGTGGGTAAATAAATATGTATTTGAAATTTATTAAAAATTATTATATTGTCATTATTAGCTGGGAATTGCCTGGGGGGACATGTCACTAATGTGTGTACAGCCATGTGTTTGTGTGCGTGTGTGTGTGCATGCTTGGGTCTGTGCGTGTTTGATCATGAAAAACCTCACTTAAGGTGAGAAGTACCTGTGTCCGAATTTTAACTCTATGGCTTGAAAATCAAAGTTGTGCATAAAAAAACAAACAAACAAATTAAGTTTTATAGACAAACTGTTTCATTCAGTCCTCTAGTCCTTAACAACACATGTAGAGTGTGAATCCAGGTATTACCTAGGTGTGAAAAGAGGTCCCTTTCGGTTTAGCACACAGGCATTTGGCTCTCTCCATAATATGGGTGATTTTGACAGATAGTTGAAAATTTGACTAATGCATTCACCCAGCCAGCAAAAACATGTTTATTATTTCTTGATTTTGTTCAGGGTGACTGGTAATGTAAGGATTTCTCTACAAATATGTATTCAGCTCAAAGATTTTGTGCTCATGTGAACATCAAATAACAAAGCTTTTTGTTGAGAAGGTGTCGCCCCCGGACTTTCTCTTTGGATCCATCATGAGAGGAGGCTGTAACCCTGCTGAGACGGCCTTCTGTCTCCACTGCCGCAGTGTTTCAGGGGGAAGTCATGCGGAAAATGTGTGATGTCTCTTCTTTAGATATTAGACAAGCAGAACCATTCCCTGCTGACTTAATGAACCCAGTGCAACTATGCCGATTCAATAGCAAATGAAATCATGAAGCTGCAGTTTGTACATCTTATAAAAGCAAGAAATGATGTTTTGTTTGTGTGTTAACACAACACATTAAACATAGGCACGTAGAGCACAAACAACACTGCAGGACTTGATCTAAGTGTAGTTGTTTGTCTGACTAGTTGTCAAGACAATGCCAGTGGGCTCACTAGGGGAAAAACAAGGGAAGGAAGTTGGTCATGAAAACAATTTCAACAGCCTGTTTCCAGGTCTTCCTTGTTTGGTCTCATTTCACTGTGGCTTCATTGTTAGTTGTTCCTCACTACATTGTGTTCGCCTTATACATGACTAGCTGCGTGTGCATCATTTGTGCTGTTAACGTGGTAACTTCTGTATATTGTTTGGTTTCTGATCTGGTATTATAAAAATATATATACTGTAGACGCCTTCAAATGAAGAGCTTATATTTAGGGATATGTTGAGCTCCAGGGCGCTGACCATTTCCTGAGCTCCTGGGGATAAGCTTCAGAGTCCCTTAAAGACTAACCTGCCTCAAGCTGGACTTCAGGGAGCAAGACAGATTTAATTTAAATAAAATAAAATAAATTATCAATAAATTTTGATAATAACGTCTGATCTATGTGTTTGGTGTATCTCAGGCTAATGATAGATTTGTATTGCACGTTTCCTGACATACTGTGTAGTTCTCCTCCCGTTGTCTAACTTTGTAACTGAAATCTGTAAGAAAGCTAAAAGTCTAGCGACCCTCCAGCAAGATGCAACCCCTTTCTCAAAGGACGGTGCTGTGCCAAAGTTGTTCTGCATAAAAACTCACTTGGAGCTGTGGAGACCATTATCCACCCTGCAGAAGGCCAGAGATGCACCTTTGAAGACAAAGATCATTAGCCAGGCTTTATCCATTTCTTTCTGAAGTATGAATGTGTCTGAATTATGTTCAAAAAGCAGAGATAGTCATGTGTGGGCATGTCAGTTAAGTGTCATCCTGCATATAAAATGCTGTGAATGAAGTCCGCCTGCACCTTGCGGAGGCTCAGCTACTTCACATTGAAGTGGGAAGTTTCCTTTTGTTCTCCTTCCCCCTGGTTGAGGTTTTAGCAACACAAAGTTTTATTCTGCTTTTTCTAGGATTCAGTGCCACAGTTCTGTGCTGCAAGATATTTTTAAAATTTATACTTACAGTATACTGCACGCACTGTAGAATATTGCATGCATATGCATGCAATATTCTACAGTGCGTGCAGTATACTGTAAGTATACATATATATTTTATACACACACACACACACACTGACTACAGCAATTCAGGGAACAATACATTCATAACCTAGGTCTTGTTAAGATATGAAGACGTTGTTATGAAGCAGAAAAGGTTTATTTTTAATTCTCTGACACTGGGGCTACATTTTTATGTATTTAGCTTGCAGACAGTGTTTCAGAAGAAAATGTCTGCAATTACAGGAACAGACATAGAGCCATAAATGTACACAGAGCCACTGTCTCAGACAGACATATACTGTATTAAAACCTCAGATTTTAAGAATTTAAAGGCTAACATCTTCAAAAAATGGGGAGTTAAGTTCACAAGCTAAGATCAATTACTGCGGCATATTGAGCTTTAACAGTTATCCGAAAATACCGAAGAAAAAAGTTACCCAGCTGTATAAATGTTTAAATCACTGTAAGGAGCCGAACAGTATAAAAAGTCATTTTGCAGAAGCTTGTCAGAAAAATAAGCAAATTTAAATACAAATATACACACATAAACTATTCACGGAAAAAAGGATGGGCTGTATCACAACCCTTGCTCTCCGAGGTCGTGTGACTTTAACATTTTGGAGGATGGAGGGAGGGAGACTATGACAATAATAGTGTACAGGAGGTACAGTATGCTGCTCAAATGACTCAAGGCCATTAATAATTGATAACTCCAGGACCAGGTGCAGAACTACCAATGAGCACCCAACAATAGGTGGGGCGTTTTGAGGTGTGGGCTTCTCAAATAGCTTTCTTCTCTGTAGGACAATAAGTGCTCCCACAGGGATGCTGTACATGCGAGCATACAGCATCTGCAGCCATTCTGGTAGCCGTATACAGTTAAAGTGTGATCCCTTTCTTCATTGCTCCTTTTATTCATTTCATCCCTTTTAGACTTCACTGTTAGCCATTGTGTAGCCAGTAAACCCTATGGGGTTAAGATGGATGCGTGGCCAGTGTACCTTTTAGCTTGGAAAACCCACAGAGAAATCGATTGTTTATTCCAGTGGGAGGAATTGATGCGTCATAGCAGAACAGAAAAATTGAAAAAGCCAACTCTACTATTAAAGAAATAAATAAAAAATGCTCTCAGTATTCAGAAGCTAAATTCAGCATATAGTTGAAATAAATGGTAAATTAGTTCAAAGAATTAGGACTTTAGCATTTTTATGAAAGCAAAATGGATAATTCACAAAAATGGGTTCAATTTGCATATCAACTAATGTATTTCACATTTCTTTGTAAACTTAGTTCTACAGTTGGACTTTCTATCGCAACTTTCTGCTAAGGGATATAAGCAAACATTTAAGAGCAATAGTAGACTGAGCATGTGTGAATATGAGTCATTGTTTAAGCTATACACAATTTTAACTGTTCTTTCAAACATTTATCACATTACTTATGTGCTAGAAACACACAACATTTCTACTTTTGTTGACATAGTCCATACATCATTTAAAAACTGCAAGCAACTGCACTGAATATTTCAAAAATTATTTGCAAAAACTCACACAAGTTAGTTCTCACAATTTAGAAAGCCGTGTAAAAGTCGCTAGATAACATATAAGTTTATTTAAGGTTTTTTTTGCTTCAGACTTCACTTCCCCTCCCTGTGGATAAACCAGGCTATCAGTCAAGATGTGACAAAACTCAACACTGACCGCTGACTGGTCAACGGTAAACTGTGATTGGTCCCCAAGCTTAAGCACTTGTTAACAGATTAAAGTGTAAATACAGACAAAGAAGATAAAGGAGAAGCACCTGACAGTGAGGAGGCTTTGCTAACAGTTCTCAGTAAAAGCGACTTAAGTCTTGTAGAAAATAGTGGTGGCACGTGGGAGGGTGCACCCTTGGCACCAGAGACAGAGAGGGGATGCTAGGGAAGCAAAATGATCATATGTGTCGCCAAAACTGTAGACCTTGATTATTTATTTACTGGGCACCACAACCGTGTTAGAAAAGGAATTTAACTTCAGTGTCAGTATCAGAATTTATCTTACTGCTTCCCGCCTCGGATTTCATTGCGCTCTAATATTACAGCGTGATTTGAGCTCGACAAAGTCGAAAATACTCATCATACGAGATTAAAAAGCCATGAGTGGAATGCTCTCAAAAGGCTGCCATCATGCATAAATTTTATTTATTTTGCTTATTTATTTATTTGCTCGGTGTGGGAGCAGTATTTATTATGTTGCTCCAACGAGAATGATTCTCTTTGTCTGTCACAGTTACCATGGAAATTTGCCAGAATGCTGGATCAAAATATATTTTGTCTTTCAAGAAGATATTAGTGTCCTAGTCCCAGAAGTGCAGATCTGTATGCGGGTATTTATTTTATGATTTCGACCATTTCTTCATACATTTTTAAACTACATTCATCAGTTTTATGAAACTGCATCCCAAACATGCCAAATTAGGACGGTTTCTCCATCACATGTGAGACGGCCCTTATGTCTGATAAGACCAACCTAGGACACCTGCGGCCTTTCGGACAGAGCCAATAGTGTTAGTGGAGATTGCGTTGAGGTCTCTCTTTGCAGCAGGTAGTTTCAGTGGTCTCATCCACAGGTGGTCTCAGTGGTAACAGTTGCTGTGGTCCCCATGTTCTTCAGCTCAGTCATCTGCTCATTGTGCTCCACTCACTCACTCCTCCTGACCAGGGCCACCAGTCTGTGAAACATGCACAGGTAGAGGAATGTAGGACAGGTACTGGACAGGGTGGATCTTCTCATCTCGTGGGAAACATTGAAGGGTTTTTCAGATAGCAGGCTGGCAGTTTCTTGAAGGTATGTGGTGGATAATTTACCTTTTAATTCATTCCTTTCTTGTTTGCTTTAACAGCATACAAATTGTGTAGCAGTCTGCACGTTGTTAAATATGAATGCAGTCGAATTGGAAGGGTGTGTTTTGCTGTTTCCTAGTAACTTGAAATAATCTTTATAAATGTTCGCATGGGCAGGTGGATTAAATGTGCACTCGGGGCTATGGGTGTTGGTACTACAGAGAATTTAATTTCGGATGCTGGCACGCTGTAGTTGTGAAAAACATCTTTGATCTGAGTTTCAATAAATTTAGTTCAAAGGTTTGTTGGTCAAGGTTCATGTTATTGTCATTCAGCACAGATGCATAATAGAGACCGAAATGTAGTTTCTCCTACACCGTGGTGCACAAACAATACAATAAACAGACAACTTTGGTGTTGTGCATTGCGTAAGTATTTGTACGCTTTTATCGGTATATATCAGATTTTACAAGTGAACTGTGGCCTGTTTTCTCAAAGATGTGCAATAATGATTATTTAGAGGACTATGAAATAATTTAGTTCAGCAGATCCATTATCCTTTTTCTGAATGAGCTGTCTCACTTTTATATTTTGTCAATGTTTGATTTAGCAGAGATTTTGGGACAGCTTGCCCTGTCCTATTCTGAAAAACTGTAAATGGACAGAGAAACAACTTTTTTTAAAACCCCAGTGAAAATGAAGAATTTGCAGTAAATCAGCATTTGTGTGAATCTGCAGTGCACTTGCAGCTCTGCCGCATCCATTTCAATAATTCACATCCTTCATTTGTAGCCTGGGCCGTGACATCATGAGACCTTTGTTTTGTGGTTATCTGATACTTGTTATTTATGCAAAGCATTCTCATTTGAATGTTGGGGCCTTTCTGTACAAAAGTCTGATCATATACTGTCTAAAATTAACAGTTGGGTTTTATTAAGTGTAAGTAAAGAGATTTAAATACATAATCATACCTGCACGGTTAAAACTGAATGGGTTGTTCACACACCACACACATGGGTACATATGTGCATGCGCGCACACACACACACACACACACACACACACACACACACACACACACACACACACACGAATACATACATGCATACTAAGAGTGCAGCCCCACATCCCTGAAGGACTGACAAAGGTGTGGGTATGACTGGTGGGCGTTTGTGGTTTCTATGTTTATAAGGAAATGAAATTTTTATTTACAGCATCAACAGGTGAATTCCTCAGCCAAAAACAACAAAGATATACAAGCAGGCTTGCAGGTCAAGACTGAGACAATCTGTGGATCTTCAGAGCATAGTGAGCACAGGCCAACAAACAAGCATCTGCAGTAGCTTCTCAAACCAGCTTCCAGTTAAAATCAATCCTGACTGTGCAGTTGCAGATGGTTTGTGTTAGAAGCTGCTAGAAGTCAGGGAAGGGAACTAGAGTTACAGTCAATGAGACTCTTGACATTGGTTTAAATATTTTCTTTATTTTATTCTTCTGTCATACTTTCCTTGTTTGTAATGTGCTTCACAGAGCTGGTAAAGGAGTGTTTTCAACCATGAAACTTGGGAAGAGCCGTACCTGTAAGGAGGACCTGAGGAAAGGAGGTAAAAATTACAGCACAACCAGGCCAGGGAAGAGGAAGGAGGTGCTGGGGCAGGGGGTGTGGCCAGAAACACATCAAAACATCTAAAATATGTTGAGATACATGTGCTCGTGATGGTGATCCTGATACACAGCATGCCGCATCTCTTGAGCTTGTCTCCAGTGTGTATTGTGGACCTCAATGTGGGAAGTGTGCCTGGCCTTGTTTCTCAAGGGTGACAGTTCCATAGGTTTCTGGGAGAAATTTGTTTTTAGTTAAAGCCTATTGAACACTTTAAGCCATTTAATTGTTTCAATAAAGCATTTTACCCCAAATTCTGAGTAAAACCCTGAGAAGCAGTGCTGAGCACTGGGCTCGAGGTCATGGCATTGTCTCCTCTCTCCTTCCCAGATGACTTGGCTTTTTTGGAGAACAAGGATTTAGATCGGAAGGCAATGCGCCTGGGGGGGGCGTTGGACGCGGATACCATCTCGCTGGCCTCTGTTACTGCTGTCACAACCAATGTCTCCAACAAGAGGTCAGCACAGTCTATATATGGCTGAAAGTGTCTATACCATGAGTCCGTTCATTTCTTTTAGCCATGGCACAAAATGCACAAATTTTTGCACAAAATCTCAGTAATGTGCAAAATAAATTGGATTTGAAGTTTTGTCAAATATAATTAAGGGTCATCACTTTTACAAAGCACAGCTTCACTCCTCGGAATGTATAGAAGTAAATCTTTGACTTTGCAGATCGAAGCCAGATATCAAAATGGAGCCCAGTTCTGGAAGACCAGTAGATTACCAGGTACTGTGTTTGGGAACATGCCACTAATGCTAAGGCTACTGTTATGCTAAAGACTACTAACAGCACACAGCAGAGGGCTAACACAAATGCTTTGAAAGGGAGGACTGCTGGATACTCACCCCACCCTGCTGAGAAAACACCACATTGCAAAAGACTACATTTATCCTTTTTTTCATTTTTACGAGGTCACAGCAATATGCAGTACCTTGCAAAAATGTTTTGTGATCTAAAATTCATGTGGCCTGATAAAAATTCAGAATTTTTAGGTGGGATCATGTAAATTTTCCTACAAGAATTACATTTAATAAAATGTTTATAGAATATTTACAGGTGTAGATCACAGCAGTGCAATACTTTTCTTGTCAAATGTAGGAGTAACCAAACTGTTTTCCAACAAAAACTGAATTGGGCTTTTAGTTTAATCCAGTGACAGAAATATCAGGTGTCAGGAGCTGTGTACCATATAATATTAAGCTGTGTACTGTATAATACACATGGTCCCCAACTTATGATGGGGTTACATTCTGATAAACCTATCTTAAGCCAAAAATATCGTAAATCGAACATGCATTTAATGCACCTAACCTACCATCATCGCCTGTGGCCGCTTCAGCAACGGAAGGCAAGACTGAGCATTGATTGACATAGGAACCAATTGTGGACCGGATTTAGCTCCCACCTGGACTACCTGTCAGCACTCAGTTTCCGCTGCCCCTTTTGAACTCTCCTGCAACTTCTGTCTTGCTTAGACCTCGTATTTTGTTTATTTTGAATTGCGGCATCTTCCGTTTTTGTTTACTGCCAATCGCTAATGTTTAGCACTGGCTAATGGCAACACTTTTTATCAAAAACAACATTCAATAAAGAGTTTAACGGAACTTAAACTTATTACCATGGTGTCTCAAGATTGCGTCCACCAACCTACGCCATAAAACCTACTGAACATCATAACCCAGCCTAGCCTACCTTAAAAGTCATTACGGGCTTTCCGTTTTCATGTCATTTCCAGGAGACACAGACACAGATGGGTGTTTCGTAGCCTTGATCGAGGCACAAAATGTAGATACAGGAGGAGGGATATCCAAAAAAAAAAAAAACGCTGACAACACAGAACGCTGTAGAGTATCAGTGGTTTACGCTAGCGACTTCATGGCAGACTGGGAGATGCAGATTGTTGCCGCTGCCCGTGTGGGAGTATCGTGTCACATATCACTTGCCCGGGAAAAAATCAAAAGTCAAAGTACGGTTCCTACTGAATGCACATCATCGCTATTGCACCATCGTAAAGTTGAAAAATCATAAGTTGGACCATCGTAACTCGGGGACCATCTGTACTGCATACTATTTAATATACAGTACATGTTTAAATGCTGCTGTAACATGTAAGTGTTACGTAGTGCTGAAAAATGTTAAACTAGAGGACGTTGGTTCCATATTTTAGCAGTATCATGCACTGCATAGAGACTCTACAGAGTGCAGACACGGGCCTGAATTATGCATCAGTGCAAAGCATCCCAGAGAGTTCACTTAATGAAGACGATAAAGCCTGTGACCTACATAGAGCCTGCAGCTTAGAGAACAGAAGCAGAAAACCTGCTATAGTCCACCCGAGTCCAGCAAAAAGCCAACAGATCTCAACACAGTCAAGCGGTCCTAAATGATCGCACAAATTCTCTTATATGTACATGCACATATTTATTCGGTGCACTTTGTCATGCTACGCCTTGCAAAATTCAGCTCAGATAATATGCAACTTGTTCATAAAGTGATGCAATGTAGATGTAAATGTTATCATTTAAATGTCTTCTTAGATTAACATTACAGTGATAGAAGCCAGGCAGCTGGTGGGCTTGAACATGGACCCAGTGGTTTGTGTGGAAATAGGAGAGGAAAAGAAATACACGTCGATGAAGGAATCAACCAACTGTCCCTATTACAATGAGGTAAGATTTTAGCAGGAACAAAAGTACTGGGTTGTCAAAGATGCCTCGTTTTAATGAAGCGGTAAGTCAAACATGCCGAAAAGGATGCAGACATCTATGTGGGAGACCGAAACCCAAAACCAAGTCAAAATGAAAGTAAAGCACAATTTTTGTGTTATTTTTGTTGTATTTTCCGTGAGAGGAAGCTGGGCAATGTGTAAAATGATACAGGTGACTTCATTTTTGTTTCATCATGAACGAGAGCTTATATTTATCCTCTATCTACCGCTGTATGGCCTGGTAGGGAACCACAGTCGTAGATAACACCAGCTGATACAAGCAACAGCATAAATAGTAGACCAGGAGAAAGAAGGCAAAACCTCTACAGCTTCTGTTTGTTCCTCAGTTCACACTACTGTGCGATGTTCAGATATTTTCAAAGCAGTGACATTGTAAATATCACCCATTTGTCCACAAGTTTTACTGTATTGCATCTTTTTTTCAGCAGCAAAAGAGTATTTAAATTATTTGACCCATATGCAGACAAAATGAGAACAAATCACCCCCCTAAACTTTAGTGTAAATTTGAGATAATCTTTTTGTATTTGTATTTTCTGACAACCTTATCGCTGATCCACATTTTTTGGCTAATTATGGATTAATCTCATTTTTGTCCTAGTATTTCGTTTTTGACTTCCATGTGCCTCCCGACGTCATGTTTGACAAGATATTAAAGCTGTCTGTAAGTAGTGAATGTTTCTTTGAATCTAGTCCTGTGGCTTTCACACAACAAATACCTGATCTTCTACCAAGATATATTGGAGCAGAGCATTAGAATGTTGCCTACTCTCGGGAAGTATCTGTTGCAGTACCCCAAACCCACACTGTTGACCATATTGTTGCTGAAACACTCCCCCAATCATCTCCAACCTTTGGGTGAAAATGACTTCCCATCCCTTTAGGGGTTCAACAACTAGAAATCCACAGCCATCTCCTTGTTCCCTTGCAATCACTACTTTGGTCTGATACTCTAACCAGTAGATATTCTTCTATCTTTTACTGAATCATTATTGCTCTACTTTCTATCCTCTTTAATCATTCTATCTTCATAAGATGAGCTCTTAAGTGTTAAAGATTTCTTCATATCTTAGGTCATCCATTCCAAAAACCTTCTGCGCAGTGGAACCTTGGTTGGCACTTTCAAGATGGATGTCGGCATGGTGTACTCTCAGCCCGGTAGGAACCTCCACGTGCACTAGCACATTTCCACTGTGCCACTCTCTCGTACTTACTGTACGTGTCTCTCACCCTGTATGTGTTTGCAGAACACCAGTTCTACCACAAGTGGGCAATGCTGTCTGACCCTGATGACATCACTGCTGGGTGCAAAGGTTATGTGAAATGTGACATAGCAGTAGTAGGAAAAGGAGACAACATCAAAACACCCCACAAGGCCAATGAAACAGACGAGGATGACATAGAAGGGTAAAGTCTCAAAACCCGTTGGAATGTTTTTAATGATATTTAGAAGGTGTGACAGACAATCCACATGGTTTTACTCTTGTTCTGGATACTTGCCATAGCAACCCCAACTCCTACCCTGACATGTTTCAGGAACTTATTGCTGCCAGATGGAGTTCCATCGGAAAGGCAGTGGGCACGCTTCTATGTGAAGATCTACAAGGCTGTAGGACTTCCCAAGATGAACACCAGCTTAATGGCTAATGTAAAGAAGGCATTCATTGGCGAGAACAAAGATTTAGTGGACCCTTATGTGCAAGTGCTCTTTGCAGGACAAAAAGTAGGTCTACTTTGTATGTTGAAGAACATGCCATGTGTTACTGCCTCTATATACCCAAGACTGTTGGAAAAATAATCATCGGTTGTCTAATCAGGGCAAGACCTCAGTCCAGAAGAGCAGCTATGAACCAGTGTGGAATGAACAGATCATTTTCACTGAGATGTTTCCCCCACTTTGTAAGCGCATGAAGCTGCAGATTCGAGATTCAGACAAAGTCAACGATGTAGCCATAGGAACACATTTTATAGACCTCCGAAAAATTTCCAATGATGGTGACAAAGGTAAATGTCTGCCTCTTCAGAACACAAAAAAGATCAAAACAGGTTTAGTGCTAAAAATACTGTGAACCAACAGTATGTCAACTGCATGCTAAATTCAACTTATTTCCAGGCTCTGTAGACACAGTACATTTACAGGTACGTCAGCTATTTCAGACCTGCACAATGTTTTTGTACAACTCTTTAAGTTTGTTAAATTATCAAATTGTCACATTTCTTTTTTAACTATGATTACACGTATGTATGTTTTCTAAGTTGACAGCATACTATGTCAGTGGATGTTACCAAATGTGATGATGAACACAGTTTTATGCTTGCTGCATATTTAAGGATGCTCAATTTTTTGTCTATTTGTTTGTGAGCAGGTTTTCTTCCTACACTGGGACCTGCTTGGGTAAACATGTATGGGTCTACAAGGAACTACACACTGATGGACGAGCACCAGGATCTGAATGAAGGTCTTGGGGAGGGGGTCTCCTTCCGGGCAAGGCTGCTTCTCAGCATAGCGGTGGAAATTTTGGATGCCACCTCCACTGAGATCATGAGCTCCACTGAGGTGCAGGTTGAAGCTTTGCCCAACATCTCAGAGGTGGGTACATTTTCAGGTGTCATCCAAGTAGTAGGTATGAAGGGCCATTATTTGCTAAACTGTGGGCTTGAAACTGAATTCTGAGTTCCGACAAAGGTTTGGTTATGAAATGAAAGAAGGTGTTTCTGGAGTAAGTAGCTGACAGCTGAATCTGAACTGCAATATCAGTGATACAGGTAATTGTTGCGGAAATCCATTAAATTGCTGTACAAAGCACACCTCCTCCCCTGGAGTATCTGCATATAAACTTTGGGACTACATGCAATGATCCAGTAGCAAAATCGATCCTTCTGTGTAATTCTAGACTGCCATAGGGAAGACAGAAGAATTCTTCCTCTTTGGAGCCTTCCTAGAAGCCACCATGATTGATAGGAAGATTGGGGACAAACCTATTAATTTTGAGGTCACAATAGGTGAGTCTGCTTCATCTCCAACTGGAATGGTGCAATTTGTAGATTGAGAAATATACTTCAGATTAAATAATTTGATATTCTTACATACTGTATGCCATTGCAGTTAAGGTATTTTGGCAAATGGTTATCAGTTACCAGAGGACATTGCACCATTTTTTAAGCCTGCATGTAACAGTTCATTTGAATGCTGGTTATCAGGAAACTATGGGAACCAGATTGATGGTGTGAACAAGCCATCTTCCATAAGGAAGAAGGATGGAGGGGAAAGCGATGAGGAGTCTGAGCTTATCCAGAACTCCAGTGAAGATGAAGGAGACGAAGGAGAATTTGTTTCGGTCTCTTCCACTCCACTCATGAAGCCTGTGATCACTGACAGGTCTGGTCCCAAAGCTTTGCACAAATAAATTCATGGCTTTCCACCGAGCAATGCCTTATTTTTCATTTGCACTTGCCGTCTTTTTTGTTATTGTAATGAAATAGTTATAGCCCCATGGTAAATAATGTAATGCTGTTGTCCCCCTGTATAAACAATATCTTTGTAAATCTATTACTTACTCCTTTCAGGAATTATTTCCATTTACCATACTTTGAGAAGAAGCCCTGCATATACATAAAGAGCTGGTGGCAGGACCATAGAAGGCGTCATTACAATTCCAACATAATGGATAGAATAGGAGATAAACTGGTAAGTGAAACAACACACAAAACCTCTGTGAAGTTGGTGGTCCAGCTGTTTTGGGTCAGTTTTTGCAAGGCAGCAATAATCATGATATAGTTAAAATAGATTGAATGCCATAAATAAATTGAATACAACAACTTCAGCAGCGAAGGAGCAGGAGGAAGTATACTTCAGTTTAGTTGAATTAAATTTTGTTCAATTGAATTCATTTCAGTTCAGTTCACTTCAGCTCATTTTAGTTTAATTTAATTTAACTCAATTCAGATCAGTTCACTTAAATTTCGTTCATTTCAGTCCAGTTCAATTAAATTTAGTTCAATCGAATTAATTTCATTTCAGTTCAGTTCAGTTCAATTCACTTCAGCTCATTTTAGTTCAATTTCATTCAATTCAGTTTAGTTTCTCTTGATTTCCTGCTGTGGTATTTCTGGCTACCTGCTGTGTGACAGGAAGAGGGCCTGAATGATGTCCAAGAAATGATAAAAACGGAGAAACCACATCCAGAGCGCAGACTGAGAGGTGTGCTGGAGGAACTGAGCATGGGCTGCAGGTATAAACCAACATTTAAGTCATAAAAATTCTTACCATGTTGATGTTTTATTCAATATATTTTTGAAAATAAAAATGTGCTTATAATTCTTTGTTAATTTTTTTTAGTCGATTTGTTACGCTGGCAAACAAGGAGCAAAGCCAGCATGGGAGAACCAAGCTGGACAGGGAGAGGCTTAAATCCTGCATAAGAGATCTGGTATAACGCACTAAAGTACTAATCTTTCTGTCTTTGTTTTGATAATACACATGGAAATTTTTTTTTTATCTGGAAGCCTTTTTTTTTCTTTTAGATAAATAGAAATGTTTTTGTAGAGAACACAGGAACATAATTTTTTAGTCTGGGAAAGAAAGACATCATGAAATTTTCTACAATCATTGGCCCATCTACACAGAAGAACATTGCAGCACACTCGCTCACTGGAAACAGGGGTTCTTAAACTTTGTAATACGAGGACCCAAATAAAAAAATTGGTATTCTACTGGGACCCAAGAAGAGAATTACTATCACAATGTTAGCCAAGCCATACAAAGACAAATAACAATGGTCGAACAATAAAAATCATTTTTGTTTCCATTCAAGCATAGTTCTCAAATGAACATTAGTAAAACAGAAAGTGAAAAGCAAACATATTCTTAATAAAACTATAACTATAACTCAAAACAGGGAATAGATTCCTGAGCTTCACTGCCAGTGTAAATGCTCTTATAGAAAAACATTTTAAAATATGAATGGGGCATTTTTGAGAAGTAATTTTTTTTGGGTTTAGCGAGAGGTGTAGATGTATTAAATTTTCATTAAATGAAGCAAGAATTTACATGAGTTGAGTTTAATCAATTTGTTTTACTTTTTAAGGTTTTGTTCTTTTTAATGGTCTGGTTATTTTAGCCCTGTACAAACAGTTTTTTCAAGTTTTCTGCCCTGCACTCAAACAATT